>LR990078.1:5101536-6301724 GCA_905147235.1 Erynnis tages | reverse complement strand
CTGATAAATCTGATAATGTCTTGTCTTAAAAATAATTACAAAACTTTATGTGGTTTTGTATGTATTTAAGTGATCTTTCAAATTTCAAAAGTTAAATAAACGATTGGAAAGGGTATAGATAGGCTCAAATAGGCTGTAAAGATATTGTTTCTATATTGTTCCATGTTTGTTTCCTCTATGATAAATTGATAATGGAAGGCGTCCAACCAGACACAAATGTCTCAAAAGATTCTGAAGATGAAACTCAAGAAATTGAATCCAAGTACCCCTTATTATCATTTGAAAAGCACATATTTATCGATGTTTTTGAAAAAGATGCTCTTTTGATTATGGCAAAGTATGTTTTCAATATTTAACAAATATTTATTTTATTAATTCAAATCACAATATATCTAATAATAATATTTGGTGTTTTACAGGGGCATAAATTATAATTCCATTATAGCTAACTTGCTATGGTTATTTCAAGATCCTGGTCATTTGGTTTTAGTTATAAACAGTAATGAACATGAGGAAAAATATTTTACAGATAAATTTAAATTAGTTCCCTTACCAACTACTGGAATTGAAAGGTAAAAAATTATGTTGATTTTTTTGAGTCACATTTTAAATACTTATAAAAATCTAAGGTTTGCATCACTCCTCTCTAAATAATAAATACTGCTCTCAAAGTTGTAGATAAGCATATTACAATGATATGATTGGTTATGTATAATTATTATGATTGTAGATAGGTAGGTCAAAATTCAAGAATTGCTTAGAAGCTGGGAAACTACAAGCCTTGACCTTTATTCAAATGCCAAGGATCAGGGTAGTCAGTTTGATTGAAATAACTACCTCAAAACAAAACTGATATAAATTGGTTGTCAAACATATAGAAATTCATTCATATTCATTTATTTCTTCATTAATAAACATTCTTATGGTTTTGCCTATTTTTATTGATTTCCTTCCTTCCTTTCAGCTCTTTGTAGTTGACTGCTGGACATGGGCCTCCCCTAATCGACAGCACTTCAAACCTTCCTGGGCCCTCTGAATCCAACAGTTTCCCATTGTCCTCTTCAGGTTGTCAGTCCACCTGACTAGCGGCCTGTGCTCCTTTTACCTAAACATGGTCGCCATTCATGGACCTTCCTTCCCCATCGGTTGTCAGTCCTGCGAACAATGTGGTCAGCCCATTGCCACTTTAATTTACAAACTTTGACAGCTATGTCCGTTACCTTCATTCTTCTATAGATTTCATCATTTCAGACTCTGTCACGTACATTGCCCTGTGGGGGTGTCTCTGAGCTTCATTATTAGTTATATTCAAAACTATACAGTTAAGTTTCTGTTATCCATTTTATAAAATTCCAAGTCTCTATTAGCCTTAGGCATTTAAAGTGTTAAAATTATATTAAACTGGATTAAGATTATGATATAATATACTAACTGATAGGTATATAATGTTCACTATATTGATTTAGCAATATAAAAGTGAAAACTTCTTTAGCAGTGTTGTGCACTTGTTTGGGATGAGTAAAAAATGTTGAACTCGCGTCAGGACACATGACCTGATTGAAAATTCGTAAGACGGAGGTGTTTAAAATATGGAAATTGAACAAAGTGCATCTTTTAATGAAAAAAGTGATGACCACATAAATGATACTTAGTATTTTTATTCTAATAAATAAAGCAATTATTCCCTAACCATTCCAAAATATTATTCCAAAATACACAACATTAATGTTCAAGTTTTCACTTCTGCCAACATTTCCGGAGTGCAACCTGTTTTTTTTTTACAGAGAAAAAGCTTATTTAGAAGGTGGTATACACTTCGTTTCGACAAGAATCTTAGTTGTAGATTTATTGAAAAACAGAGTACCTGTCACACAAATAACTGGAATAATTGTGCTGAGAGCTCACACCGTGTTGGAATCCTGCCAAGAAGCACTTGTACTGAGACTTTTCAGACAGAAAAATAAGGTACCTGTAATGATGCCTAAAGTCACCCTACATACCTAATATCTGTTTCTACCAGAACTCTACTTTTCTTTCTACCAGAACTAAAAAGTACTTAAACTACAAATATTTAAGTGGTTTTCATTAATTTCTGGGAATCATAAACCACATTAAAACCACACAAATTTACTTTTACAGACTGGATTTATAAAAGCATTTTCGAATTCTCCAATATCCTTTACGTTTGGTTACAACCAAGTAGAGAAAATCATGAGAGCACTCTTTGTGACGGAACTGTTTTTATGGCCTAGGTCAGTATTTTAATTATTTATTAAGTATTAAGTTTCCTTGTTTAAAAAAGATCGAAAGACAGTGATTCATATTACAATTGCTGTTAAACTTGTATGAATTGTGTATCAAGTGTACATTATAATAGGATATTACGACCTATCTCAAAAAGCTTTTTATATGAATTCGTAAGTCATAAAAACCCATAAAAAATTGTAAAAAAAATTTTTGCAAAGAAAATATATTATGTAAAAAAGACTTTTCAATTTAAATTACAAAAATCCCCGCGAAAACACGTTCTCGGCGCTGCCGCCATGCTAGTGTGGTCACTCGCAGTGTTAACAATACATCTCATATGACATCTCAGTAAAGGAAGAAAGTTATTTTCGCAAAAGCAAAATGATTTACAGTCCTTATCGTTGGTGTCTCGTGGCGGTGTTCAAGAAAACTGAGAAATCGTAAATTTATCAATAAAAAATACAGGTCAACAAAGTCTCCATTGTTAATGACACTGCTAATGACGTCACGCTGATAGCTTTCATGGCGTATAGCGTTTTTGACATTTCAAAAACAGTCTAACAAACCTGAATTTTAAAATTGAAATAATAAATGTATATGTCAGAGAAGACGTTAAAATCGCGGGGTTTGACCTCGGGGGTCGTAGGTAACTCGTGAGGATCGGCCTCGGAGTCATTCGTATTAATTAATCATTCAGTGTGCACACCCGGCACAGGTGACCGATCCCGACGGAGTCGGACTGCCCTTTAACCATAGCACGTCCCGAATCGTCATACTACTGAAAGACTTTTTCAAACTAAGCACACGTACAATCAAAACAATACAAGTCGTTGTTACTCTCACATATACTACATTTTTCAGAACAGAAATCACCATTTTTCACTTGCTCTTAACAAAATCCATCAATATTACATAATTTTGGATTTTTCCTTGCATGGTGTGAAATTCCCTATTATATAAGTACCTATCAGTTGATATACATCATCATAATCTTAATCCAGTTTAATATAGTTTTAACACTTTAAATGACTAAGGCTAAAAGAGACTTGGAATTTTTAAAATTGATAACAGAAACTTAACTGTATAGTTTTGAATATAACTAATAATGAATTTAATTTAAGGTTCCATGGCATCATCATAAAAAGTCTGAAGGCCAGGCAGGCACAAGTTGTGGAACTTCACGTGAGTTTGAGCTTAAGTGCCAGCCAGATCCAGAACTGTCTCTTGGACATAATGAACTATACTGTGAAACAACTCAAGAGTATCAATAGAACTATAGATTTGCAGGTATGAATATAACTATACATTTGATTTATTCTTATGCTATTATATAGACCAAGAAGTTTATTACACAGTGTAGGTAAATACACAGAGCAGCTACACAGAGTAAGAAAGCCAAGCGAGTTATTGTCCAGTGGGTACGAAAAGAAAGAAAAATATTATGGGGCATTAATTTATCTTTTTGATTCATGTGCAGCGAATAAACATAGTAAAGCAAATGCACAAGTTACATTCATCGGATAGTGTAGGTACAAAGAAAAATCTGTAATAAACCAGACTAGGGTTTTTATTGGGGTAGACCTAATGCCAAATGGCATTTTCTCCCAGTCAACATCAAAGCTAATAATATAAATCATATAACTAGATTTATTTATGTAACATTTAAACTATTTTTTATGTGTTTCAGGAAATTACAACAGAAAATTGCATAACCAAAAAATTTCACAAAATCCTTCAATCACAGTTAGACTGTGTTTGGCATCAACTGAGCACAAGAACAAAGGAATACATTCAAGATCTCAAAGTTTTACGAACGATGATCATGTAAGTACCAATTATTAACTTCACGTCTATTAAACATAACGTAATTTCATAGGCAACAATAGAAAAAAAGTTTGGAATGGCTTTGTATTCTAAATTCAAATTAATTTTGTTTTAAAAACATGACATTCTTTTTACAAACTCAGCCTTTTGTTTATTGATTAGCGTTGTATTTTCATTACATTTGAACATTTTTCGTCATAATGGATACTTTAAAAATTCATGTAATTATGAAATATGAGTTTCGTCGTGGCACCAACGCGACACAAACGGCACGTAACATCAAAAACGTTTACGGAGAGAACCTTACAATCGAACGTAGAACCCGTTATAGGTTTTCCCGGTACCGTTCTGCTGACGAAACTCATTCTACAGCTGAGCTTAGCATCAAAAAAAATTTGATCCATTTACGACAAATAGGAAGGTAAAAAAACTTGATAGAAACTTGATAGCCCCACGAACTTAACGATCGCCAGCGCCACGTACGCGTCGAGACCTGCCTCGCGCTGCTCAATAGGCAAAGAAATGAAGGAATTTTGAAACGAATTGTTACGACAATCGAAAGCGCTCAGCAAGTTGGTTAGATCCTGGTTCAGCACCAAAGCAATGCCTTAACCAAAAATGACCCCTAAAAAGGTGATGGTCACTGTTTGGTGGTCTAGTGCGGGTGTGATTCACCACAGCTTTTTACAAAACGGCATGAGCATTATGCAGATGTGTACTGTGAAGAACTGCAGACAATGATGGAGAAATCGGTCGTCCCCACTGCTCCTTCACGACAACGCGCGACCCCATGCTGCACAACAGACAGTCTCCTAGCTGCAAGAGCTGGGGTTGGAAGCTCTCCCTCATCCGCCATACTCACCAGACCTTGCACCTACCGACTATTACTTTTTCCAAAATTTAGACAACTTTTTAATGGGTAAAAAATTCAATTCCCGAGAGGCAGTACAAAATGCCTTTGAAGAGTTTGTTGCCTCCCGTCCAGCTGATTTTTACAAGAATGCATGCATCAATAAATTGCCAATGCGTTGGCAAATATGCGTCGATTGCATGGGTGATTACTTTGAATAACAGAAATAAAAAAGTTTAAAAAAAATAAGAACTTTCACTTATTCCATACAAAACGGCAATTTCATAGGTAAAGACCATAGGTATGTGTACACACATACCTATGGTCTTTACCTCGTAAATAAATTGATAAATGTACACAATACAAATTACAAAAATTTTAATGTTCATTATTAAGACTGCTTATTTCCATTAAAAATATCTTCAAGTAAAAGTTATTGGTATTGTTATGTTAACAGTTGTTGAAGTAGATATTTAATGAAATAAAATTATTTCTTTTTTAAAATTAAAAATCATCTTGAAATATGGACTTTTTGTTTCAGAAACCTCATACATGATGATGCTGTATCATTTTATGCTCTAGTCAGTAAATATAGGACACCAGAGTATGCCAAACTGAATTCTGGTTGGATATTACTTGACTCTGCGGAACAGTTGTTTAGACTGGCCAAAGGGAGAGTATTTAACAATTCCAATGGTATTTAATATGATTTGTTATATTAGTAGAGGTCATATTACTTTCCATAGGTGTAACGATTCACTGTGACTTTAAGTAATATTTACATTACATTAAAATGGGTGGGACTGGTGGTGAAGAATTGTATGCGCTCTTCAGAATAAGCTCCAATACAAACAGCCACATCAATCAAACATCTGGTGAAAGAATAAATTGTCAATTCAGTCAAAATAATTACTATGTTACAGAATTTGATCCAGAACCATCCCCCAAATGGAAATGTTTGAGTGACTTGCTGTGTGACGAGATACCAGAAGAAGTTAAGAAAAGCAATAATGGTTCCCTGTCTAACACCAAAATATTAATTCTATGTCTAGATAACAAAACTTGTTACCAATTGAATCAATTTCTTACTATGGGAGCCAATAAATATTTGTTTTATACAGCTTTCAAAAAAGATTTTACTATAAATTCAGTATCTTCGAAATTTAAGATCCTGCAGACTAACTTTCCTAAACAAAGTGATGTTCAAAAAGATTTAGATAATGATTCAAAGCTACAAGACATTGTACCAAAAACTGAGTTGTGTGATGATGAAGATATTGAAGACATGAATAGAACAAATTTTGTTTTAACCCTCAGCCAAGTGGTCACACAGAGCAATGAGAAAGAAGATGCAACCAATGATAGTGTATTTGAGCCAATATCACAGGTATGTCTTATGTATATTCATTTCATATACAGGATTACCCGTAAAACATGAGCAACTTCGCAGCACCAGGCAGCCAACCCGCCAGTCGACCGTCGGTCATGCGAGCATTCATGAATGAAACATACTTTCGTAGACTTACAAATGTCACAAAAGTGCAACAAAAACTTGTTGAACCATTCATTTTTTATGTAATGAGTTATGTTCGAACTCATAGAACAAAAGTTGTTGCTTATGGTGTAAGCTACCTAGTGCTGCGAGGTTGCTCATGTTTAACGGGTAACCTTGTATAAACTTAAATAATACATATTTGAACAAAAAATACCCATGAAGTATGTGTATAACTTACAGATTGGCAACATGAATTTAACACAACTTGAAGCTGAGAAACCCATAATTTGTATTCAAACCTTTAAGATCAATGGAAATCATTTCTCTCTAGAACAGACACTAGAGTCTCTTCGGCCAGAATATATTATCTTATATCATTGTGATGTGGCGGCGGTAAGACAGATAGAACTTTACGAGTGCAGAAAGAAACCTGAGGAACCTAAGACCAAAGTGTACTTCTTGATCCATGACAAGACAGTTGAAGAACAAGCATATTTAACGTCACTAAAAAGAGAAAAACACGCTTTCGAATTGCTTATTCAGACGAAAAGTGTAAGTTTTATTGCATTCTTGTCAATTATAAATTTTAAAACAGTCTTTTCATTGTTGCAATAAACACATAAGGATAAGGAGCCTATAATAAAAAGACAACTTGAACTCACAACCTACTATTACAAATGCTCAATAGTCTCTTCAGTCTTGAGCACTTCAATGAAGAACAACAGTGTTTTTTACTTTTTATTCCATCATACAGTCTATAAAATAAGATAAAAGTCATCGAAAGAATTACTTCGATACGATAAGTAGTTTTCGAGATATTAATGTTATAAAGTAGGCTTAAATAGCCTAGAAACGCTCGACCGCACTCGCTTGTGTGACGTCATAAGGTATGAATCGCTTCGCGCCGCACCGGCTGCCCCCGACTCGCTCAGCTGTTGCCCTGTTCCTGTTGCCGTTCCTGCTGTTCGTCGGCCGCGGCACGCACGCGACACGCTGCTCCTACGCATTTTTTCTTTAAAATAACAATTACGGTACAACAACAGATAATTATGTCAAATTCAAAGACTTACAAATGGTGTATAGTCCCGAAATGTGTGTCGACAACAGTCAGATCGCCAGAAAAGTTGTTTTTCAAAGTGCCATTTGAGCTCAAAATGCGAAAAAAATGGATGCGAGCTATTAAAAGAGATAATCCGCCCAGCATCAAAAGTGGTGTTTATTGTTGTGAAGATTACTTTGATGTAAGTAATAGGTATTCATGTTATATTTATTTTGTAGATACATGACGTGAGAAAATATACGCATAGGTAATGTTTTAATAGGTTATGTCAGGGGTTTGAAACCTTTGGTATTGCATTTCAATATTTGGCTTAGCGGTAAGTAAAAAAAAATTTTTACTTAAGTAAAAGTAAACGTTCCAGAGGTTCTAAACCTTTAGTAAGTAATGCATGTTTTACTACAAAAGTATGCAAGGTAAAGATACCTAAAAATACAAATTTAAATTCGGAAATCGACGTATTCCTGATGATATTATGTATTGAAAATCATGAATGTATAGCAATGTGCCGTGCCAAGAGTTTCCGGGGAGTATTGCCCTCAGCAAAAAAAAATGGTTGAATATTTACCAGTAATCGAAACTTGGGAGTTTGATGGTGTTCGTGATTTGAAATTTAAAAAATATACTCTGTTCAATTTTTATTTTTTTTACTTCAGAAACTACTAAAAAAATTATACTATTCTATGAAATGTTTAGAACCCCTGACAAAGTTCCAAAATACAATTTATAAGATCGTAAATATAGGTGTCAAATCTTGTGTTAATACATATCGTTACTAGGTTACATTTTGTTAGAGAAAAGAGTTTGGGAGGTACCATAGTACTTAGTAGGTACAGTGCTTAACTATGTTTCGAACATAACTTACCTACAAACTTACTTACGTACCTATTTGCTCATACAGTATTATTGTGACGCGTGAAATGGGAAAAAATAAATAAATATCACGTGATATACAAATTGGATTTATACTTATTTTTACTCCTCGCATTTCAGCGGCAACGAAATCAGCATTATTCGATAAATATCGAACCACCATTAAACCGTCAACTCTAGGCAAGTTATTTGTTTGTCCTTTTTGAAAGCCTTCTTCCATGTTTAAAATTGAATACCTTACTACTAAAATCGGTCGGGAGACGAACTCGTTACCTACTCACGGTAGGTATCAGTCGGTCAGTACGTGTTCGTGGCGAACTGGCAAGCGCGCGAGGCACCGCGAGGTACAGGTGGGCACCCGCTAGTAGCCTAGCTACGTCACACGCAAAGCGCGCGCTTTCACGGACATTTGAATTTTTGTTCAACTTCAAATGTCTATATCTTTAAAACTATTTCGAATTTTTGAATGAAACAAAAACAGATGTATTTCGTAACACTTAGGCACCATTCTTACGAAGTTTCAAGTGATTCTGCGAACCTACTGACGTTCCTCATTACTACTATCTTGATTATAAATCAAGAACAATTTTTAATTAGTTGATTATGTTATAATAATTAACATGACTATTGGATATACTTACAGAAATAAATTTGTTTAGGTGATGGTTGTGCCTAAGTATCAAGATGGTAAATCTGATGAGTATTTTAATCTCCATGTTGAAGAAGAGGAAGAATCTGTGGATACCAGAAAAGCAGGTAAGAAGTAGGAAGATCAACCTGAAGTTTTTCTTGAAAAATAATGTAACCCATTGAGGTTAGCCAAAGGTTACCCACTGATAGGCTCACTGGCTCATAGAAATAGAAATGTGCCTCATAATACACATGTAGGCAAAATGTAGGTAGATATTTCTGTAGTTATCGGTTCTCAAGGAATATTAAAGACAAAGCAAGGTATAGATTTGTGTAGTATATCATTAATTGTGTTAAATAAATATGGAAATTAAAACTGCAAAGTCAAAATGTCATAAAAATAATGTCAATGGGTGTCAGTTTCATTTTTTAATTAATATAATTTTACCATTCAGGCTAGGTTAAGGTCGAGTTACCATACTGCTAGAAAAAGTGAGGACCGCAGAAATGATACTTTTATGCTGATAAATTAAGCAATTCGTGGGAAATTATACCCTAACCATTGCAAAATATTCAAAAATCCACAATGTTAATGTTCAAGTTTTCACTTCTGACGGCACTTGAAAAAATATAATTATGAAACAAAATCTTTACTTTTTTCAGGTGGTCAAAATGCAAACAAAGAGAAACCAGTGGTTATAGTAGACATGAGGGAGTTTCGCTCTGATCTTCCTGCGTTGCTGCACAAAAAAGGCATCAACATTGAGCCTGTTACGATAGCTGTAAGTAGTTAAATCAATGTGAAAAAGGAATAATAATGAAGTAATAGAGGCCTTGTGGTTTGCCACAGAGGTACCCAACACCTTATCTTGCTGTAAAGTGGTTCATGAAAAGAATAATCTATTGAACTTAATTTAAAGAAATCTATTGACCTACATATATTTGATTTTAGAACTTGCGGTTATTGTGACTAACTATGATAGTTAGACATGTGCTCTCGCGGACTTTTTTGTAGATCTTAATAAGACCTACAAACCCGTAGTGTTAGATAGTCCATTTATAGAGGAAGCGCTATATTTTTTTTTTCAAAAAAATTAGGGATCCGTAGGAAAATTTAATCGAAAACCTATTTATGCGTGCGCTGCAAAAACTATTGACAAGAGAACAAAATGATGTACTACGGGTTGTAGGTCTTATTAAGATCTACAAAAAAGTCCGCGAGAGCACATATCTAACTATCATAGTTTAGTCACAATAACCGCAAGTTCTAAAATGAACGCGGGCGAAGCCAACGCGCACAGTCTACTAATACTATAATCCCTCGAATCTACAACTCTGCAAAAGAACGTGTACCGACCACGCTCTGAGTTATCCTCTACGTCCAGCCTACTTCGGAAGAACTAGATTACAATGTAGAAAATTCAGTGACATTCCAAAACAAGATTTATATAGAAAATTAATCTATCTTAAAATAAGTTCAAAATAAGGTTTTAAACAATAGATCTGGCATCATATCACCAGCAATCAACTTGACTTGCATCCTTCTCCGAAATATATGTATGTTTTAAATTGAATATTAGTAGCAAACGATTGTACAGGCTACCTGTTGTTAAGAGGACTGCAGCTCATGGACACCCACATCGAACCTCAATTTGAGAAGATTCGCTACTGATGAGGACATTGAGGACTTATGTTCGTCTCAAAAAAGGAATCTTCAGATATAGTAACTCCCCAACCGAAACAAATTCATGCAGAGCATGATGCTTTACAACCAGCAGTGAGCTACCTCCCCAGGCAATGCTATACTTATAATTACAACTTATTAAAACCTAGCTGATCCGGCAGGCTTCGCTCTGCCAATTAATTTGACTAATATCCAAAGTTTTTTTGAGTCACAAACTTTTAGTAACAATCCCTAACCTTTTCTAGCAATAAATATAGCCTATGTTATTCAGGGTGAATGTAGCTTTCCAATGGTGAAAGAATTTTTGAGATCGGCACAGTAGTTTTTGAGTTTATTCATTACAAACATACACACAAAAATACAAATTTTTCCTCATTATAATATTGTAGATCTCTATTGTAGATCCTCTTTATAATGTGTAGATGTAGAATGTCGATACATAGATTAATTCTTTGATGATAAAAAAATCCTTCCTTTCAGATTGGTGATTATATCTTAACGCCCGACATTTGCGTAGAAAGGAAGTCTATATCGGACTTGATCGGCTCACTCAACTCGGGCCGCCTGTTCACGCAGTGCACCCAGATGTGCAGAAATTACAGTCGCCCTATATTGCTCATTGAATTTGACCAGAATAAGCCATTCAATTTGCAGGTATTTTGTTTTGACTTGTGTTATTAATGTTATTATTATATATTTAAAATAGTCGAAAAAATAATGGTTGATTTTAGAATTTCCTAGGGTAGAGTATTATCACAACACTGCCTAATCCATAAAACAATGTGTGGGAATTAGTATTCTTTTCAATGTAAGACATAAGACATGACAATGTGTAGTGCAGATCTATAGAAATAATGTATACCTATAGACATAATAACCTAGTATAGCATAGCATAGCCTCAATAGAATTCCCTGTGGCGCGAATGCCATGGACACGCACTCTGTCCAGAAACAAAATAGGCACTAGAAATGTCCTGCAACATCGTGTTACTTCGGCTGATAAGTCCAAGTAGTTTGTGGATTATATTGCTAACAATATCCAATTTGATACAGGGAGGTTTCGTCGTGTCCACAGACATATCTAGTACAGACATACAACAGAAATTGCAGCTCCTCACAATACACTTCCCGAGACTGAAACTGGTGTGGTCTCCTAGTCCTTATGCAACAGCTGAATTATTTTATGAACTAAAGGTAAATCATGGATTTCATAATATGTTACATTTTTTAATTCTATAGTATACTAGCTGACCCCGCAAAATTTTAAAGTTTTAATTTGTATTACTAACATTAGTTTTATTTGCTTATTATTACTTTTAGAATTTGCATACCTGAAAAGTGAATATGGATTGATCAAAATGCCCTGTAAAACCAATAACTAACCTATATTGGTGCAAATAAATGATTTTCATTTCATTTCATTTCAACATTGTTTTGCCATATAAGTTATCGAGCGTTAAAAATAGACTGTTAAAAAATAGGAGTTGGTGATAGAAAGGTGAAAATTTAGAGTTGTATGTATTTTTAATGCCACATTATTGAAAAATAAAAAAAATGTCCAAAAATAAAATAAAAATGTCAGGTGTGGACAACCCTTATCACTTAGGGGTATGAAAAATAGACAGTAGCCGATTCTCAGACCTACTGAATATGCATATAAAATTTCATAAAAATCTGTCAAGCCATTTTGGAGGAGTATGATAACTAAAACTGTGACATGAGAATTTTATATAAGAAAGATAGGGATGGACAAACAACATTGTTTGTTTCGTTTTTTGTTATTAAAATTATATGGTTTAGGTGTGTATTAATGATTAGTTAAGCAAACTCATTTCTTCATTTAATTTCATGACCCATAAAGGGAACCAGCCTATTTGTTAAATATGTGAAATATTTTAATCTGTACTGTGGCAGTAATTATTACAATATCTGAAACTCCTTCACAAAACGGATATTCATTCCCAGTTTGGGAGACATAAATATTACTGATAATCGTGTTTGAGGTTATTGTTTTGGGCATGTTATCATTTTCTCCTGCATCCAAGGTGCCTAGTAGAACTAAAGTATATTTTGTTTTTATACAGCAAGGCAGAAAGAACCCTAACATTGAAGAAGCTGTAGCTCTCAGTGGTGAAAACACAGATGATATGTGCTACGGGAGGTATAATATATTGGTACATGACTTTGTGCAGAAATTACCAGGAGTCAACTCTAAAAACATAACGAGGCTGATGAACAGAGGCATATCTTTGGACCACTTAATTAGTCTCTCTCAGGTATTCATAAAATTAATATATTAATAGCTTTTTAATTTTTAATTCAATATTTTCACACAATGAGTTTAATGTATTAATGTGTACAGGTTTTCCGTCAATATAGGGACCGTGCGTGGCGACACCTATGCCATATAATGTCATTTATCGGAACTACTTATTGCTTTATGGTTAATTACTACCGTATGTTAACTTTTTGAAAAGTGTATCACAAATAATTTTGTATATTAAAAGGCTCATTAAGTGTATTCTTGTATTAATAGATGCTCCAATACTCCCAAGAATAAAATATATAAATATGTTAGTGTAAATTCTCGTAATTTTCCATTGATAGTACCAACATGCCCTGGCTAAAAACTATACGAAAAGTTGGATAAATGCAGTTAAAAATACACGTGACATGAATTCAAACAGTTAAGAAGAACCTATCAAGGTTTTTTAAATGAAACTAATATATAATTTGTTTTGAGATTTATTTAAAATTCAAGTTATTTTTATTTTCAATGAAAAGGAGGAATTTGTTCTATTTAAACATTTTTATTTATCACACAACATCAAAATACCTGGCATTCATCTTAAAATAGATACTGCTTTATGCGTTGCTCACTTTATTTAAAAAATGTTATCGGAAAGTCCTCTACACCCTTTTAATATACCAACAAATTTTCTATTGAAAAACGCTTAGACCAAATACTTTTAGAATTTGAAAAATATCACGTTCGCACGACACACACTATTCTTGATATCACTAAAATCGCATTTTATACATTTTTTCGTAATTTAACCTGTAATTTATAGTGAAATATTGAGTTATTCCTCGTTAAGCGACATTATGAAAACATATGAATAACAAAGGGACAATATTGCACTTTAGTTGTGGCAGTTTCGTTTTTAATCCGCTTGGTGGAGTTTTGTAGTTTCTGCAAGGTCCCTATTGAATAAAATCTTTGAATTGTACACTATGTGTAATAATATTATAAACAATGACTAAAATGTCCACCTCTTGTCTTGCCTTGTTCAAGCGGTATTATTGTAATATAAAAGGAAACTGCAAAACTTTTAATACTATTTATTTATTTAAGGAACAATTATTTGAAATAATGGAGAATAAAAGTGAAGCGGAAGTTCTGCACTCAATACTACATGTAAAGGCAAAGCCTATAGACGCCAAAGATGAGAAAACTTTTGGGAAAAGAAAATTTACAGGAAAATTGTTCAAAAGCAAGAAATAAATATTACTTATCTTAATTTTAAAATTGTCACATTTTGTACAGTTGTTAAAAAATATATATTTTATGTAACAAAACTGGGTTTTTTTTTAAAATAACATTAGTACAACCCTTCATCAAAAATTTTAGTCTATTAAGAATAATAATAGGATGGAATTAAAAAAAAAATTGCAACCATTAACGCCATGGACCTATAACAAATACTATTGTTAATTTTTCTATTCTGAAAACATCACAATATTGGAAGTCACACTTTAGCATCATTAATAAATTAATTATTCTACATTATTATTATAAGATCATATTTACAATGGAAATGAAAATTACTGTAGGTACATATCAACGGTACTGAACGATAATATCTTGTCTCTACTACAAGCTACTTAAGGTTTTACTTATAGTAAGGGAGCCCACGATGCTAAATGGGGATTAACTCGAACGCCATAGATACCTATTGGGTTGCAAAGCTTAGATGATAAGCAGAAAACATATAATGTATACCTTTTCATCGGTGTCTAGCGGTAATATAATAATTATGTAAAAAGAACTGTTGCATCGATATAGGTACTCGAGTGCGTCACATATTGATAACATCTGATCATTTGCATGATGCGGGTGGTCGTACGTAAGGGTTGAAAATGAAAAAAAATAATCGAGCACGTCAGATTTTCTAAGGGTATGTTAAGTGAACCGGAAAAAAATCCATCATTCAATAACAGCATAATTATAGTTACAACGGTTTTTTCCCAGTACCAGAACAAGAGTACAAGTTTAACAGAGCTACGTAACCGTGTACTGCAATCCACTTCAAAAATAACCCAAAGGCGTTTTACACCACTAAGCAAATTCGCATAGGCGCTTGTAGTTGAGGATTTGAGAAGTTATTGTAGATGTAAACAAAACAAATACAGGTATGTATTAGCAATGTAAAGTTATTTTTATATAACCCTTATAGACTACAAGCCCATGGAAAAAATAACCTGTGTAATGAACCAACGTGAATTACGCTTAGAAGGCTGTTCATATATCAGAAAATAACTCTGAGCACTGTGCTGTCATTTCTGAGCGGTACAGGTGAGTACGCGAGTAAATATAATTTCCCAGGTACAAGTGAGGAATTACGACTAATTATTATTATTTAATTCGCCGATAATTGTAGAGGCAATATAGGTCAAAATGAAAAAAATCAAAAAGGCAGACTGAGATTTGAAGTTATGCATTTTTAAAGATTTTTTTATGATATAAAAAAAATATGAAATGCACGAATGTATGAATGTAGTGTTCGTTTAAAAATCCCGTGGACGATCACAAAAAATAGTCTGCCACTATCGTAGCGCTGCGTTCCCAATTAACAGCGCTTCAGAAATGTCGAGAAAAAAAGATTGTGCCATATCATTAGCTCGTGTCTGCCTCTTTGACTGTTGTTTATATTGCTTATAAAAGAAAGAAAAAAGAAACAGGTCTATGTTTACAAAATATTAATCGAAACAAATAAATTGAAAATCAAAATGCGCGTTAGCAAAACGTGCTATTCAAAGTACCCTGTTTGTACTTTGCCTATACTGTATTTTGGCGATCCATTCGAGAATGTCGAGATGACTTTTTTTACAACTTTGTAGCCCTCCCCTTTCTTTACGTCACTCTCAAATTGTCAAATTAGTGGAATATACACTTTTAAGCATGTAAAACTCACTCTATCTTCATCTGACGCGCTCGAGAATTTCCGATGGTCAATTTTTTTACTAATCTCATGTGGGGAGTACTTAAACGGGTATAAGGTGTGCCCCTGTATATAATTTTCTGCCGCGCTATAATAAATCTCGAAATCCCCTCTTGGGCTCCCCTACTATAAGGATTGTCTAATAATGGGTTCTTTCTATTTTTAAATTGTCATCAAATAGCCCATTTTATTAAGTACAGTAACAATATTAAAAGCCAATAACGATTTTTAATTTAGATGCTTTAAAAGATACAAAAATCACTGCAGATCTTAAACATCTATGTCATTACATTACTTGAAGTGCATGTAATTAGAAAATTCAAAGGATTTGTCTTAAGGTACTAAATATGTAAAATATTTTTTTTAAACTAATATATACACAATAATCAGCATGTTTGAAATTTCATAGGATATGCAAGACGCAATTTTCTTCACTTTTACCAAGATCGTGCTAAGAAACATACAAGAATGGAGAGGAAAATACAAATAAAGCAGCACGACAGAGGTAGAGTTGCAGCTGATTGTCACTCACGGTATTGGTGGCTCTTGTCAGTAAGCGGGACATAAATAACACTCATCAGCTTCTTAACCGTAGTAGTCCCGTCGGCAGCTTTGTCCACCTGCCAACATATTTTAGTGTATTTGTTTTGTTAACTACCAACTTCTGTTTTGATTAAACGCAGGTATACAAAAAGAAAACTAAACTTTGAAGATAAACACAAATTTTAATAACCTGTGTCAAATGCTGCTCACCGCCTTCTGGCCCTACAGGTACAATTAAGCGTCCTCCTGGTTTCAGCTGGTCAATTAACTGTAAACAAGATGTAGATATTTACTTATCATTTTGCCACTAACACAAATTACATAATTATTAGTAGTTGAAAATAATAATAAAGCATACACTTTACTTTCAAGTTATATAGATAGATAGATATTTACAGACTACATTGTACACTCAAAATACAATAAGTACAGTACAATACAATAGACAGTGTCCCGTAATCAGTGGACCAACGGAAAACGGGTAATAGGGGAGACCATTATCTATCAAAATCACTAAGTTGTGTCGTCCTAGGCCAATTGGTTTAAAAGATATCATAGTTTAAACATTACTTAAATGTATGAATTTTACTACAATAATGTTTAAAAGAAGCTTGTGCAAAAAATTTGTATTATAGAATTGGGGAACATGAACCCTACGAGATTTATCAAAATAATGTACTAAGTATTGTACACATTGAAAAGGTCTACAGAAAACTCCGCGATGGTAATAATATGTCTATCTCTTATGGATATCCCACAATAACATTTTTTTGTCATTTAATTTTTACGACAAATAATGGCTAATTTTCGAAGCGATTTTAACCAATACAGCATTAATCCATATCCATTTAAATACCTAAAATACATTGTTGATTTATATAGATCTATATGGTCCTTTACAGCTTATGATTTAAATGAATATTTTCGAAGATATTACAGATTTAAAAATTACGTACGTTTGCGGCGGTACCGGCCGGCCGGGGCGGCGGGAGCGTGCCGCGGTTCTCCCTATATTAGCACTTTGAATTTAGCAGCGATCGGACGCGTTAAAAACTTTGGATATTAGTCAACTTGGCAGAGCGAAGCCTGCCGTGTCAGCTAGTGTGTGAATAAAAATTGTAGTACTTGGTTCATGTAATAGTGTAAGCATACATTTACATCAACACACTTACAGGCTGTGGCAGTTGAGGTGCAGCTGCTCCGACATGGATGGCGTTATATGGGGCGTCAGGTGGATAGCCTAGGCGCCCATCTCCAACTGAAACAAATGTATCATTTTATTAATAGGTGTATGTGTAGTGCACAAATACTACATTTTTTAAAGTTTTAACTAAGTCAAGACCATAACGATAGTACTAACTATTTTTAAAAAGGTCCTTTTACATGTCCTGCCGTTTTACAAAAGTTTTTGTTAAATCACCTAGATTTATTCTTATTTATTTTTGGTAGTGAACCATATTAGGTGCACATATTTGTGGAAGTTGTGCAACCAGTTTAAGATCCCTGGGCCCCCACACGATACGTATTTTCTGACGAACGAAATGTGAAAGTTTTAGCATGTACTAAGATCACATGCCTACCATGGTCAATTTCCAGGTATCAGGTAATAAAAGTACATAAAAACATTACCGATGTCACATATTTTCTCCTAGCTGACTTTCACGTAACGTATATTGTAGACAATAATGTTAAATAGTAGATTGTATGACAAGGGAGCAAAATGATATTTTTACGGCGAGGGCGTTTTTTGAATCCAGAGCGAAATGAGGGTTTCTTTAGTAGAATCCTGAACGTAGCAACGGATTCAAAGTACGTCACCTGAGCCAAAAATATATTTTGTCCCAATTGTCCCAAGTGATACTTTTACTCTACTTTTCATCACCCTCTATGAGAAAATGAAAGGGGCCTAATATTCTGTTGTAATGTTATTATTTAATAAAACACAGAGTAAGTTTTTCACAAAAATGTAGTTTTGTGACTCCTTGATAAGACACGCCCCACCAAACCATCACCGACGCAGGATGATGACCACGTTGTACCTTTCCGACAACTTGGGCAGCTTCTCTAGATCTGTGAGCGTACACTTTATCATTTTGCTTATTGTAGTGTTCTTCAATCATGAAAATTTTTTCATCGGTAAAGAGGATATTTCTGTGCCTTTCACCGGCATATGAAGACAGAAGGTGTTTTGATCAATCCACTCAAGCACCAAGCTTCAGGTCTTGTTTCATAATACGGAATAGAGTCCTAGCGGGAATCTTCATTTCTCGCGATAAGATTTTTTGCTACCTAATGGGGTTACAACTAATTCTGGCTTCAACACAATTAACAGCCGTTGAGTTCTAACAACACGCGGCCGCCCCAATCTTTTCTGGTCTTCGGCAGATGAAGTGTTGCTGTATCTGTTGATAGTACGATATACAAACATACGGCTGATACCAAGCTTTTGAAGTGTCTGGATTATGATTGACGGCTCCGTACCTACTTTGTGTAAGGCGATCACTGCAATCCTATTTTCTTTAACACCCCATTCCATATTGTGATATTATCATAATGAACACGAAAAAATATGCGAAATGGCACAAAATCGAAATAAGTTTTTAAAATAATAATTATACTTACCACTTACTTAGTGTTCCAATTTCAAAATAATTAAAAAGTTGAAAAAAGAAAAGTTTTTATGTAACAGTATTTATGGCCAGACTAGTCCTATATGTGAAATTAGCACAGGAGCAGAATGTGGCTGCTAAACATACTATACTTACTATAATTATCTAAATAAATAAACTTTCCAAAATAACTTACCAATAAGTTTAATTCTTTGTGATGTAAGTAATTCAGGATTATCTTGTTTAATGTTCTTTGTAGCCAGAGATACAAGCTCTGGTATGTGGTCTATCCCTACTACACTTCCATTTTCTCCAAGCATCAGGGCCATACATGCTGTAAGGTATCCTGACCCACATCCAACATCTAGAGCTTTTCCACCAGGTATTAATTGGTTTTTTAGTTTCTCTAAAGCATGTGCATGCTGAAATTAAAATTAAAATTTTTGTAAGTAAAGTTTGTTCTTCTCTAAATTATCAATCCTCAAATATGTGTAAACTTGCTGCAAAATATGATATGAAAATGTATCATTTTTGTTCGCCTTTCTCCCCTCTCAAATTGAAAAAAGTTGTATTGTTTGACCTGCCTACTAATATTATGTAATCAAAATCAATATTATCTAAACGTGAAGATATTAAATCTATTCATATCCATTATTATTAGATGATTCATGTTTTAATATCTTCATGTACTCATTACCCATATTCGCTCGTGCTTTCTAAAAGCTGGTACTTAATGTGTGTGCTAGCTGGCACTTAAGCTAATCAATCTTACTAATTTTGGACCTAGACATAGAATGTCCTAGACGTTATTATGATCTCTTAAATTAAATATTCTCACCATATGTGGTGCACTAATTGTAGCCGAAAAGCCAATTGACTGGGGAGAGTCCTGGTATGGAGCATGAGGGCAGTAGTTTTTTCGATCAACACCTCTCATTGCTTCAGCTACTGTTTCCGATTTTATTATGCCATTTACTGGAACAAGAATGAGATCAAAATTAAATAATGATGATTACATACGATAAATAATGTAAAACTCTCATATTATACTTGTCTATAATGACTCCTTTTCTTACCTTTCAAATGCCTTACCAAATCTATGTTGTCTACACCATGACTTCGCCAAGCCATGATTGCAAAAAAAAACGAAACTAAAAGAATAACGGTGGTTTTAAATTTTAAAGAACCAATTTTCGCTATCACTTTTGCAGACAAAAGTTACAACTTTGTTATGATGTATGTTATGTTATGAAACGAATCATAGATAAAATATATGAAACGAACGGAGAGCTGGGAGAGACTCGAGCGAGAGCAAGCTAGCAAAACTAGCAAAAGTAGCTGTTTTTATTAATTTTTTACTGTCGGTTTTGATTTGTCGTTTGACATCAAATTGACAAACCAAGGTTCTCACCTCTAGATATCTAAAAATATCTATGGATGGAGCATAGGCTGTGCGATATCTCCATGGAGAACTACACGCGATAATAACGCCTCAATCCATTGCGGTTAGTTCCAAGAAGGACAAAAAATGTATTATGTTAAGAAAAATAAGCCATTATACCTAAGAATTTTGCGTTTTTAGAAATGAAAACCAAATTGCCATCGAAAAAGGCCAAGACTGGCGTCTTGAATGATGTCACGCCTCGCGAAACAAGTCACTACCGCAGTTTTTAGGATTGCCAGGTGTTCGGTATTATACCGAAGTGCGGCATTTTTTTCTGATAAATTTTTCTCCCTAATAAACGATTCAACGGTCAGATTTTACGCCATTGACATCGACAGCTGTCAGGACTGAAGGAAAATCTTTGTAATTAAATTTTTTTTACTAACTTACCGACTAATAATAAAATAGGAATAATAAAACCCGCTACAGACCTTCAATTTTAACTGCACAGTTCAACTGACCAGTTAAAACTGTGCAGTTAAAAGTTTAAAACTGAAGGTCTGTAGCGGCCTCAGTTCAACTGTACAGTTAAAACTGAAGATCTGTAACGGGCTTTATAACTGCACAGTTCGACTGTACAGTTAAAACTGTGCAGTTAAAACTGAAGGTCTGTAGCGGGCTTAAGTTAATGTATTCGATGCCCCCGACTGCGTTAGTGAATGCTGTCAATCATGATCACTAAAAATATTAAAATATTTAAAAATATTTATTTATCTTTTTTGTTCTTCACGCAGTCGGGATTTTTGTTTTTGTGAATTTTTTGTTTGTATGCATTTTGTTCAACTTAGGGAATGGTAAAAGTTTCACCAAAATCGGTCCAGTAGTTTCGGTGATATGGACTTAAAACTAAAAATTATGAAATAAAAAAAATTAAAAAAAATTAAACCGACTCCAAAAAAGTATGATATAAATTTCTTACATCGTTTAGGCCTACTATTTTTGAGGTTGGTGCCAAAATTTAACAATAGAAACAAAACAACTTGATATTAAAGACACCAACATATTGTTTATTATTATTATTGTATTTTTATTTTCTCACTGTTCGGTATTTAATCGAAATAGACCTGGCAACCCTGCTTGTGAGGGTTACTGTCATAAACTCGTTGTTACTGTCATAGAGCTGTAGCCTGTTCGCCAAGATTGGCATGTTTTATTTAAAAGAGCCTCAAGATTAAAAAATTATTGATTTGATTGACAATTGAATTGACAACTAATTGACAAATGACAAGGATTTCAACCCACGTTTTTAAATGGGACGTGGTGAGCTAAGTCAAATGACGTCATAAGTCACAAATTGATTAGATTGACAATAGGCATGATGACTAATTTTCAAAAACTCTTCTATGATATTCAGAAGTTTCTATTATGTCTAAAATATATCATATTTTTGTAGAAAATTAAGGTTTTTGTGTAATAAAAGTACGTTTAAATTTTAAGTTTCAAATTCGGTCCAAAACGCGCGCCCGTGTCATGACGTCTGTCATTGCGCCACGGCTCAGTAAAAAATGACAGATCGCGTATAATATGCTTACGAAAAAAATGACTTTAACTAAGACGTGACGTAATTTGACGTAATTCGATCTGATGGGTGTTTTAGCTATCATGGCGGATTGTTGTATTTTGTAGATTTATTTTAACAAATAAATTATTAATCTCGACATTAATAAGAGAATAAATACATGTTTCAAAATCTTTGAATCCTATTTCATTAGATCAGATAAATATTTTGGCGATACTTGATTACTGTCATCATGCCTATTGAAATGACAACTAGTTGACAACGCATCACTTCAACCCACCGTCATGGACGTATTAAGTATAATCACAGATTAGAGACTAGTTAGTATAATACGATACGTCCATGCCCACCGTAGATCGTCGCGGACTCGCGGTGAGTTTCGCGTCAGCGTAAGTCATGAGTGTCATGACGTCATAAGTGACGTTTTCGCCTCGACTACCACGACCGCGGGAGACAGTTCCTAAAGGAAGGAGCATTTTGATCGTTTTCAACGTCATGGAACGCATGCAGTCAGTATACGATAATAGTCCGGGAGCCAGGTGCATTTTCGGTCAATCATTTCCTCTCGAAAGAAACTTCGTAAAGGACTTATGCTATGAATACTCGCGACGGTCAGCTGCCACTCCGTTGGTGGGGTGGGCAGTGCAGCCTCCCAAGCATGCAAAAAAAAAGTTTTTTCAGTCATTTCCTCTCAACTTAAAATTAACCTGGTGATCGTTTATATGCTACTATGAATGAAAATTAATGTCAGCTGGATGTATCTCAGTGGAAAGTTTGTCAGCTGGTACCTTGTAAAGTGTAACGCAACAGCATCTATGACCTACTGAATCTTAGCAGCTGACGACTTTTCCCTTGACTTACTGCTAGCTAATTATTTTTATTATTTACTAGAGTATTTTAACAATTCTCGTATAAATTTTCATCCGGGAGGAAATAACGTTTCTTAAGTTATTCTTCACTTCTATATTGCAGCTAAATTGTAAATTAAAATTACCTTCTCCAGATGCTATGCTATAGCAAAATACGCTGTACACTTGGAGAGGGTCAGTTTTACCCATACCTGCGTACAAAGGCCCTTTGTTGTGTGTAGCACATGCGAAATATTTGTGGGAAAACAGAAAAAGGTGGGGATTTGGGGAACATAATGCGACTTGAAGAGAAAGTGAAACGTGTTTTGTCTAGACATGCAAAAAGCAGTACGTTTAAAAGTAATGGCATATGGCATGACATTTCATACCGCGAAATATGACATTATAGTATTACTCAATACTTTAAACATGTCCTATAGGTACGCAATGTAGGTTTAATATTTGACAAAGTTGATTTCCCTTCACACTTAACCCTAATTAGAAGTTAATCAACAAAATGTTAGCTACAAATAAAAATGGGCTTCCAGGCTTAGTACTGCAAAATTACCTATATGTCGGAGAAAGACCATTCTACTCGACATCATCATTAGTGGTTACGTGTTCAACAGTGGGCGTCATTTGGGTATAATGCAAGCACAAACAAAGTACTCAAGGTTTACACACTATTTATTCAAGGTATCACAATATTCACACACGTACAAGTTAGTTTAATGGATGGCCTCAAACTCTTGATAAAGAGCAGCGAGTTCGTGACACCGTTCTTACTCCACCAGAACCTTAACTCACAACTGGTCCACCACGACCCCATAATCCATCGAATCTCCAATAACTCCACACAATACATGGCGAACTAGAACGTGTACCGACCACGCTCTGAGTTATCCTCTACTTTCAGCCTATTTCGTAAACATTTAATAACAATAATTATCACAATGCAACAACGTAGAAAATCTATTGACAATAATTGACATTCCAAACAAGATTTGACAGATTACTCTTTTTTTTTAAAACAAGTTCAAAATAAGGTTCTAAACATTCTCGCATTGTATGGCCAGTAATCAACTTGGCTTGAATCCTTCTCCGACACGGCCTTCCTGACCTCTCACACGTCCTCGTGTGATGTTAGGGGACGACCACCATCGATATCTGTGAAGACAAACACGTAATTTTAAAGTAATTTGTTCGGCCACTCCTGACCAAAGGGTTACATCTGTTTTGCAAAAGCTCTATCTTATCTCTCTACTCATAAATACACCTCATACTGACGTCTTAAGGCCACCTCGCCTTTCATTCTATTGAATGGCCACCTCGCCTTTCATTCTAATGACTGGCCACCTCGCCTTTCAATAGCTACTTCACCCTTGAATAGCCACCTCGCCCTTCGATCTATTGAATGGCCACCTCGCCTTTCAATAGCTACCTCGCCCTTGAATAGCCACCTCGCCCTTCAATAGCCACCGCGTCACTTTAGACACCTCGCCCTTCAATAGCCACCGCGTCACTTTAGCCACCTCGCTTTTCAATAGCTACCTCGCCCTTCAATAGCCACCTCGCCCTTCAATAGCCACCGCGTCACTTTAGACACTTTACACAGACACAGACAATTTACACTTTATCGCCAACCTAAAGAACAGTCAACACCTAAATCAATCCAAATTGAAAACTGCTCACCAAATTGTAATAACCCCGTTAACAATCCACCACATTCACAACGTATCAGTCCACTCGTGTCACCGTATTGAAAGTTTCGTATTGCTAACTTCCGTATTTGAGCGCCGTTATGCCACATGTTCTTCAAGGCCGCATTCTTAATACATCACAAGCAGTCGCACTGCAACTAAAGCTGTGTGAATGACTGAAACATTTAAAAGATTTATGACAAAGTTCTCCACAAACATAACATTTTATAAAAGCAAAGCTTAATTTAGAGTCATCTTGCGTAGTATTTCAAAAGGTCCTGTTGTCTTTTTGACATGAAAATGTCATAAAATGCAATAACACATTGTCCAGTTTGTGTTTTGCCAATTTTAAAATTTACATTTCTCAAACAATAGAAACAAGCTTCGTATGAAAACAACCAAAACAAACAAAAGAGCAAATATTCAAATTCTGCCGATTTATACCAGAAAAAGCTACTCGAGTAAACCATGTTTCATTTAACCGCAACCATAGACAAACTAGGAAAAACAATCAATTTACTCCCCTGTATAGGTACCAAGACCTGTAACATCCAGATCAGCCGGCGGGTTGCATAGCGCCTCCACAAGTAGTCTAACGCTGTTTTGTTGCATCTCGAACATGATCCGCTAAACATTGTGCTCCTCCAAGTAACTATCCACGTTTGTGCTCGCACCGATCCCACTTCTGATGTCGGAGAAAGACCATTCTACTCGACATCATCATTAGTGGTTACGTGTTCAACAGTGGGCGTCATTTGGGTATAATGCAAGCACAAACAAAGTACTCAAGGTTTACACACTATTTATTCAAGGTATCACAATATTCACACACGTACAAGTTAGTTTAATGGATGGCCTCAAACTCTTGATAAAGAGCAGCGAGTTCGTGACACCGTTCTTACTCCACCAGAACCTTAACTCACAACTGGTCCACCACGACCCCATAATCCATCGAATCTCCAATAACTCCACACAATACATGGCGAACTAGAACGTGTACCGACCACGCTCTGAGTTATCCTCTACTTTCAGCCTATTTCGTAAACATTTAATAACAATAATTATCACAATGCAACAACGTAGAAAATCTATTGACAATAATTGACATTCCAAACAAGATTTGACAGATTACTCTTTTTTTTTAAAACAAGTTCAAAATAAGGTTCTAAACATTCTCGCATTGTATGGCCAGTAATCAACTTGGCTTGAATCCTTCTCCGACATATATATAATTATAAAAATATTATATTGTGGGACAACGCACACATGGCTTTCTGATCCCAAAGTAAGCTGTAAGCTTGTGTTATGGTAACCAGATAGCTGACAAACCTACATATATATAGTTAAATACATTCTTATATAGATAAAAATTTACACCCAGACACAGAACAAACACTCATGCTCATCACACAAATATTTGTCCTGGGTGGGAATCGAACCCACGACCTCCGGCGTAGTAGTTAGGGTCACCAACCACTAAGACCAACAGGGCAGTCTGGATGGATGATTGTTAGAACGACTTTGAATATTGGCGTATTTAAAAATCTACTATGTACAATGATTGTTTTTTTTTTTTAGGATATAAACGTAACACCGATAACGTAATTATATTTAAAACGTAAACAGAGGACACAGGAGACTAGGTATACGATGTACGAAAGAAAACGCGCAAGTTTCAATTTATGCTGTGCCAAAGAAATTAAAACCTTATCAAGTACGCCATACGGTAGGTCATAGATGCTGTTGCGTTGCACTTTTCAAGGTACCAGCTGATAAACTTTCCACTGAGATACATCCAGCTGACATTAATTTTCATTTATAGTAGCATATAAACGATCACCAGGTAAATTTTTAGTTGAGAGGAAATCATTGAAAAAATATTTTTTTTTGCATGTTCAAGGAGTCAGCTGACGTATAATCTACCGTGTTATGGTCAGCTGACGATGTTTTTCTTTCAAAATACCTACTAGATAAACTATAATCTGATAAATTTTCAAATGAGAAGAAATGACTGAAAAAACTTTTTTTTTGCATGCTTGGGAGGCTGCCATTGCCCACCCCACTAACCCCACCAACGGAGTGGCAGCTGACGGTCGCGAGTATTCATAGTATAAGTCCCTTATAAATGCATTTCACGAATTTTCGATTGGGAGGGAGTTGGTCATGAGAATCTATCACTGGCTCCCGGAATATAACGATGACAGCAAAACAACATGATGTTTATTGTTTCGCGACTTTCGCGAGGCGTGACGTCACGCTTCTCTGATTTGTATTTTGTGTTCAATCATTCAATGTCACGTGATTAAAAATACAATAGTCACTTCGTATTATTAAAACTATTATTAACTTACACATCAAAACAGAAAAATTTTTTTTCGAGTGTTGAATTCTTCAAATTTAAAATGGTGTGTGACGGACCAGACCCGCCAGACAACAGTCCTCACAATCTAAGTCCACCCCCTAGACATTTGATAACCAACGGCAACCACCAAGAAGACAGTGACGAGGAACAAAATGAACATTTCGGCTATGAACCTCTACCTCAAGGCCCTGATGTTGTATTCTCGGATCATGACTCTAGCGATGAGGATACAGACGTTTGTATAGTGTTTCTAACTATATATATTGTAAACAGCTGTACATTAGAAAAAAATATATAGCTAAAGCCTTTTCCTTCCTCTGTACTTGAAATTGTTTTGAACAATAGCTAATATAATAGTAAAGATGCTGTGTATGCAGGTGCTAGAGGCTGTTGCTAGTCATCTGCTAAACGGACAAATTAGTTATTTTATTCGTCCGTTTAAAGGAAGACTAGACACTTTGATTGGCTATTACTAGTCATGTGCTAAACTGAAAAGTAAAGGCTTTTGCTAGTGGTCCGCTAAACAAGTATCTAAAATAATTAAAAATTAAAAAAAAATTGTGGACATGGTGTGCATGATTAAAGAAAAAGAGGACAGCTAATGTTACCTAACCATTGAAGGGATTTCTGAATTAAATTTAGACTTCTGTCACTGAATCTCGCTCCGCTTCGCTTTGCTCGGGGAAAATTAACCTAACCTAGCCCATTGAAGGGATTTCTGTGTTAAATGTAGACTTCTGTCACTAACGACTAAGTTATTTTATTTGTCCATCTAATGGACGACTAGACACTTCAAGTGCTGAAACCTAATATATAAAAATTAATTGTCTTACTTGATTTTTTACATGTTAACCCTGCTACATCTTAAAATTTTTAAAGTGTTTTCAACCCTCCACTCATACTTTATAGCTGGTCAAATGTCCCCTTTTCATCCATAGTTTGTTATTACAAATATTGCAATTTTACCAACATAACTTTTTAGAACAATGAACCCCCAACAAATGGAGTACCTAATATTGAGCCAATGGAAGCAATTCTGACTAGGGAGGTGTGGAATGGACCACGGCACATAGATCCAATACAAATGGATAATGAGAGGGCACAGCAGGTAAATTAGAATAAATTATTAAGGTACATTTTTGAAATTGATAGCAAGGAACAGTACTCAAATGTTGACTAAGCCTCATGGATAGGCTGCTCTCCAATTACCGCTTTGGATCAGTTGACTGATGACTGATGAAGATTAAAGAAGGTCCTGTAATTTAGGCCAAGTCTGTGTTTTGTGGTTCACTTTAAAGGGGTTGGTTATGAATGATATAAATTTGTTAATAACATATCCCAAAATTTCTTTTAGTTTGTCCCATAACACTGCGAGTGTATTTGGATTCTTTTAATTGAAGTTTGTAAATCATTGTATTTTACTACAATTCTTTTTTGGTTATAGGTAATGTCTGCTATGGCTAATTTTGCTCTGCCACAAGATTCAATTCCGGAATGGGCGCAAAGTGTATCAGAGGAACAATGGAAGCAGACATTGAATGACAAAATAGAGAAGATAAGGAGTAATAGATAAATAAATGTATTTTAAATGAATATTTTTTTGTTACATTATGATATTTGAAATATTTCTTGTGATACAGCAGATGATGTCATATATTATTATGTAGCATAGTTTGATTTGGGTGAGAAATTGGATAAGCAAAGGAAATGAAACAGGAGGTTTAACAATGCTTTTGCAACAGCTGAAATCAGAAGATCTCTGGAGATTGGCAATGAGAATGGCAAAAGAAAATTTTGAGTAATTGTTACCATTAATTTCAAACAATATTCAACGTAGCAACAGTTAACTTTATTGTTAGGAATTATTCAAAAATTATAACAATGCATGGACACTGTACAACATGTAATCAAACACTGGAATGGGCCTACTGGATTGAAAAATAGACAGTCATTCTAGTGAACTGTACTAGCTTGATTACTGGAATGGTTCATGCCCGGGCAGGTTCACATTATTCAAGTGGCAATCCAGCGCTGCATTGGAATGCTGGACTGGAGTAATGTGAATGGGGTATAAGTGGATCGCCAGCAATGCTAAAGAATCTTAGATTATGTGAAAGGCACTGAACGTGTTAACAGTACTGTGTTTTATGTAAGTACAATATTATGTATAATGAATGATGTAAGCACTTATGCAGCTAGGTAAGGTAGGTTAAAAAAAGTAACAACATTATTTAACAACTTGCCAAAAATATAAGTAAGTTAATTACTTTAATGGATCTAAAATGACTGCACTAAAGGTGACCAGATGGGTATTTTCATTCCGTATAAACATATAAAATGGAGAGTTAAGGTAAAACAGCTGGGCAGTACGTGCAAGGACCGCAGCTGATGCAGCAGATGCCTCCGTTCCAAATTCTGAAATATATAAAAAGGATGCTTCCTATAGTGTCAATTGGTTCACATTGAGAAACTATTTTGAAGTTGGTTAAAAAAAAATTAAACATTGATCAGATCAGCTCAATGGTACTATACTATAACCATGGACTATAACCATCTATTGGTCTTTATTCTGTAGGTATGCAAATTTTAAAAATAATTACCGAATCTTGTAGTCTGTAAAACATAATGTTGAAAGATTCTAAACCATAAAAGCGTTAAAATAGCTATTACTCACCATCAATCTTTATCTTAATGCTATGCACTACAGAGTCCACGTAAAGCCCTGGATTTGGAAGGCCATTTATAACTTTTCGAAGTTGCGAATCTTCTTCACCATCATTAAATCTTTGAATAAGTCCATCTTCTGTTTTAGTAACATTTGAATCTCCTTCAATCATTAGCGCAAAGTTAGCATCTTCGGCTGAGAAAATCGACGTAATTCCCAAAGCCCTCAACGATTCCTCTAACTTCACTGTACTTTGTAGATCCATTTTAGGAAACCTTATAATGCTTTTCTTGTCAGACATTACATCTATTAAACTATTAATCTTAACATAATCTATTGAATTCATTATCTCAAATATGCTTGTCTTTTCTGGGAATCTTGGTTTAACTACATACATTGTTGTTACATTATCAATATACGGCAATGCTAATATTTCGAAACCTAAAAAAACTTTGGAAAATAATCAAGCGTTCCTTAGTAACTATTAGGCAAATAAGTAATTAAGAGGGCACCGAGCTTTTTATATGAAATTTGTGTTAGTTTGATGTCGTGCTGTGTCGTTATTACGAAAGCTATAGCTATGCATTTACTAGGTAAGAAACTTAAGGATATACTTTATACATTATCCGTTTCAGAAACACGATTACTTGTAGTTTCCTCGATAGAAAAAAAATCCAAACTAAGCTCTTAAAAGTTAAATAAAAGCATAGTATGGCGTAAATACTTCACGGAAGGTTATCAGTTTTTGAATAATAACAAAACGATATGTTTTCTATAACGTATACGTTGTACATTTTCAAAATGTTTCCTTGTTTGATAATAAAAAGGAAATATCTAAAATATCGCGCGTTCGGGGGGAGCGCGGTAGCTCGACATCAAACTAACACAAATTTCATATAAAAAGCTCGGTGCCCTCTTAATTCAGTTAAATTATTGTCAAATTACCGTCATCTGAAAATGCATATTTAAATTGTCCTGCATGTAACATTTGATCAACCAAAACTTCTTCACCAGATGGCTTCGTAAACGAAAGTCTGTAAATAAATACAAACATATGATTTTATTTACTCTTTTATTTTTATTTTAATAGTTAATTATTTCGAATAGACTTCAATATGACTTCCGCTATATTGTACGGTAAATAATAATTGTTATTATTATTATGAAAAATATAATACCTTTCATAATAATAATAATATTTGTGCTGCTTTTCATAGGTTTTATTTGACATATTCGAGTATAAATAAAGTTTAATTTATTTACTTACTTTTTCGTATATTGAGGTAAAAATGGATCCTTCCATTGACCATTAAAGTAGAGCGCGCTTAATAAAACTACTTTTGTATCGGAAGGAAGTTCATCTCTAAGAAAGTCCGATAACTTTCCATTAGTATTGTTGCTAACCCACCTGTAATATAATAAACAGTCTACTCTTAGTAACGACAAACGACCAGATTTATTATAATGCGCGAATTTTAGCTGCAAGCTCTTTTTATGTACCACAAGAGCAGACCTGTTGAATAATTTGCCATTGAAAGTTTTGTGGCACAATAATTCTACTAAAAGTTATGCCATTCACTTGACAGTTTTATGAACTTAGCCGTATCATACATCCAGCATGTCTGCTGTTGCAAATTTACCATTATTTGAATACTTACTGGTTAATGAGTGATTTGGCTAAAAGGCTGTCCTTAAAATCAACGCTGAGGGCTCTTCCATGGTAAATTTTACTCAAATACGATTGATACACTTCGCGCAGTTTGTAATTGTCGTCCACAAATATAGCATCAGCGTATAGGGTTTTACTATATGTATCGTTCGAGTTTAACTCTTCTAATAAATGACCCAGCTCCCCATGGTGTTTACGATTCGCCAATATATCTATCAAAAATAAAATAAATTTATTTAAAAACCTCTTGATAACTAAGGTATTTCGACAGTGTATTGGTTTCAATTCACTGTCGAAATACCTTACTTTCTTGTCTAAGTACTATAGAGAGTAAGAGCCAGTGGCTCCCATACTTTCGTTATATTATAAAAAGCTGAAAATTGTTCTATGTATCACAATATAGATATTCAATGAACGGACCCTGAATATGGAACTTGGGTCGCGGTGGCTTCGGCAGTTAACAGGTGGTAAAGTTGAGTAAAATTGTGCCTCAAATTCGTTATAGTATAAAGGTCAGTTTTTATAAATTTTATTTGTAATAATGTTAAAAACTGCCTCGTTCATTGCCAGACACCTAGGACGGTGGAAACCCCTTCCCAGACACCTTAAAGTATACTGAATTATAATTATACTTTCGTCATAGTATAAAGGCTGAGCTATACGGTGTGTCCCAGAATAAAGTGCAACTCCGAAAGAGGGTGAAACTAGACCAAAAATAATCGACAAAAAAAATAGAAAGAATCATAAAAAAAGAAAATTCTAGTATTTATTGATAAATTAATTTTTTTGTGGACCCTCTGTACAAAAATAGCGTATTCTTTCAAAGTAGTGGGTCGATTTCGTTGAAATAAACAAAAACAATACGTCAAATACACGTAATGCATTTTTCTGTTTTAAAGCTAATATGCTGCAGAATAATAATAAGTCACATAATATCCCAGTTATACCGCGATAGTTTTGAAAATTTTTGAAATTACTGAAAATTATTGCCAAAAAAATTCATTTTTATTACAAACGTCAAAGTTTAGGCCATGATAGATGTTGTTTTGAGAGCTACGTGTTATTCTATCCTCACTGCCAAGTATTTGACGTATTGTTTATTATTTCAACGAAATTGACCCACTACTTTGAAAGAAATCGCTTTATTTGTACATACGGTCCACAATAAAAAATTAAAATCTTAAGTTATCAAAATACATTTTTTTCTTTTTTTCTTTTTTAGTTTTTCTTTTTCTATTTTTTCGTCGATAATTTTTGGTCTAGTTTCACCCTCTCTCGGGGTTGCACTTTATCCTTGAAACTACTGAATACGTTGAAACCTAAATTTTGGAGAAATTTCGCGAATTTCTCCGGATCTGTTACTCGGAGGGCGACACGCGAGGGCTCAATTTACGCATCTCGGCGGTTTCTACGCGAAACAGACATTCGCGAAAAGAAGGGGGGAAAATTTCCCAAAAAAAAGGGGAAAACGAGTTTCGGAAACACATTTTCGTTCATAACTCGCGAACGGCTAGTTGGATTCGGAAAATTCAAAAGGCATTTCGGTGTACTCCGCGGCGCCTATCCGACCACGTCACTCGCATATTCCGAGCGCCTGGCGTTTTCGACAAATTTCCAAAAATGCTCGCGCCTAGGGTGATTTTTAAAGTGTCTGGGAAGGTAGAGGAACCATCGAAACTGTCTGGCTAGAGAGGAAACATCATTTTATAGTTGCCCAAATAACATAATATATAGATCAGCCTTTATACTATGACGAAAGTATAATTATAATTCAGTATACTTTAGGGTGTCTGGGAGGGGGTTTCCACCGTCCTAGTTGTCTGGCAATGAACGAGGCAGTTTTTAACATTATTACAAATAAAATATATAAAAACTGACCTTTATACTATAACGAATTTGAGGCACAATTTTACTCAACTTTACCACCTGTTAACTGCCGAAGCCACCGCGACCCAAGTTCCATATTCAGGGTTCGTTAATTGAATATCTATATTGTGATACATAGAACAATTTTCAGCTTTTATAATATAACGAAGGTCTAGGAGCCACGGGCTCTTGGGCTAATGGGGTGAATTTGATTTTGATTGAATTTAGATGGGGAAATCTGAAACAATGAGGAATAGCGAAAAATACTGAAAATAGTCTGGGGACCGATTTTGATGAAAACTAAAGCTGCATCATTGGATATATGTATTTTGAAAAATCAATATGCCTAGCCAGGAATCGAACCCGTTGATGTTAAAAAATATAATCACCCCTGTATACTCCAATACGATATGATACCATACGATAGTGTCACTAATAACAAACGATTTCTGGGAAGTACCGAATGATATGGGTTATATGCCTTGGGTTATAGTTATCCCTATATGGCAAATGGCTAAGGATAGAGCCCATTTTTAACAAAATACATTATTTTAACAACAGCAACAATACCTCCAACCAAAACAAGAAAATCCGTTACACTAAGGTAGGAAGAAGATATTTGCAAAACATCATTATTTTTTTATATAAGCCAATTACCTATTACATAGGTACCTACATAATAGATAATCACACATATAATATAGAATTATTATTATTACCTATATCAATCAATTAAGTATATAACGTTGGTTACCGTGACAATATACATCAGCTCCAATATCCTTTAGGCTTACCTTGGGAAAAACCCAGCTTATCGGAGATTTCGTCATACGATTTCCCCACGCTGCCTAACAAAGCCATAGCCAGCAAGCCTGCGTGCAAAAGACAGTATTATTGTAGCTTATCGTTACTGGTTACCGCTATTCAGAATTGAACTGCTTTTTACGGTACGACGGTTTAGTGTTTGTCTGAATTCTACGAACTCCAGGATCTTAATTTTATTGGGGTTTCCCAAGGCCTTAGTATAATTCAGTTTTAAGCATATCGAATCTGTTGATTTTTGTGTATTGGCATTTTATAAACAGTAGGTAGGGGTCTGAATTAGAACAAGGAAGTAACATAATATGCCCCTCTCAACGTAAGGTGGTAGGTACAACTCGGTACAACTGCACTAGTCTATATATTTACCGAATTGAGATTCACGTAAATTCCAGTAAGTATCGTTGTCATACCTCAACGCGTCAGTAGGTACTTACAGCGTTCCACTGGGTTCAAAAGGGTTATCAACAGCATGGTCATGGTATGCGAGTTGATATATATATATTATTATGTTGTATAAGTAATTGTATTATTTTGTTTATTCGTCTTACAGAGTTTTCTTGCCTAACTCAAACATATTAGTTGATGTCTCCGTTTATGTACTTTAAAACTTACATGGTCACTATCTTCCTACAAAAGAGATTCTGATTTTGAGCAAAAGACGGCCTCGGACGGAACAAATCTACAATAATAAATAAAAAAATAATAACTGACCCCGCAAACGTTGTTTTGCCATATAATAGTTATCGAGCGTTAAAAATCGACTATTAAAAATAGGGGTTGGTGATAGAAGGGTGAAAATTTAGGGTTGTAAGTATGTATTTTTTGATGCCACATTATTGAAAAATAAAAAAAATTGACAAAAAATAAAATAAAAATGTTAGATGTGGACAACCCTTATCACTTAGGGGCATGAAAAATAGACAGTAGGTAGCCGATTCTCAGACCTACTGATACTGAATATGCATATAAAATTTCATAAAAATCGGTCAAGCCGTTTTGGAGGAGTAGGCATGGTAACTTAAACTGTGGCATGAGAATTTTATATATAAGAAAAGAAGATAATAAGGTCTTTACCTATGAAATTGCCGTTCTTCAGTTCTACATTTCAAATAGAAAAAAGTTTTGAATTGCTTTGTATTCTAAATTCAAATTAATGTTGTTTTTAAAATATGACATTCTTTTTACAAACTCAGTCTTTTGTTTATTGATTAGCGTTGTATTTTCATTACATTTGAACATTTTTCGATAATGGATACTTATTTTAAAAATTCGTGTAATTATGGAATATGAGTTCCGTCGTGGCACCAACGCGACACAAACGGCACGTAACATCAAAAACGTTTACGAAGAGAACTGTACAAACGAACGCACAATAGACTACAAGCCCGTGAACAAATAACTATAGGTCCTAATGTCCTAAAGGTCCTATCCTATAGGTCATTTATTACTGTACGGCATTTGTGTAATTCCTTTTGTATTCATATACAGATACCTACTTTATCCATGAACGCCGTACATATTTCCAAGGGAGGGCTCGAAAGCCAAGGGTCGCAACCCTTATGTCTGACATCATGGTACCTGGTGTACCACTTAGAAATAACGGCATAGTGCTCAGAGTTATTTTCTGATATAGTAACAGGGTAACAGGCTAACAGCCGTTATTCACGTTGGTTCATTTCACAGGTAAATTTTGTCCAGACCTTACACCTACCGACTATTACTTTTTCCAAAATTTAGACAACTTTTTTGTTTGTTGTTTGACTCCCGTCCAGCTGATTTTTACAAGAAGGGCATCAATAAATTGCCAATGCGTTGGCAAAGATGCGTTTATTGCATGGGTGATTACCTACCTACTTTGAATAACAGAAATAAGTTAAGTAAAGTTAAAAAAATAAGTACTTTCACTAATTATTCCATACAAAACGGCAATTTCATAAAGACCTTTTTACTAATAATTATTATACAGCTGCAGAGTTTGTTTGTTTGAACGCCCTAATCTCAGGAACTACTGGTCCGATTTCAAAAAATCTTTCAGTGTTGGATAGTTCATTTATCGAGGAAGGTTATACTTAGGCTATATTTATTTTCAAAAAAATGGGGACTCGTAAGACAATTGCAATTTTGTATCCCAAGGTGTTAAATCGAAATCTATTAACAAATAGGATACTTTTTACCCTTCTCTGCACCAAGTTCTAAACTCCACGCGGGCGAAGCCGCGGTCACAGTCTAGTTCGAGAAGAAAATCAATAGGCGAATTCCACGTCGATAGCGGTTCAGCAGTTAGTGTAATTTCATACAATTTTAGCAGGATACCTTGGACGGTCACTGATAAACGTTTACGTTTAGTTACCTACACGATAAATCAAATTCGAACTTTGGGTTATATTTCTCTGCCCGTGTCGTATAACAATTTATAGTTCTTACGCTGGACTTTTGCGTTGAGTCCTTGATTGTGTGTGTTTTATACACGTGCTCAGTATGAAAATGTGCGTGCCTACCACAACGGTCAGTTGTCAGTGCGTTCGCTCTTTGGTGCGTTTCCACGCTTGCCAAGGCTCGCCAAGTGTCCACAAGCCCCAAGCGTCCACCAATCTCGATTGGCATTTGAAAGCCGTTTACACGCTTGTGAACGCGTCAGTGTGCTGCGTACATCCAAGCATGTCGGACACCGAACTTGTAGCGGCCATTACGTTTGGTTCCTACTTTTATTTCAAACTAGCTGACCCCGTAAACGTTGTTTTGCCATATAAGTTATCGAGCGGGATGAAACATTATTAAATTGTTAAAATAACTATTAAAAATAAGGGTACCAACCCTTGTTTTTTTGAAGGGTGAAAATTTAGAGTTGTATGTATTTTAATGCCACATTAAAAAATAAAAAAAATTGTCCAAAAAATAAAGTAAACATGTTAGGGGTGGACAACCCTTATCATTAAGGGTATGAAAAATAGATAGTAGCCGATTCTCAGACCAACTGAATATGCATATAAAATTTCATAAAAAATCGGTCAAGCCGTTTCGGAGGAGTATCGTAACTAATATTTTGAAGACAGAACTAGACATACGTGCGTTCGTCGCGAGATCACAGCGGCTACTAAGCGCGCGCCAGCCAACGTGTGAACGCGACGCAAGCGCTTGCCGCCAGCGCCCTTTGATCTGTGTCCAAAATAGAGATGTGCCGAGTCAGACTGACTCGAGTACTTACTCGAATACCTAGCAGGTACTCACGTACTCGAATACATAAAATACGGTATTCGAATCCACAGGATTCGAATTCAGGATTCGAGTACTTACGGTATTCGAATTCTAAGTCGTGTACTTTAATAGAAACCTTCTGCTTTACGCGTACAGTCGAATTTTGAATGCCCCGTTCACTTTAAAGAGCATTGTGAAGTTAGTCACGCCGCGTGACTGATGAATCGTTGCAGGTTTCAACGTGTTTATGTTTTCCAAACGGTCAGTTTAATAAAGATTGAAAATTATAATTTTAATCAGTCAAACTGTTAGTCTGTCAGTTAAATAGTGAAATTGAGTGTTTAGTTTAAGTGTTTTTAGCCAGGTCTGTGATAGGATGGCTCCAAAAAAATCGGAAATATGGAACTTATTCAACATTTTAGAAGGTAAAAAAGTGGAGTGCAGAGAGTGCAAAAAAAACATTTGTTAATTTTGGGAACACAACAAATTTACTGAAACATTTGAAAAAAATACATCCTTTAATATCTTACATGATTTGTGATGAAATATTAGGATATGTTATTGTCGTCAAAGTTCGATTCAAAAGGTACTCGAGTCCACTAAAGTATTCGAATACTCGTGCCAGTACTCGAATACCTGTCCGTGTCTTCCGACTCGAGTCTGAATTCGAATATTTTTTTAACGAATACCAAAATACTCGAATACTATAAATAGCCGACTCGGCACATCGCTAGTCCAAAAACCGACACTAGACCGGAATCCGGATCGGATACAAGCGACCACAAGCTTACGCAAGCCAAGCCAAACGCCCTCTTTCCACGCTTGCGCTTGTCGAGGCTTGTCGAGGCTTGGCAAGCGTGGAAACGCGGCATTAAGTTTTCCTCCGCGTAAAGCTCATGAAATGGATGGATTTCTACAGAATGCTGGAGTTAAAGCATTAAACATCCTGAAGACATTCCAGATCTTGCTATCTGTATCAATTTTTTGTTTCTAACTAAGAAGGATGTTTTTTTATTAACGAATTTTGCAAGTAAGCACTCATAGTACTCATAGCGTGGAACTAAGTTTCTCCAAATCTGTAAAAAAAATAAACTTCATATTTTTTTTATATATAAGCAATTGATTTTTACACTTAATTAAGTATATAAGTTACACCAAAAATTATTTTAAAATCCCTCAATAAACATGGCTGTATTTGCAATACCTAATAACTTACCTAGTGACCTAGTAGTACGGTATAACGAATTTACCTACTTTGGGGGTTTGTTTTGGGTAGTTTTACTAATCTGAGTTTAGTAAAATTGAAATTTTATTAATTTTAAATATAAATAATTAAGATTTGAGTTTGAAATCGTTAAAGAAGGTATTTGAGCAATATGTAGATATAATTAGTATAATTAGGTAAGTACTTACCAGTAATTACGGCTGGAGACATGACAACGTTGGTATTATTACTTTTTTTCAATTGCTGGACCGTTAATTGAAATCCGAAATTATTAATACTTTTAGCAAGTTCCATAGACCTAAAACATTTTACAAATAATTAGGTACATTATATGCATGGAATGCTTAAAACAAAAAAGAAAATTATCAATGTATACAAACCCTGTCCGTATTTCCTTCATATCATTTATTTTTTGTTCAGATGAAATCATGGCAATAATTGAAAACTTGAGGAAAATGAACACAAGGGTTTTCCTTCGTGCCATTTTCTGAAAAAATAAGCCTTAATAAAGTTATTGTTAAAATTACTAATATAGCAATAGCATTTCTAACGAAATATCACATAAATCATTATTATCTTATTCTGTATTATGTACTAATTATGAAATAATACACTGCCTATCCAATCCAATGTATCAGATAAAATATAATTATACTTAATGTATCAGCTTATCTACACGCCCTTAGCGGGAATACCTCGTTAGAGTAAGAGCTCGTTCCCACTTGTCGGTTGTCGGAGCCGTATAATAATCGGGTGTCTGCGCCTCTGTTCACACACACGACTAATAATCGGTTGTCGGCCACGGTCGAAGCTCGAAGTCGAAGCGATGTATGTGTGTGCGATCGCAGCGATGACGTACGCACGGAAGGAACGAGGGTAGCGGGAAGAAGATTATCGGCCCCGACAGCCGACAAACGGCCAAATGTGAACAGCGCCATTCTTAATCATAGGCGAGCGAGATCCGACACGATATTTTTCCGGCCGTAGAGGGCTCGCAAAACACCCGACATTTCTTGTCGGCGTCGACACAAAATCGGTTTCCGATAAGTGTGAATAGCTTAATACAAAATGCTCTGCCACTATAACCTCCGATTAATAATCGGGTCCGACACCCGACAAGTGGGAACGAGCTCTAATAGTGTTCTGTGGGGAATACCTACGCCAAATAACAAATCAACCTGTACCTATATTATTATGTATACACGCTAGTTATCAGCGTACAAAAACCGTGCCAATCAGTTGAATCTGTCAAGGCGCTTTTCGAATGAACGAACAACATTCAGCATACAAACAAATACATAATATCCCTCACTATACATAAAAATTTTGCCTGTCTTGTCATGCAATTCGGAAAAAAAATATTTTTGCTAGTTTAGTTATAGCAAAGCCAACTAACGAACTCTTTAACATAAAAAATATACCAGTAGATCCTTAATCAGGTCCATGTCCTTAATTATATTCAGAGACCATTTTTAACTATTGATAGGCCCACTAAGCTGGGTAACTTACAAAAAAGGAAATTAATAAATCAATTTCCACCGAACCATATAATAATTTAAATCTCAAATACAATCTTCTAATATTTATTTTCCAAATATTTTATTACGCAAATACGCATTGCAAGCATTACGAGATTTACCTGTCTATCATTTACAACGAGACGGCACTGACGGACGCGACACGAGCGTCCACTTTGAGAGCAAGTTCACCAACTAATAAAAGTGATCAACTAAAGTTGACTTAACTACTAGGTAAGTAAACCTTGAGCGTCATCGCTGCACGGTAGTCGCGGGCATCCGACCACTAAATCAGCTATACTAAATCGAAATGGTTAAATTGTTTGTGCGTACATACACTTTTTGATGCTTATATCCCGGTGGCACGCACCAATGACATTGTAAAAAAGTTATGTGCGCTTTATAAAAATAAATAAATATAATTTGCTGTTACGGTGAAGGAAAACATCGTGAGGAAACCTGCATGCCTGAGAGTTTACAATAAAAATCTTAAAGGCATGTGAAGTCTACCAACCCGCATTAGGCCAGCGTGGTGGACGGCGGCCTTCATCCCTCTCATTGTAAGAGGAGACCCGACCCTGTAGTAGGTCATTAATGGGCTACAGACAGTATCCTTATGCTCCAAGCATGAACACTATCTTCAAAGTATTCTTTTAATTAACGTGTGCCATGAGTATGGGAAAATGTCAGACAGATGCCATTGTTCATCTATGTCATGAACATCACGGCACTGTTAATTAATATTTTTTATAATTACAATAAAAATGGTGTATATAAGGAATTTTGAAATAAAACACCAAATTATCAATCTTTTATAAATATTCGTAAATGTAGGTCAAATGTGGTACAATTAAAATCAGAGGAAATATTTTTATCAACATCATATCAAAAATGAAACATTCATGCATTGTTTTCTACACTTTATCATAATCTTAATTACAAACTGTAAAAAATATTTCGTAACTATCTATTATGTATAGGAACATGAGTCCGTTAGCAATAGGGTGAAGATAAATAATATCGTAAGGGGATGCTCCAAGTTCGAATTTATATTATAAGTTGCAAAAAAAATAGATATTCACCCCATCCCTAACTGGTTAAGACTCTTCGAACTGAATGTAAAAGCTTCTTAAAGTAATTGCTTTACAGTTTGAAAGAAATATAATCTTTTTATGAGGAAAAACAAATTCATGACCCTACTAAACACAGATTGAAACACTTTTGTTAAAGAACTTTGAAGTAAACTAAACAAGTTTAATATCTACAGAATATGCGATAGAGTGTAGAAAATTTAAAAAGTATTCACATTTTTGTTAAAACCAATAAAACATAATATACAATTACATATTAATATTTCATTTTATACATACCTACTCGGTGGCATAATAATATGAAGAAAAATAACCGCTTTATTGAGACTAAGATCAATGAACATTATATCAACTTTTTTCTTGTATAATTTAATGAGATCTATTTATTTTTATTATTAGGTTATTACTTTAAACAGCTAATATTCTGTTTTCATTAAGTGTTTAAACTTAATAATGTATGTGAACTGCTGGACCTGTATCCAGTGGATAGCCCTCATCTAGTGCAAATAACAAAACAATTTCAAAAGTAATAAAAAACGTCATATTGTTAACTAAATTAGAATAGGTATAATTACCTATAAAAGATGTAACAAAAACATATACATAGGTCCTAGCAAAATTACAATGATAAAAATTGTTTACCATTATTGCCTGCACTAACACTTTAAATTTACATCAAACTGTAAATAAATAAAAGTAATCATTCAAGTCCATACGACCCCGCGCGCTATGACATTTGTGTACTTGCCAGAGGTATATAGTACAATTATTCGCTTTACTTCCATACTTAGGAATAAAATGTTTAATTGGTTTTAGTCCACTGTGTAAGGAAAGCTCTAATGGATATACTGACAGTTATCATTTACCAACTAATTAATAAGAAATAACCATTTTAATACTTTAAGACATAAATAATAACACATTTTAAACAATTTAACTTGCTTTGTTTGACTTAAAATCTCTTATATCTAGATATTTTGACTACACTAATAGTATAACCAAGTCCGTTATGGTACATTGTTATTAATTATTCTATACTGACATAATGTAAAAGGCGGTAGGCAGACAACTTCCTAATTCTATGGACTCAGAAACAGAGTGTTAGTATCCACCGACATTGACGGCTTAGCACTCTGAACCTTTAAATGTCAGCCTAGAAAGACTTAAATAATATCCAAATATTTATTTACAACTTAATCAGAAGTTATAATAAAACTAAACCACAAATCAAAAGTGACGAATAGTTCTCATTGTTGGTTAGTAATGGTATTTTGCTATCCTACATCTATTAATAAGTCTTAATCACTGACATTTTAAGTATAGGTACTACAAAGTACTAAGTCTCTGTCTGTTGCAAATGCAAAAAATAAATAACATCAAAGAACACGCAAAAAGCTCTGGCAGAGGTAGAGAGATAAACATTATTATTATTCTACTTTACTATTTCTATAAAACAATATTGACTACATTATTGCTGAATAATCCATAAAACGAGAATCTCTATAACACTACCAGACTTTACTATCTCTGACCAAGAAGATGATTATGCGAGCGCCACATTGATTCTTGACATAACTTTGCTTATATTCAATTTAATTTCTATAATTTTGAGGAATACATACATTTTCAAGCTTATTGGCATCTTGTCTTGCAATATGGAGCGGTTTGTAAATTTCTCGGTCAGGTTATATAGAATAGTGTACTCATACTATACACAAATAGCTACATAATCAAAATACACACATACATTCACTCATAACTATCAATGTTGTGGCTCGAACTAGAATAACTTAATAATGAATTAATGATCAGTCTTAATAAATTCATGACCCCATGTGGGATCACAGCACTATTTTTTACACAATAATTATATTGCATTTCACTCTGTTGCTGAGTCTAACTAACTAACTAACATTCAAAACTTACTACAAAGAAAGTATAAACAAAAAAGCACTGCTGGTTTATATTTTAATAAAAGGGACAGCACATAAAAGCGATAATAAAATGAAGGTAAGTCTGTATTACCTATGTTGCGGATCACTAAATCTGCATATTCTAAGACTAAAAATTTAAAATTATGAAGCATATTCACCAATATCTTCGAATTGCGAAACTTGATGATTACATCATCTCGCTATATTAACTGGAGACCTGCCTATAGACAATAATTTCAATACTATACATTTAATTAGCATTGAGCCAAGACAACTCTCACACTGTGGCTCTAAATTAACCACTCTTTAAACGATGTACACACTAAAATAATTATGTGTACATAATTTACCTGCTGATAGATATGAAAGTGACTTTTACAGCTAAATGTAGAATATCTATCTATAAACAAAATTAACTGATTTGAAAAGGACATTACATTATTAATTAGATATTAGGTACATAATGTTTTTATATTACAAATAAATTTTGATTCAAATTACATTCATGTTAACAAGAATAACATGGAATGCTCCAATTACTGACTTCATCACTTAGGTAAGTAAGTTAATAGTTTGTCATCCACCAATTTTAACTACTTATATCTCAAAATTTAATCACTGGGCTTGCATGAGACTACTGCACATTATTTCTCATCACTGATAAAAAGAAATCTGTTTAGGGATTAGCATGTAAATGGAACATAATTTCTAAAGGAAATGTGAATGGAAGGAGCCGCATGCCTAAAATTACTATCTACTTTGTAAAAAATTACAATATCTCAAGTTTTCTTAATTTTACTTGCTTGTTGTCGTAATATTGCTGAAACAAACATTTTCCATCAATCTCAATTAACATTATTGCTTTTATAACCACAAACCCTTCATCAATTTTTAAGTTATAAAGTATGAAAAAGCTTAATGTAATTATTACATAAAACTTATCACACTCAAAAGTTTCTCCTAATTTCTATAGATTCCCAATAAACATTGTAAAAATAAAATTGGCACGCGGCACACTGCTTTACAACACAGCATCTTCAACCTACTCTTACTCATATCAGTCAATCCTCAATTCATCGCTACTACCGCAGTAAGCCTGAGTAACATAATAGTCAAACATCGTACATAATATTTGAGACTAAACTAAGCACAGCGCCATAGACATATGTCATCTTAATGCATTCATCTACCAATTCACTCTTTCATTCATTTCAACTTTTATCTGTAAAAAAAAACGCAGACTTATCGATTCGTCACTTTGGAAAAGACAACTAAAGAACTAAAATTTACAAACTATATTCGAGGGGGATCAGAAGTTCTCTTAACCGGAAATGGATCTTCAAGTCTTTTCACGGAGACTAGTTTGATGCAATCACGAGTGCTTTACTACTATAACGCCTGGTCTTTGAGGCGGCGCACGATCAATTTTCTTTGTCAGAGCGAGTGGTGCATCACCTGCTTCCTCACGGAACAGGTGATCACCCTCTAGGTGACGGATAGCCTCTACTATAGTTTCTAAATTTTGGCGGCTTGTACTGGCTAAGTACAACCTAGAGGGAGCATCATGGGCCGCTTCGGGCAGCACCTCAACCTCTACACGAGGCTCAGCCTTGATTGCAGCCTCCAAGAGGGGTGCAGCTGGAGGTTCCAGTGTGGGAATTTCTACTTCATTGCTCTCAACTTTGCAGTCTGCTATATCTGTCTGTTCATAGTGTACTACAGGATGCGGAGGTTCATTTTCAGTATAACTTTGTCCTTCCAATACGTGAACTCGTTCTTCAAGTAACCGCCGCAACCTTTTTTCACGTTCTAACTGAACACGGAGTTCTCCACTTTCTGTATCCTTCTTCTGTGACATGTTTGGTACAGTTATAACAGCAACTGGCTCTGGGGATCTTGAATTGGTTAATGTATCATCTGTTGAATCTGGGATGATGGCAGGAACATGAGTAATTATCTCACTTTTTCTCTTTTTCAGTGGAATCTCCCCTCCTTCATGTTGATTGAGTAATCTTTTTAGCTGACAATTTTGTGAGAGAAGTCTAGTTTTCTCTTGTTCCAAGGAATATATGTATTCAGCTGTTTGCTGTAATATTGCAGCCTGTAAACAAAAAAATTAAAGAACAGGTATAACAGCTATCTACATTTGTAAATTGAAGTTAAATTGTATAGATTTTTTCTAATAATTGTAATTATTAGAATCTAGAAAAAATAGTATCATTCCATGATGTTTAAATTGGTCTCATTGTAATGGCTCAATAGGCCTAAATAATACAATACAATAAAATAATTAAAATGAAAGTACTTTGCTTAGTTTTTCTCCTTCATGGCGTGGCAGCAGAGTACGCAATGCCTGAAAACCTGCATTGATGCTCTGCATTCTGCGTCGCTCATTACTATTGGCAATTTCTCTTCGAATTCTCCTTTCTGCTTCCATAGTTTTATTTCCTGATGGGTGCTTCTCACCTCTGAAAGTAATAAAACTAGCTTAAATTCTTATATCTGTGTAATTCAATTTAAAAACAAACTTCCAATTGAATGCAGTTGTATAAGCTTCTTTTTTTTGGAGTATAATGTTTTACTGTAAATAACTGAAAGTATTTAAGTTTTGATAATAATTAATATATAATAGGAAAATCAAGTAACCTCTTTTACATTTTGTGATAAAATATTATTGTTTATTTACATTTTCTTCTTTCAGAAATGTTTATTTACAAACATTTCTGAAATATTGACAGCAAGTCATATTGATTTTGAATAGCATGATGCTATTTTAGTACACATGCCATAAGTATACATATATGTAATACCTATCTATGTATATTTTGTCATGCTTGAGGTACAACGAATATAATATAGTCATTGTATTATGTACATTTCGTATTAAGTTGAAACATTTTTATTAATGAAAATGTAAAAACACAATCACATGTCATGATACTAAGGGGCAACAACGGTGCGTCAATGTAATGCTAGAGTACATACAACCGATGCGTATAGTAGCTTAGTAGCGCCTACTTACTACGCCTATTTGATTTGTCCAAACATGGCGGCCCAACAGCTGACTATAGACCGGCACGGAGCGGGCGCGTCCTACTATGGCATGCGAATTATGTCGAACTGCATCAAAACAATTATTTTCGCGCTAAGATGAATCAAAACATCATTTTGTAACAGTTATTGACCATTTTTGCCTTTCTAAAAACGAAACGTCGGCAACCACGCCGGTCCTTCTTACCTAGAAAAAGCGTGATCAGATGCTTCCTCCTCGTATAAGTTGTAATCTTCTATTTCTAGCAAACAGACGTCATTACCGTGCAATGACATTACTTAAGCACAATAACAGCGCAATTTAAAGATTCTGCATCGAAACGTCTGATAATTATCATAAAAACTTTATTAATTTCATTGAAACCCACAATGGCGGGAAATGACAATGAGTTCAGTCAGGTGACGCTACACAGATTTTACACAACACCGAAAGTCCCAGAAGTAAAATCACTGCTTAACACAATTAATGCACACAAACAAATGTTAAGAAACACTTCGTTTCAAAAATAATGCACTAAACTTTTTGAATATAGTATTTTAGTTGATGAAGTCAAGGGCAACACGAGCAAAGCAACGACGCGGGCGACATGACATATCGATATATCCATCCAATTCCATAGAGCTTATTTTTTCTTTTATATCGTCTGTCTCAAAAGAAACAGAGGCAAAAGAAACAGAAATTTCATCTAATCTCCAATGCATGTGCGAAATATATAGATAAGGCCGGCACACACGTGTCGTGGCGTGTCGTGAAGCACAGAGAAGCACAGAAGCACATCGGTTTCATATATTTATTATGGTGAAAGACATATTTGTAGGTCTAGTGGTGTCGTGTCGCATTCTATCTAATAAATGTATGAAACCGATGTACTTCTGACGCATCACGACACGACACGACACGCAAATGTGTTTCTGACCTTATCAAAGCGCTGCACTTAGAATAAAAACACAAAAAGTAATATTTTATAACTTTTATTAAAACTTATAATAAAAGTTCAAACTTTCTATCGCCTTTTTAAGGCGCGTTGAAAATTTAGTGTTGAAAACTAGTGGATGCTTGTTTGCAGCGTATTTGTAAATAACGACTGATGAGCTTATTGAACTTGTACGTCGATGAAATGCCATCAAAAACATAACTTGTAAAAAACCCAAGTCTCGCTACTCAGATCTTTTTTTTTTAATTTATTAAAGGACTTTGTCGCAAAGCGACCACATCGTCCCGTAACAACTACAATACATTACATACACACATAACATAAATACAATCAGCTTTGTTTTAGCCCTAAATTGGCCAATTGAATCAGCACTTCGGCCTCGCCCGACATGGGATGAGCCAAAATGCTGTTCAAATGGCCACTTGCACCGTAAAAAATTTGTGAGATCCATGTAATTGTATCCATACATTGACTTGGCAATGATAATCAGGAAGATAAAATGGTGGATGATACTGGTTAAATTCATTATCTCACATTGATGTGATTACTAAAATGTTGGTTTTATTATATTAAATTAATAATTTAATGATAAAAGTTTTTTAAACTAATGATCATGATTGAATGATGATTTCATTGTGTTAATCTAATTATGATGTGTATTATGTGTGATAAATGATTGCGATTTAATTATGTTAAACTAATAATTTAATGATAAATGATTGTAAAATTAATTAAGAATCCGAAGAATACATAATGCACGTTTAAACCCTGCAAACTTGCAAAGGATTGATATCTACTGTCCAGAAAACCAGGGTGCCAGGGCAGGGCGCGCCACGACACGACACACAAGTGTGTACACCCACCGCCAAGCGCCACGACACGGTTTCATGAACCTAATGAAAGCACAAATCATTTTAATTTAGCAAAAAATATAATATAGACAGAAATAATAAAATTGAACGTTTTTACAAAATACAGATATCTATGAACGTATCTTTGGAAACACAGTTGGGTATGTTGTTTCTTTGAAAAATTATGTTGGCAGTATTGAAGCGTCTCGATTAGGGCGACCAATCACAAAAAGTTTCAATTTTGAATTTTGTTCTCGGTGGGTGGAGTGCAGATTTTGGTCCTGGACCTGCCGCCATATTGTGTTCGGCTGTGAGTGCTGGAAGTGAAATAAATATAGTTGCGGTGTAGAATCTTGGTTCTTATTGTTCGGATTGAAAATTCTTAAGGTAGGTGATAATTTAATGCATGTTTTTGTTATAACTTTTGTTTTCAATATTCATATCTTTTAATTACACTGGTGTTCGCCGGCTTCGAGAAACCTTTCCGTTTACTATAAAATTCTTTAAATATAGGTATTATTCTACGCAAGGTTTAGTAATTCTACTTTAGTCACTGATTCAATTTTATTCTCAATATAATTTGATACATTAAGCATTCGTTCTTTCGTACTCGTCAGTCCAACTTTTACTAATTGTCGGTAGAACGTGTTCGAATTCTTAGATAATTTTAAAGTAACGTAAAATTATTTAAAACTAACAAAATTCGTGGTATTTTCAAGAAGTGAGTACAATTTGGTACTTTTGCTTTTATTCAAGCATAATTATTGTTTCGGGAAATCCATTATTCACGTATTCTGGCTATCGGGCGATGAATCATCGTTACAAGTTTACGGGTGAGAACTGAGAGCTGTGCAACAAAGGTACTACATACTACATGCTCCATGCATACTACGCACCCTGTATCGAATTTGTTTAGATATTATTATGTAAAAATTATGTGTATGTATTTCGTTCTACCCTGCCTTAATACATCAGTTATCGATTTTTTTGTGATGCACATGTCCGAATTGGCCTTCGTTGATTATGTGAAAGTAAATTCGTAGGGATGCAATGAAGGACCAAGATCGTGACTAACAACGCCCTTGTAAGTTTCGTTTTAATTGCCGTCTAATGTTGCTATTTATCTGTTTCGTGTCTATATATTCAACTTAATGTTGTAATAATAATAACTAGTGTTTGAATTTGGGAAACAGTAATATCACTGTTAATTAAATCATCATCTTTTTGTCATCTTAGTACCTATATCTATAAGCTACGCAATAAATTGTGACCGAAGCAAAAAGATTTATTTTGATTTAAATAAAAATATATTTAATGTATGTAAGTATAAAAATATATTATGTGTCTATATATAGTTAAACCTTTATTTTAAAATTCCCTTAATATTATACCTACATTAAAAAGTATTTTTATTTTTTGTACTTTTTAATCTAAAGGGGTTAAGGAAACATAATTATGTCCTCTTAGTTAAATCAGTGTTCATGCATAATAATTATGCAATTTTTAATTTTATTTAAATTTAGCAGTAATTATTATTGCTCACACAAAAAAATAGTTATTAATCAAAACCCACCTAAATATTAAATTACAAAAAGTTCAATATGTGTCCAAGAAGCTTGTGCAAAAAAATTTTTTGGCTAGTAAAAATAGATGTTGTTTGGTCAACTTTGCACTAAATTTGCAATCTAATTTTAGGATAAAGTAAAGGTAACTGACAAAAAAGTTTACTGGAAACAAAAGATGCGAAATTATATTCTTTACAATAATGGTCTTTATGCCTTTTGCCCTAAAGTGCATACTTTCCAAGAAATCTGGCAAAAAATTTTTTTCAAAGATTTCAGACATAATAGGGTATTTCACACCATGCAAGGAAAAATCCAAAATTATGTAATATTGATAGATTTTGTTAAAAGCAAGTGAAAAATATACATTTATTATTTCAATTTTAAAATTCAGGTTTGTTAATCTGTTTTTCAAATGTCAAAAACGCTATACTCCATGAAAGCTATCGGCGTGACGTCATTAGCAGTGTAAATAAACGATGGAGTCTTTGTTGACCTGTATTTTTTATTGATAATTTGCATCATTAGCAGTGTAAATAAACAATGGAGTCTTTGTTGACCTGTATTTTTTATTGATAATTTGCGTTTCAGTTTTCTTGAACACCGCCACAGACACTTCGAAATAAAAATATAATTTTATCATGGAAGAAATTTGTGAAAGTGAGTGATTTGTGTGAGTGGCGAAATTTTTCGCATGCAATCCCGATTTCTGCTCATCTGAATTGAGGAACGTTAAGACATCTGTGTAAGTCCTTTCCCGGCGTTTTAATGCTTGCATTCTGGCACGACTGCACGAGACACCAACGATAAGGACTGTAACTCATTTTGTTTTTGCAAAAATAATTTTCTTCCTTTACTGATATGTATTGTTTACACTGCGAGTAACATCACAACCATGGCGGCAGCGCCGAGACGGCCGAGACCGTGTTTTCGCGGGGATTTTTGAAATTTAAATTGAAAAGTCTTTTTTTTATTTACATAATATTTGTTTGCAAAAAATTTTTTCCAATTTTTTATGGGTTTTTATGACGTATGACAAATTCATATAAAAAGCTTTTTGACATAGGCCGTAATACCCTATTATTGTATGCCCGCATAGGATAGACGTTTTAACTTATTATAATTTTTGTAACATCTTTCTCGTGTAACAGTCAACAATAAACACATTCTTTTCTTTTCAAGATAGCGCTTTGAGCTCCACCTGGATCTGTCAGCATTTTGAGATTTTATGCTCAGTAAGTGATACTAAACCTTATAAAAGTTCGTGTAAAGTTAAATTCTTCTTCAATGAGAAAACTTTCCCCTTTTTGCGACATGATAACGCATAAATGCATGGTCTAATCAAAACCAACACTTATTAATCGAACTGTCACTCACGCAATCATTAAGCGCACTACATAATTGATGTCAGATATGCAAAGTCAAATGACCTGGAAGAGGTTCGGGTAAAGTGGGAGAAAGTGCGTAGGTAAATATTCCTTCAATGCTTATCAATAACATCTAAAATCGTTCGTATTGTTTTGTTTTGCTGGGACAAGAAGCGGTTGGTCGTTATAGTCAGTGAACATCGATAGTTTCGTCGTTATAAGCGACATATCGCTATATCTGATGTCTGTATGCAGCACACTGACCCGTTCGCAAGCGTGTAAACGGCTTCCAAATGCCAAGCGAGATTTGTGGACGCTTGGGACTTGTGGTCGCTTGGCAAGCCATGGCCAACATGGAAATGCAGCATTACAATCTGGCTGTAATAAGCGATAGGTCGTTATAAACGATGCCGTTATAAACGGTTTCGACTGTACATACACATGAAACAGCACAAATAAGACTAAGACAAAGGGGCGGTCTTTTTGCTTGATCCCATCTCTATAATTTTGCTACGACTAAGTTTATTTTAGCAAAACTTACTCATATTCGGGAAATGTGTGTAATAATTTTGAGTTATGTGTTTAATAGTGTCTTCGTACTTCGGGGGATCACTATGAATCATTAGCATTATTTAAATATTTATGGAATTTGAGTTAGTCATCATCATTATTCCATTGTCCCTGTAACATAAAAACAATAACAAGGTTAAAACGGAATAGGGTTGTTGATATATTTTTCCGATTGGTGTTTGAAGGCTCAGATGTCTGGTGCTGCATTACCTGTGGTTTGAACCCGCAACTGTGTGATATCGATTTTCCACGTACCGCATAGGTATCTAGTGTACCTGTGTGTAATAACGATGTCTTGTATCCAAACGTAGTTACCTATATCTAAAACACGCTCGTCGTGCCCAATTGAACGATATTTTGCATTAATTTGCATATGATATCACTTTTTTACAATGTTTTGGAAAAGTCAAGTACTTAATTATCTACTTTTATTTTAACGGAGTTATAGAATTTGATCATCCATTTTCGCCTTTCGATTGTAACAGGAAATTAAAGAGAAGAAGCGTTCCGGACGAGTATTTAAACTTATTATTTTCTTTTTCCTTTTCGAAAGCTAACAACAATAAAATTATCTATACTATATTTATTTATAATATTATAAAGGTGAAGAGTTTGTTTGTTTGTTTGTTTGTTTGTTTGAACGCGCTAATATCAGGAACTACTGGATCGATTTCAAAAATTCTTTCAGTGTTTGATGGTTCATTTATAGAGGAAGGTTATATTTTATTTAAAAAAAAATAGGGACCCGTAAGAAAATGTGACAATTGAACAAAATGATGCACTACAGGTTTGTAGGTCTTATTAAGATCTACAAAAAAGTCCGCGAGATCACATAATCTTAATAGTCACAATAACCGATATTATGTTCATAAATATATTAAATCGTCTAAAGAAAGAAACTACGTTAAATGTGTATCGTAATATTATCCAAATTATCATGTTATCAAGGGTATTTATGTAGAAGTTAAATACTTTTTGTTTTATTTCAATCGGACATTTCGTTGAGAAATTATCACGAATATAAAAACAAAAAATTGGTACCTAATAATGAGTTATTTGCCAAAGAGTTGCATCAAAATAATATCCTACTAAGTACTACTATTATAAATGCGATTTTTTGTGAGTATGGATGGATGTGTTACCGTTTGGATGAAATTATTTACACAGATAGATCATAACCTGGATTAACACATTATAGGATAGGCACTATTTACCCTTCCCTTCACCAAGTTCTAAAATCCACGCGGGCGAAGCCGCGCGCACATTCTAGTAATATATACAGAGGAGATCGGAGCCCTTTCATAAAAAATACTTATCATGTATTCTTTTAGACTTTTAATTTTATTTTAATAATTATCATTATTCATGTATTATTTATTAAGTGAACTTTCTAATTTAAAATTAAGGTAGAGTTTTGTTGCGTATGTTTGCCCCTATTTGTTTACCGAACGTACAAGCATAATAAAATTAGTAAGATGAGCTCATCGGAGTGTCAGAAAATTTAAGACAATAAGTGTGGCCTTGAGGAATGTCTTCTTGAGAAATTTAAATCGTCTACGATTTACTCACTCATGTTATTTCTGTCTAAGATTCTTAACCGACCTTGAACATACATAGTGGCGTCAAGGTCACTGATATTGGGCTCGCGAGATAAAACTAGCTCCGCTTCAAGTGTTTCTTATTGTAGTTTGGGCGGCGATAAGCTCGAGTTGATTAGTTAGTAGTGCTTAAAAAGTTTAAAGTGGGGGAACGAAAGAGGTCGTTCACCCCACGACGTGTATCAATTCGAAATAACTGCATGATGGATGACGAACGCCGGGCTGTGAACACTGTGTACGATCAGATGAATCTCATTATACGATCATACAAGCCCAAGTTGTGTATCAATGCGAACAAACTGTACGTTAACAAATATTAATTATTTATTTTCAGACAAAGGATTTGAAGTATTCATTATCTTTATTACTGTTTACATAACTTTAAATGAATGTAAATACATACGTTAAATATAACTACATATAGTCTTAATATAGACTGGAAGCAAACTTTGAGTCTTTGTTTTTATTGTTTATACTGACTATTACTGATACGATGCGGTTTCGCTGTTATATTTTATCTGTACTAAAATGCCTGCAGTACGCGAGACGTGGAGATAATGCGGGTAATGAATGAGTAATGCTGGAGCTAGTTTGTTTATAAGATCATTATGTATGGTATGATGCAGGAAGTCAGTCAACTTATTTTTATTAGTATTATTACAGATGACAATTTCATTTTTAGAAGCTATGTATTTGAAATCGTTTTGGAAGTCTTCTATTGCGCTTTGTCAGTACAAATTTGCGCATTGATATTATAGGTATTTTTTTTATAAGAAATTACTCATGTTCTTACAAATAACTGCTGATTATTAAAAAAAGTCTAATAAAGCTACAAATGTACAAACAAAATTAAATGAAATGTACTAGCCGTGGTACTAGTTACATGTTATATTTACCTTTATCCATGATAGCGTTAGCACACCTCCGCCGCGAAATTGAAGTAGCGAAACCGCGGAAGTTTCGCCACCGTTTGTCCGTTACGGGCGAAACATTCGCGAAACTGCCTGTTCTAACGCGTTCATTGGCTATAATTCTGTCTCTTCTCCGCGGAGTTTCGCGCGATCGACGTAGACGCCGCTCACATCTCCACCTGCGTTCCGCCGTTTATTTCAGTTCCCCAGTGTTGCCAACTTAGGGGTTATCCCCCCAGATTTAGGAGGTAAATAAGTGAGATGGGACTTTTTAGAGGCCTGAAACTTTTAGGGCTATTTTCAGGGACATTTTGACTTAAATATTTTTAAATTGATAATATTAATATTTGTTTCTTGACTTAGCGACTTACAACAACATCTAGGACGTAATTCTTCAACCACTCTGTGGTGACAGGCGGCAATACTGGCGCCACTGGCGGTCATATTGTCTTTTCATATGGCGGTTATAAAAAATAACATTAAATATTAGCTTATGTCAGATAGGATACTGCCAAAAAATATAAGATTAAGAATATTGAATATTCTTCTATCTATTAATAAGTTGCAAAGCATCATGATGGTCCGATGGTGGATCTTGTACAACATCTAATTCATCCAATAAAATGTTAAACTTATTCAATGTCAACATGTATGATTTAAAAAAATCTGAATCTTCAGATAAAGACGAAATATTTTATGTATTAAATAACTTATAATAAAAAGACTTTTGAAACATATTACAGCATATTATTTGTAAATCATGAATTTATATTTATATATTTTTTAGGGGGACAATTAAATAATTGAGGCATTTTAGGGGTTTTTGGCATAAACTTTAGGGACTTTTTGACAGTTGGCAACATTGCCGGTTTCGCGCTTCGCGATTTCGCGGCGGAGGTGTGCTACAGTGCTACCAGCGTGGAACTAAATAATTTCACTTTCTCAAAATAAAAGTCACAACTTGTCATTAGGACAATTCATCAAACTTGCGAATTTATAAGCAAAGCTCAATACTTAAAGTAACCGTTTTTATTGTTCGCATTTTATCATAAAACGATCGGACGGTAGTACTAGACACATACAATCGATTAAGAGTGGGCAGGTTTTTTGTATGAAAATATGGACCGAAAAGAACTGAACAATAGTGCAACCTGAAAGTAGGTAATGCATAGATGATACTATTAACTCTATTTTGGGCCTGTTCCCAGCCGTGACCCACTGACGAATATTTAGTCGCAGCCTGCCCTCTTTTATACCTGCATCTATTTAAAACAACGCGATGATTAGCATACCACTGTAGATATTAAAATATTAAATAATAAATGGTATTAACTTGACTTCAATACAACTGTCTTTATATTCATGATATTTGTTGAATATACAAAAACTCAGCAACCCGCAGTAGGCCAGCGTGGTGGATTAAGACCTACATCCCTCTCATTGTGAGAGGAGACCCGACCCTATAGTGAGTCATTAATTAAGGTTACTGACATACAAAAACTCCGTTTAAAAATGATTATACACTTATTTCATTGCAAGTGGTACGATCTAGTGATCTAGGTAGATATCATAAGGAGTCCAAGATAGCGTTTTGTTGTAATAATAAAAACATGTAGCTACGCATTTCGGTACCCTAGCCTTATATGTTTACAATGTTAATGTAATTGAATTTACTGAATTCATAGTGCAAAGTTGATAGTCATATTTGAAAGAAACCGTCAATAAAGGTGTTGTATGTTTCTGTTATAGTCAAAGGTGTTATATGACTTGCATGTTTGTGTTATGGCAGGGCAACAGCGAGCATGGGTGCTAAGCAGAGCAAGCGCTCGGTGGACATCAGCGGCAAGGAGGCGGAGGGTGCGAGCGAAGTGGCGGCCGCGGGCGCCGGCGGCGAGGGCCGCGTCGAGCCGCTCGCAGACGCCGACGCACTCAAACCCCACCTCAACGGCGATGCACACATCCACGAGACAACTGTAAATAAACAAGCCATCATCACACCACCGTACCACCGTATCACCTAGTAAAGCACAGTCACACCGTTACTTCCAAATATTAAGAGTTAATATTGCTCCCAACAACGATGTTGATTAAAAATATATTTTTTAATCTAAATAATTATTCTGTGGATCAAATGACCAATATACTGATTTTGGTACTTGAAAATAGACTGAGTTACAAAGATAAAGATATTATGTATGATATTTGATATTTGTATATTGTAATGTATCAGACGTTAACGCAGTATTTCATGAAAATATATCGATGTTTCCGACCACTACCACTAGCCCGCACCCGCGCTTCGATCGTTACTAGATGTGCTAGACAAAAAACCGGACACGGGTGGACCCCGACAAGTGTGAAATGAAACGGGACATAGACAATAAATTAAATTCCGTTCCTTGGAGGGTATTAAAGTCTTTACTGCCAAATGTAATTAAAAATTCATGTTTTTTTGTCTTTCTTAATTTTTATTAAAAACAAATAAAGGACCCATTTTCGCGTTTTATTAGCTAGACATAATACAGAAATGTCCGGGCGATACAAGTGGTTAACCCCGTCGGCAACGTTAGCTCGTCGTTCGACGTCTCTCAACAATGCTATACGTTATGCCATTGTTCCGTAGTTGACTTCGACGAATGCTTTTGTGATGCCCGGATGTTATACATAAATTATAATCGAGTCATGATTGTAGTCGTCTCTCTGGGGGAACGGAACCCGTATAATGTTCCGTAATGTAGCTCTATTAATCCAAAATGTAGGTGAATGCTATTTTGATTTCTGCCTATTAAACTATTAACCAATAACTCACAAAAGAAGGACGCTACTTTAATTCCCTTGTTAATTTAATTATTATTTAATTATTATTCAATAATAATTTATTTAATCTCTGTATCCTTTCTTAAGTGTGGTGTCATTGACTTTATTTTATCCGTATTTTATTTTATTTTGTAGGATAAAGAAAAACAACTTGAAAGTGGAACACCAGAGAACGAGAAAGACGCCAGCACTGAAAAAGAGGCAAAGGAACAGGAAGAGAATGAAAAGGAGAAAGAAGAAGCGCCTGTGACCAATGGAGAAAGCGAACCTAAGGGAGAGAATGGCGACACTTCCCCCACCACGGAGGACAGCAAAAAACCAAAGAAGGAGAAGGTAGACTTTAATTAATTAATGGACTCTTTATCAGCGCTGTAGACTCTACAGCACTGATTAAGAGTCCATCAATTTCACGATCGAAAAACAGAAAATTTCGAGTTTTTGAGTCCTTATTTCTCAATAACCTGAAGATACCTGTTTTTTTTTTAATGCAAAGTTATTAGGTACTTATTTACTAGTAATTCTACAAATTCAAAATTTGATAACTACTAAATATAAATTACGAAAAATAAAAATCTAACCCTTGTTTTTACGTAAGCACGAAATACCACATTTTTCAATTGCTTTTTTAGCTTACTGGTAGCAAATATCAATCTGAGAAAATTCCTAAATACTGGCAATATAGTACACTAGTAAGTCTAAAATTTATATTTTTAATTTTGATGAATTAGTACTTTAAAAAAATTATATCCGCGCTGAAAACTCCCAATTAAATCACGTGCAAAACCGTTGTATTTACGTATGAATTTGTTGAAAAAATGAATAATGTTAAATATTTGAAAATTTGAGCTATTTATCTACGAAACTCAATTTTTATATAAAAATTTTGATTACTTATTTAATTGTAATAAATTATTACATATTTGCCTTATAAATCAATGCACTCGCATGAGGCATTCAGTCGCGCCCAAGGGCTTCTCGACGTCGGCTTGTGTCGCCCGTGACGTTCGCCGCTCCCGACGTAACTCGCGAATCGTGCGTGACTTTGACTAAGGTCTACCCAGTTTTGATACTGTGAGTATTTTTTATTTATTTATGCATAGTTTTTATTTGATAATGGTATTCAAACATGTTAATTTTTTGTATTGTACTATTAGTAAAATTTTGTTTAATTTTTAGAAAATGGGCCGAAAAAGTGAACTTTACTATCACGGAAATATTAAAGGTAAAAAGAAAAAAGTTGAAAAAGCACGAAAGGCACGTGCAATTCTTAGGTAAATAATAATTTTTAAAACATCTTCATTAGAAAATCTTTATAATTTACTATTATTTATTAATCTTATAATGTGTTTATTTAAAATTGTAGATAATTAAATACGCAGAAATCTACCGAATCAAATACCACCTGGAACGTCATCGATGAGCGGAACGTCCCCATCGGACACAAGATAATTAGTCCAGGAATATTAGCACCAAAATATACCGGTCCGCTCTGCATAAAATCCTTCTAGGTGATTTATCGATTGGATTATATCAGAGAGTGTCCCCCAAGTATAAAACCGAGTTTCTGTCGCCCGAAACCGCGAGCGTTAGCCGCCATCTTGGAAACTGTTTTTGCATATATCTCGTTTTGTAATAAATTAATAGTATTTTTATATTCGATCATCCCTATCGAAGGAGAACAAGTCACCTGGAATTTCAGGAACATGGTCACTTACAAAAAGAAACAAAACCAAGGAAGTATGTATATTTCAATTACTAGCAAAGGGTACTGTGATGTGTAAATACATGTTATAATAAAGAAACTAAAAATTATCTTGTATTTATTTTCACGCAGTTGCTACACCTGAAATGTAAAACATTATTTTAATATAAGGAAAGTATACCAAGATTTTTGTTCCCGCTACATCGCAAGACAACACACACTACGATTGTCAGCGATAGTTTGAACGCATACAAAGACACTGCGCTCCGATTATAGTAGGGCGATAGTTTGAACGCACACAAAGACACTGCGCTCCGATTCTGGTAGGGCGCCAAAATTGATAGGGACTCTTAATTACTACAGTGTAGACAAAATTATGTAGACAAGTTTCCTATGCAACCCAGGGAACATTCTCAAAAGCATTGGTGTTTAATTAATTGGTGTGTAATTAATATTATTTGACTTCCTATTTACGAATTAAATTTTCTATTTAAGCATTCCTGTTAACTGACACATTTGAACTTGCATATTGCCAACATAAGATCAAAGCTAATTTAATCATTTTTTAACTTATTTTTTGTTTATAAGTAAATGAATTAAACTATATATAAACAACAAGAATTCAGTAATAATGATTGTCGATTTATAAGTCTCCACTAAGTTAAAAAACCAAAAAAACAAGTATTTCTTTCAAATAATCATCAAACATAATAGTCAATTATGTACCTCCAATAAAATTTCCCGCAAATAACCACCTTCACCAATTTCTGCTGGTGGAATGAAAAGGTTCATAAAACAACGTGAACTTTGACCAAAAATACATATATCTACAACAATCTTATTTTTTACTTTTGATACATTATATTATTATTCTGACAATATTATGAATAAATAAATTACTTGCACAAAAGACTCCAAAATATTTGTCACTCTGGGTACATTGTCTTCAGTTTTTGCCACTATTTACATTAAAAACTTTAGAATACCAGGACTTCTTGATTATTATTATTGGTCGACTGAATTTTCGTGTATGTATTAGAAATTACTTCTTAAGTAGCGACTATCCCTAAATTAAACGTAACTAACTTTACGTGGCAAACTTTAGCATGTCTTGTGAGTGCCTTTTGATGTTTTCTAACCTTGAGCATGTTACTAACAGGTCAAGAAGAAATGGTCGCTCAGATCGATCAGTTTCAGCAGGAAGGACAAACCCAAGCAGGAGAAGAAACAAAAAGATGAGGAATCCAAAACAAACGGGGACCCCCAGAAAGTACCAGAGGAGGTAAGTGGATGTTTTTTCCCAACAGAATTTAACGAAAAAAAAGGCCATAAAAAGTCTACATTAAACTTTTTGCGTTAATACATCGCGTCACTACACTCGACTCGACGGGTTATTAATCCTATTGTAATGGAGTGAGTAAGCATATCTTAAAACCACGGTAAGAGCAATAACTTTCTAGTTTTCTCCCCACTAAACTTATTCGTATTCGATGGGCGCTGTTCGAGTGCACAATACGGCTGAGCAGACATTCGCGCGGATCCTCGGCGTTACCCGTACTCGTCGGAGACATCCATTATTGAAGTGGCGTTGACCCACTTTCGTTTCGTTCAGCGTCTTATGGACGACACTATCTAAAAACATGCTTGATTGCTAATGAAACACTGTTTACAGCCACAAATTTAAACGTCGACCTCGCTATGTTAATTTGAGACCTTTTTTGTGAAATCGTTAATTGCCAAGGCGAGGTCTTGTACAGTAGTGTACTAGTTGATTGTCAGTATCTGTGAGTTATTTCCATCCCGAATGAGAGCTTCTCTATATTCAAGTCAAGTATTAACACTTAGGACCGAAACTACTTCATTCAACTGCAACTACGTTGCAACCCAAACTAGACAAGTTTGTCTTGCGAATTTTGCATTCAAATAGTTGCGTTTACGGATAAATATTATTTATAGACACCTAATATGAAATCGGAAAGACAAGTCAATGAATCATTACCGCGACATCAGTTTTAAGACTGATTTATTGAAATAGTTCGTTTAGTAATATTATAACGTCCGAAACAACCTTGCAGTTCGGACGGCCAGGCAGCTAGGAGCCAGCGATTTCTATGACAAGAAACTATTGCGTCGTTAGTGCATTGCACCCGAACCGGCGCGCGAAGAACAATGCGCATTATAATTCAAAGTGGAGCTATATCCGCGCTCACTGCTCACTGCTCGATGCTCACCAAACGTGAGCCGCCATTGTTCACGACGATGGCGGTGCCACGCTTTTATTGATACTTTGTTCATTGATTGACGCCATGCAGGCCGACACGTGGCCCGGGAGGCCCCCGACACGGCCCCTAACTGCCGAGTTCTTTTTTATCCATCCAATACAATTAATTAGTTTCCTTAAGAAACCAAAGTAGTATTTTTGAAAAAAATATTCCAAATGAAAGTAAAATAGCTGTGATCTGTTGTACGAAATAAACATCTTCAAAGAAATGCTAAATACCTACTGTAGCAGTGACCAGTGTTCATTAATACCAAATTGCAAATGAGTAACATTAACATGCCCAAGTTTTTATAATTCCCACGATAATTGTCTCCTTCTTGAATTAACTAATCCTTCGTTTTGTAGTTAGTGAAATCGCTATCTTATAATATGTGAAAATATTCAATTTCTGTTCGAATTAAAACTGCACGATTTGAGTTCATATAGCAGTGAGAGCCAGATAATATAAAATTTAGATAGATAGAGGATATGAGTAAAGGAAATCGCACATAATAAGCAGTAATTAATCGTGCTGTGGCAGTAAGCGCTGCTCGCGATCGGAAGGTGTCTAATAACGCTAAGCCGAAAATTTTACCGTTTCTCTGACCTACGACAGCTGTTGTTTTTTACCTTAAATTACCAAATTTAAATTACGTTCCTGGACCTATCTGCTAGTAATTCAGTGTTTAGTTTGCTTACAAACTTTTACATATATAGTATATCATTATACTAAGAAGACAGCTTACGTGTGCTTATTTTTAAATTAGCACAATGTAAGTTGAAGTTTCTATGCATGTTGGAACGACAGCAACTGAATTTCACCACCTGATAGTAGGCATATTACTACTTATTTGTATTTAAAGCGTTTAGCGTATGCTATGGCCTATAATATATCATGTTTAATTGGTAAATCCAGGCGAAGTCGAAGCATGCCGGTAGCATTAAAGAGGTCAAAGACTTGTCTATTACATAGACGTAGGGAATATGTTGTGCGGGAGCTACAGCTACACCAGAGCAGTATTTCTTGCTCGAAGCAGGGCTGCCGTTTGTTGGATTTCAGTAAGCCTTTGACTAGTAGATGCTTAAATATGCTGGTTTGTGGGTGAAGTGGTTATCGGCCCTAATAATTATTTATTTAAATACCCCTAAATTGTGCCTAATCCAATAAAGCGCACTCACTAACTTTTTAGAGATATGATGTTATTACATAGATCCTCTACATACAGCGTGTATTGAATTATGTTAAAAAATTAAAGAAATTCATAATTATAATTGATTATTCCTTATATTATATTATATTATTCCTTATAATTTATAATTAAAAAATAGGTATAGGCAGCCCTGAAGATTCATGTGAAGTCTGTAGATGAGTGTTGATGTCTCCGTTTGACTTGAAAGAGGTAACACGTGTTAAGATATTTCGGTACTTACTTATTATTATAATAATTAACGCGTACACTCTTGCTTCATGCCAAAGGGATAAAACATTGCAACAGTTTTTCAGAAGATGTACATCATCATTGCAGATAATAATTTTTGTATTATCTGAAAAGCGAGCAAAAAAAGCAGGTAGAGGCGGTATATGGGTACCTCGAGAAAGATTTTTTTCCCGAAGATAGTCTTAAATTAGTCTTAGATTCTTGAAACACAAAACTAATCTGTCCCCGTATTGAAATCTTCCTAAACTTCGCTGCTTTATCAAACGTTCACCAATTGCAAAACAAGTTTTGAACTGCAAAATAAAATTAGCGCGCTGTGGGGTGGTTTTCCGAGGGAGCTGTAGGCTTCGCGTCGCGGCCGCGCGGACGACTTACGACCTCCTCGCTGCATCTAAACACGCAACTCCTTCCCGTATCCAATTTTCTTGCTATCTCATGATGGTACTTATTGTACTACGTCTAATATTTGTAACACGCACAGCCCCGCGACTAGTGTAGATGGCAATCGATTTAATAGTTTAGCAACACCATACATTAACGGGCATGGTCAGTCCCGGAATATAAAATCGTTGGTACTGTTAACGATTGTTATCGATGTATAACAGTCGTTAGATATGACACGGATAGAAAATGGTTATAGCCAATCCTAGAACAGAACTACAACGTACACTCAAAAATCGTATCTCAAAAAATCCAAATTTCAATAATAAAATCAATGTCTACTGACAATAACCGAGCAAAACCTTTTACCAAAGCGTATGTATAGAAAACTTTTAAAGCTAAGTTTTAAAACTAAAACTAAGGAAAGTCTAATACGCCTCAGCAGAAACCTTTAATTAATTTATGATGGGAGATCGTTTATCATCGTGTGAACAATGATGTTTGTAACGCAGCCGGGTGTGCTGGATGGCTACGCGCTCCCAACACGAGGAGCGTACAGTTCAAATTGCATGTTTACTGAATAACATGGTGTCCGTGTCGGCTCGTCTGCTGTTTTCATAATAAACGTTCCGATGGAGCTTCGAAATATTACGACAGGTTTCCAATTCATATTGATCTTATCGCCCATTTAACGTATTGAGTTATTCTGTTGTTGAATTATTTATATAGTTTGAGATGAATAAATTTTCTTTTTTTTACTTATCATCAAACCAAATAAAAAAAATATTACAAAATGTGTTTTTCTGGGATTAAAGTGGTTCCTTGACAAATATTCACTGGAATGCCCTTCAGAATTTCGACTCTTTCGATTTAGAAAATTGATTAGGGATAATGTTTTCTATAAGGGTTTTATTCAAATGTCAGATGAAGACGCAGACTAGCCAATAGTACCTCTAGTTTATTCCGTGCCTTGTAGGAATTTAAAAGATAAGTATAATTAGCGGGACATGCAAGATGATTGTCGTCGTAATTGGTGCAAAGACAGGGCGTTCAACCGTTGATAACGATTGGTTTATAAGTTATAATAGTAGGTCTGAACCGGGCGCGATCCTACTGCTATCTCTTGTTATTGATTGCTCATGCAAATCATACCCGTCCGCTTGTCACACGATTTTGCATCGAGGTACTTAATACATGAGCAAGCCCTAAAAATTAATTATCTACTTAATACATGTAAAAAAATGTAAAAACCCAATGTAAAAAATTGTGAAAACCTAAAGTTGGTTGCGGGATCATGAAAATTTAAGGAACATCATCTAAAATGTTTTGAAAATATTCAGAAGTCGTCATATGCTTAAATTAGACTGGATACTGACTGCAATTTAGTCTATTGTCTTGATCTGGATAGCTTGGCAATGAGACCATTAAAGGCAACCGAAATTAGTAGCAAGCCCATTCAAGCAATAGGGTATTTTACTCTATTTGTGAAAAATTCTAAAAACATATTATTGAGATAGCTTAGGCAAAAAGCAGTAGGTAAATTGATAGTTCTAGTTCATAAAATAGCAAACTAAATTTTAAAATTGAATTCATAAGTATCAACTTTTTTGATCTGTTTGAAAACACCATTAAGTCCGGCAGCCACCGGCTGTTTTTTTCAGTGATTAATAACAGGCTGAATCTTCGTGAGTTCGTTCGGTTCGGCGAAACGCCCAAGTTTTTCCTATTTCCAAATTCTCAAAGAGGTAGGTAATGAACTGCGCAAATGTAAAACATGTCGATTATGTAGGGTGTAAATATTGTCTGATTAACAGTGAATTATTTATTGAAAATTTAAGATAATATGATAATAAACTCGGGAAAACAATTGTCCTACAAAATCGATGGTTTGAAGTGGTGCGTTCTCCACGCCAAATATGTCGAAATAACGAGGTCATAAAACTGATTAATAACCAGCAGATTTTTTGTATGCAGCTTAGTAAATATTAGTATAAATGAATGGCCACATTGTCACATTGTAATTTTAATTATTATTGACTCGTCCTGTTTCATCTTGATGACTGGTTGTCAATGAGCTGCAGTAGCCTGTTATTTTATGTGTCAAAAATTAATAATATCAGCTAACAATACTTTTGCTTGAAATGTATTTAACAATAGGTCGCAAAGCAATTATCCGGACCACATCCACGTGTGCGCTGTACACAGGAAACTACCTGCGTATTGTTCGACGCCGCGCCGGTGCATGATAAATTCATTGTCGTTTTTAATTTTACGCTCAACTAAGCCAAAAGCCTGTTCAGCAGTTAGTGTGGAAACCCTGTATTGTCGTTTGTAGTTAGCAATTTATTTTAACTATCAGTGTTCGTAAACTAAAATATGAGCCAGTAAGTATGTAAGGTCATTGAATAACCTTAAAAACGAATATAAACAATAAGTGAATAACGCCTTTTACAGCCTAACAGCCTGGCCACGGAACATTCGCCGATGCAAATATTCGCGCGGTGCGAACGGCGAAGCGTCTAGCGACTGAAATAAACACATAGCTCAGCGTAGCCAGACGTCCCGATTTTGGCGGGACGTCCCGATTTTTAAATTAAAATTATATTTCCCGCGCGGGACAGGCTCAGTCCCGCTTTTCGGAGATAACTCGACCATGCACGCAGTGTGCTGAGGAAGCTATCCTGTGAAGAGTTTTTCATCTTTATTAAAGAGATATATGAAACTTTTAAAGAAGTTAAATCTTCACAGAAATATCATGAATAAGTAATTCTTATAAATAAATAATTATTCTCTTATTGTAAGTTGCAATTTGTAACACTCACTCCACGGGCTATTGTTTGGAATGCAATATTTTTCTAATGAATGAAACTTTTTTGATTTTGATTACTGTTTTTTTTTATTCTGAAGACGAATAAGACTCTACTATTTAACGATAAAGTAAATCTATTGAAATAAATTTTCTATGGCTTTTTTTCTATCTTGTCAATTGTCATGTAAACGTAATTTTAATTCAAATAAAAAGATAAATATTTGAAAACTTCTGATTATATACATTTTTTTTACAATGTCCCGCTTTCGACGAAAGCTGCGACGGCTGTTTTCACTCAAAAGGTTCCAAAATCCTGACTTGGCAAAAAAAAAACTGACAACGCTTTTATCAAGCCACGCGCAACGGCGCGGCGACCGGCGAAATGTACTGAGCGAATCGCACGGGCCGGGCGACTTGCGGCGCGGCGGGCGAGCAAAATAAAGCCATGAATCATTATGGTGCAAGCCACAGAGTCGAGTGGCAATCGCGGCGAATAGTGCAGTGATCAAATGAGTTTAGTTGTTTTCGCCGCGAAATATGAATACCGATACTTTTATTGCTGAAATACTAGCTATTTTTCAGCGGCACTTAAAATTCTATTTGCATTGACTTTTTTCTCTAATTCTGATAAGAATATTCATAAGAATATAATTGAAGGAAACTCATTCTGGTAATTCGAAAAAAATTCTGGATTTATTCTGTTTTTCTCGTACTTTCTATGGAATTCTCCATCTATACCCCGATTCTTATTCAACTGGTCGCGGCGGCGAACGTGATTGCCCGTGGCCTGCAAACGGTGCACACAGTGGTCTGAAAATCAAGCTTCATACTCATAGAAACTGATTGTCAGAAATCAATAATTAAAAAATGTTATTATAATAAGTACACCTCCCTTTGTTAACTGTTATAGTATGAAGGTCGTGAGTAGCTCCATGTGCGAGAAAAAAAATATTGTATTTTTTTTTGTATGGGAAAAAAACTTCAAAGTGGATTTTAAAAAAACTGATCATAACTGAAGGTCTGGTATTCACATGAGTTATTACACTCTACATGGCGATTAAGATGACATACAATTGTTATGCCTTTCGGTGCCGCTTTGCATGTAGCAAGCTTTTGAAAGTTTGAGTTTTTGGTAGATGATTATTCAAGTCTTCATTTTATATTATAAGGATAACTATAACTTTCAACATGAAAATAATTGAAATTTGTATATACACAAGGAATAAATACGTACTTAGGATATATTTAAATAATATAATTGTTCAAAAAATAGGAAATAAAAAGCACTTATTCAATAAAAACTGTCAAAATTTCTTTATTTGATTATACTATTAAATATTATTTCAGTAAATTATATAATTAAATGTAGTAATACTCAGAGCTTTACATATACATATATTAATTATTCTCTATTACTAACTACTTATAAAAGACCAATTATCTATCAAAGAGTATCTTCTTCATCAGAGTCCAGCATAGGTGCATTAACATCAACGAATTCAATATACTCCTTGTCATCATCACCAATGAGAAGACATTTCATGTCATCGGTAATAGGTGTGCGTTTTGATTTTATCAGCTGTGGCCTTATGCTGGACAGGTAGGGATCTGACGAAACAAGAAGACCATTGAAAATGTCTTCGTTTGTTGCTTTTCGACAAAATTGTCGAGAATGGTCTTCTCGGATTTTTTTAAAATCTTTGTTTCTGGCTTCCGATGCCTCTTCAGATAATTTCCCAATGGGCATCATGTTAAAATGTTTAATGACTTCAGCACCGTGCATTAAAATTTTATGGACACTAGATGGCATGTAATACCAGCCATATAGTTCCACATATTTTTCTGCGGTTTGGTGCGCAAAGTTTTTAAACGCATCAACATTAATGGGCTCTCCACAAGCCATCACGCGCAAAAGTGTTGCAAATCTTTGGATCAAACTAGGATCCAAGCCTGTAATAGCTGCAGTTCTGGCAGGATCACCAAAAATTTTAATGTTGTATACTGCCATTTTGAAAGTTTCAACGAAATCAGTATACCTAATGCTTTATCAGCGGAATACATGGGCTGAGCTTTCTCGGGCTTCAACAGTTGCTTTATCTTAGTAGCTTCCTCGGGATGTTCTGTGACTAATTTAATGATATCTGCTACGTTTTTGTTACCAGCACTTAAACCAGTTGCAAAAGCAAGGCTTTCATTGGTATGTGCTAGTAGCTCTTCCACTCTTCTTCTCTTCTGTAGCGGGCTTAGCTCAGAGAACACTTTTCTTGGACTCACCTCTGTTGATGTTCCAACACTGCAAGTCTCTGCATTCAACCCTAATGATGTTGATGCGCCCTCATTTACACTGCAGTCAAAACTAGAACATGGTTGCTGCTCTTCTAACACCAAAGAAGGTGTGATTTTTTCTTTTATGAACTCAGGCCATTTAATGTCTTCTTGCAGCCATATCTCATACTTTTTTATGAATGTTTTTCTCGTGCGATTACACGAGTTCCATTTGTTTTTCAACGAACACACAAAAGTCTTACAGAATAGTTTAAATTATTTATTTTAATTTTCTGACAAAGTAACGTTTTTCACCAAAACTTCAAATAATTCGCTGGGCTTTGAAAAACAGCTATTGTTCGCCACAAACATAAACATATCCAAATTGGTACTGAAGCTTTCCATTATAACACGAAAACAAATCGAACTAAATAAGTATAGTAAGCGCGAACAAGTGCAAATAGCTACTAAATTAAGTTAGCATATACGTCCTATTTATATTATAACTACCCTCATTTACGCTATCATCATGTAATTATATCATTATCATGTAATTCATCTACCAAAAACTCAAACTTTCAAAAGCTTGCTACATGCAAAGCGGCACCGAAAGGCATAACAATTGTATGTCATCTTAATCGCCATGTAGAGTGTAATAACTCATGTGAATACCAGACCTTCAGTTATGATCAGTTTTTTTAAAATCCACTTTGAAGTTTTTTTCCCATACAAAAAAAAATACAATATTTTTTTTCTCACTCATGGAGCTACTCACGACCTTCATACTATAACAGTTAACAAAGGGAGGTGTACTTATTACAATAACATTTTTTAATTATTGATTTCTGACAATCAGTTTCTATGAGTATGAAGCTTGATTTTCAGACCACTGTGCGGTGCCGCGCGAATGGTCGCGTCGCGTCGCCCCCCGCTTCGGCGTTCGCACAACCGATCCCCGTGGCCAGGCCGTAACAGGCGCACGCTAAGTTCCCCAATGGTATGACCGGTATGAGTATCATGTAGACAAGAAAAGAACAGACAATGTCCATAATCAATGTAAACAAAGCACTTCAAATTGGTGTCAAAATAATTAAAATAAAGTTAATTATTGACTTGAATCATATAACATCACAAAGTGCTTTATCCTCCTGATAACGGTAATTACGGTAAATCCGATGTAATAGCAGTGACTCACCAAACACATAATAATACGAGGAAGTCCATTTATGGCAACTGTTTTCCGCTCTACAGCTACTGACCTTTTTAAATTGCTTGTCACTCTTTCGGAATATTAGAAGCATAACTGTGTGGCATCCCTTACTAATCCTATAAAATAAAAGAAAGTAACTGCGATGGTGTACGTTTTTAAGCAAATAATAAGAATGCGATTATATTAAGAGTCAAACTTTTCCTGTAAATTTAAAAGGGGCATTATTTTTTTTAATGTAAAGAAAATTAATAAACCTTCAATGGCTAATAGATTTCTTGCTATTCCTTTTGAAATTTTGACGAATTTTTGAATAGAAAGTGAATTTAATTGAATATTCTTTTAGCTAATTTGTAACATGGTTTAGTTTTACTAATGTGCATTTAAAGAAATGTAGTGACTACCCACTTTTCAAACAGTACAGATAGATACAGACATTCTCAATAATAACTTAAAAAAAAAGATCCTGAATCTGTAATTTAACTGATGATTGTGTAATCCCTGCAATTACAGTTTTTGTAGTATAATATAAAGATTAAATAAAAGGTAACACGTGATTGGTTTTTAATTGTTATATTGTGTTTATTCTGCACATTCTTAACCAAAATATCCTTAATTTATTGTATGCAACGAACAGAAAGCCACTTTAGCTGTGAGTTTCTACTTCAGTAAACAGAGACGGCCTTGTATACTGGTATCGTTTTATTGTTTGCCACAATTCTGTGGTTGCAGCATGTCTTAGAAATGAAACATATTTTTTTCTTTTACATATTTTAAAACATTTGCATCTTCCATTGTTTTTCGTATGTTGTTTTGTAAAATATCCAGCATAATACTTACAGTTAATAGATCTAATTTTTTTAAGTACTTGATTTTTATTTGTTTGTAACAATTTGAGGTAAATAAAACAGTCTCTTTGCAAATAAAGTTTTAACTTTATACAATATGTCACAATAAGTTTCAAAACTTTTCTGATTTTACTAATATTATAAATGCAGAGTCCTGCTATTAATGCTACATAATTATTATTAGCAACTAGGCATGGGAAAAGTCGTTATTTTTATCACCGTGACTGTCGTTCCCGTTCCTAAAATATCACTGTGAAAAATACTCGTGACTGTCACGTCGAACACTTACATCGCGGTAATTGGTATACGGCTTCGTCCGTATTAGGTCACATCGATCACTAACATCACGATCACTAGTACACTATATTGTTTCTTCTTAGTCACTGTTATCATGGGATTATTATCTGAGTAATTAACTGTTAAGGTTTTCATTACTTTTAAATAGGTGATTTGTTAGAAACTTAGTAAAAATACAGTTAATACAACATAACCTTCACACTTTTACAGGCTTAGAACTGTCACATTAAATTATGAAACTTATTCATCTTTTCATTAGAACTCATCAATCAATACAAAATAGATGCCATCAAAAACATAACTTGTAAAAAACCAAAGTCTCGCAACTCAGTTCTTGCACTGTAGCCACCGAGTGGGACGGAACATGACGAGTAATCCCGAATAATCCCGATCGGCCGATCGCGGCGGTCACTCGGGTCACGCACAGCGCGATTGTAACGAAGGAACAACCTACGTTACATTGGAACGTATATATTTCGTGGCAGATCACTGTGATACTTTTAGACGGCAGATAACAACGTAATTTTCACTGTGAATTTATTTATCACCCACCTCTATAAGCAACAATAGGTGTATTTTTTTCATAAAATATTTATGGGAAACGGTTATTTTTGTTATAAACATGCAATGTCTCCTTAGTAAATTTATCCTCTCACTGAAGTGGTAGACTGAGCCTACCATCCTGTTTTTGTGCCAGCCCTGCTGGATAACTGTAATTTGATACAGCATGATCATGAGCATTGAAGGGTAACTACTTATCTAAAAATGGGAATCAATCTTCCGTAGCAAACATTATGCTATAAATTACAACGTACAAGAGGGACTCCCTTCAGTCTTCGTTCTGAATTCTTATTACACACAATAGTATTGCAAACATTTCGCAATGGCCGATGACAAGGTACTTTAATGTGTTTGTGTTTATTAAGTGCAAGTGATTTCTAAGCTTTAAATGAAGTCCTGTTGATACTTGACCTGGGAAACGATATTTATGTGAACAAATTTTACAGGTGGCAGAAACAACTCCCGAAACTGAAGTGAATGAAGTCGCTGAAGAAGCAAAGCCTGAAACCGAAGTCAAAGAGGAAAAAACTCCCGAAACTCCAGTAACTGAACCGATCACAAACGGTAGTAGCACCCCCGAAACTCCCAAAGTAGAAACCCCCGCTGCTGAGGAACCAGCTAAGGAAAGTCCAGAAAGTGACAGGCCGGAAGTCAAAACTGAAACTGAACCGGAGCAGTTGCCTGTCAATGGATTATCCTTAGATGAACCCAAAGTTGAGAGCCCTGAGGTGGAACAAAATGAATCGAGCAAACCTGAGGAGACCACTGTTGAAACGCCTGAAACCGTCCCCGCAACTGAAATTCCTGTTCAAAAAGAGGTTTGTGTTGATAAAATGCCTTTGATAGAACCTACGCCACCACCCCTTCCCGCAAATCCCCCTCCCTCATCAGTGGCTTCCTTTGCCGCTACCACTATGGCACCAGAACTGACAAATGCTTCACTTACTAAAACTGCTGATATCACTTCAAACACGGCACCAACAATCACTCTTACAGACAAAATCACTAAAGTTGATGATGACACCATTGAAAATATCACTAATGAAGAGAAAATCCCCTCTCATGCCCCTTCTGAAATAGCTCCTTCAGTAAAACCTGCCATAGAGCAAGTTCCAAGTGATATAGAAACTGGACCTAAAGAACAAAGTGACGAAAATGTCGATAAGGTTACCTCTCATAACGATACAAATGTCGAAAACATTACCCTTAATAACGAAGAACCATCTGCACACGTTCCTGAAGACAATTCTGAATTCAAAAAAGGATTGGGAATTTCTATTAATTATACAACAGTTACTCCAGTGGAGATTCCGATCTCCAATGTTTCGCCAATTGAAGCTATCACAGATCAAAAATCTACTGAATCTGAAGTTCTGGCCAATGAAGAAGTCGTACAGCAGGATTTCAATACTTTTGAGTCTGGGATCTCTGTTACTGTTATGAATGAAACTTCCGTTGAGCCTGTGGATAATAAGTCAGAGCCTGAGCGAGAAAACACTCCATCGCCACTGCCATCTGCTGTCTATGAAGACTTTACTTCTCAGAATGACGTAGAGAAGATCATAACCGAAATTCACGATGCTTCTGAGATGATTCTCGAATCCCCTACGATAGTAATTAATTCAGATAATATTGACTCCAATAGCATCAAAAGCAGTGATGACACTGAAATGGAGAATATAAAAAATAAGACCAAAGATACAATGGAAAACGCTACGGAAAACACATTCGAATGCAACGGCGATGTGGAAGAAAAAGTTATTACAAACGGCGAAGCGACTCCACTGGTCTGTCCCACAGATGAAAGCAATGACGATTCGGGCAAAGTAGCGTCCACGCCCGAAGACTCCATGCCGCCTTCGTTATCGGAGGCGAACGAAGCCCTGCCCCAGGGCGACGGCTCCGAGTCATTCCCGCTGCCGCCTAGCGAACTGTGCCGATCCGAATCAGAAGCGTCGCCGCCCGCTACCCCCGAGCCGATGGGTGACGCGCCCTCAGATATCCCACAGGTGATTACTGCCCGGACAGTCTAGCTCTTGTAGAAGATTAGATTCGTATTTTAAGGAGCGTTTTGACACCCCGTTAACATTTATCGTAATTAGTTTCATGTGTATTTCTGTATCAGCATGTGTGAAACGTCAATAACCGGAAGACATGGAGCGTGATCAATTCGATACACATCCGACCGTCTTGATAACGTGGCAGCCTTTGGCCGCCTTCCTTTCCTACTCATCTCCTCTTCCTTTGACTTGCTTACGATTAATACGTAGATTCATCAGCATGTAACAGCGTGAATTTTGCTTTAGTGCTAACACAATTTAGACATGAGTATGTATTTCGAGCATCGTCATTTTACTCAATTTTATTCTTTCAGGTTGATTTATGTTTGCCAAATTTAATTTTCTCTGTGATTGTATCTAATTTAGTAATGTAAAAAAACTATATTGATTTAAACACGTTAAGTTTTTATATTGGTGCTTTTAACAAGATATCAAAAGCCAATGTTAGTACTTTTTTCTTTTGTCTTCTTGATTATAATTGATCTTGTTTGTAAGTTTTCATTATCAAGTAGAAGATTATAGACGTTGATAAAATGAATCTGTTAATAATTTTCAGGAAGTGCTTAAGACAGACATTATTGCGGATTTGATTCCTGAGGTCCCAGCTGTACCCGAACTGAACACTGCAATGGTAAATCTACATCTACACTAATATTATATAGGTGAAAATTTGTATTTTTGTGTGTATGTTTGTAATAAATAAAACTCAAAAACTACTGTGCTGATTTCAAAAATTCTTTCACCATTGGAAAGCTACATTCACCCTGAGTCTTGTCTGTAACCCATAAATGACCCACTGCAAGGTATGTTCTCCTCTTACAATGAAAAGGACGTAGGCCTTAGTCCACCACGCTGGCCTAATGCGGGTTAGTGGACTTCACATGCCCTTGAGAATATTTTTTTATATGAACTCTTAGGCATGCAGGTTTCCTCACGATGTTTTCCTTCATTGTTACGGCAAGTGATATTTTATAAACCGCACATAACTTATTTTTTTACAAAGTTATTGGAGCGTGCCACTGGGATTCGAACCCGGACCCCTCGAGTAAGTGGCTGAGTTCTTAGCCACTGGGCTATCACCGCTTCTAACACTTCTAACTATGTTACTCGCACCCTGAGTAACAGGCTATATGTATTGCTAGACTAGAAAACTACTACTTACTAAAAGTTTGTGACTCAAAAAAACTACTTAGTCAAATTAATTGGCAGAGCGAAGCTTGCCGGATCAGCTAGTACTGTAAATACATACTTAGCAAATATGATACATACACAATATAAACATACACAAAAAAGCATGAGATTACGTTTACGTTTTGTTTTGTACATTTCAGGAAACTTCGAGCGACGTAGCGGTGGTCGACTAAGCTCCACATGTCAGCCGTCACACTACAACATCCACACGACGCGTGTTTAAAAGTGAGCCTTTAATTTATTTCTAATTAGAACTGTGGTGTGATATCGAACTTAGTTCGATCTTTATATTTTATTATCAAAGATGTGGATTTCAGTTTCAAATGTGACATTTATATAGAATGATTTTATAGTTTAAGTTTAGCGTGCTTTGCTTCTGTAAAATTAAGATTTTATACATTTTAATTCACTAGGGACGATTTTTTATATTATTTTATATACAATAACAAAGTTATGTAGGCAGTATACGGTGCGACAAGTTGGTGCCATTATTACAGGGGTATTAGTTATGACTCGCTCCTAAATAAATAGCTTGTGTTACATATTATATTTGATTCATGGAGCATAGATAGAAGGAGTGTTTATCTCATATAGTAGAAAATTGAAAAAAGTGCCGCTGTAACCTATAAACAATAGTTCCGAAACCTTCCAGAATGGCGCTGTTGTAGACGTATGGTATGAATGTACCAATTTATTAGCAATTGTAAACGAATTAAATGGCGCTGGTGTAGACATAGGTATGGTATGAATGTAGCAACGAATTGAAGTACGCCGAGTTAAAATAAAAATATTATTGTGGACTAAAGTGGTTTCTTATTGAAAATTTCAACGACTTGCGTAGTACAAAATAATATAGTAAATATAAATTTAAAGAGTTATTATACAATTAATACAAATACATAATTTTCAGATATTCAAAATTTGGCGCTTTCTTTAAAATTTATCACCCTAGTTTATAGTGCATTTCGACTGACACTTTTTCATTTATTTATTTAAATTAAATTCCTGATTCCGATTGCTACATCTTTTTTAGATATCTCATTAATCGGGTACATCAGTATGTACCCACTTGAGTTTCATGTATACAGATGGTCCTCCTTATCTCTATTCTCCATGATTTGATTCATGTATGTCACTAAATTTTTATCCTTAGTTTGAGTTTGAGAACAAAACCGTTTTGTTTTTATTATTATCAGAATTTATTTTTATCAACAATGAAGTGTAACGGTTGATATTCATAATCTTAATATACTCTTATAACAAGTGTAAGCATTTTCAATTTGATAGTAGAGGGGAGTGAGGAGTCTCGAGTAAGAAGTGAATGCGAGGGGCTATAATATGTTAAATGATATGTTTTTTGTATAATATTATACATGCCAGCCATATGCATTCGGCACAACATTTATGTTATAGCTTTTTATAACAGAAAGCTGTGTACATTAAAAGACTTGATATTAAGGTTAAGTCTTGATATTTAAAATGTATACCACTCGAAATAAAAATATTATAGTTTAAGCCGTTTGTGTCACTATTATGTATATATGAATCATTTAAGTCTTCGTGAAGTCTTATAAATTCTGTTGCGTGTCAAATCGAAGTTTAAAATTACCTTCTATATTGTTGAGTGAGGTAAAGCAAAATTAATTTCTTTTTATTCGAGTGTAATATTTACGCACTTACGTTATTATTATTCAGGTCCTAGAATATTAAGTTGTATAAATTTAGTTTGGTTTTCAGAGCTCTCTGGAATAATTAAGTGTAATCTCTAAATTCATTAAAAATATAAATGTACTCCTTATACTTAGTGAGATATCTTTCAATAAATTTAAAATAATATTATCAGTAGTTAGGCGGCGCTGGCTGCTCGAAAGCGGCAGTAGTGGCTGCTATGAAATTGGACTAAATATTCAGTGGCCAAGGTTTTTGATTACACTATACAATTTTATGCATATACATACAATTAATTATAATAATATTATGTTTAGATGTGTAGTGACTTTGTAACAAGTTAGTAAATGCAGTACGATATTGCTGCTCCTAGAATATTGGATCCACCTCATACATACAATTAGTTGATTGATACCTACATACATATATAAGGTTTGATATTACTATACAATTGTCATTTTTTATGATAATCTTGTCCAATGCTATGATTTTTTATCAATTTTTGTAATTTTATACATTTTTTATGAAATCGGCAGTGACACATCTGCATGATTGAGGATTATCACTCCAGTATATTAGCAGTATACACAAATGAGACATTCCATATCACTTAGTAGTAAACATAATGTATGTCATGGTGACCTGCCCCCGTGTTAAACATTTGCAATATGGATAAAATGAACTGATAGAAAAGATTGTATATGGCAGCTTTATTTATCCGATCTCCATACATCATGAAACAAGTGATCATGTTTGCCTAGAAATATTATGTTTAAGGTAAAGGATGCAAATTAAAGACCAAATATTGAAATTCTTAAATAATAATAATAAACTTCAGAGGGTTTGGAAATAATTGATAAACTGTACTAGAATAAGAAGACCTGAAACAGTGCTCGTAGTGTGTAGGTAATGATTCATTGCAAGGAATTGAACAATTTAAGAGAAATCTAAGTTAATAAAATCTGTTGTCAGTAGCAGTGTGATTCCACCTCGAGACTAGTGCAGAAGTGCCAATTCGAACTGAAGTGCATGCTCAAAAGCTCAATATTTTCTACATTTATTATTAAATTATCTATAAGAAAATTTAATTTAAAGTAAATGAACAACAATTATTTTAGTTAATTTTATTTCTATTTGACATTTTTATTTCTGTATATTTCTCTTTTAAATTCGAATGTTGATGTGTGAATGTCTCTAATCAATAAATTTTTAAACTACAAATTGTGTTTTATTGAAATATACTTCTAAATATATCTCTTCCGCAAATATACTATAATTTGCTCGTGTCTGCCTCTAAGGCTGATGTTTATAAACCTTGTCTAAATGAATAAAATCAAAAGGGCAGACATCTAGGACTCTGATTTTTGAAGTTATGAATATTTTAAGATTTTTTTATGATTAAAAAAATATATGAAATGCACGCTCGGCCGACCTGCAGCGTTCGTTTTAGTCTAAGATCCCGGTATTACAACGACCTTTACCGAGATGTTTATTTTATGAAACGTATTTTATATTCAATTAAATATGTCAATAAATATATTGCAATGGGTTGCCTAACAAATTTCAATCCAGGATACGATTAATTAATTACAAATAAACAACAACAAATAAATTGAAAATCGAAATGCGCGTTAGCAAATCGTGCGATTCAAAGTACCCTGTTTGTACTATGCCTAAGACTTTGAAACCGCCTGTAACCGTTAGTAAGTAAAATGTCGGCAAATATTTTTCGTATTCAGGGGGTTCTAATAAATCGTATGGACCCAGTTATAGCTACGTGCAAATGATTTAGTAGTCTTTTTTTCAACATTTTTACATACGCCTCCTGTAATAATGCAGAGCCCTGGATGTTTGCCTCATAGATTTTCTTCATTATCAAAATAGTATTACCATTAACCCCAGAGGTTTCTTTTTACAGATTTGAAGCCTTATAGCAAAAAAACGCAGCAAAGTACGACCTTCATTCATTAAGAAATTTTGTCATATTGATCCCAACTTTATTGCCTATCAATACCGTAAAACGGGGTGAATAGATAGGTCTTCGAACTTTGGTAACGATTTTCGTAACGTTGCAGAATTGATACCGATTTTTTTAAGCATGCACATATTGAGTCTTAGGCCAAACTATTGAAATATATTTGTTTCTATTCGGATATGTTTATAGTTAATAAAAAAAGACACAAAATATATGTGATTTCTAATAACCACCGAAAAGGCTATAGTACCATAGACCACATACATACGCTTCGGCAGGTTATACAAAAGACCGAGGAGTATAATCTGCCGCTATGCGTAGCGTATGTGGACTATGAGAAGGCCTTCGATTCTATCGAGACCTGGGCGGTGCTTGAGTCTCTTCAGCGATGCCAGATCGACTATCGGTACATCGAGGCGTTGAAGTGTGTATACAATGCCGCCACCATGAAAGTTCGAGTACACGACAACAGTACGAACCCCATCCACGTGCAGCGCGGCGTACGACAGGGGGATGTCATCTCCCCAAAACTTTTCACCGCTGCACTGGAAGATGTGTTCAAGCTGATGGAGTGGAAAGGACGTGGTATTAACATCAACGGCGAACACCTCTCACACCTCCGATTTGCCGATGACATAGTGATCCTGGCGGAGTCGCTGGAGGAACTCAGCATTATGCTCAGCGACCTCAATAGTGCCTCACAACGGGTGGGTCTTAAGATGAACATGGACAAGACGAAAATCATGTCTAATGTTCATGTCACACCCGTACCGGTGGTTGTTGACGGCACTGCTCTCGAAGTTGTAGACGAATACGTTTACCTAGGACAAACGATCCGAATGGGTAAGTCCAACTTCGAGAGAGAGGTCACTCGAAGAATCCAACTCGGCTGGGCAGCGTTCGGGAATCTACGACACGTCTTGACGTCCGATATACCTCAGTGCCTGAAGTCGAAAGTTTTCGAGCAATGTGTGTTGCCAGTGATGACCTACGGTGCCGAGACGTGGTCCTTTACTGTGAGCCTAATGCACAAGCTCAGAGTCGCTCAGAGGGCAATGGAGAGAGCTATGCTTGGTATTTCTCTACGAGACAGAATCAGAAATGATGAAATCCGTAGAAGAACGAAGGTGACCGACATAGCTCTCAAAGTTTGCAAATTAAAGTGGCAATGGGCTGGCCACATCGTTCGCAGGACTGACAACCCATGGGGAAAAAAGGTCCTCGAATGGCGACCACGTTTAGGCAAAAGGAGCACAGGCCGCCCTCCGACCAGGTGGACTGATGACCTGAAGAAGACAGCGGGAAACCGTTGGATTCAGAGGGCCCAGGACCGGGCGGAGTGGCGTCGATTAGGGGAGGCCCATGTCCAGCAGTGGACTACTAAGGGCTGAAAGGAAGGAAGGAAGGAAGGAATAACCACCCATCAGAGGACAATAGACAAATTTTGTAGGGCTGCCTCATTGTAGTTTCACTAAATATTTTTTTAGGATAAAGGCAAGCAAACTCGAGAAGGTATCTTTGATAGATATTAGTTTAAAGTAAAACTGTGAGGTAAAAACTCAAATACATAAATTCTACAAAAGATGTATACTGACATTTTGTCATCGCATTATAATATTATGTTGTTCTTTGTATCCTAGTTTTTACGTTTAATAAAGCCTACGATTACAGGTTTAGTATGACTTCAAACTGTATTTTCAAATATAAATCACCAATGATAAAAATGAATAAAAAAATAATAAATTTATTGTGTATCACGAAAACGTAACTAAAAGTGAAATTTCAACTATAGGTAACTACTACAAACGTTGTGGCAGCCCTGACATAATCAATGCTAATCACCCCTCTTTCGTAACTAATCACCCCTTTGCTGTGTCTATTAAACATATTTGCATGTCTATTAACCCCTCAGGCGTGTCTATTCACCCCTTTCGTGAATCACCACGAAAAATAAGAACAATTGTATATAATAATGCATATTCTTAACTTGATAATTATAGCACAATATATTTATAACTGCACTGACCGTAATTTGAAGATAACTTTAAACTTTTAACACAGAAATTCACCGAAATACGAGGTTCAAACTCACTCGTTCATAACGACTAATATCGATTTGTTTGTTTTGTTGTCAACTTTTACATTAAGTTTTGACGTTTTTAGCGATGTTGCCACATATAAAAAGTTGCCAGACAAACAAAAATTACACTCAACAAAATTAAAGTTGCGCGTTTTTACTGCGGATACCGAGTTTGCCATAAAAAACATTAGAAATTATCCCAAGATTTTTCTCAATTCCCCCCGTCAGTTGTTCATATTCACCCCGTTTTACGGTACGGAGTACGAGCAAATTATATACCTAAATGGCATACTCGCTAGCTCCCTATCTAATTTAAAATAAAAATTTCTTTAACTTAGTTCATTTGACACGTATGTTTATAATATTGACAAAACTGCACAATATTTACATAATAGTTGGTTTATTACGACTTCCAAACGAGTAAAAGTACCACATAGGTGTATTAATATATGTAGATATGTTTGTCCTCGCATATCTCAGAAAGTAATTGACGGATTTTGATCGTTCTTTTTTTTTTGTTTACATTTAAATTATCAACATAGGGAATGGTAGTTTCATCAAAATCGATTCTGTAGTGTTAAATCGGCTAAAAACTAAAACTTAGGAAATAAAAATAATTTAAAAAAAATAAATTGACTTCAAATTGTATCCGCTTGAATTGTGCAGTAAAAGAATTTATGGGTCCACAAGATAATTTCGATTTCTCTAGAGAGAGAATAGTGCGTGTATAATAAACGCACGAGTAAAACTCGTACAAAACCGACGCCGAAGTCGCTAAACTGAGCGTGCTTATTATCGTGCTGTTAATTCTATCTCTACCCTCCATAGTTAATTCAGCCATAGGCGAGACTGTCGAAGCATGGAACATAGATACTAAGTGTTATAATAAAAAGAAAATTGAAAAAAGTGTCCCGCTGTAAGCTATATACAATAGCTCTAAAACCTTCCAGAATGGCGCTGTTGTAATCGGAGGTATGGTATGAATGTAGCAATTTATTAGGAATTGTAAACGAATTAGTTAGGGTCTACGCAGACGTACCACAACTACACCACAACTGCAACCACACCACGTGGTCGGTCAAATAGTATGAAATCTGTCATTTCCATTCACACGACCGACATTTACCAACCCTATTCACACGAGACCATAAACTGAATGCATTTTGTCGCGCGGTTGTGGTACGTCTGCGTAGACCCTTAGATAGCGCTGGTGTAGACCTAGGTGTTGGTGGTAGCCATGAGCGAAATGTGTCACTTAAAAGAAAAGAACGAAACATATCTTTCCTTCACTGTGAAGTATATCACTCTTTTAGTCCAGTAGTTCAATGTAGTTCACCATTCACAAACGATAGGTTATCCTTTCCTATTTCTTACTTCAACACTCCATACTATTTCTTTTACTTCAGTTAGTTCAGTTCCTTCACTAGTTCATTACGATATAGTAGTTCTAATGAAATGTTCGATAAATTATTATGAAATACCCCATAATGAACTCGTGTATCGTAACGTTTATCTCTACTAGTCTTTTGAATTTTTTGAGATTATTAGATATAGGATAAAAAGACAAAAAAATTAAAAGGACTAAAACAATAAAATAAAACTAAGTGCGTTTATTTTATCAAATATCTAGTAATAAAATATTTAAATTATAAAATATTTAAATTTAAAAATGAAAGAAAATATCATTTATATTTATAATCAAGCCAAAATAGTCCGTAAATAGTTAACATAAAACTCATAATATTGAAACGTTTCCTAGAACTTCTAACGACAACGTATTTAGATGTAATAGTGTTCGTATAAGAGTATTTGTAATTTGATCATTGGTGCTTTACTTGATGGTTTAAGATTGTTTTCTCTTTTATGTCTCCGAGCGTGAGTATGTGTATGTGTGCGTGAGTATATGCGCACGCCACGCGTCGTCGACTGTCGAGCTTCTTCGGTTAGTTTCGTTCGCGAAGCAATTGGACTAAATGAACGAGATGAATTGTAACTGAAGTAGTGAAGGAAGGACGGGAAAAAGTGAAGTACTTCAATTGAAGCATTCATTCCTGAACGACACATGACTGGTTGGTGGTATGAATGTAGCACTCAACGAATTGAAGTAGGCCTAGTTAAAAAAAATATTATTGTGGACTAAAGTAGTTAGTTATTCACTGTTATTCATAATTTCAACTACTTGCGTAGTATTCAATTACATAAGTTTTCAGATATTCAAAATTTGGCGCTTGCTTTAAAATTTATACATCGCGCTAAAGTGGCGCCACCCTAGTATAGTGCAAGTGCATATCGACTGACACTTTTCACAAATTTCACACTTTTTCATGCACAGATTCCTGTGTTTGGTTTGTTAATTTGTTTATTGTTTTATGATTGTCAACAATTGATACCTGATACGTGTGTTTGACTGTTTGTTAGTTGTTATTCATTATTAGTTATTATAAATTACAGAATTTATATTTGTACATTATTAGTTTACCTTCATTATTTACTCATAATAAATTCTAATACTACGGTGACTAATATAATGGATATTTTGTTCAAATTGGAGCCTATGGACATATTTGCACAGGTTGGTATGGAAGCCCAACCAAATGGTTACAGTTTATAATTTACAACACTGTTGCAATATGAATTTATTGGAGGGCATTAACATATTAATATCATTTTATTCTTTAAAAAAAGACAGACATTATCTTATCTACATTATCTATTATGTGTATATTTATACTGTTAGACTACAAGCCCATGAACAAAATTTACCTGTGAAACGAACCAACGTGAATAACGCTTAGAAGGCTGTTACTATATCAGAAAATAACTCTGAGCACTGTGCCGACATTCCTGAGGTTGCGACCCTTGGCTTTCGAGCCCTCCCTTATATATACGGAAATATGTACGGTGTACATGCACAAAGTATCTGTATATGTATACAAAAGGAATTACACAAATGTACGGCACTTATTGTATGGCATTTGTGACCTATAGGTCATTTATTACTGTACAGCATTTACATTTATTATATATATTACATTTATCTACATTACAGGTTCTAGAAGACATTCTCAATAATTTATATGATTCAAGCCATAGTGGTACCTACACAACATTTGATACTCATGCAATTATTGCATTGAAACAAAAATTGAAGAGTATCATCCTGGAAACTAATCTCAATTCAAACCAAGTAACTGAATTATTGTCTGCTAAATATGCTGAAATCAACAACTGTGATGTTAAAATAAAGACATTTATTTCTATCCTAGAAGAAAAGAAAAAGCAACTGCTATATTTAGCACTTGTGCATCATAATTGCGCTTTTGGAGAAACTTTACATACTTTTGACTGGAAATTAAAATTGGTGTGTGGTACCAGTGAGCTAAAAACCCTGTCATACCCCCTAATACAACTAGCTCTATTTACAGTAACTGCAAACCACCAGCCTTCACAAAAAATGTATGAGATTAACAAAGATATGTTAACACAGTTGATAGGAGTTTTGGAAGCCATTGTGGATGATAGTGATAGATAATTGAAATAAGAAACTCATTGATGTCAAACCTGTTGTTTTTCAACATATTTGGGAGTTTGTGATAAACAAAAAGATAAAACTGACATTATAGTCTAAGGCTAAGCAATAAGTTGAAAATGGTGACAAATAGATAAGATTCTTAATAGAAATTCTTAAAAATATGTGTGATAAGTCATTCGGTCCGGGACTCGGGAAGATGTCTACAAAAATGTTTCTGAAGTGTTATTAGTACTTAAATTAAGTTGCAAAAAAAGAGGTATTTATTTCTAACTAATAATATTTAAGACATTTTACAATACAATACTAGAAATTATACAATAACTTCTGACTCCCAGAAATTATACAATAACTTCTGACTCCCAGATCAGCTATATGAATGAGGGGAGAAATTTTTTTTCAAGACATATGTCTAAATGATGCTAAAACGATTATGTGAAAATAATTTGAAAAAAATAAAATTCCATAATATTTGGATTTTTAATTTTTTATTAAACTCATAAAATGATACTCATAATAAACAAAGTACTAAAATTTTCAAAACTTTTATAGCGTGATCTCGTTAAGTATGTATATAAAAGAAGGGCTTCAGGTAGGACGGAAGGGCCACTTTAGCGTGAGGTTAAAATTTTAAAGGAAGCGCCAAATTTTGAATATCTGAAAATTTATGTAATTATACTAATTGAATAAATAATAAATCTTTAAGTTTCTATTTACTGCATTTTTTTGTACTACGGAAGTAGTTTTAGTTTTTCAATAAGTAACTACTTTAGTCGACAATAATAAATTTTTTAAATCGGCGTACCGGTTGGTGGATGCCTCACATGCCTTTGAGAACATTTCTTTTTGAACTCTCAGGCATGCAGGTTTCCTCACGATGTTTTACTTCACCGTAACAGCAGGTGATATTTAATAAATGTGTACATTTCTATTGAATAATAATTATTAATTACCGTAAAACGGTGTGAATAGATAGGTCTTCGAACTTTGGTAACGATTTTCGTAACGTTGCAGAATTGATACCAATTTTTTTAAGCATGTGCACATATTGAGTCTTAGGCCAAACTATTGAAATATAATTGTTTCTATTTGGATATGTTTATAGTTAATAAAAAAGACACAAAATATACGTGATTTCTAATTACCACCCATCAGAGGACAATAGACACACCTGAGGGGTCAGAAAAATTTTGTAGGGCTGCCTCATTGTAGTTTCCCTAAATATTTTTTTAGGATAAAGGCAAGCAAACTCGAGAAGGTATCTTTGATAGATATTAGTTTAAAGTAAAACTGTAATTTCAAATATAAAACATCAATGATAAAATCATTTTTATCACAATAAATTTATTATATTATAAAATTAATATAATAAATTTATTGTGTATCACGAAAACAAAAAAGAATGAATTACTTAAATTAAAAAAAATATTGAAAGGGTCAAAAGATAATCAAGTAAATTAAATACGCTTTAAGTAGGTAACTCAAAGTGAAATTTGAACTGTAGATAACTACTACAAACTTTGTGGCAGCCTTGACCTAATCAATGCTAATCACCCCTCTTTCGTAGCTAATCACCCCTTTGCTGTGTCTATTAACCCCTCAGGCGTGTCTATTCACCCCTTTCGTGTATCTAATCACCACGAAAAATTAAAGAAAACAAGGCTTACGAAATAAGAACAATTGTATATAATAATGCATATGCAGCGGTGATAGCCCAGTGACTTAGAATTCGACCTCGAAAGGTTCGAATCTCAGTGGCACGCACCAATGATTTTGTAATAAAAGTTATGTGCGCTTTATGAAATTAAATATCACCTGCTGTTACGGTGAAGGAAAACATCGTGAGGAAACCTGCATGCCTGAGAGCTCACAAAAAAAATGCTCTCAAAGGCCTGTTACCCGCAGTAGGCCAGCGTGGTGGACTAAGGCCTACATACCTCTCATTGTGAGAGGAGACCCGACCCTGTAGTGGGTCATTAATGGGTACTGACATGACATGACACAATAAATTTATTGATGATTTATATTTGAAATTACAGTTTTACTTTATCAAAGATACCTTCTCGAGTTTGCTTGCCTTTATCCTAAAAAAATATTTAGGGAAACTACAATGAGGCAGCCCTAAAAATTTTTTCTAATGACCCTTCAGGTGCATCTATTGTCCACTGATGGGTGGTAATTAGAGATCACGTATATTTTGTCTTTTTTTTATCAACTATAATCATATCCGAATAGAAACAAATATATTTCAATAGTTTGGCCTTAGACTCAATGTACATGCTTAAAAAAATGGTATCAATTCTGTAACGTTACGAAAATCGTTACCAAAGTTCGAAGACCTATTCACCCTGTTTTACGGTACTTAATTTAAATTTTTTAGGGCTTCCGATGCCGAAATATCACGTAATAAATCATTTAAGTAAATAAAACAATCAGAACTATTAAAAGTGTTTTTAATTCAGAATACACATCCAAAACATATTTTTAATTTAGACAAATACAATTTAGTATTTTCCTTTTTTCTGTAACAGAAAAACAGAAACAATCATTGAATTTTGTAAAGTAAAATGTAGTATTGATTGTTTTTAAGTATAAAAGTTAACTAACTTAATAGATAGCAACAAAAGTCAGTGTTATGAAATCTACATTGAACCATGGACCTACAAAAAAGGCGGACGGAGTTACGAATTTGAACAATTGAAGCACCATAATGAGGGCGGCTTGACTATGTGTGAGTGTGTAAGGCTTGGCAGATGAATGAATGAAAATTACCCATTTTTTTGAATTTAAAATACATCAGACTCATCGCGGAGCTCTGGTTTTGTTATGAATAACAAAAAGACAACGCAATAAGTTATTATTATAAAATGGGGAGTGAAAAATACTTTTGAAAATATTGCAAGCAGTCAATAGGTAAGCTTCGGTAAGCGTTTGTTTGTCAGCTGTGCTCTAAAAAGGTATTCTAAAATGAAGGTCAATAAATTACAATATAAAAAAAAATCTTACAATTATACCTACAGACAATTTACTACCCGTGTCAAATGGCTTCTCAGAATCCGTTTTGTTGGGTTAGGTTTTTATAAACTTGTCTTTTACTGTCAATAGATTTAGAAATGTTTACTGCAGATTACACTAGATTTAGATGGATTCCAATAATTTTTATTTCTACATTCTCTTATAATTTTTCTTAATCATTTTTCCACACATCGTTAGTTTTAGTTTTCATCAAAAGCGGTCCCCAGACTCCTTTTAGCATTTTTCGATATTCCTCATAGTTTCGGATTTCCCCATCCACGCACACATGAAGAATTCAGAAACCTATACAGGTTTATATACTATACAAAACCAGCTGACCCCGCAAACGTTGTTTTGCCATATAAGATATTAGCCTAGTCAAGAAGCGAGTTTCCTGCGAAAAATCGTTACAGGGCTCTTAAAAATATGGCGATCATTGCGTTGGATGCAGAATTTAATTCTGAAAAAAGTATATTTTTTAATTAATCCGTCAATAAAAATTTCATTTGTTATAAACAAAAAAGGTACCTCCCCACCAATTTTCAGCCAAATCAGTTCAGCCGTTCTTAATTTATAAGTCGTGTAACTAACACGACTTTCTTTTATATATATAGAATTATAGATGTAGGTAAATGAATTAAGTAATAATTAAAAGTAAACCGAAAATACTTGTCTCCCACATTTAAGGTAACTTGCCAATTTAGTAACTGTCAACACTGGTGGATTTCGTGCTTGAAGTAAAAACGAGAAATAAGGTGAATAATTTACATGCTTACCTATGAAAAGTGATTCCCTGTCTTTTTTTAATGTAACTGCTATTGTGTCGGCAGCTATTCACTACACAAGACGGCATCGTTAATTTTAATTCAATAACATCACGCGGGCGCGGTTGGCAGCGTTATGGCGAGCGGCTGTCTTACTATGGTGTGAATGAGTGCGTGGCGGCCTGTTTGTATAGCGACCTGTCTTACTTTGGGTGCTTCAGTTATTGTTTCATGAGATTCCGTCCGCCTTTTTTTTTGTAGGTCCATGAATTGAACAATAAATTCTTAAATTTAAGAATATAATCTCTATCATAAAAAAGAGACTTAAATAGTACTCTTATATGGTTAATGCAACAAGTTATTAAATTTACCTCACTAATTAATAATAACGGTGCTAGCAATGGCCAAGTCTTTGTTATAAATTTATGGCAAAATTATCTGTCACATTATAATTGTATTGTAATCATGTATTATTTAAATATTGATTAGTTAAAAGGTTTTAAAACGTCTTATGGACAGTCATTCTATAATGTATGTCTGGAAATTTGATGTAAGATTGATTTCAACTTATGGTCCTTGTCGCAAGGCATTTTAATGATAGAACACAACAATTTATTGAAAAGGTTATTTAATTTATTTTTTAGTGTTTGTGCTTTCATACATTACCATATTAATTAATCAATGTAAGAGAACAAATTGAATGAGGATACCCTGTTTAAAAATTCAGACATGAGACAAAACTCAGTCAAGAATTTATCTACAAGTGACAATTACTCTTATATTGAGGTTATTGTATAGAAAACTGAACTTTTTAACCATATCACATTGTTACAATAGTAAGCCGCAGGAAAGGCAATCATGTAGATAGATGGGCATTAAAAAAACTGATAACCCGTATATGTATATTAATAATAATTGAAGTATTCGTTAACGTTGAACATTGACCGCTATGCGGCTTTATAGATTTATAAGCACTAACTGGAAGGTTAACATGATAAGTACTATTTTATAATGCGTAATAAAATGCTAATTTTTTATACCTACAAGGCTTTCGACAATTCTTAATGCTCAGGTAATATTTTAAGTCAAAAAATGCACTGAATGCCATTTTTAATTATATGTAGGTACATAATAGGTATGATGACTAATTTTCAAAATCTCTTCTATGATATTCAGAAGTTTCTATTACTTATGTCTAAAATATACCATATTTATGTAGAAAATTAAGGTTTTTGTGCAATAAAAGTACATTTAAATTTTAAGTTTTAAATTCACACCACGTCGCTCGCCGGGTTCATGGCGTCTGTCATTACGTTATGGCTCAGTAAAAAAATGCAGAGATCGCGTAGTATACGCTTAGTGCTGAAACGAAACAAAATGACGTTTACTGAGACGTGACGTAATTAGCTCTGATGGGTGTTTAAGCTATCATGGTGGATGGTTGTAGTTTGTAGATTTATTATAACAAATAAATTATTAATGTCGACATTAATAAGAGAATAAATACATTTTTCAAAATCTTTGAATCCTATTTCATTAGATCAGATAAATATTTTGGCGATACTTGATTACTGTCATCATGCATATTATAGTTTATTATTTAAATTTTTAAGTACAATGTGTACACAATTAAAATCAACCTGATTAAAATATTTACCTTAAAATTAACTATTAACATTAATAAAAATATTGTACAGAAAAAGGTTTGATGATGTAACTATGCAATAGATACACAATGATAATAAGGCAATTTTAAAGCTACTGCAGCAGTATTTAAAGGTTTGTAAGTAAACATGAGTTCTAAAAAAGTGTTAGTAATACATTAAATAATAATTAAATTATAAAATTTTTATACAAATCAAAAATAAAATCGTTTTTTTTATTGAATACCGAAATTCTACCTTAAAATAATTCACAGGTGTCATCAACTGGTAACTGAGTAAGGCAATTATATATTTTTTATGAGAATGTATTTATTTAAATAACACGTCACTGGACACCCTTCACGAAAATTTTGATTTTCAATGTAAAACATTCGAGAATTTGAGAAATGTATTAATATAACGTATTCTAAGAGTAGTAAACCTACACCACATTGTGAACACAATTGACTCTTAAGTATTGCTGCCGATTTTTGATGCTATAAGTCTAATAAATTGATCTCAGAGGAATGCCGTGAAGTACTCTAGATTTCTGGCAAATGGACACACGCTCTACAATTTGTAAGTTGTCTATAAAAAGCAATTATAATAGTGGTTTATGAAAATATCATAACAGGCCTAATGAATCTTTTTAATGCGTTTTAGCAATCATACAAAATGCTTTTTTGGCATAGATTAATAAGTCAAGAACTCAAATTTGTGAAAGGCGCTCTACTATGTCCAATCTCAGCCTGAAGTCTGAATTACTTTGTCGCGTCGCTACTCCAGGGTACAGGCGGGCACTTCGGTAAATAATGCCGGCAAAAAAGATTAATCGTTTAGCACGACGCAAAAACTTAACTGCAGATCAATAAGACAACTGTACTTTACCACTGTTGAACTTTTTAAGTTACTATCGATGGAATGAATAACTTTAATTAACAAGGCCAGCCTCTTTGGCCATGCTGTAGAAGATGGAGTTCTTATCCTGAAGCAGCTGCTCGGGCGGAGCGTACTCCACCAGCTGTCCCTTGTCTAGCACCATGACTAGCGTCGAGTCCATGATGGTGTTGAGCCGGTGAGCGATGGTTAGCACCGTGCACTTGGAAAATTCGGACCTGATAGTTTTCTGCAGTTGACAAAGGATTTTCATTAGCAATTTATTTGATCATCAGTCTTAAAAAATAAATGAATTTAAAAACAATATAGTGTTAAAACCATAGAGTAAGATCAGTTTTTCTTATGTATGTTTAACATACTATGTTAATTAAAAATAGCTTCATTAAACAAATTTGACATGTGAGTGTGACCTGTATGAGGTCGTCGGTCTCGAGGTCGACGGCGGCGGTGGCCTCGTCCAGCACCAGCAGCGGCGTGTTGCGCAGCAGCGCGCGCGCCAGGCACACCAGCTGCCGCTGCCCCACCGACAGGTTCTCGCCGCCCTCCGACACCTCGTGCAGCAGCCCCGCCGGCAATCCTGTTGGGTGATGCTTATTAATAGGATACACACCTAGCATTTTTCTCTATTGAAACAGTTGAGTCAACGTATGAGCATTTCACCAAGGGGTTATCGCAGGTAATTAATTATAGGGACCGTGCGTGGCGACACCTATGCCATCTAGTGTCATTTATCGGAACTGCATATTGCTTTATGGGCAGGATTACTACCGTATGTAAACTTTTTGAAAAGTGTATCACAAATAATTTTGTATATTAAAAGGCTCATTAAAAGTGTATTCTTGTATTGATGGATGCTCCAATACTTCCAAGAATAAAATATATAAATATATTAGTGTAAATTCTCGTAATTTTCCACTGATAGTACCAACATGCTCTGGCTAAAAACTATACGAAAAGTTGGATAAATGCAGTTAAAAATACACGTGACATGAATTCAAACGGTTAAAAAGAACTATCAAGGTTTTTTAAATGAAACTAATATATAATTTGTTTTGAGATTTATTTAAAATTCAAGTTATTTTTATTTGCAATGAAAAGGAGGAATTTGTTCTATTTAAACATTTTTATTTATCACACAATATCAAAATACCTGGCATTCATCTTAAAATAGATACTGCTTTATGCGTTGCTCACTTTATTTAAACAATGTTATCTGAAAATCCTCTACACCCTTTTAATACACCAACAAATTTTCTATTGAAAAACACTTGGACCAAATACTTTTAGAATTTGAAAAATATCAACGTTCGCACGACACACACTATTCTTGATATCACTAAAATCGCATTTTATACATTTTACGTAATTTAATCCGTAATTTATAGTGAAATATTGAGTAATTCCTCGTTAAGCGACATTAAGCGACATAAGCGTCCCTATAGGGACCGTGCAGAAACTACCAAACGCCACCAAGCGGATTAAAACGAAACTGCCACAACTAAAGTGCAATATTGTCCCTTTGTTTTTCATATGCTTTCATAATGTCGCTTAACGAGGAATAACTCAATATTTCACTATAAATTACGGATTAAATTACTTTAATTGTATAAACGTTGTATGTATAATGTGCTCATAAACCAGTCACCCCACAACTCATTGATGAGTGTACCCAAGACAGTATTGGCCATGTGGCCCTTTGGACCTGTGTCCTCTAGCAGGCCTGGCCCACTCCCCGTGAAGGTATCAAAAATATACCTACGCTACAGCGGCACATCCGGGTGGGCTAGTCAGTGCGGCCTCACGCGCGAGCTGTGAGTGACGTAGGTACGCGTAAGGTTTGACATTCCGTTTTCCTTTGATATAGGTACTTCATTTGTTCATTGCATTAAAACATGGAGATAAAGATACTGTGCAGTGTTTAATTGTTTTAACAAAGATAGCGATTTAGATTCATTTATTTTTTAAAAGAACACAACCCCGTTTTTTTTCAGAAAAAGTAAGATTTGCGCGCTTGAAAGAGATGCAAGATGTAGGTATGTATCAGCGTAGGTGATAAGCGCTGCGCGATCTGAATTGAATTTAATCGTTTCGTAGCTAGTCTATATTTCTTTAGATGACTTTTCGAAGTGGGCCTTCTGTACTTGTACTATTATGTATTCTGTGCCTCTAACAATCTTGAGGTCCGCGTGTCCAAGGGAGCGAGAGAGCTCGTCATCGGTGTAGCCTCTGAAGGGGTCGAGGTTCATGGGTATCTGTCATCTGCGGGATTGTGGTGTTGCGAGTGATACTAGGAGAGATACAGTACCTTGCACGAAAGCCTTGAGGTGGGCATGTTCGAGGGAGCGCCACAGCTCGTCGTCGGTGTAGGCGCCGAAGGGGTCGAGGTTCATGCGCAGCGTGCCGGAGAACAGCACGGGATCCTGCGGGATGATGGTGATGCGCGAGCGCAGCTGGTGCAGCCCGATCTTGGATATGTCCACGCCGTCGATCATGATCTTGCCGCTCATCGCTTCTACGATCCTGTTGGACATTAATTAATAATATATCATTATTTACAACAGTACCTACTAAATTTGTACAGCTAAATTATACACGCAAAATACCTTGCCTGGAATTTTTGGAATTAGCTTTCTTAATTTATTGTATAACCTCAAAATAAAAGAAAAGAAGTATACTCTAACGAGAGGGTCCAAACACTCTCAATAAGTTGTCCTAGGTTGTTGGTATCCTTTCTGATAGCTTTGAAATAACAACTGTTGCGGACCATAAGATGCTTCAAGCTATGACTTTACCAAAGCTTGTTACTAAGGTTTTTACTGCATCCGAGTGTCGGGCACTACGGGTGTGTACGGGTGTTAGCGAAGGTCCGTCAGCGCGGCCGGTAGAGGCGTGTACAACTGTGAGCGCGTGTAGGTGATCGGGTGATCGGGTGTAGCGGATGTAGCGGGTGTACCTGAAGAGTCCGAGCGTGAGCGTGGACTTGCCGGCGCCGGTGCGGCCGACGATGCCGAGCTTGTCGCGCGGGCGCACGGTGCAGGTGAGGTCGCGCAGCGCGGGCTCGCCGGCGCGGTAGCCCAGCGACAGGCGCTCCAGCTGCAGCGCGCCCGTGGCCGGCCAGTCCGCGCCCGGGCCCGCTCCGATCGTCCACGCCGCCTCCTGTTAAACGTGAACACGTTTATTAACCTCCGCGACTTGCTAGCACGGGCTTGCAAAAAATATTTCATATTGTTAATATACAAATTGATTCAAATTATTGATTAGGTGCATTATACCCTTTTCCAATCGTTTATTTAACTTTTGACAGATCACGCACATGAAGTTTTGCAATTATTTTTGATACAATGTACTACAGGGAATACTATACTTCATGGACGGGCTCCGCCCACTTAGAGATGTGTAATTCGAAATTAATGACCACAGACTATAAAACAGTATTGAAATAAATCGATTATTGATTATATTAATAAAACATACGATAAAATTATTGTGATTATATTTAAAATCAAATCACGTAAAAACCTTTATTACTTTGCATTAAAATGCCCTAAATAACTCTGTTTTAATGCATAAATAATTTGCGTACAGACCTAATGAAAACAGTTCCATCGTACTCGTGCCTAGTAATGGGATCGAATGTATTCGCTGCAAATTAATGAATCTAAAATAATCGTTTAGACTTACTGTAGTTGGTTCAAATAAAAAGCATGTCCATGAACTGCGGTACCTACTTATAATGAACAGGTACAAAATGTTGAAATTCATAGTACTTTAGGGATTAAAAAATAAAACAACCAATGTAATACTATTTTTAATTATAAAGAATCGTCTTCTTCGTATGACCAGGAATCATCATCACTTGAGTTCTCAGTAATATTATTATGAATTCTTGGACAGATAAATTATCGAATGCAACATGTGTTTAATCGATTAAAACTTCTTCATGAATAAAATCGATCTATAAAAGAAATCGAATCGGTAACGGGCCAGGGTATCACTATTTGATTAAGTATTAGAGCTGTCAAAAGTTAAATAAACGATTGGAAAGAGTATAAGAATACATATTTAACAAAATAGTATAGTAACAATGAACCCATGAAGAATCACGAGAGGTACACAGGTAACAGATTAAATTGACAAAAAGATAACTTGCTTACTTGTTTTGTTTCCGCATATTCCTTTATTCTCTCAACAGCAACAATGTTTGTTTCTACTTCTGATGTCATTCGCACCAGCCAGTTCAATGTTTGTGTAATCTGTAAATGTATAAATTTTGTAGGACAATTAAGGCACAGAAATTTTTTTGGCCATGATCTCTTCGAGTAAGCTTTGATCGGCTCGTCCATCGATAACCTACTTCGTGGGCAGTTACGGGTTGGGGACTCATCTGCAGCGCATAGCTGACGCTATCCTATGTCAGTAACCCATTAATGACCCACTACAGGGTCGGGTCTCCTCTCACAATGAGAAGGATGTAGGCCTTAGTCCACCACGCTGGCCTAGTGCGGGTTGGTGGACTAAGACTAAGTAATATAGTAAAGAATCCTAATTTGTTATAATATTACTTTTCACTTACTCCTAAACATTATAGTATTATTAGCACACTGTCTCACGGGAGTTTCGCACCCTATGCCTCGGATGGTGTCGGGCCAAGTCGGGCCGGAAACATACGCGCTGTGCCATACTTGTTCCGAACAGCGTGTTTAGTATCTACATAGAGGTCTCATAGAGGTATATATATGCTCGTCCATCGTTCACCCATTTAACGGTTAGTTTGGAGTGACCTGCAGCGCGTAGCTGACGGAGAGCCCCACGAGGCCGGGGTCGACGGTGTCGCGGTCGAGCACGGCGAACAGCGCGGCGAAGAAGATGATGAGGTTGCCGATCATCTCCAGCCGCACCGCCAGCCAGCGGTTCGCGATGCAGCTCGGGTAGTAGCACGACTGGTTGTGGTCCACGCCGTGCTCCGACTCCTCCACGAACCTGATTAAATATACGGGTCAATTTTTCAAGTGTGCGTGGATGGCGAAATCCGAACGTATGAAGAATAGCGAAAAATACTCAAAGAAGTCTGGAGGCCGATTTTGATGAAAACGAAACCTGTGGATTTTTGAAAAATCAATGGACCCCGTTTTTTTGGGACCGCGGAAAATAAACTGAATATGGTATGATAGATTTTTCCACGTTTAAAAAAAATCAATTTCGAATATCGGCTGATAAACAGTAAAGTTTCAACATACCTTTCACTGACACCATACGCGCGTATCGTGGTTGCGCCGGTGATGCTCTCGCCGAAGTGTGAATAGATGGGCGATCGCGAGACCGACTCCAGCCGCTTGAGTTGCCGAGACGTCGACACGTAGAACCGCTGGATCACGTAGTACACCACCCCGATGGGGATAATAACCGCCAGGAAAATCGGCGTCGAGTAACTGATTACAAACAGTGTCCCGAGCACCTGTATAGGCCAAAAATTTATAAGGATTCCATATTGCATTGATTCCATTCAGTTATGAAATAATACCACATCCGACAAGTTATGGAAATATACGTGGGCGGTCTTTTAAGTTTTGCATATGGGGAAGAAATGAAACTGTAGAAAGCTTTAAATTTTGTGAGTTTTATTATATTTTTAAGTATTCTTTAAGAACACTGAGATAGTTTTTTAAGGTGCTCGGATATTTTTATTGCATTTATTCCACCTCGTTTTCGATACTGTTAAATTGCGTATTGGAAAGAATCGAGTGCTTCTTCTCGTGGCTCTAACTTTTGACCTAGCAGTCTCTTTTGTTTGATTTTGACAGATGTAAAAATTACGTACGGAAGTACGGATGTAAAAATTCGACTTTTTATAGCTTCAAAAAATCATTTGTCTAGCGAGCCTTGTTTGAAAATTAATTATCTAACGCCTAGTTTACACGAGGCCAGCGCTGGCTGCCAATGAGACTGGAAGCCAGCGCTAGCTTGGTGTTTGCCTCGTGTAAACGGTTTTTTAAGTTAATAATTGTTTTAAATGATAGTGTTAAAACAAACATATGCCGTTGCCAGACACTTCCGGTGGGCCATAACTTTTTACAGACTATTAAAATAAAAAAGTGTGGAAAAAACACATTTTGTTAAAAATGAGCTCTATCCTTAAGTTTGCCGCATGTCATTACTTTCCAGAATTCGTTCCTTATTAATGACACTATCGAATGGTGTAATAATACAGGGTATATTTTTTTTAATGAAAGGGATTCATTGATGGGTTCTATCATTTAAAACATATATAAAATTCAGCTTCTGCGTGCATCAGAAATTTTGACACGAATTGACCCTAGGTGCTTCAAATTATGATTTAGCAAGTTCCTAATAAGGTACTGATATTTTTTACATACTATGTTAATTTTTTTAATTGCAGTCTATGAAATCCCTAAAGATGCCACTATCATGAGATATACCATTACCTATGTCTATCTACTATAATGTTATTGCGAACAGTAACGAACGCGAATTGACCCTAGGTGCTTCAAATTCTGATTTAGCAAGTTCCTAATAAGGTACTGATATTTTTTACATACTATGTTAATTTTTTTAATTGCAGTCTATGAAATCCCTAAAGAGTCCACTATCATGAGATATACCATTACCTATGTCTATCTACTATAAAGTTATTGCGAACAGTAACGAATCTTTCCCGGCTGACTTTTTTCGCACACCTGACCTTGAATCGTCCTCTAGGTTCATATGTTTGAAATTCATAAAAAATATTGCCACGAATTTGTTCCACTTACGAGTAGTTCCACTGTACAAAGCACTTATTGACCTTTAAAATTCCATATCTTTTACAATATTGCTCGTATCGAATTGAAACTTTGAGGTTAAGGTAACTAAAGATGGCTCCTATTTTTGTATATTGACATTTAATTATTGGTGGCTTCTATGCGCCTATATGCAAAGCTTGAGACACACAAATGAGACCCAAAGACAAAAAGCATTTTCTTCCTGTGTGTGTACTTTTCATAGTCAACATCAAGCGAACAAAAAGGACCCACCCGTAATGAATCGTAACACATAATTATATGGAATCAGTTTATGGATGGTGTACATCTTTATGAACCAAATACATACGTTAACATTGTTATTAGCAAAGCAAATCACTTTTATGATGTTTTAGATTCCTCACAAAGCCAAAGTGTCAGCGAGAAAAGCAACCAAATTGTATACTTACAAATTGATCGTGAAGAAATAAAAAAAATACAAAACCGCTAAGCATTGAGCCCCCTTATTTCCAAGGAAAATCACAATTGATGAGTTTGCACAGTAAATTTATCAGTGTAAAAAACAAGTTAGTAACACAAGTTAGTTATAACAATATAAAAAATTAAATCGATACCGTCGAATAAAACAACATAAAGGGTAGTTCTCTATTGACGTAAACGGTGAGTATTACCTCGAATATACAATATATGACATCGATGGCCTGCTGGGGCAACGTTGTATCCACGACGTCTATGTCCTTAGAAAATCTAGCGAGAATCCGGCCGATCGGCGTCACCTCGAAGAATTGCAAGGGCGCCTTTAACACATTGCCCAAGAGGTACGAATGCAGGTACCTCGCGGCGCGCCAGCACGCCAAGTACGGCACTAAATCCGCAAAAATTGACGCAAACGCTGCAACAACGCCCACCGACAACCACGTTAAACCGTTGAACGTCACGTCTTAAGCGGGTGCTATTAATAATGAATACATTATTTACGAACACATGGACAGTTTTACATTCGGAACGGATTAGTAACGACTGCAATTGGGTTTAGGAGTCAATGACGATGACGGGCGATACGCTCTAGTGCGGGGATGAAGTCGTGCGACAACGGATCGAATTCACTACCTCGACAGAACATATTCATGCAAATCACAACAGCTAATTTTCTCCTCTTGGACTTGAACTACGCACTTAGTACACAATAGAACAGCCTCTACTGATTTCTACTGGTTCAGGCGATGTGTAAATAAGTTGCTAATAAACTGATCCCAAATAATTTCCTTGCAGATAAATTTGGCCAGGTTCACTAAAATTGAATAGCAAGGCTTAAAGTTAAAAAAAACATAAAAAGAGTTTTACTAATTCTACGCAACAAAAGTCAGTTAATATAGAACTTAGTATAAGTTTCTTTACAACACAAACATTGTTAACAGCAGAAAGAAAGTACTTCGCAAATAAAGATTATACACAAAAGTGTGTACTGATAGAATAGGGAAGATGACTACTATTTAGATATTTTAAATGAATTTTCAAAATGTGAAAAAACATTAATTATGATGCCATAATTAAATAAGCCAACTGACTATTATATTGTTAAATTAAAATTAAAATCATATTTTAAAACTGTTAAATGATAGTCCAGGTTTATGGACATTTATAGTAAACTATTCCAGGGGGTCACGTTTGAAAATTAAGTGTATACTGTGTCACCATCCCTATTTCTCAAAGATATCAGCGCACAATCGTGTATGTATGTTTAAGAATAGACACGAGCGCATGTGTGTGTGTGTCGTACCGCGAAGAAGCAGGAGGTCCAGCCGCGCAGCGTCATGGGCAGCACGTTGTCGAGCACGTCGACGTCCTTGCTGAAGCGGTTGAGCACGCGGCCGACGGGCGTGCAGTCGAAGAAGCCGATGGCGGGCGCGCGCAGCACGCCGGCCAGCAGCGCGCCGTGCAGCGCCCGCGCCGCCGCCAGCGCGCCCAGGTACAGCGCCAGGGACGACACCGACACCGCCGCCACTGACACAGTCCGCATTGCATGCTCACACCCCTTCTACTAGCCCTCCTTCTGTGTGCCGTACTGCCGTCCTACCTCACCTACCCCCCCTGACATCCCCGTGACATCCCCGCCGGACCTACGCACCCTACGCATCGGTGGCCTTTTTGAGTAGAAGCTGAACAGAGCCGTAGCGATAAAAAGATAAAGTTTAAATATTTTTAATTTTAAATGTCTTGTCCTCCTTACATTGTAAGCGATCTGGCCCTGCATTGGATAACTAATAAGTTAGCGACAATTAAAAGACAATGTTTAAGGTCGAAGTTTTTGAGACCCACTAACCGAGGCTGACTTTATTTTGCTCGCCGTAGCGTGTAAACATTTGATTCGCGGCTAGCGTACGACTTCCAATTTTCACAACATTGTTTTACTCTAAATATAAGTATAATATATGGAAGTGATTTAATTAGATATGTATTCGCGCGCGTCTATTCGGCTGTCCCAGCCCATGCGAATATTTCAACCGAACTATTTTTTTTTATTATGATAAAATTTCATACCAGCTCAGGGGCCTTACGCTTGAAAAAAATCTCAATTTAATTCTGATTCCGGCCCAATCTAAACTGTCATAATAATGATTTGGTACTCTTGAATGCAATTGCGTTAAAATTGGAATTACGTTTTGATTGACCAAGAACACTGGAACGAGCAAGAATATTGGAACGAGCAATAATATGTATGAAGGAGAACAATAAAGTATTAAACGTTCGTACAAATTTCGAAAGACCACAAATGACTATTGAAACCTTAAAACTATGAGGCGACTAATAGAATTTCTTCATTTACTTAGCCTCGCTTAGCACAGCTCTGGTGGAAACGGCTTAACGGAGCAAGGCTAGGTAAAGGAAGCAATTCTATTGGTTCTTCAAAAACGCATCCCTTGCTAGGCATCCTCGCACATCTCTGGTAGAAAAGCAGCGTGTGATAGAACCTAAGGTACGCCTGCCGTGCTGTGCTAACATAGCTGTTCCAATGTTCTATTCAAATTTCTATTTATGTGATTTCTGTCATACTATCACTTTATTGAGTTGAACTAATTGACCTAATCGAGAATGAAATGTACACGCCAGTGACTACATTTTCACAATCAATAATACCTTAAATAGTAAACTATTCAACACAACATAGAATAGAACAGGAATATCCACAGAAATATATTTCTAAGGAGGCAGAAGGGCACGATTCAACATTTTTCAGTCAGAAACAACACTAAAATTACAGTGTTCAATAATAACATATTATAACATCATAAAAGGCATGCTTTTAAAATTGTCTCTAATAGAAAATGATCTAATAATAGCCAATAAGAAACGAATATACGTATAAAAAAGACCAGAACAAATTGAACTTGTTAAACAATCATGCAAGTAGTACAATTATCCTTAAAAAGTACCACAAGGAAATATGAATGACTTCGTAGCTGTCGTGCATATTATGTTCATGAAATTTATTGATAATAGTAGAAAAGAAAGAAGGTGTAGATAAGCAATGTATTCATTATTCATAAGCAACCCATCCAAATTTATGTTATTATATTAAAATAAATATTTATAATGAGGAATAATAAAGAAAAATATATTGTGACTGTGATACCACAATTAAAACACAAATGTCCAACATTAACAAGGTAAATTTGATTTCGCAACTTTAACAAATTTTTTGTTCTTGTTTAGAAATAGGCATCTGAATACTGACGAATAACATGATTTTCCTGATAAAGGTCATATCCGGAAATATACATTTAAAATAGTATAAAAGGTTATTCCAATGGCCATTAACCGCATGGTGAATGGTAGATAGGCCCACATCATTATGATGTAGCAACATCCACATTGGATGAGATCATCTTTATTCACTCACCTTGTCCGATGCCAAGGCCGCCGTACACGCCAAGGTACAAGTCCCTTCTAGATTTGTCGACGGTACCGTTGACAATCTGCAATTTTTAATGAATTAAATAGTTATTTAATTAATTAAAGTGAAGTGTTTGGTTATATGTATCATTCTAAAACATCATTAAGATGTTTCTACTTTGTATACAAAGTTATATGTAAAATAATTATAGGGGACAAACTAACAGGGAGGCGAATGCGTCTTTAAGACTGCACTTTCTGGGAAGATACTCAGGTAAGGAAATCTTCAAGACCGTTAAACCCCAACCATTCGTTTCGAGAAAACAGTCTAGATATCGATGTTAATAACACTGGTCAAAATATAAATATTACTCCCGCAAATTGCTAAGGCGCCTGGCCGCACTTTCGGTGAAATCGACTGGTGACTATAAAGTTTTATGACGTTAAGACATAAATGTCATTGTGAGAAGCTCCCACGACGTTAGCAATTTGCTGGCGTTAAGGCGTTAAGGCGTTATAGGAGAGTATCGTCAAGGTAGGTTAGGTACCATGTTCGCGTCGTTGGACCACTGCGCCAGCCAGTAGTTGGAGCCGACCTGGAACACCTGCAGCACGAGGTTCATGAGCACCGTCAGCGTGGCGGCCCACACGCCCACGCTCATCAGGTAGTGCTTGTACACGCTCCATTTCACCTGTGATAACACGCCACTTTATTGTACACAAACAGCTTTAAGCTTACAAAATAAAAAAAAATTGATATATGTACATATGTACAAAGGCGGTTTTATCGTTAAATAGCGATTCTTTCCAGACAACCTGAGAAAGAAAAAAGCAAAACAGACTTGTCTTTGATGAGATTCAAAAACTTTGCTGCAAATAAGGCCAAAATTACACTGAATTGTAAGTTTAACATATAACAATTAATTTATTTTGATTTAATTCTAGATGGACGTCGCGTCATTTCTTAAACGTTCAAAAGTAGGCATCGAAAAAGAAAAAAACCACTGAAAGAGCATTGAAAAAGAACTCACACTGCCGGTTTCTGTTTTTTCCGCCTCAATGAGTTTGTTCTTCTCTTTTAGTTCACTGGGTGTAGCCGTTTCGGGTGTGCGACGCTTCACACTGCTCGCGCGGTCGCCTGGAACCATTGTGATCATATATATTTTTATACCACTTTTTAGAGAGATGGTAAATATAGTAAAAGATAAATAAAAACTTACTACCCTGGCGAAATAACTTGACACCTGGCTCGAAACTCGACCCTCCTCCCGCTACCCCGCGCGAGGCCCCGCTCTCGTCCTTCAGTAGCGTTAGCATCATAAATGAATATAACATCCTTTTTTGTTTTATTTCCGTAAGAAATTAATTGTTTTACCTACTTATTATATAACTACTTTAACAAGTATGAAATTAAATTTATACAAAAAATATTAATGTATTTGATTAACGATATTGAAAATAAATCCCAAAATAGACTCTAAATAGTTTAGTACAGCTCCAAATCGTAAATAAGTAAAAAAAAAACCAATTCGTTATAAGTACAGATGTTTTATCTTGGTAGGAAATAAATTATAAATCACTAATAGATTTCATTTCAAGACTCGCCATACGGTGGAATTTAATGGAAGAAAATTTATAATGGAAATTGTTATTTTAGTTATAATATAATAAAGCCTGACCAGAAAAATAAAATTCGAATTAAGTATACAACCAAATTACATAACCAGAAAAATAAAATCAATTTATAAAACGTTATCACATCAAAAAATTTTTTGCACTCAGTACTATAGACAAACTTCATTTGAGCCAGGTGTCTAGTTATCGCGCCCGAGTTATATATATTTATATTTTATTATTTTATTGTAATTAATGTATTTATTATAGTAATTTGACCATTGTTACTATAGTCAGAATGTTAGTCATAAAATTATTATGATAAGGTAGTAGTAAGTTCAATTTAATGTATTTAATCAGTTATTTATTTATTAGATCCACTACTGGGTATGGTTGGTTTCCTCTCAGTATGACAAGGTTTAAATCTTATTGTGTTTTAATATTTAAGGTTTAAATATCACAGTAGCGCTGTACACTAAGATTTAAACCTTTAAGCCAAGTGCGGGTCTGATGACAAACATGTGAAAAACTTTCAAGCATACAGGTTTCCTCACAATGTTATTCTTTACTGCGACAGCAGGTGATATTCAAACTTTTGGCAAAAATCTATTTTTTAATTATTTTTAATAAAAATTGAGCTCAAACAATTCAATTATCAGTTTTATGGAATTTTAATAGTACTAAAAAACTAAGTTTTACCTGCAGCCGGTTGGTCTGATTCCGACGCGCTCTCCGACAGGGACCGCGCCCGCTGTAGTTTGTTCTGGAACTCCGAACCCAATTTACTTTCCAGCTCTTGTTTGATGACATCTAGCTCTGTAACAAGCGTTTAATAAAATATAATATTAGCACCATTGAAATTATTATACATCTTGCAGCAACAATAAGCATCAAGAACTATTTATAGTAGATTTAAAAATGTTTCACCCTGTTGTGACAGTAGGCTGAGAGGAACAGTGTGGGGTAGGACACTGAGCACAAAGAGGATCACCACTATAGATTTCGTCAAAAAGTATCAGTGTCTCTGGGAAATGTGAGCGGAAATGGTGCCTGTTGCGATTGATACCTTCTGGCACAATGCCCTGTGGTGCTACATACCTTCGAACGCTGCGTGGTCGGGGTCGCTAAGGCGCATGAAGAAAGGAAGAAGGAAGTCTGCGAAAGCGTCATGTTTATGGTACATGGTATGGTACTACGCGCAGCTACACCAGTAGCTGCGCGTAGCTGCTCTTTTTAAATTATTAAAATGTAATATAACTTCATAATTTGCATACCTGAGAAGGTGAATATGGATTGATCAAAATGCCCTGTAAAACCAATAACTAACCCATATTCGTGCAAATAAATGATTTTCATTTCATTTCATTTCATTTCATTTCATTTCATTTCTGTTGTGTCGAGGTACTGTTCGGCACGCTGCCTGCTCTGTGGTAGATGCTTTCAGTACCCTTAGTCTGAGTTTTAGCATCGCCGCTACTACACAGTTACATAAATCATACAGCTTACTACACAGGAGTCGTACAGTAAGGGCGCCTTCAAATTTGCCGCAAAGAGCCGCGCGGCGGCAGCGCGCCTGCAGCGCTGTGACCGCGTTGCTGTCGCTAGGTTTGAGAATCGTAGTGTAGTACATTTAGTTTCACGATGGACTCTGACTAAGAAACACTGCTCTTAGTTATAAGAAGTCTCATGTTGCTAATATCACCCTGGCTGTGGCCGATCCTTAACTTTCTCTTTTAATGTTTAATAATATTAATGCAACATAATAACCGTGAATTGGCCATAATGGACTGAAAAATTTCGAACTCATTATCCCGTAGGTATGAATGTCTAACGATATGGAATCATATCTTTCACTTCTTACAAAAATTGGATTTTAAACAAAGAACAAATTATATATTTGACAGACCTCTATAATTTTTATACTGTGGGGGAATGTTGTGGTACCTACGCACTACGACACTTTACTATACGATGCACGTCACGTCACGATTGATTTGCGTATCTGTGTGTAGTATGTGTAGTAGCGGCATTGCAGACTGGGTACAGGCACTGATAGTAGTGAACTCATAGTGCAATGATAGATACCTTCAGGCGCTGCATGGTCGGCGTCGCTGAGGTGCGTGAGCAGGAAGTCGGCGAAGGCGCCCTTCTTGTCGAGCAGCTGCGCGTAGCTGCCGGCCTCGGACACGGCGCCGCCGCGCAGCACCAGCACCAGGTCGGTCTGCGCGAGGTACGACACGTTGTGCGTCACCCACACGCGCGTCTTGTCCTTCAGCAACCCGTTCGGCCCTATCACCTGCACGCAAATTGCAAAACAAACGTACAACATAGCCCAGTGACTAAGTACTCGAGGGGCGCGAGGGGAGAGTGTTCCAATCCCAGTGGTAATCCCCAGTGACTTTCTTCAAAATTATGTGCAATTTATAAAATTGAATATCAAACTCCCTGAAATGGTGAAAGAAAATATCGTGACGAAACCTGCGTGCCTGAGAATGCACGCAGGTTTCAGGTTCCATAATATTCTCAAGGGAATATGAATTCTAACTTACTAATGCAGGCTGCATTAGGTCAGAGTGGACTTAAGAGCCCAGCGTGGGCCAGCCAGCGCCGTGAGTATTTCTACGTTATCAAAGAGAATGTGGAATTCTTGTATCTGTGCAAAACAATATGTGATTTTTGTAAAAAGTGGGGTTTGTTTACGGACTGTATGTGACGTCATCATCCCAATTGCTTATGGTAGACCTAAGACCTCGATGCGTCGATCACATGCAATTTACGGAAGTGTACTGTAAAGGTCGAAGCAATACAAGAAAATGTCGTGTTAATCAAGGTGTACATTAGGGACTACGGTAGGTCACGTTAGTATACGAAAAAATAAAAGTTGTCAACAAAAATTCTAACAAAATTAGGTTGTAGTATATCATAACTAATAAAAATAATCAAAAAACAACAACAAACATTTTAAGTTAATTAAAAAAATGTAAAAAAAACATCATTAAACATTTTTTATTTTGCATAAAATCGTTTGAGAATATTTTCGTAAACCAGCTTTGCAGAAATTATAATTTTTTTTGGATGTTAGTCTGTTATTATGTTTAAAGATATTTGATTAAAATATAATAGGCAAAAAAATTTACACTTTTGACGTCAATTTTTTTCGGTTAATTAAAAGAACCCTTACGATAAACTTAAGAAATTAATTAAATTAATTTTTTATGCAATTTCCTTACATAAAAGAATTAAAGTTAACTTTACTAATATTTATTACAAAATAAATTAGAATTTTGTATATTAACTTTAAATTAATTGTGAATCAGCTACGTAATTGAACAATGTGTCGATGATTTCCAGTTGCAAGTCCGTTTCATATTTTGAAATGTTCTCTACATGCTAAAAATTTTTCACATTTCAACATTAATAGTAGCTGATTTTGTAACAGACCAAAAAATGTTTCTTATCTTAATTTAGAGGGTCATTATTGCGCACGTACTTTGAATCAATTTGAAAAGCATCATTCGAGTATCTTTCAACAAAAATGATTGAAAAAGGTTTTTTTAAGTAAATTATTGTAACGATTACTGAATCGTTAATTATAAATGAATTATAAATATATTTGTAAAATAGCCTTTTATTATAACTAACCTTTGTTAATTACAGTTGTACCGTTACCAAAATCAAATAATTAATGAAATGGAATAATTGAATTAAGAAGAGCATGAATCGATATTTCGATGGTCTTGGATATAATTTACATTGTTGATACACGATTTAAAAAAATGAATTCCGGCTCTTTAATCATAAGTTTATATGTAGGTACTTTCACAATCCGTGCGCTAAAATTTTCTACTCTATATAAGAGTAGTTTTGCGGAACTACTCGTATGAACTTAATTTTGGGGCGCTTCGGTATTTTTTTTCGGAGTTCTTATTCATCAATATCTTTCTATGTTACATTATATTACATTTTTAATGAAAACAGCAATTTTTTGAAATTTATTTTTGCCATCCGTACATCATAATTAATTATAAGACATTCATTCAAAATTACAACGGCGATGTGCGGGCTCTTTCACTTAAAATAATCAAATAATATTTTAAATACGTCTTATTTACACCCTAACAAAACATATTTTTGTTATTAGAATTTGAAAAGAGAAAAAATATTTTTGACCCACCCTAATGTATATATTTATGTTGTATGGGTTTTGGGCCCAACAACGCCTACTTATAATATAATACAATATATTCTGACAACCACAATCAAATTTTTACTAAACATGGTCTGGGTTAGTTCAAGGGCTACAACTCGGCTACAACTCTTAACATAAAGTTTGTATTACAATATCTATGTATGTTACAACATCTACTAAAAGTATACAAATTAACTTGATGGTCATCCAGGAATAGGACTGTTGTAGTGCCAGACAGTAACAATCATGTTATTGTATCGCTCGGGTTTTGTACACAGTGATTTGAACCTAGTAACAACGCTTTACAGCCAAAGACAGATACAATTTGCTACTTTCAAGAAAAGTATTTGAAAGATTTTGATATGCAACCAGTTACGTCTTTAAAAACTACTTAACCAAACAATCTGATCATATCAATTACCTTATCGAAAATATGTCTGCCGACATGTGAATCTACGGCGCTAAGAGGGTCGTCGAGGTAGTAATTGTCGGCATCGGCGTACACCGCGCGCGCCAACGACACTCGCTGCTTTTGACCCCCGGATAAGTTAATACCTGTAAAAACGAAAAATAATACAGGTGTTATTTACAAAAATGTTCAAGAACATTTCGTCCATTGGTTCACTAGCATCATCATAGTTGATGTTATGATTCTGTAAACATTAACATTTTACATAGTATAAAAGCCACTTCCGCCATATACCTACATATTATTATAAGCTCAGATCTTTAAAAGTATGCAACAGATTACAAACATATTAGAGAAAATTAAATGTGGGATCAACCAGTTGACATATTTTAAATGACCAAAGGGTGAATCTTAATGTCATGTATTTAAACCAAGCATTGCATTCTTGGCTTGAACATTTACTACAATTTTAAAACTTTTTATATTTATTTATCCTCAAGATAGACAAATAAAACAAATGACGTCAGCTGTGTAACAACAGTTTTCACGTCAGTAGCGTGACTGAGTATGAATATTAACATATGTATTATTATATTAATCACTTTAATTGATGAAGCAAAAGAGCTTACTCATGCACATGTCTAAATAATGTCAGTGGAAGTTTCCAAACTTACCAAGCCTTGTGCAATGTCCCATATTATAGACCGGGGGACTGGTGAGACACTTGACATATTGATAGGGGGCACTCAGTATTCGATTCTCGTTCCAAAATTTGTTGTATCGTAAAGCTTCTTTTGGTAGCAGATTACCATAATATTTAGTGACAACCAAAGTTTACGGTAGTTGGATGTAAGTACCTTAAACATTAATTGAAATCAATTAAAAATTTTTCAATAGGTTGTAAATAATGATGGGAATAATTATAAATAGGTTGATTCACCATGCCTCTATGTCTAAGCATCAAGTAGGTAACTCGCGAGTGCGACCACACTGTCGGATTCCTATCGGATTAAATAAATCATCGTTTTCTTAGACTTAATGGATTTTTAATGGGTATTTTTTAACGTCACACAAGACCAATTACTTTCTTGTGCCAGAGTATGTCATGTGTCTTGCCAGTCATCCTGTATATTTAATTAATTTTTTAAATACCATTATCTTATCTATTTATCAGGGTATTTCCAAATAGTATTAGATAGTTGATTTTCCTTGATTATTTTTTATGAGTTTAATCATTTAATGTTTTGCTCACTCTCACTTTAATATTTTTCACCGCATTTCTCACTGACCTTTCTCTCCAATCTCAGTCTGATCCCCGCCGGGCAGCATTTCGAAGTCGGGCTTGAGCGCACACACGTTGATCACATTGTTGTATTTCGCCTTGTCTAGAGGCTTGCCGAACAAGATGTTGTCTTGCAATGTTGCGTTCTGGATCCACGCCTGTTGCGGAACGTACGCCACACTGCCTGGAAGGAAAGTTACACGGTAAGTTTGGGTTTTATTCAGTTTACGATAGCATTGCCCGCTCCATGTTATTGAGTGTCCGTGATGTATTAGCTGTTTTGAGTGAAATAGTGACAAACTTAAAATCGTAACGGGATTCATTACAATTCACTCAGATACTCTTCTACTATAAAATTCATAACAGATGGCTGAAGATCTCTCTTTAAGAGCCAACAACTAGTGACTCTCCAATCTTACTAGTATTAAGGAGCCACTCGATAGTAAGTGCATCAAGTGGCCCTAACTTATTAAGATTTACTGATAGTGATAAAATTATAAATTATGGATGTTTTCAGATTATTATTTTTCTACAAAAAATAGAAATACTGAATAAAATATTAATATTGCAAATTTTAAATTTAATGTTTCAGAGCGAGTTGTGGTTGTGTACAAGACCATCGCTGTTGAATAACACGAAACAGCAAAAAAAACGCTATACCGTGAGGTTTAAGCCAGTAGAAGTCTGGCATAACACCTGTAGGACCCCATCCAGTGTTGGTGCCCATGATGGATAGAAAGGTAGTGTGGACTGTCCGGGGGCGACGGTGCGTCCGGAGAGCTTGTTCATCTCGCCGAGCAGCGCGGACAGCAGCGAGCTCTCGTCGGAGCCGACGGTGCCCATGACGGCCACGAGGCTCCTGCACGGCACCCGCACGTTTAAGCCCGTGACACCGGTTCCGACAGCCGGAGGCAATATAGCCGGTTCGAAAAGATCACTACTAGTCAGTTTCTCCACTAATGCGCATTAGAGCAGCTCGGTGGAGTATGTACCATTCCTCCCGAGTAGGGACCCGTTCCCAACAGTGCAACATGAAGTACCGTAGCCAAGTGTAAAGTTACCGCGGATGTTAACGCGTCCGGAGAGCTTGTTCATCTCGCCGAGCAGCGCGGACAGCAGCGAGCTCTTGCCGGAGCCGACGGCGCCCACGACGGCCACGAGGCTGCCGCGCGGCACCCGCACGTTCAGGTCGCGCAGCACCGGCTCCGACCCGTCCTCGCCCCACGTGAAGTTGCCGTTCTCGATCACCAGCGGCTCCGCTGCGCACCAAATATTTCGTTACATTTTATCGTATCCGAGTCTTTTTAGAGTCCACATCAACTGATAATTATTATTACATAAACTGATAGTGCAAGCAAACTATCTATTTACAATCTCATACAGTATTCAATCCCGTATCAAGTTTGGCTTGAACGTTCTTAGCCTGCAGGGACCAATTAACAGCAATTAGCCTACATGCCTGATCTTTATCATAAAAAATACTAATATCGTTGTAAGATAGCAATGCCCAACTGTTGGCGCTTTTAAATACTTACGTTCCTTAGGGTCATGTTCCACAGCGTCCACATCAAGCTCATCGCAATTCATGAACGAGTTCAACCTCTTTATACCGACTGACGTCTATAAACCAAAAAGCTATATTAAAATAAAATATATTTGCAGCGAGGAAAAGTCTGATATTTCACCTTCCTTTGGTATTTAACTATAGCTGTTAAATTAAGACGAGTGTAAAAATAAGACACATTAAATAATGTAAATAATCTTGTAGATGTTTACGATAAAATAAAAATAACAGACTTTGAGTGATGATAGTGTAGTCATTCTTTAGAAATGACTTGCAAAATTGGCTCTATTATTGTTAAGTATCGAAAAAACAAATTAACATAAAAATGGCCTAAAAAACAAATTTAACAAAAAACAAAAATGGGGTCAAATTAACCAAAGGAGACAAAATTAAATCAAAACAACTTTGTTTAATTAATAAATCCTTCACCCATGCTATTACTAGAATTTCATTCCATTATTAGCATGTGTTTTGAAACAGAACGGATGATCTTAAACACTACGGTTACTGATGTTACAGTTTAGACAAAGTTTAAGTTATTTTAATAAGAATTCTACAAAGTATACTTTTGTAGAATTTTTATAATTCATTTATAAATATATATATTATGTATGACTTACTTGCACGACATTCGTTATAACGTTAGGCAGCATGGACAGAGGGAAACGTAGGATGTTGAAAAGAGACAATGCTACGAAAGCCTTCTTAGAGTCCAGCACTTCCGTATCGTTTACCAGAACAAAGCACCCGAATGACATCAGCGACACCTACGGCACCATACCAGTCATTTTGATAGAATATTATTTTATAAATATCTAAAACTATCAGAAAATTTTGGTAACTTTACTACGGATTTATTAAGTTTTTATAATTAAGTACTTTTTTAATACCCTGCTTTTATGGCATTTGTTGATGTAGCATAACAGTTGTATATAATAATATACATAAATGTGTTAAAAAAAAATTCTGACAGTTTTAGTAACGAACATTCTGTCGTGCCGTCCGCTACACAGTCCATACTGTAAAGGCGATTATTTGTATGATATCTTATACTAAGTCATTATTATCCTATAGAAATGGCCACTCCATCAAAAGTGAATATAAGGTTAGGTTAGTACATGTTTCTGAATAACAACCGGACAATATTTAAATGCAGTACTTTAACACTTTAGTCATAGTCGAGTCGAGTAGTTAATCAACGACAAGCTTTTCAATAACGGAGAAAATGATTGATAAATGTAGCATTGCATTAAAATATGATCCGTCACCGTGTTCCCTAGCGAAGAACCATAGCCTGCGCGTGAAGTGCGAGTACACTGGTAGCTCTACCTCAATCACCGAGACCACGATGAGCGGAAGCAAACCTAACGGCAAGTGCATACAGTAAAATAGAGACATCGACACGAAAATCGTATCAGGTTTCAGAATATTGTTGTCTGGGTCAGAAATCACGTATGTGAAGAATGTTAAGAAGGTCACCTTAAACAAAAACATTGGGTTATTTTTAAATTAACAGGTGTTGTTGCTTAGGCAGGCAGATTGTAGGTAATAAATTGTATTTACATTTAAACTCTGTGTAAACCATCTGCATCTTTTGTGTGAAGATACGACTATTTTAAAAAACATGTCATTCAATCTTTATTATCAAAATAATAGTTACTTTTTTGTATTGTCATGCAGACTCATAATGAGACTCATATCAATTTCAAGTAGGCAACTATGTATTAATATTGCATCAGGAAATATAGTAATCTATTAGAATAACATTTTGTTGTATAAAGAAGAATCCATGGAGTTCAATTCCAATATCCGCTTGAATAAAATACATAGAAATCATTGAGCATGCACAAATAACTGTTTGGTATAGGTACTCAGACTCGGCCTTGGGCGCGCTGTTGCTGGTACATGGAACACGACAATAGGCTATAATGATTGACTCGACGTCGGTTCTTCATTTTTTACTCCTAAACACTCATTAGGTACTAAAAAAATATTAAAATATGATGATACAAGTTAACTCAACTGCCGGTAGTTGATTGCAAAGTGCCAAGTAAATTATGATACAGTGCAATATTTTCGTTTACATTTCGTATTATTATAAAAGTAAATTATGACGTCATTATTTCTACGATTCAACAGACTATAATTAATTAGCGACTAGCTGACCCGGCAGGCTTCACTCTGCCAATTAAGTTGACTAATACCTATCCAAAGTTTTTTTGAGTCACAAACTTTCACCACCAAGTCCGTTGCTAAAATCCAAACAACTTTAACACGTTAGTTACAATGAAAAAGCTCCAACAATTAAAAACCGGCACTCCATTCCAATATTTTAATTCAACCGATTATATAATATATCCGATTTCAATCATTTAAAAAGTGTTCTGTAGGTATTGAAACAAACCTAATTATTTATTAAATAATTTATTTGGATAAGGGTTAATAATTAGGTATTAATAAAGTGGTCTAGATTCTACCGGCGATATTTTTAATATTTTAAGCTGTAAAAAGGGTCTATTTTGACATAACGATAATAATGGTATCGTGAAGTTTTTTGTAGATATTGATATGTTCTTTAATATTGTAGAACATTTTTGTTCTTTTGTTCTTTCATCAATAGTTTCCGCATGAGACGAAAGACATTTTAAGGCACTTTTTTAGACGTTACTTAAGTTTTAGTAAGGATGCCTAATCTTTTCTAGCAATAAATATAGCCTAAGTATGTTACTCGGGGTGAATGTAGCTTTCCAATGGTGATAGAATTTTTGAAATCGGCAAAGTAGTTTTTGAGTTATTCATTAAAAACATAAACACACACAAAAATGCAAATTTTCCTCTTTATAATATTATATAATAATATAATTAGTGTAGAAGAAGTGAAGATTTCACTTTTAATTATTTAATTAATATCGCTGCAGAAGTTTCTTGATTAAAAATGATGTGGAATGTGTCACAAAAATCATTTTGTAATTACAGTAGATAATAGTAGATAGTAGTGGATTTCAGTTGAATTCGCTTCAATTTTTTTTCGAGTCTCCGCGAGTTCGTGTTATCAACTCACGCAACGTAGGGTTTGAACTGTGGATGACGTTAAATCGTCGAGGAAGAAGTTCCATGCTATAGCTTGTTACGAATATCGGGAATTAAACTTTGCGAATTACAATTAGGTACTTTTGTTTACGCATTACGGCCCTGGGATAAATTTTGTATAAGGTTATTTCCGAATACCATCGAGTTGATAAATTAGGTCAACCACTCCACTCTGTACAACGTTTACACGATCGAATGTACTCTTGTCGCCTTAATTGCAGGAATCGATCGTCGTTTCGCATGATATCCAATATGTGAATCGGCAATGTAAACATTATAAGGTATAAAATAAATATGATAAAATATTACACAGAAAAATTAAAATAGCTAATAAATTAATATCTCATCAATTAAAATAATAATAAAAAATTAAATTAAAATAGCAAAAAAATTAATATAAAATGTTTTTTTCTGTATTATCTTTCTTATTACATTTTGATTGCAAATCTTTTAGTGTGCACTAAGGTTGCCTCAATCTTTCAAGTATCCTTTTGCGGGTCTGCTATGAGATCCCTGTATGGGATAAGCAGTGCCCTTGTACGCTATTTTCAATTTATCATGTCTCCTACTATTATTTTGTGTACAATAATTATTTTAAAAAAATAGCAGAAGTAATTTAAATATAACTATCAATTTAGAATACTCCACTTGAGAGCTAACATTAATATACCTACCGATAATATACGGTTAATATAATCAAACCGTTCAAATTATATAATTATGTTTATGCTTATTTGGTAGGTACCAATAAAAACATTATTGTTGATGCAAAATAACATGAGATAAAAAATATTAAAATATAATGTGTCCTTTTACTTTGGAGCGATAACGTCGCGGGCGAGTCTAAATTTTATACTTTTCCACAATTTTTAACTTTCATTGTGAAACATTGCGTCATGTTTTTTTTATCGGAAAAACATTGTTTCCCCGATGAGATATGGGTGTGACAGAAAAAACTCAGCTATATCCGCGACCTTCTCCTTGAGTACTCAAAGCATACCTACCACAACAATTTATCTGTCTGTTTGTTGCGAATCCGCGAACGTCGAGTGCTATGGCACAATCTATCTTTCGTCGGAATATCAATTATCATTATTATATTTATATTTTATCTCCACACATTATTATATATATTATCTAGATGTCAATAACCATCACAGATTTATATTTATCTATGTAAGTACTTATATCTTTATAATATTAGGCAATACATTTTTATCGACACAATTAACAGCGTTAACAACCTTTTTATCTTCATCAATCGATTACAGTGCTGATTTATTTAATAACATAATGAGTACTTATGAGTAAACATTTAAGATAACGATAAAACGGTATCATCTGTAGGTACTTAATTACTTTATAAATATAAATCTGTATGTGTAACTAAAGACCTATGTGTGTTACAGATGTATGTCGATTATAAGTGTTTAACATAGAAATGTTACCTGTGTCACAGACACACACACACTCTAGATTTAAGAACAAACTCACGTAGCAGATTAGGAATAGAAAATTAATCAGTCATATTACTGCCCCCCCGAGAATCGAACCCAGGGCCTAAGTACCTATAACGTACCCGCTATTATGAGTATTATGCTCAATGCGCTATTCAATACTAACCAAGTTATCATTCTTTACAATTATTGACATTTAATTTTTTGCTTTACATACCTATACTACTTATAACATTTTTGTCATTTAGTAAAATATAAACATTTTGTAAATTTTACAAAATGACATAAAATATACACATTTTGTAGTCCACCAACCCGCACAAAGACAGCGTTGTGGACTAAGGGCCTACACCCTTCTCATTGTGAGAGGGCACCCAACCCTGCAGTGGGTCATTAATGGGTTTCAGACACATTTTGTAACATATTAATGACTTAGGATACATCGTATGCAAATGTACAAACGCTAATAAACCATTATGGAGAAGGTAGCTGCTAGCTGATAAGCATATCTGTACTCACCAAGAAGGGCGCACAAGACCAAATAAATGACGTTGCAGAATTTAGATATGCAGTCTGCTTTAACACATTCATTTCTTTGTTTCTTATTTTAATAATCTGCTCCTCGAAACTTGGCTCCCATGCATACATCTTAAGTACCTGAGGAATAATATAGAGTAGTATTAAGATAGAATAGTATATCTAGAGTTCTACATCCATGATTGAAATTATTAGTTGTCATAACTGAAAATCCACCTTTACTCGCTAGAACTTTTTTTCTCTGTTTTTGAGTTAAATTCATGAATTACAATTAAGTCGGGTCGTCGAAACTCAAAAAAATTGTAAATTAAATGAAGAAATCCGAAAATAACAAGGCCATTTTTTGTAAAACTCCACATTTTTTGTAAAACTCCATTATAAAGAATTTCAGATCCCTTTCATTGCTTGTAACGTCAGATGTAATTAATAAAGGTAGTAGTAGGAGTCCTACGTAATCAGGAGTAAGGGGCTTGGAGATAACTTATCAATATAGCCAAATAAGATAATATGATAACGATTTCAGTATAATATTCTAGTAACATCAATTGCTCAATTTTATGAAACTTGACTTTATAACTAGGATATATTATAATATAGGAGTGACTAGTAAGTCAATCTAGTTATATAATTTAGTAATACATATAAAAGTAACGTAGTAATTAAGTTATAGTTATTGTCTTATTCTTAATCTCTGAGTAGGGCAGTCGTGGTCGTCATGTAGTCGCATTGTCATTTTGGTGCACTCATGCAATGGACCGCCCACAGCAGATTTGATTTGGTCGGTCCATTCCATTGCATGAGCGACCTACGGCGTGGCCTGGTACCCTCTATTTTGCCTTGACCACTACCACCACTAGACGCTCAATGGAGTCATTGCCTCTCCTAGAGACGTATTGTTGTATTGTAGAAACATTCATTGTATTGATTGGCCTCATGAGACATACTGAAGAAAAAAGTTCGTATGTTTCGCGGCATGGATGTGGTGCTGGAATGCCAAATTTCAGGTCAATCTTGGACCATTAATAGTAGATTGTATGACAAGGGAGCAAAATGATATTTTTACGGCGAGGACGTTTTTTGAATCCAGAGCGAAGTGAGGGATTCTAGAGTAGAATCCCGAGCGTAGCGACGGATTCAAAGTACGTCGCCCGAGCCAAAAATATATTTTGTCCCGAGTGATACACTCTACTTTTCATCACCCTCTATGAGAAAATGATAAGAGCCTCATATTCTACTGTAATATTATTATTTAATAAAACAAAGAGTAACAACTAAATTGAAATTAAATAGTAGGTATCTGATAATAAAACAACTAAAAAGTTATATTTACATTTGAGACATTTTCGCAATTATGAAAATTTATTGTTACTTACAGTTTTATTAGGAATACATATTGTTGTAGATTTTATTTTCTGCGTGTTTGAAATAATGTCCGAATCTGGCTCATTTCTAACTTTTCTGTAGGTCTGTAGTTCTATCGTCTTTATTCAAACAATATTTGCGTTCGATTTCTTTGGCGCTGAACACTAAGATATTCCAAATTCAAAAAGTGCGCGGGAAAGTTCATTGGCGCGCAAATTTTGAATTTGGAACTTATGAAGAGGGAGGAAAATAATTCCTGCCCGCTAAAGTTTCTTATAGAAAACACCAACTTGGGCTCACTTAAAGGGGAGCAAAGTCGTACTTTTCGAATAGATGGGATGAAATATTACTTACCTTAATACCATTGAGCACCTCATTCATTAGCTTCACTCTTTCATCTTTATATTTCATTTGTCTTATTTGTAATGTTTTCACCCTGTTAGCGATCAAACCATTGACAGGAATCAGGATTATCATCACAGCCACACCAGCTAGAACCGAAGGGCCCAAGATCCCCCATAAGAAATATAAAGCCAATGAGATTTGTAGGGGCGCCGACCATATCATGTTCAGGTAGGCCGTTAACTCCACGAACCTATAAATAATTCCTTATCAGTATCAGTAACCTGTATAAAGCATAACTGTTATTGGAAAGGATAAGTGTTATTGTATAATATTGTACTCAAATAAATACCTTTGAGCATCTACAGACATCAGATTAACGATTTCGCCAACGGTAGTGACTTTTTTCGCCGAATTAGACATGCGGAGCGACTTTCTGTAGATTGCGCTCGTAAGAGCAGTCCTTATTCTCATACCCACAAGGAACATTCTCGTAAAATAATGCGCTAGTAGCAAAGTTTGAGCGGTAGCGCACACCAGAAACAAAACGGCGTAGAGGTAACCTTTCCATATCGGTTCGTCACCACTAACAAACCCAATCAGCAACCTAGAAGTTATCAAACAAATGGTTTTATAAATGGTTCAATAATTAACTGATAGTTATAACAGTAAAATGAGTTGAATTACGAGTAGGTCACTTACTTTAATAGCTGAGGTGATATAAACATTAACATATCATTGATGAATTTAAGGAGGGCCCCAAAGAGAAACTGTCCTCCAAACGCCAAGCAGAGTGCTCCCAATATGGAAGCTGGCTTTTTATTTTTCTCCGGTTTAAAGTTAACACTTGCAGATGTTTTGCTGTAACTTGCTTTTGTAGCATTAGAACTAAAAAAACCATTACAATTGATTAAATAAAACTTAAAAAGGATGACAGATACTTAGAACACAACCAGAAAATTAAACTTATCAATAAAATTTATCATTTGCTGGATATTGAACCCAGAATCTTTTGCAGCGCACTGGCATGGTAACACAACACTATTAGGTTTACCTACATTATTAATAAAACTTACGCTTCTCGTTTCCGTAAGGTTTTCTCCCAAAATTTGTCAAACTTCGGTACTACTTCTTTAGACGAATCCGGTGGATTGAGCGCCCACAGATCACTTTCTGTTAGACTCCTTCTGAACCCTGTGAGCGCGAGCGGATCAAACCAACTGAATATAAGGCGGCTAGGGAAACCAGAAGCATTTTCTGGACATTGGTTCTGTAGAGAGTGTTTTTAAATTAATAATTATAATATTATATTAAAAAAATTAAGTACAGAGTAATTGATAATTTGAAGCAAAATTCATCTGCTGAACATTTTAATTTCCATTAGCTAGCTTAGCTATTAATCTGAGATAGCAGTCTATATTTTCTTTTGAATAAATAAAATGATGCGTAAAACATTTAATTTTATATAGTGTTATGCATTAAAATTCATTAAATAATAAAAATCTTACCTTTACAAAAGTGTGTGGTGTATCCTTTGCTGGTAAATCAGCAAAACAATTAAGTACAAACATTAAAACTATCATTGGATAGTATATCATGTAACTGACGAAATTGTATTGGACATTTTCATCATCTGCTAGCCTATTGTGATTAACAATTTCAGATCTTAATTGTGGTAAGCCTGCTAAAATCAATAGCATCCAGAAGAAGAACAATACTCCAGAAGCCCTCATGCCATATTTTCTATTATAGTACAACAATGTTGCTGACAAAACCTGAAATAATATAACTTTATTCACAATATTCTCTATTATTGTAAAGCAGATTATATGATGCTACATGCCATTAATAAAATAATCATTGCTTTTATTATACAGGGTTAATTGTAAAACACCAGCAACCTCGCAGCACTAGGTAGCTAACACCATAAGCAACAACTTTCGTTCTATGAGTTCGAACATAACTCAATACATAAAAAATGAATGGTTCAACAACTTTTTGTTGCACTGTTGTGACATTTGTAAGTCTACGAGCATGTTTCATTCATAAACGCTCACTTAAACGGAAGGACGACGCGACCACGGACGCGACGCTAAATGAGTAGATAAATAACGCACGCTCGCGCTTCTAATAATAATAAATAATTTAACACTTTCTTCTACAGATAATTACCTATTTAGTTCATTTCAATGTATCTACTCTGAGTTCACAATCCCTTCATACTTTACCAGGATTAGAACTGGCTACATTAAACAATTCATTTAGTTTAGTTAACATACTCCTCCAAATGAATAATCCATATGAAATTTTATATGCATATTCAGTAGGTCTGAGAATCGGCTCCTGTCTATTTTTCATACCCCTAAGTGATAAGGGTTGTCCACACCTAACATTTATTTTATTTTTTGGGCAATTTTTTTTGATTTTATTTTTCAATAACGTGGCATCAAAAAATACATACAACCCTAAATTTTCACCCTTCTATCGGGTTCTATCAAAAAATAGGGCTTGCTATTTTTTAATAATCGATTTTTAACACTTAATAACTTATATGGCAAAACAACATTTGCGGGGTCAGCTAGTGTAATATAAGATACCCCTAAAAATTTCAGACCCCTAAAAATCCCATCTCACCCCATCCCATCTCCCATCTGTTGGGAACTGTGGTGCCCCTGTCTAGTAAAGTGGACGCTAAAAAAAGTGATAGTGGAGTTACGGAGCTTGGTGCCTACAATTTTGCCAACCCCAACTAGATAAGTTGCTGCCGTTGTCATAAGCCTATTAGACAGTTTTCATCCAACTAACCCCTTTTCTCCACTAGATAATGTTTGAGCAATGCAATACAGTTTTAAGAACCATGAATAGCAATAGATGAAAAAGTAAAAAATTCAGGACAAAACAGCTTCAAATAAATCAATGGCAGAACTAGTACTTACAAATGTTAAAATCTTAACTATAGGACTATAGTAATCTGCGTTGAACACATCTTCTTCTTCATTTGATGATTTATGTACAGTTACTCCTAAATCCACAAACTTTAGCACTATTAGGAGGCATGTGATAATCAACTTGCTGATGTTCAATATGTTCCATGGTATGTTCCTCTCTTTGCTATGTAATATGTAGTATATGTCGAGAAGTGCTCCAACCCATAGAAACAGGCATGGTATCCAAATAAGAACTGTTTTTTCGAAACATGGAGTAAACTCTGGATTTTCTGTGTACCATGTTAGATTGCTATCCTAAAATTGAAGGACAAAACTTATTAGCTGTTAGGAGATGAAATAATATTAAAATATTTAGTAAGTATTTTTTTTTTCATTTTTTATTTCATTTCTTGCTTCAGCTTGCTTGCAGTTAATTTTAGTTTCTTTAACTGAAATTTATCTTCATGGTAAAAGATTAATATTTTAGACCATAAGTATTTATTTATTATTATTTTGTATACAAGTATATGTGGGCTGTCATGTCTCCTTACATACTTAATTAACTTAATTTAACACTCATTTTTTTTTATTACTCTCAATAACAAGATTAGGTTAGAGTTACTGTTATTAATAAATATTGTCATATCAAAATATCTCTGTTTTTTTCCTTAAATTAATAACATGGTTTACAAAATATAGGGAATAAGTTTTATGACAGATACTTTAACAGAACAGTAGACATGATTATTAATATTATAAAGTAATAATTAATTTTAAAAATTGATATAAGTTTTATGAGAAAGTTACTTTGTTTTGAAGGTTTGTTTAATGCCTTGAACAGATTCTCTCTTAGATACATATATTTACTTTATTCTGGGTCAGATGAAATTAATTACCCAGTAATTCAGCTGCACTATATTTTAAATGATCATGAACCAGAAAACATTCTCAAATCTTAAATATCTTGCTTCACTTTTTATGTGGTTGGTATATTAAAAAAAATCACACCCATTAAAAATATGAGTGGACACACATTATACCTAATATTACGAAAATACCACAATAAAACAGGTTCCACTAATGGTCAAAGTAATTTGATGGCAAATGTAGGAGGTCATGGTCACATTTGAAAGATCCACTCTAACCACTTGCATTAATAATCTTAATACTACTGATGTTAAGTCATCATGTTAAATCATACAACATAATTTAAAATAGTCGACTGTTGCAAGCACCTTGAACTTTGATAGGTAAATTACTTATTATTACAAGCATTTTCCTGAGCTATGTACCGGTTTGGAAGTGTTCTCATATTTTATGAATTAGAAAGGTCTGAAAGTTTATATAGTATGTACCTACACAAATTTTAAAATTTGCAATGCTGTCATTGGCACAAATATTAATGGTTTGTTTAAAATTTGTAAAACTTTATTATTTGATGTGCCATCTAAAGGCTATCAGCTATCATCTTCCTATGGTAAAGTAAAAGAAAGTAGCCAAAGTTGACATGAATAGGTTTAAAGGTTGTTTAAAAGTACCTTTATAAAGAGGTTCCTAAAGTCCTAAACAGAGTACCTGGTTAAAATTAAATCAGGGTCAAAGACCTACTTACCCAAAATTTCGATCCACAGAAGTCGTCAAGCGTGGAATTGTAAGACATTTTCACCCGTTTTCGTCACTCAACGTTGACAACATTAAATGCCATGTAATTTGAGATAAAATATTTTCGTAACCACAAATCTGACAAATCCCGCCCGGTTAGCTATTCGGCTACAAATAAAATAATCTGTGGTGTACCCAGAATCCGTTTTCTATTTCACAGTAGGTAAAATTAAACTTGCAAATATTGAAATAAATGTTCATAAAATTATAAAATTTAATTGCATCTCGTAAGGTTTAGGCAGGCGATAACCGTTAGCACACAAAGTTTTAGTAGATCCGTTAAAACTCGATCTACTAGATCGAATTTTAATTGGGTTATTTTGTAAAAAGAAAACCTGGACTACTACTACTGCTGCTGCTCTGCTGATAGGCTAACCACAAACACGTTTAATTTCTATCCTAATGATCAGACTGTTGATCACTCAACACAGGCACACGCTCACACCTCACACTAGTGTTGCCGATCGATAGTCGGACTATCGATAGTCAATCGATACACTGCCGTGCCGCCAGATATCGGCCTATAATGGTCCTCAACTACATTACTGTTAAAACAAACCTAATACTATTGCAAATTGTGAAACTATCGATAGTCCAAAACAATCGATAGTATCGATACTATCGATACAATCGTTGCAAATAAAAACGACAGTATCGATACTATCGATAGTTTGTAATTAACGACCTACAATACTATCGATAGTATCGATAGTATTGCACTCATTCGATATAATTGCCTTGTTCTGTGCTATCGATTGTATCGATACTATCGATTGTATCGATACTATCGATAGGCCTATCGACAGGGTACATGATTTTAGATGAAAACTATCGATAGTTTTTATATCGATAGTTCGGCAACACTACCTCACACTAAAATACCCTCTCAAGTCAAAGTAGGCGCGGTAAAAATATCGATATATCAAAATATCGATATTATTTCAAATCGATAATTATCATCGATAATATTAATATTTTAAATCCCGAACAATCGATATTTTTTTCCGGATATCAAGCTCGATATTTTTTTATAATTTCCCATAAATGAAAAAAACATAAATAAAAAATGTCTTGGTTTATGGACGTAAAACAATGACATTGACATTGACATCACCAAACCGACAGTACAGGCACTAGGTTAGTAATAGGTAAGTTAGGTAGCTAGCTTGTGTTTTGAATTAAAAAATACTAGATGACAACCAATTCGTTTTTAATTTTCGAAACACTAATACTTTGACAATGTACAAATATTTCGATATATATCGATATATTGAAATATCGATTTTTTACATGATACTAGCTGACCCTGCAAACGTTGTTTTGCGATATAAGTTATCGAGCGTTAAAAATCGACTAATAAAAAATAGGGGTTGGTGATAGAAGGGTGAAAATTTAGTTATTATTAAAAAATAAAAATAAAAAAATTGTCCAAAAATAAAATAAAAATGTTAGGTGCGGACAACCCTATTCACTTAAGGGTATGAAAAATAGACAGTAGCCGATTCTAAGACCTACTGACTGAATATGCATATAAAATTTCATAAAAATCGGTCGGGCCGTTTTGGAGGACTATGGTAACTAAAACTGTGACATGAGAATTTTATATAATATTAAGATTCTCATGTCACAGTTTTAGTTACCATTTTATTTTTTGGACAAATTTTTTTATTCTTATTTTTCAATAATGTGGCATCAAAAAATACATACAACCCTAAATTTTCACCCTTCTATCAACAACCCCTATTTTTGAATAGTCTATTTTTACGTCGTTTTGCGCTCGATAACTTACATCGGAAAATAACGTTCGCGGGGTCAGCTAGTTTTATATATAAGAGAAGATATAGCGATAGCTTCGAAAAATATCGATACAATATATAATATCTATATTTTTTTCATTTGCCCATGCCTCTCAAAGAGGATAATATTATATTTAGACCACTATATAATTTATACATAGATCCATATAATACATGAAATTTGGTACAATAAAGGTTGCAAGTACATTAAATTCATAATAATAAATGAAATGAATAGTTGCAACACTAACAAGAGAGACGCGAGAGCGACCATGGACTCATAGCGACTCAGCGAGTGAGCGAGACAGCGAGTGCTGGGCTGGTTCTGTTTTCTATGGCTGGGACGAAAAAAGCACAGACAGAACTGGTATAATTATTAGTATTTATCTATGGACAGAACACGATTACACGGTACACCATTTATTTACTTTTTTACTTACAGTACACTCTTTAGTCTTTACTCAAGTTTTTTACTCTACGCGGAAAAGAAAGCAAGCAGACGCCGAAATTAATATAATAATTTATATTACTGAAATGAGCTGATGTGGTATGTTAATATGTTGAGACACAATTTAAAATTGTTATTTATTAGTCTAATAATAGATTCGACTTTATTTTATTTCAGTCTCTAATAGAGAAAACAAAACTAGTCTCCCAACGCTGGTAGCAAAGTTTGTTTAACGATGGCAGAGTATTTAGCCGCTATTTTTGGTACTGAGAAGGATAAGTAAGTACTTTTTTATATACAATTTGAGCGTATAGTAGCAAAACATATTATTACCACTTAAAACTTGCTTCTCATATCATAGGTTAGGTTTTGTTTGTCGCTTTAATTATGCCTAAATAAGCCATTCTGAGTTAAAATTTTCTATTTTCCTCCTATTTTATATACTAACTGTTTTTTCACACAAACTGAATTAAATTTAACCTTTTGTTTCCAGAGTAAATTGTTCCTTCTATTTCAAGATAGGCGCCTGCCGACATGGGGATCGGTGTTCACGTATTCACAATAAACCGACCTTCTCACAGACAGTTCTGTTACAAAATCTTTATGTAAACCCACAGAATTCAGCCAAATCTGCGGATGGTAGTCATTGTAAGTATATCTCACATTTGAAAATTGTATGTTCGTTCATACCTTAGTTGTGATGTAAAAAAACATACAGACGAATTGAGAACCTCCTACTTTTTTGAAGTCGGTTAAAAAGATTAAAATGGCAGTGCCAACTAAAACGTAAGAGCCTGTCAGTCAGTGTATATTGAGCATCCAGGAAATATAATAGTGCAAGTATATTAATCTATGTTCACCAATATTTGGCTTGCTCTAAACAATAAATTCACACCACATTTCTATGAATGGTGCAAACAAATAGCTTATCACTGTACAGATATTTAATGTATTATGTTACTAGCTGACCAGGCAGGCTTCGCTCTGCAGATTAATTTGACTAATATCCAAAGTTTTTTTGAGTCACAAACTTTCACCACCAAGTCCGTTGCTAAAATCCAAACAACTTTACAAAGAAAAAGCTCCAACAATTAAAAACCCGCACTCAATTCCAATATTTTAATTTAACATTTAGAATGCCAACCTATATTCCAAAATCTATTTGAATTGAAACAGTCTTGAAAACAATATGATTTATTTGGATAAGGATTTAAACAGGAGTATGAATAACGTGTTCTAATTTTGGTTATTTTGACATAACAGTAATAGTTGGACATATCATATCATAAAGTTTTTTGCAGATATTGATATTTTCTTTAATATTGGAGAACATACTTTTGTTCTATCATCAATAGTTTCTGCAGCGCAAGAGACGAATGACATTTTAGGGTGCTTTTTTGCACCTTGGGTTACATTAAGTTTTACCAAGCATCCCTAATCTTTTCTAGCAATAAATATAGCCTATGTTACATGTGGCTGTCCAATGGTGAAAGAATTTTTGAAATCAGCTCAGTAGTTTTTGAGTTTATTCACTACAAACATACACACACAAAAATACAAATATTTTCCTCTTCATAATATTAATAGTGTAGAATCTACACTGTAGATAGTCAAAGGTCACAGTCTATTTGTGTAATGATTGATTTATCCTAGGTTTGACCAATATAAGAAATGATAAAAAACTTAAAAATTTCAAACCCCCGTGTCACCCCCTTAAAGGCAAAATTTCGATTTTTTTTAACTCTTAAAAAACATCTTATTTTGCGCTAAATATGAAAAATATGAAGAAAATTTGGCGCCTCGGAAATCATACTCTTGCCTCACTTTCAATATTTGTATGTATGTTCTGGTCAAATCTTGCAACTTTAATTTAATGCAGGCAGTTATCCTTAACCAACCAACAGTAGATTTGTTAGTTTTTATTAGAGTTGAGGAAGGAGTTAAGAGGATTAGGAAGAGGAAGTATCAAGCACAAAGTAAAGAGATGGGGATGAGGATATATTCATGAGGAAGAGGTAATAGTAAAAAACTTCATAAATAAATAAATGGGCTGGCTAGGGCATCCTAGTGATTCCCTTTAACATGTGAACCATGGACACACAACATTCCTCATAAATTAAAAAAAAAGATACGAATACGAAACGAATATTTGGCATCTCTAGTTTTTATGTACACCCATGATATGGGTATCAAATAAAATTAGTAATAGCTTTTTTAAACATGTTTATTTACATATTTTTTCCAGTGGTTGTAGCTAATGTGTCCGATGAAGAAATGCAGGAACATTACGACAACTTCTTTGAAGATGTGTTTGTGGAATGTGAGGACAAATATGGAGAAATTGAAGAAATGAATGTGTGTGACAATCTCGGAGATCATTTGGTGGGGAATGTATACATTAAGGTAAGTTTAAGATAGTAACTGTTTAAATTAAGTTTTTGTATAAAAATTTGGTGTTCTACAACCAAATAGTTTACCAGTTTTGTGTTGAATTTTTCCGAGATTATATTTCATTGAAATCATTATGCTTGAGGTGGTATAGTCAATAGAATAGTTGGATATATCTTGTTAACTTGATAAGTAAATACATAAGAAATAAAAGAGACAAATTTTCAGTAAAACAATGCAGGCTTATCATGTTACTTTACAGGTTGTTTTACAAATATTTTTTCATTTGACCTGTCTAATAAGGTTGAAAATATAAAATCCAGTGAAACTTCAAAATTTCTAAATAATTTTTAGTTTCGGCGTGAAGAGGATGCAGAGAAGGCTGTGAATGATTTAAACAACAGGTGGTTTGGTGGCAGACCAGTATATGCTGAGCTGTCTCCAGTGACTGACTTCCGTGAGGCCTGCTGCCGCCAGTACGAGATGGGGGAGTGCACTCGCAGTGGTTTCTGCAACTTTATGCACTTGAAACCTATCTCAAGGGAACTTAGGAGGTATGATTGATTGTGATTGATTCTTAATCTGCTAGTCATCTAGGTGGCATTCATTTTCTTTTATTGCATCATTCATCACGTGAAACCAAATGAGAGGGATGTAGGCGTTAGTCCACCACACTGATCTACTGCGGGTTGGTGGACTTCACATAGGTACCTGTGAAAATTTTTTTGTGAAGTCTCAGGCATGCAGGTTTCCTCACGATGTTGTCCTTGACCGTAACAGCAGGTGATATTTAATTTTATGAAGCGCACATAACTTTTTTTTACAAAGTCAGTGGTGGCCACTGGGATTCGAACCCGGACCCCTCGATTCGAGGTTAATTCTAAGCCATTGGGCTATCACCGCATGTTATTCATACTTATGTTTAAATCCTTATCCAAATAAATCATATTGTTTTCAAGACTGTTTCAATTCCTATAGATTTTGGAATATAGGTTGGCATTCTAAATGTTAAATTAAAATATTGGAATTGAGTGCCGGTTTTTAATTGTTGCAACTTTTTCATTGTAACTAACGTGTTAAAGTTGTTTGGATTTTTGCGGACTTGGTGGTGAAAGTTTCTGACTCAAAAAAACTTTGGATAATAGTCAAATTAATTGGCAGAGCTAAGCCTGCCCGGTCAGCTAGTTGTATATTGTATACTCATATTCCATGAAATTTTGATAGCATTTTTCAGGATATATGGCAGATGAATGTTCGGTATTAGTATGAGATGTGTGTGATGCATGCCATTGGGCTTCAAACCCAATCCGCTGAAGTAAGAATGCAACCTGCATTCTTAGCTACTTAGGATACCCTAAGGGTTTTGATATTTTTTCTTATGTGTTAATTTTTTTCTCTTTTTCGTCTGTTTTATTTTTCTACTATAGAAAGGTTCACCACTTTAACTTTTTCTCGAGTACCTATCGTATCACTCCGCCTAAAGAAGCGTTTGGTTGGTACGTTGCAGGTACTTGTATGCGCGGCGCAAGGGCGGGCGGCGATCGCGCAGCCGCTCGCGCGATCGTCGTCGCCGGTCGCGCTCACGCGAGCGCCGCCGCGACCCGCCGCGCAACTCGCGCTCCGGCCGCTACTGACCGCCGCACATACACAACTCGATGGGGACACCACACCATCCGCACCACAAGAAAACAAGAAAGAATGCATTCACAATGTACATCTCATTTACAATATGAACATGAAAAAAAATAATTAAAAAAATTAAACCGACATCAAAAAAGTACAAAATAAAATTTGTTACATACATTAGGCTTACTATTTTTGAGTGAGTGGTACATACATTAGGCTTAACCTTTTTTGGGGCTGGTGTCAAAATTTAAGTATAAATTAAATTATTTGATTCAATAAACACCAACCTCAAAAATAGTAAGCCTAATGTATGTAGGTAAAAATTTTTATTTTGTACGTTTTTGATGTCGGTTTAATTTTTTTAAATTATTTTTATTTTGTAATTTTTAGTTTTTAGTTCATATCACGGAAACTACTGGATCAATTTTGATGAAACTTTTCCATTACTTACCTAAGTTAAACAAAATGCAAACAAAAAAAAAGAATAACGAACACGATCCGTCAATTACTTTCGGAGATATGCGTGGACAAACATATCTACATACATACACCCACCCATGAAAATTGGTATTCTTGTTTGGGAGCCGTAATAGACCAACATTGTTAAAAGTGTGCAGTTCTGAGAATATTACATACATACGTGTCGAACTGATAACCCCCTTTTTTGAAGACGGTAACAAGAAAGAATGTGTTCACAATCTACATCTCATTATAATATGGATTACATGCTATTCACAGTATACAATCGTTGCAGTGATCAGTTAACATCAGGCCTGCATGACCATTTAAGATCTATTCACATCTACTAGCACATGGCATATGCAGCATGTGACGTGAATGACAAAAATATTGAAAGAACTATGAATAGAGCAGTATCCACTGAAAATAATAATGATCAAATTTACAATTAATGTTTAATGAGTAGAAGTTCTCATAATTGTACTTTTAAAAAAATATTCAAGTCACAATAATTTTAAAACAATACATTTACAATGGATGATTTACCTATGTAACCATGAAAAATCTTTGTGTGTGTGTCCCCTAATTTTAAAGTAATATCTTGCGAATTCGCACTATTATAAAATCTATTGAAAAAAAATATTACAGAAAAAGATCAGGTTATAAGGATTTGTATAAAACTTGCGATTTTTCAGTGATATGATTTCAATGATAAGTTTGGAATACGTATTTTTTAAGATAATATGCGGTCTCCATTAAAGTAAGTATTCATTCCTAAATTGTGTCTTTATTTTTATAGACTAGGACTAAGTTTATTTTGTTACAGTAGATCCCCATACGCGGGATATTAATAACTGATCTTTGGATACAAAATTAGCCCTAATCATGTCTGGATGCCATGCAATTATTTCAAAGAAATTATATGTGTCTTGGCAGCCAAACATTGTCTATCCCAATCTCTGTCTATCTGAAGATGGGTTATTTATTAAATTCAAACTTAAAAAAATATCTTATTTAACGAAAATTAATTCAATAAAAAACTAACAATCGAATAATGTAACAAATATGACAGTGACGAATATGGGGAGGCTATTGAGATTTGGAGAACTGAATACCCCGAGGAAACCATAACCAAAAAGAAATCGGAAAAATTTTGGGACTTGCCCGGTATAAAAACATCTTTTGCCTGTCTCCCTAGACAATTGTACGGACGACTCGGATCGAGACAGACTTTTAGCAGTATCCGCTGAAAATTCTGGTCATTGGTTGCACGTGCTCCCTGCCCACAATCTTGGTACTTTATTAGATCCTTCAACCCTTTCAATATCTGTGGGTCTTCATTTAGGTGCTAAAATTTGTGAGCCTCATCACTGTTCGTGTGGCCGATTCGTGGATGGGCTCGGTAGACATGGCCTGTCCCAAGAGTTCTGACCGTTTCTATCGTCATGGCACCGTTAATGATGGTTAATGACCTGGTCCGCAGATCTCTTGTCAGTCTCTATTCCGGCTTCACCTGAACCGTGTGGTTTGTCTAGGGATGATAGCAGGAGACCTGATAGTAGGTACCACTTTGGTGCCATGGCGACTGGGCCGTGCCTTGGTGTGGGACTTCACATGTGTTGATTCGTGGGGGGGTGCAAAGCTACCGCCTTTGATTGAACTTGACCTATTCGCCCGCCAGTCGACCGTCGGTCATGCGAGCATTCATGATTGAAACATACTTTCGTAGACTTACAAATGTCACAACAGTGCAACAAAAACTTGTAGAACCATTCATTTTTTATGTATTGAGTTTGTTCGAACTCATAGAACGAAAGTTGTTGCTTATGTTGTTAGCTACCTTGTGCTGCGAGGTTGCTGGTGTTTTACGCTTAACCTGTATACCAATGAAACTGGTAATACTTATCACATGTTTTACATGGTTACTAACTAGTATTCATTTTTGAAAATCATAATCGGGCCACATCATAAATCATTAATATTTTATAAAAAAATAATAACATTATTGATAATTAGCAATGCACTGAAACGTCATTAGGTACGTATGTCGGATTAAAAAAACAACTTCAACAAGGGCTTATAACCAAATATTTCATACTCAATTGGTTGATAATTTATTGATAGGGTGTACTTATAATAAAATAGTAGCCTTGGTCACCAGGCAACGCCAATTAGCATTTTGCGAGGGTTATACCCAGATCACTCTCAGTTAGGACGAATCTAACAATACCTTTTAAAAGTTATAATAAATACTATGTACTATGCTTTGTATCCCGACGTTCCCGCGAAATGATTAAGATTATGTGAATTATTATTGGCCACGTGAATTATTATTGGTAACGCAACTTTGAGTATTAAACCAAATAATACTCAAAGTAACGCAAGTATAGGTACTATATTTATTTACACAAATTCGTTTCATGATACATTTTGTCCCAAAACCTCATATTTGCTTCGTCTACGTTCGAGACGCATTTGAATTCTTTGTCAATGATCAAACAGTTCCTTTCTTTATCCGTGAATGGGTTCCATTGTATTTCATTGTTGATTGTAGGATTCCTAAAAGTACAAAAATAGAGACTATTAGATAAATGTTAGCTACTTTAAAAATATGCATAAATAATATATATAAGTAGTTGAATTAGCAAACAGATTAATCATGATAAACGTATGTAAGTCAAATAGTACCGTACCCTGTGCGTGCGAAGTTAACCCATAGTTGTACGCAATTCTTAATTATTTTTCTAGTCGCATCTGACAAGGGTATCTTCAAGCACGTGATATTGAAGAAATAGGGTAAATCATCAGCGTGGCACACTCCTTCCACTGCGTTCATGTTGTAATACTTTTTAGTAAAATTTCTTTCAGTTTCTATCGTAAATTTGTACAAGTATGCTGGCTGAGAAGCATGTTTAGCGTGATATCTTGCAAATCTTACGATATTATAGGCAAAAAGTCTATCTGTTTCAAAATTAACATATTCTTGTAGAACTGATGGAGTTATTTCGTTATTTTGAAAATAATGTTTACGGATAGCCGCGTCTATTTTTTCTACTTTTTTAGGAGCCAGCTTTACCTTTAGCTCCCGCGGAACAACTGCTGCTACCGTTGCAAGAAAACCGGAAATATGGAGCAGTCTTTTAGCTATTTCAATACCCTCACCCGACGTATATCCTACTATAATAGGTACGTTGGCTATTTTTCCACTTTTGACTAAATCGGGGGGTTCTTCGGATATAAACTTTTCTACGTTAAGATGTTCCTTTTCTACAACCGGACCGAAGAAAATACAATCCGCCAAATCCTCATTCTGCACCCCTAAGCTGGGTAATTGTACTTTTATCAATGACGACACGGGCACCTGCTTCAAGAACTGTAATAATTCGTAGGAGTCCTCTGTGTCAATTCCCAACAACTTTCCTAATTGAACCGCTCTTTCCTTGCCATACAGGCTATAGCTCCATTCGTTAAGGCAAATGCCGCTTTGACATATTGCTTTGTTATACAATCCTTCGCTCATTTTAGATACTAGGTGGCACGATGTAGAGGCACCACCGGCACTGGCTCCGAATATCGTTATGTTATTCAGGTCTCCACCGAAAGCAGTAATATTGTTTTTCACCCATTTGAGAGCGGCAACCTGATCTTTTAAGCCGGCATTTCCCGGTACTTCTTCGATGTCCAAACAGAGAAAACCTAAAACTTCCAATCTGTAGTTGAATGTTACGAGGACCATGTCATGAGCCATGAAGAACTCCGGTCCGTAAAAATCTGAGTTTCCTGATCCAGTATAAAAACCGCCGCCATGGATCCAAACCATCACTGGCAATGGTTGAGGCGGGTTTACCGTTTTAGTGTAAACATTGAGATACAAGCAGTCCTCGCTGCCGGAGTCGATGCGGTCCATGCGCTCATTGTACTGAGGACACACTGGGCCATGCCGTGAAGCATCGCGTATTCCTTGCCACGGCTGCGGTGGCTCTGGAGCCTGAAAAGGATATGAATGATATGGTGCTCATTTTTTTCATAATATTATATCGTAGCTATAGGGATAAAAAAAAAAACAATTAGGTAAACATATACATAGGTAGGTACCATACATAAAAATATATTAGGTAATATGATAACCCAATAGTTAAAAACTTCGTCAGTAACCCATTAATGACCCATTACAGGGTCGGGTCTCCTCTCACAATGAGAGGGATGTAGGCCTTAGTCCACCACGCTGGCCTACTCCGGGTTGGTGGACTTCACATACGTTTGAGTACTTTTTTTTGAACTCTTAGGCATGCATCGGCTATCGGTACATCGAGGCGTTGAAGTATGTATACAATGCCGCCACCATGAAAGTCCTAGTAGGTACACAACAGCAGTACGAACCCCATCCATGTGCAGCGCGGCGTACGACAGGGGATGTCATCTCCCCAAAACTTTTTACCACTACACTGGAAGATGTGTTCAAGCTGATGGAGTGGAAAGGACGTGGTATTAACATCAACGGCGAACACCTCTCACACCTCCGATTTTCCGATGACATAGTGGAGGAACTCTGCATTATGGTGAGCGACTTCAATCATGTCTAACGTCCATGTCACACCCGTACACCGTACCCGAACATTGGTTGTTAACAGCACTGCTCTCGAAGTTGTAGACGAACGAGTACGTTTATCTGGGATAAACGATCCGAAAGGGTAAGTCCAACTTCGAGAGAGAGGTTAATCCACAAGCTCAGGGTCGCTCAGAGGGCAATGGAGAGAGCTATGCTTGTTATTTCTCTACGAGAAATGATGAAATCCGTAGAAGAACGAAGGTAACATCCCTAGAGGAACATAGCTCTCAAAGTTTGCAAATTAAAGTGGCAATGGGCTGGCCACATCGTTCGCAGGACTGACAGGACTGAACCGAACCGAACAAATTCATTGGTGGCACTGGGGTGCCATCCGGACCCCTCGATTCTAGGTCGAATTCTAAGCCACTGGGCTATCGCCGCTCTAAGTTAAGAACTTTACCTCTTATTAATCGCGAGGTCAGAATCCCAATGGCACGCATCATGATTCATGAAGTCCACCAATGAAATAGTTAATATTCATCTGGTTGCAAGGTGAAATCCAACCCTGCAGTAGGTTTTTATAAGGATAGCAGACATTAAACATAATATCTTTTCGAAATTTATAACACACTTATATAGTCGGCAAGTTGTAAAAGTTCGGTAAATTTATCACAAAATTATTGGTACCTCCTATATGTAATTATTAAAATATCCCTCACGTATTTGCAATATTAATAAAATGGTGAGTGAATTGCGCATCCATACTAATGTTTCACATACATAATTATGTAGTTATCACATAAAAATACCTTAACGCACCTAATAGGCACGATGACTTCATTTTTAACTTACCTTGAATCTTAACTCGCCGAGCGGTGGCGTTGCGTATGGAATGCCATTAAACGCGATGTATTGTTCTCCTCCATTAAAGCATTTAATTCCTTTTAATTTTCCCTGCTCCACTTCGACCACTACCATATTGTTGGTGGCACTGGAAAATTAGGCATCCCCTAGAGGGCTTTCGCTTATGTAATCCTTATATGGATTATGTGGATGTTATAAAATAATACCAATTTGTATAAAGAAATTCAAATATTGGTAAAATGCAAAGCGATCAGCGATATTTTAGTCGTGTAAATACAATGTAAAATGTGTTTATGTAGATATAGGTATGACGCCCCGTGACATGCGCGGTGGGTCTTTGGATTCAGTTTTAAGGGCGCCACATGCTCAGTTTTAGACTTTTAGTGCCTTTTCTATTAAAGAGGTTGTGTTAGTGTTAGGCTGAAAATGAAGCTTCTGTGGTAAAACTACAGTAGCGTAAGTTCTGCGTAAAACTTAGGCTGACTACGACTATAAATATTAGACTAGTTGGTATAGACCTACCTATATATTAATTGTTAAGTACGCTTTAGTTTACGTAAAAAAAAAGTCTTCAAAAGGTAATACACGTCAGTTTATTAACATTAGCCAGCAATCAACCAATTGCATCAGAGACTAGAGTATCTTTCTCTTTCGTTAACTAATAAAACGCTCCGTACTGTATGATAGGAAAAGTCATTCTTATATATATAAAATTCTCATGTCACAGTTTTAGTTACCATACTCCTCCAAAACGGTTTGACTGATTTTTATGAAATTTTATATGCATATTCAGTAGGTCTGAGAATAACGTCTATTTTTCATACCCCTAAGTGATAAGGGTTGTCGACACCTAACATTTTTATTTTTCAATAATGTGGCATCAAAAAATAAATACAACCCAAAATTTTCACCCTTCCATAAACAACCCCAATTTTTTAATAGTCGATTTTTAACATAAATCGCAAAACAACGTTTGCGGAGTCAGCTAGTACCTGCATATTTTCAAAAAACTGCGCGTTATTTTGGAATACAGTAGAACAGTATTATTGCAACACTCGCTGCGGTGGTGCAGGTTGAACAGTTATACCTATGCTGGAGTTAGAACGAGCGCAACGTGCGATGTTAAAAGTAACAAACAACCTTTCGGCCTATGAGGTTCCGACATCCAAATTTTACTTCTAGACCTTGTTCTCTCCTAACATCATCACAACATAACAACGCATTTAGCAGAAAAATCTAAAATAAAAAAGATAGATATTAATTTGTAAAGCCTTAAATTAAAACGAAGCGACAGCCTGTGTAATAGATTTTGAAACTTTAAAGTTAAGTTTGCAATATAAATTGTAATAATTAACGACTTACCGGCTAAGTATCCTCCTGAAGGGTTTGTAGACTTACGTTACTAGTACACAACTTAGCGCAGGATCTGCTTGACTTTTTACAAGCAATTTTATTCAAGTCAAGCCACAGGGTATTGATGTTATTTTGTTGCAAATAATATTGTTTCATCCATTGTATATTGAAAATATAGTAGTCTTATTATTACCACTATATCACATAGTGAACATAGGTACGTTAACCGTTTTAATATAATATAAGAGGCGTATCATATCGTGTTAAATTTCTCTATGAGGCGTATGTTCACGTATGTCGTTGTTATAACACTACATTTACATGGTACTTAGTAGAGTACTTAAACACTACGTTATGCTACATTTACTTCAATATTGTTTTATCACTTTAACAACAACGATAGTGGTTACTTATCTGCCAGTATCTAAAAGGAAATGAAACTCTAAAACAGTGTTTCCCAACATTTTTTAGGTCTTAACATTTCTGAAATTGTATGCCCCCATACATAATTTTTAACATTTTTGGGAAGAAATCACTATGAAATTGTTATCAAAACATGAAAATGAAAACCTGAAATTCAAAATAATTTTAATATTGACTTTTCTATGTTCGTTTAGTGCGATCCTTGCGCTTGATGCTTGCTGCGAGATTTTGCTTGCTTGCGACAGAGATTTTATTTATATTACCTTATAATTATTTACAGCATTTTCTTAAGAATTTGCCTTTTTTGTTAAATTTGTCACCGATATCTAGCATTGCATTTAAATAAACCAAAGCGAAAGAGTTAAACTCGTGTCGAGTCCATTTTTGAATTGCCCCCTTAACTATCAAGGGGGGGCACCCCTGTGGGGCGTGGGTCCCATGATGCTAAACACTGCTCTAAAATGAAATAAAATAAATACGCAGCGGAGATTAGGAATTGTGTGGCGGCGTCTTTCCATTGTATAATGTTATGGACCAAATGATAAATCGAGCATTATGCACATTGCGCGGGCAATATGAAAAATGTCCAATATGAGAGGGCAATTTGATAATAATTATTCAAATAATCAAATTGACTGGGCATTATACATAATAATAATAATACATTTATTTCAGACAATATAACCAAAAATACAAGTATCTATTATTGAATACAGAGGCCCATATTATAAATACCTTACAGACTAACATGTCATGTCATGTCATGTCAGTACCCATTAATGACCCACTACAGGGTCGGGTCTCCTCTCACAATGAGAAGGTCTAACATACATATAATATATCTTATAATGCTCATCACCTTTTGGGCAGAGTAATACAAACATATTTAATATCCTAACCATTGAAGGGATTTTTATGTTAAATTTAGACTTCTGTCACTGACCCTCCCTCCGCTCCGCTTCGCTCGGGGAAAAAAAGATTTAACTTGAACCTAACCCATTGAAGGGATTTCTATGTTAAATTAAGACTTCTGTTTAAGAGCGAGTGAAGTGTCCTCCATGAAAGTATACCCCAAAATATCACGCGTACTTCCTTTCCCGCATTTCTCTCCCCGCATCGCGTCAAACTTAGCTCTATTATCAAAATTTGCCCGTTTGTCACGTAGCAATTTAATAATGACCGGTCAATATGATAAATAATGAAGTTTAGATAGTAATTTATCACTTGGCCCAAAAGAGATAGATATTATTCATAATGCCCGGGCATTATATATAAAGCTCTCATTAATCACTTGGTCCATAACATATTTAACGCCAGAAGTCAGAACGCAGCCATAGGAAACTGCTCGCGTATTTATTGTAATGCTGTTTTTAAATCTGTTATTACATATACAAAGGTATATCTTACGTTTGTTATAATACATCTATGCAGTATCAAGTATGCAAGTATTTACTAATCATGTAATTTATTCAAGTTAATTATGGAATCAAAAAAATAATTTTCTTATGTCACAGAACTGAAAACCTGTGATAGTATTTATTAATGATACTATTTTATTACAGTGCTATCAACACCCAATGACTGTGTTTAAAGCATAATTTTTATGCAATTTCAACTCTTGATAAATAAATACGATCTAGCATTTCAAACAAACAGTATACAAGGGTATACAGGCGCGGCGCGGCGTTGAGTGCGTGCCACTTTTATGTATTTTTTATGTCGTATCTATGTTGGTATAGAGTTTTGGAAACAAAAACAATTTTAAGTGAAGGGGAAACTGCACTACGAGGTACCCTCATCCCTGAGGCATTATTAGGGACTGGCAGTGTAGATACTATTTGAAATTCCTAAGGGAATAGAGGGGCGCTGGAGAAATGAAAACTGGTCATGTGAAAACGCTTTCATTGCTTTTTACGCGTCGCCAGCGGCAATTTATATGTTGCGGTGTTTCACGGAAAACGATCTCTGGGGTTCGAAAAATGACATTGTACCTATAAGCATTCTGCAATGTAAACAAAAGTGTCTATTGCGGCATCCCTATTTCATAGAAATCAATTACTTATAGAAAACTGCAGCTCAGAATAGTAGCAGTAGAAACAGATATCTACCTAAGTCAAGTTTTTACTTTTTGCAACACAACCAGATTTATATAGGTATTTAACAAATATACTAGGCTACAGCTCAAAAGAACAATACTAACTAACAAGTTTCATTATTCTTTTTTATATTATGTTGATATGTAGATAGTATGTAGGTATGTTATGTTGATAGGTAGTATGCATTTATGTATGTTGGTATATATAGATTAGCTACAGACTTAAGTTTTAACCTCCGATCGGTAAAATACATCAATAGGTATTTCATATATTTTCTTTATGCATCGACGTTGCATCTTCCACACATTTGCAGCTGAAGCGTGGCTCTGAAGCCTAAAATTCATTGCATCGCTCTACATAAGACAAAGGTTCAAATATCTGACCTCTGTATGACGCTTTTTGGCAACCTTTCCATGGTTTTAAATTCTCATAAACGTCTGTAGCTGTAGTTACTGGTTCACATTAGTTAGCATCATGTTTTATATCTAGTTACATACTACATATTCCAGCTTTTGTTTCGCAAAGAGGATAGAATAAAACTTTAAAATTACTGTAGGCGTGGGTAACAACAAGCAAAGCTTTGATAAAGAAACAATAGAAAGAAGATCCCTCCTCAATTCGTAAAAAAAACACGCCCCGTAGGGAGGGCACAGTTGAAGCGCATTGTTGTAGATCTAAATTTTTTCCCCTAGACTTTTCAATAATGTTAAAAATCTATTTATTTTGGTATAAAAATGTATATGCACAAACGTAACGTAACAAACGTAACGTAACTTCATTACGTTACAGTCGATGTTTGTAATCATGATATTTGATTTGTTATAAATGTAAGATGTAGGTTAGGTAGGTAGGAATGTAAGGGTGTCTATATATTTATTTCGCCCATGTCCATGTGAATGTTATTCTTAGCTTATTATGTAAGGCTAACCCAAACTTGCTCTTAACTCAGCTAACCTCAGTAAACCTGACTTAAACACAAATCAATTTTAAACCCCTCCCCCCTTCCTAAAAAAGTCTTTTTTACGTCGGGGGATTTTTGATATTAATAAGGTTATTTAAAGACTAGCTTTTGCCCGCGACTGCGTCCACGTAAACTTCAGGGTTTGGTCAAGAGGGAAGTAAAAATTATCATAATCCAGATTCAAATTTTTTTATTAAAAATTCCCAATCTATTTTACGCGATGATGATGATTTTACGCGAAAGCATGATAAATATCTGCATCACTAAATCCGCCATTTTGTTGCGGCGGCCATCTTGGATTTTCATTTTTTTCATAGGGAGCTCTATTCTACTATAGAAGCTCTTTCATTTCGTACCCATATTGAGGCAGTTGTGGAAACTATGGAATCCGCCATTTTATTGCGGCGGCCATCTTGGATTTTCATTTTTTTCATAGTAAGCTCTATTCTACTAATCAAGCCCTTTCATTTGATACCCACTATGAGGCAGTTGTGGAAACTATGGAATCCGCCATTTTATTGCGGCGGCCATCTTGGATTTTCATTTTTTTCATAGTGAGCTCTATTCTACAAATGAAGCCCTTTCATTTGATACCCATATTGAGGCAGTTGTGGAAAATATGTAATCCGCCATTTTGTTGCGGCGGCCATCTTGGATTTTCATTTTTTTCATAGTGAGCTCTATTCTACTAATCAAGCCCTTTCATTTGATACCCATATTGAGGCAGTTGTGGAAAATATGTAATCCGCCATTTTGTTGCGGCGGCCATCTTGGATTTTCATTTTTTTCATAGTGAGCTCTATTCTACTAATAATAACACATGATAATTCAATAAATTATTTATTATATTTTTAATTCATTAAAAAATGTGTCCGACATCTTGGATTTATTCATGGTATTTTCCATAATATATTTTATTGCAAAAAAATCATCGAGCTAGCCGTAAGGCATGATGCCACGTCTGACATTATATTCGAAAAATAAAAAAAAAACGTCTCTAGTTGTCATTGATTACTCAATACAAAGGTCAATGACCTAAGTGGACGTACATAATTGCGTGAAAAATGGAAAAAAAATATTTGTTAAATAATAAAATAAAATATAGCCTATGTGTTACCGACGGTTTTTCTCTACACAACAATCCAAATTTCATTCAAATCCGTTCAGCCGTTCGAGAGTTGTTCGCGCACAAACAAACAGACAAACAGACTAACAGACTAACAGACTAACAGACAAACAGACTAACAGACAAACAGACAAAAATTGTAAAAAGTATATTTTTGGGCTTAGAAGCGTGTCCTGATTTGGAAAAACTTAATTTCACAAAAAAATATTACATGTACAGAATTCATAGCTCAAGAATTTTATTATATGTATAGAAGATAGAAGATAAACATTTTTAAAATGCAATATCCTCTCCAGTTAACCCTATTGAAAGACTTTGGGGACAAAGATATTGCAAGTCCCCAGAAATAAAATATTTATACGCATGATCAGAAATGAACTCAATTACGAATATACGGTTGAGAACGGATTGGAATGCAATCTGGCATGCCTGTGACAAATAAAACTCCATGTGATAAATAAAACTCAAAAAATATAAATTAATTTTAGTAAAAATGTGAACCGACTTCTAACTAAAATACCTTATTATTGAAATCTGTTTGTAAAGTTATTTCTAACTTTTTAGTTTGAAGTCGGTTCACATTTTTGTTAAAAATTAATTTATTTCACGCTTTTTAGTTGTCATAGTTTCACATCCACTCTATTATCTGACTCTGGTATCTTAGTTTTAATGCTTCATCATAGGTTGCGGCAACTGATTCCTAATGGTAACCTTACGGACACCATTATTATTATAGTTTAAACTAGCTTTTGCCCGTGACTTCGTCCACGTGAACTTTAGAGTTTGCTCAAGAGCGAAGTTAAAAGGATTCCATTACACAATCCAGACTTAAAATGTATAAAAATCCCAATCTATTTTGATGATTTTACGCGAAAGCATAATTATAAATATCTGCATCAATAAATGTCGAACATAGGTGTTGTTATCGTGAAGCATCTCTCTCTGCCGTACTCAGAGACATTCATTAAAGTTAATGGTTCATTATGTAAATAACGATGACACTTGTGTCAATACGAATAAAGACGATTTTATTTGTTTGTTAATGAACATTAAGTTAAATGACGTCTCTGAGTGCGGCCATCTCTCTCTCTTTATTTCTCTTATCATCTTAGTCTTAAAAAATTTCTAACACTAAGATGGTAGATAACTGCAACTTTTGCCCTGTTTGATTTTTTAAATTAATTTGTTAGTCCACGGGCTTAACAAAATGTCTTTTGCATAATCCAACCCTCCAATTACTGTTTTGTAATTGGGGTTAAGTAAGACCTGTTTAGAAAATAGGCCTATGTCACTCTCCAGTCCTTCAAATATCTTCACAAAAAATAACGTCTATCGATCGCTCAGTTTGGCGACGTGAAAGCAGGAGTAACAAAAAATACATTCCCATTTATTTATTTCGCAAAATGGTAGTATACGCTAATACATATGAATTAAATAAGTGTTGATTCTGAATTCTGCTAAAACTACCAAACAAACGTCTGACTAATTTAACAACAAAAAAACAAAAGATATATAAATAGATAATATTATCTATAATATAAAAATGAATGGCTGAATGTGTTGCTAAGCGAAAATCTCGGGAACGGTTAGACCGATTTCGCTAATTTTTTTTTTGGATATTCCTTTAAGTACGAGGATGGTTCTTACGGAGAGAAAATTTGAAAACAATGCAAAGAAAATAAAAAAAACAACAATTTCATTTTCCTATATAAACTGTTCTACCCATGTTCTACCTGTCAAACATCATTTCAGATTGAATACTTCATATGCCAATGTCATGCATTTAGAAACGTCAAGATTTTTCTTTTTGGATGCCACTTCTATTATGCAAACTGCAATGATATAATATACATATTTTATAATGGCAAAACGAAGTATGCCGGGTCAGCTAGTTATATAATAATCGTGAAACGTAAATTGGAATTACATATTATTATCATTATTGATACCTAAAATTTAAAATACACTTTACGCCGCAAATTAATAACCGATCTTCAGATTATGGATAGCCGAAATTACATTTGTTTTCCAGGCAACATTTGTTTTAACTAAGAAATTATATAGAATATTGGAGCCAAGATGGCAAACAAACAGTATCATTGTCAATCCATAATCTGAAAATCGGTTATTAATTTCACCTCTTATACTCTGGTAAGAAATCTTAACAGCATGATTGAGGCCGTTTGCACGCGTTTTCGTACGAATTCAACTCGTGCGTAAGTATACGACAAGGCTCGTCACATCGTTCGCAAGACTGACAACCGATGGGGAAAAAGGTCCTCGAATGGCGACCACGTTTTGGCAAAAGGACCACAGGCCGCCCTCCTACCAGGTGGACTGATGACCTGAAGAAGGCTGTACATTTTTGATACCTACACGGGGAGTGCGACAGGCCTGATATTAGTCAAGTTAATTGGCAGAGCGAAGACTGCCGGGTCAGCTAGTGTACTATACAATTATATACATACAGTGTGCCCGGCCCGGGCATAAAGTGCAACCCCGAAAGAGGGTGAAGCTAGACCAAAAAATATCGACAAAAAATAAAAAAAGAGAATAAAAGAAAATTCTAGTTTTTATTGATAAATTAAGATTTTTATTTTTTATTGTGGACCCTATGTACAAAAAAGCGATTTCTTTCTAAGTAGATAGTGTGTCGATTTCGTTGAAATAAAAAACAATAATACGTTAAATAAGTACTTGGCTTGGTAATAATAGTGAGGATAGAATAATGTGTATTATGATTATTTATAAGTTCATTTTCAATTATATATATGGGCACATAATGGTACCTACCTATTCGTACTTTATTATTCAAATGCGCCACCCCTCTCAAATTATGACATTTGATGTGCTATTTGGTGCGGGGTATGAGACGAAACAGCAGTTGCATAAATTTTGCCAATTTGACACGGAAGGGGAAGTCTTGTCGGGCCATGGTAAGTCGGTCGCGACGGATGATCTGTGTCCTAATAACAAGCACCCCATAGACAATATGGATGATAGGGCTGCATTGCAAATGCGACGTAGAGCTAATTTCGGGAGGGTTCGCAAGTTGGGTCGCGGTGTCGTAGAGAGCAGTCTCCCTCGCAATCATTGTAATTGTGCAACCAACCGACCCTCTTCTAAAGATAACTATTACGCTTTTATTAAGATCACTAACCAGCCAAGGGGATACTCATAATTTAATTACAACCCCAAACTGCTCTATTGCAATGTTGTTTTGGTTACAGAATACGATAGGAAAATGTTAGGAACTTGTATTATCTTTTGGTACGAGTTATAAGTAATCAATTCATGAATGATCATCAAAATATTCCTGTGTCGGTATTTTAGTTCAAGTGAATTATCGATGTTGCGCCGAAAACATGCAAAGTCGATTGTCATCTGCTTTTAACTGTGGGTTTTAACTGTGAATGAGAACATCGCGAAGAGACCTGCGTGTTTGAGTTCTCCATGTCCATAATGTTCTTTAAGGCATGTAGGTAAAGTTCACTATCCCAACTGAAATACTGACAGGACTTCTTATACCTACCTCACATATGCGAGAAAATAAACGCAAATGGTATGGGCGTTTTAATACATCTATGAAACTAGATTTCTAAAAGCATCATATCACTTCATATTAAAGTTCATTCGGCATAAAAGGCCTAAAATCACTTAAAAATTTGGGCGTAACAAACCGTGTCTTGAATGTTCTCAAAAGCTGTGAAGTCCAGCCTGTATCCTTCACATTCGCACTATGAGAGGATACCCGATTCGCAATGGGTTACGTATACTAATGGGTTTGCGGACAGGCGATGTGTCCTAGGACAAAGTGCAACCCCGAAAGAGGGTGAAACTAGACCAAAAATTATCGACAAAAAAATAGAAAAAAACAAAAAAAAAAGGAAATTCTAGTTTTTATTGATAAATTAAGATTTTTTTTTTGTACCCTCTGTACAAAAATAGCGATTTCTTTCAAAGTAGTGGGTCGATTTCGTTGTTTCGAAATCAAAATCTTAAGTTATCAAAAAAAATAGAATTTTTTTTTCGTCGATAGTTTTGGGTCTAATTTCACCCTCTTTCGGGGTTGCACTTTATCCCGGGATACACTGTATATTAATTGCTGTCGCTATCAAAATGGAGACTTAAAGCCAAATTTTAATTTAAAAAGTGACACTATAATCTGTCTTTAAACTATTGGAGGCCCTGGGCAATACAGGGCGTATTAGGATTTGTCAGTAATTAAGGATTCTATAAGATTTTTTATCCGACTTCAAAAAAGCAGGAGGTTCTCAATTCGTCTGTATGTTTTTTTTAACTTTCCGTCATTTGTTAACGGATTTGAATTGTTTCTTTTTGGTTTGGAAGGTGTTACTTTCAATTTGGTCCCATATTAAGTTAATGATGATCTGATGAAGAGTTTCGGAGATACAGAGTGGAACTCCTCAACGGATACGAGTTAAGGAACCGGGTTAAAAATTATAATTGTTGGTCACATTACCTTGACCACCTTCGAGTCTGATGATGGAGTGGAACTCGTTTTGTTTTTTTATATTTCCGACCGCCGCATTCTGTCATTTGATAACCGATTTGAAATGTTTTTTTTTTGGTTTGGGAGCTGTTACTTTGAATTTGGTCCCATATTAAGGTGATGATGATCTGATGAAGAGTTTCGGAGATTTAGAGTGGAACTTCTTAACGGATAAGAGTTAAGGAACCGGGTTAAAATATGTATATTATTGTCGGTCACATTACTTTTGCACAACTATATAGGGGGCGTCCATAAATTACGTGAGGAGTTTAAGGGGGGGAGGGGGTCGAGTCAAATCTCATCTAATCTTACGTTGGAGAGAGGGGGGTCTCGGCAAATATTACGAAATTTTCTGAAAGAAACAAAAAAAATATATACTATTTTGGTCCATTTAATCCAGATTGTACATGTTTAGATTTAATCTTAAGCGTAATCGAAATACGATTAAGATCATTTATTAATTCGTTCGAAAGAAAATAATTTCATTCATACTTCGACGTTATACATTTACTCACTGTCAAACTACGCGTTTACGTAAGAAACTCACATTTTGAAAAATCTCACTTTAGATTGGGGGATGGGGGAGGGGGTTGAATAAAATCTCACGACATCTCACCAGGGGCGAGGGAGGGGCAGAAAATTTAAAAAAACACCTCACGTAATTTATGGACGCCCCCATAGGCATTGACCACCTTCGAGTCTGATGATGGAGTGGAACTCGTTATGAGATAGGTATAATTTAATCGTGTTTAAAGCAAGTTAACTTGAATAAACCGTACAAATTATATATAGTCAATGTGGGGAAGTCCGTCTGGGGGTAAGCCCGTCTGCTGGGCTTTTTGCAAAATATAACAACTTAACGACAACGTATCGCACAGTAAATTAAACAGTCGTCAATGCTCTTTAGAATTTACATAAATTGATCTGGTTTTAAGGCGTTTTTTGAGAGTTCATTTTGACCAAATCGACCTCTAAAAAACAATCATTTTAACGTATTTTAAAAAGTATTTATGATAAAAATGATACTAAAACGTCTTAATTAATAACCACTTTAATGATTTATTACATATAATTTATGAAACGAAAATTGGTTTAATTTTTGAAATATCTGCATTTGTTTTTTTTTATTGTAAAAAAGCTTGTCCGTCTGGAGGAGGGGGTAAGACTTACCCTCAGTCAGAAATTATAAACCTTTTCTGTTCTGAGAGTCCTATGTAATTCGATTGAGTTAATAAAAAATCTAACGATTCTATAATATAATGATTGACGTGATACTAAGCTTTCTTGTAGCACAATCTCTCAACTCTATGAAAATTTGTTGGGATGAAATTTTATTTTTAATTTAGATATGGTCCATCTATATCCAAATTTAAAAGGGTTTTTGAATTTTTAACATGGTTGTAGTATTCAAAACATTTTTATATGAGGATTATGAAAAATATATATTAATTTTGAAATCCAAGATGGAGGATTTGACTTTTTGAATTCTTGGTCACCGGTATCTTTTTCGGGATATTTTGGGATGAAGATTATGAATAATATATTGATATAATTACAAGTTGGCAGAGTAAATTTTTTTGAACAGTTAGTCATGGATATCGTTTTCGGGATATTGTGGGATGCGGATTATGAATTAAATATTGATATTGATATCCAAGTTGGCGGACTCGATTTTTTTGAACATTTAGTCATAGTTATCCTTTTCGGGATATTTTGAAATGAGGATTGTGAATAATGTATTGATATTAGAATACAAGATGGGACTTGATTTTTTTAAATTCTCAGTCATGAGTATTGTTTTTGAGATCTGTTGAGATGAGGATTATGAAAAATACATTAATTTTTATATCCAAGATAGCGGACTCGACTTTTTTGAACACTTGGTCATGGGTACCTATCGTTTTCGGGATAGGTGTTGGGATGAGGTTTATGAAAAATACATAAGTTTTTAAATCCAAGATCGCGGATTCGACTTTTTCAACACTTGATCTTGGGATGAGGATTATAAAAAATTATCAATTTTGAAATCCAAGATGGCGGACCTGACTTTTTTGAATTATTGGTCATGCATACTTAATGCCTAAGTTACTAAGTAATACTACCTGTAATACTATTACTAGTTATTTCTTACTTGCATGTGTAACTTGAACATACCTCCTCCGTGTTTCGGGGTGGGCGCAAACAGCTGCGACACAGTTTTACACTATTGCAGCTGTTTACGTACAACTAATAATTGTAATATTCTGTTTATTTGTTCAATAAAAATCTTTAAATCTTTAAATGCGTATGGTTTTCGGGATGTTTTGGATGTGGATTATGAAAAATACATATATTTTTAAATCTTAGGTGGAGACAGCTTTTTTGAATATTTCGACATGAATATCTTGATGGGTTAGCTTTTTTGAATATATCGAGATGGATATCGACATTGGATGATTGGGTGAGATAGATTGATCAAAATAATTTGTAACAACTTTATACCTTTATATGAGAAAAGAAACTTCTTTCTTTCTCTTATTGCGCAAAAAATGTTTAATACCCCTGACTGACTTCAATTTTATGAGGAATTCGCTACTTTTTCTTTGATTTTTCAAAATATTATCAGCATTATTAAAGTTTGAATATTATCACATTGACTATATTCAAACTTCAATAATGCTATCCGTAAGGTGACCATTAAGAAGCCAGTTGCCAGAACCTATTATGAAGTATTAAAATTATGATGCCAGAGTCAAATAATAGAGTGGAAGTAAAACTATGACAACTAAAAAAGCATGAAATAAAATATTTTTTAACAAAAATGTGAACCGATTTCAAACTATAAAGTAAGAAATAACTTTACAAACGGACTTCAATCATAAGGTATTTTTTGGAGTCTCTGCCAAAGTTCTATTTATACTCGTAGATGGTAACCTCATTTTTGCACAAACTCCAAATCCAAACATACCTTATTATTGAAGTCTGTTTGTAAATTTATTTCTTATTTTTTAGTTTGAAGTCGGTTCACATTTTTGTTTAAAAAAATTTATTAGTAATAAATATTGATTATCGTTTGGTGATCTGACAGGAACTAGGGATTTTGTATTTGATCTTAGGGGGGCCCCTATCGATCGGGGGGCCCTGGGCACTTGCCCAAAGTGCCAACTGGGAAAGAGGGGTCTGACTGTAATAGCGTCGATCGCATGTTGACGTGGAATTCTTGCCCACAACACTGCCAGACAGGCAGACAGTAAACATAAACACTGTCTACAGATGATACGACTTCGAATTCAATCTGCTCAACGAGGTCGTAGGAGTCTGTGATCCTGCAGTTTGTTTTAATTGGTTGAAAAAGCACTTATAAGATTAGTGAAGAGAAATAATGATGCGACCTTGATAAATCCAAAGCTTGTCGATTCGTATAGTCACTAGTGTACTAGTAGTGAGTGTCGGTTGACTGTGTTGGGTCCGTTCCGTGGTTGGACAAACAACACGAGTACTAACTATCTCTTTTTTCGTTTATTCCGTCTCTTTCGCACATAAGACCGCGCTACGCCAAACACGGTACGGGCGGCGTGGCGTAGCTTGCGTTGCGTGTCACGGTTCAGTCTGGTAACTAACCCTTGGAGTAACCGTCGCTCGAACGAATTATAATATAGTTTTGTGTCGACGATTTTGTCGGAAACTCGCGCTAAAGTTTACTTTGTTAGTTTAAACATGACAGAAAATCGATCAATTAAGTGTTATTAATTGAGTGCAATATGTTATAACGATTGAACAACAGTGTTTTACATTTTGAAAGTGTCTCAACGTTCTTATCTTGTTGTGTGCGAAGAATGTGTGACTGTTAAGTTGGAGTTAAGTTAACGTTAAGTGTTCAAAATGGGTGCCTAGGATTACACTGGAAATAGGTATCAATTGAAAAGAAAGTTTTATCATCGTCGACATGGGGACCAACCGGTTGCTTTCACCATTTACTTTGCTGCTGATTTGTTCAGGTAAGCGGACTAAGTTGCCTACTTACTTTCTGACTCACGGCCCACACCTCGCACATAGGGTTGTCAATAACTACAATAATTAGAACTGCTTCGTCAGGTAGGTATCTCATGATTGTAACTCTTAAGTTGTAACTGGAACGTTTTACCTATCTGAAAATTTAATATTGGTGAAAAGCCATACAATTCCTTTTTTTGCCTGGAACTATATAAAAAAATATTTGCTGATAAGGTACCTAATTCATTTAATATTTTTAATCCCTATATCATCTTCATTGTTTAATATTTTTTCTAATAGATCAGTAATTTTGTTAAACTAAAAGGTTATGAGTGGATGATGATGAGTGATGATGATGAGTGATGTTGATGATGATGACAAGTTTTGGCTTAATTTACCTACCAGGTACTAGTGCCAGTTTCATCTAGATTTTATAATAGTTTTGCTTTATTTTTGTTAATAGTACAATTTTAGATGTTTAGGATGATCAATATTTAAATTTTATGTGATGTCCTCTTAATCCACAAAACAGTACTATTACATGTACTCTTTTGTGGTACTACTATAGTGGTGGATCGTGCAGTATGATTGAATAATAATTTATTTATTTATTTATTTCAACTTTATTTATAAAGAATAATATGCGGTACAAAAGGCGGGCTTAATGCTAAATAGCATTGTGTTCCAGCCAACCTCAGGGATTTGCAGATAAATGCAAGGGTATGGATTAAAAAAAAAAAAAATTAAGAGATAGACAAACAAAAGTAGAAAAAGAACAAAAGATTGCAGAGAGGTCAACAGATACTAAAAAGTTGAAAAAGGACAGATTAGAATATAACATAAATACTATATTAATGTTGATATAAACAGTGATATTTATAAACTAATAAAACTAAGAGTTGAACTACTCAAAACATTATTAAATAAATACATATAAACATTATATGAAATACATATTTTTAATCTACAGACTTGTGAAAGTGAGCCTGAACCCCTCGTTTAAATGAAAATTTAAACGAGGGTAAATAATATAAATGGGTTTTAAACATTGCATCTTATAGGTCTGTGCATTGCATGGCTGTATGTGTTGTATGTTGTATGCTATTATATTAATGCATGTAATATTTTGATTGGCAACCCTAGTGGCACGCATCGTACTATAGCCGCCTGCATCAACAACTTTACTGGTCGTGTTCTCCGTAGAATGGCAAGGCTGTCTCTGTGTGTGTAGCTATCTGTGCCTGTGACTACATCAAGAGTGGTCCTTTCATTCTTTGTTAACTTTATAAAGCATTCTTGTAGCAAATCGGCAACCAATATTAAGAAACAGATATTAATTGCGAACAAATTATTGACTTTCTTATGCAAAGCTTATCTTTGGAGCAACATTAATCTAACGATTTTGTACAAAATGACAGTGTAATTAGAGGATACTTAATAACTGTAAATTGGAACGTAAATGATTCTTGATAATTAAAGTCCAACTCATTACGCCTTGCGTAAATTTTAGTATAAAAGTATTTACTTAGTTATATAATCGTTAAATCTGGGGGCACGGCAGTGCAATTGCATTGGATTATTTCCCGCGACTTTATCTGTGTGGACATAAAAACTTAGATGGAATAGAGAGTAAATATATTCTACCCACAGGTATGCGTTAACACGGCTACATATAATTATATTATTATTTGTGTACCAATTTCCAACCAAATCCGTACAGCCCTTTTTGTGTAGAGTAACAAACATGCATCCGATCCAATAGTTAAAAATGTAGAGATAATTAAATTGTGTTAAAAACAAAAGTTTGAATTAAGAATAGTTCTGTTAAATACTGTTATGTAGAGAGTACAGATATGCAATTCCAATACACATAATGAGAATGTTTAAAAATAACTCTGCAAAGCAGACATCGCTCCTACTTTAGACGTATTCTCCTTAAATGAAATGTTGCTTGCTGCTGGAGCGTCTGGCGACTTGTGAACATTCTCTCTTATTCGATTTAAAACAACCTATGGATTTTCTTAACTTAAATGTTTGCTCAATATTTTTGTGGTATGTTTTGCGACTTCAACGGATAATAATTAAAAAATTATATCGTAAAATATTATGAAATCTATGATTTTTCATGATGTTATCTGGTTAAATAACGTGAATAACGCTTAGAAGGCTGCAACTATATCAGAAAATAACTCTGCACTATGCCGTCATTTCTGAGCGGTACACCTGTACCATGATGTCAGGGATAAGGGTTGCGACCCTTGGCTTAAGGTGATAGATACAAAATACATGTAACATAATAGTAATATGTGTAGGTAAGTAATACCTACACATATCTTTTTTCCTAAATATGTATTTTACTATCGCAAACTTGAATCTGAGGAAGAATGTGCAATAAATACATATTACGCATCCTTGAGAATGGATAGGGAGTAATAGTAAAATTCCTACGATACTCTGTGCTGTGGAATGGTTAACGTAGCCGAGTTAACGTGGAAACAGAAACATTTTTATCTCGTGATGATGTTCAATCTTCAGGGCCGCGTAAATTAGACGGCTAAGGCATATAAAGCTGATAGTACGCGAGGCATTTGAAACGCCACATGCTTAGAAATGGGTTTATTTACGCTTAGAAAAACTGAAAACGAAAACGAAACTGACCGCAGTTGTATTTCTGTATTGTCTGTTTGCGTAGAGTAGAGAAAAAAAGAAATGTGGGAAATAGATTTTCAACACTGGGACATTTTACAAAATTATAAAAAATAAAGTACATGTTCATAAAATTTACGATACGAATATGTTGCGGTATGAAAATTTCTTTTAATTTGTTGCTGAGTAATGTATGTTCCTTGACCAAGGGTTTCAAAGATAACCAGTGACTAGCATAAAAATGAGTTATTTGTAAAAAATGACACGTTAAAACTGACTCTACATGACAAATCTTGATTTAAGTTATATTGAAGAATCTACTATATTTAAACAGTAAAATGTGTTATTTTTAAAGTAGGTAATTTACGTAATGATCCAATCGAATACTCGTACTGGCTAAGGCTCTTATCCGCAAACTGCAACGTCTAGCGTCGGGCGCCGGCGTGTGTAAATCGCCTTAGCCAACGGCATCGTCTGCTGCGTGGAGAGAGTGAAATCATGTTTACGAAAACCAGTTTGGATGCAGGTGCGCGTTGCGGCTGTAGGGCCATCTTTTCAACGCATGGTCCACACTCGTTATCTGAACTCGCTGGATTTAATTATGCATCGCCAAGACTCGCTCCTAAATTAAAACATACTTAAAGCCTATTATTATCAACCAGCTTTCGATCGGAGATGAATAACGATTCGACATTGTATCCAGTAAATTGATGGCCGATAAACCGAATACTTAGCTAAACTAAACTATCTGTGTACACACGACCACGACAGAAGGGTAGTTTTATCGATATGGTGGCGATTCCTTCTGACACTCTTTGGGTAAAAAGATATTGCATGAAGAAAGTAGGGTAAGGATAACTGTTTAATTGTTTAATGACAGTGAACTACTTTACAAGAAGAATGTTCACGGACTAGATATGATAATAAAATATGCTGAATTTATCATTTCAGTTGATATTAAAAATTATGCCCTATAGAACCTGGTGTCGACTTCTAAGGCCGGCACTAAATAAAACCAGCCGTTTAATCCACTAATGTGAGAGTAATGTTTCCAAAAGGAGGTCATTATGTACTTAAGGCCTTTTATGGGCAATTAAAAAGGTTTGCAAGCTTCTATTTAAACTTTTTGGTAAGCTCTTCAATAGCTTGATTTAACATCAATACACGTAATACATTATCAATTCGATGACACATTTATCGAAGTTTTATTAGTATGTTTCCGAAATAACGAGATAGAGCCTTGTTTGTCGTCATACTTTCATTTCATTGAAAGAATCGTTCGTCGAATTTGTTCGAATGCATCTAGCGAGATCAATTTTAATTGACACATAGTTAAATGATAGTTAATAATGATTTCCTCACCCACAGACGACACGAAAAGTAATTTAGCTACTTTGTATTATAAAAACGTAATTATCATTATCTTAGCTAATTTCTTCGTCTCGTAAAAATGTTAATTTAAAGCAAGTTAATTAATAATTCACAAATTCTACACAAAACGAAGGTTCAACATGCCGGCGGGGCCAGCTCCAAATATTAAAAATGAAATTGGTCTGGTTCGATGTAAACATGTGCCAAGTAACTTTTTCATTTCACGTCAACAAATAAAAATATAACGAAAAGAGAAATATTGTTACTTGTTTATTATTGCTATTTAAAAACGTACTCAAGAAGATGGGGAGGCGATCTTATAATTATGTTTGTTCCTGTGAACATTATGTTTAATTGTTAAAAATTAGTCAATAATATTATGTTGAACTTCATGGTTACAATATAAAATATTGTAACAGAGTACAAACTCTAACCTAGACTGCTGTTCTTGATTGCAAAAGTTTCCTTTCAATTTGCACTTTGTACACGCTTTTAAGAGCTTCGAGGCATTTTCAACAACTCTGAGTGAATATCAACTAATCGTACTCACATGGTTATAGAGCAGTAATTGACTTTAACTTTGTGAGATTGATGGTTTAAATACGACTTATTAATAATTTGCACCGCTAATGAACGTTAATACAATTTATAAAATTAGCTCGCATACCTATCAAGAATTAATTTATCGTTATACTCTAGAGACGTTGATCACAAATTAAATGTGAATAGGTGCGTTAAGTACCAAATATGGGATTAGCAAAGTTATAAGTAAATAATTTTATTAAATTAGCTAGTAAGTGCTTAAGGTTTATTTGAAATTTTGTAACTCATTGGCTAAATATTCAAAAATACCTACAACTGAAAAATAAAATAGAAAAAGTCTTCTTATTTTGCTTCATAACTACCATAAACGGAGCTCTTGTAAATAAATTGAACAAAGAATAGAAAATAGTGTCGGACACGGTAACAGAATAAATAAAATTAATGGTGCCATCATATTCATAATATTAAGTTATTAGCTATTGCTTTGAATCTGTGTGTGAGCTTCCCTACAAACTCTAGAGACGTAGAGAAAGACTCGTAAAATATTTACCGTATGTGAGTCAAAGTAGCGCGAGGGAAACGGTACCTAACATCCAAACAAATTCACAAACGTACTCGTATGTATTTGTATACCTGCAAGTGTCAGTGCAATCATGGAGATAGTAAGCAGAGCTGACTTGCTCGGAGACAATGGGGCCGACGGGGTGCACGATACAATTTAGTTGATACAATGGACGTTTGTTTTACCTCACGTTCCCACTACATTATTCGCACAACATTTTCCCATTACCTATCGCTTTTTTATATTTACGGCACTGTACGCGGTTGACGCGATGTTACAAGTGCCAGGAAATGAATGAAACCTCTGTAAATAAAAGGTAAGTAAGAATCAAGTACGGAAAAATAATTAGAATTTTACATCAAATGTTTAAAAAAAGATACGAATCATTCAAACTGCGTTTTATGTAATCAGCACAATAAAAATCCAAAACAACTTATTCTGCTTACATATATTATGTACTTAATTAGGGTTATCTTTATAAATGACGAATACATAGGTAACTTAAGGTAACATTATGTGCTTACTAAACGTTTTGTCTTTGTCGTTGAAGATATAATATTTCCTATAAATTATCCGGTGTGGAAAAATAAAGCCAATGGAGACAATAGAATATACCTATAATAATTAATGGTAATTCTAGTAGATAATAAAATTACTGTACATTCTTATTCACTCAAATTTAATCATTGCAAAAAACCATAATGCGGTAAAATTTTTACTGCCGCAAATTATTTTTTTCATTTCTTGAATAGAACTAATTTATATACCTATTGGGGTACGGAACTCTCTTGGCGCAATTCGTGCTCTGATTGGATCTTTATTTTTGATAAACAGAACTGCTTTTAATTTTAAATAATGACCGGTCAATATGATAAATAATGAAGTTTAGATAGTAATTTATCACTTGGCCCGATAGAGATACACATTATTCATAATGCCCGAGCTTTATATATATATAATGCCCGCATTAATCACTTGGTCCATAACATCTATACATCTGCGAATATTCTTTGCAATTGCATAGGATTTGATGCACAATCGCTTCCTATTTTTGGCGATGGCGTCAAAAATGACCATCTATTTATTAATTATTAAAAGATTTTATTAACCCCCTACGGAAAAGAAGGGGTGTTATAAGTTTGGCGTCTGCTAGTTATAAGTAAGTCTGTCTGTCTGTGGCACCGTATAGTAACCGTCATGAGTCGTGAGCACAGATTATCAGTGGTAGGGATATTGTACACTTTCGCCCAATGTACAGCAGCCGAAAACACGTGCCGGACCAATAAACGACGCACACTGACGAACTGACGACTGTCGAACCAATCGTGTGCACCGCAGCGCAGTCAATGTTAAACCGACCAATGAAAGTTGTGCTCACCACTCGTGACGGCAACTATAGTTCGCGAACGAATGAAGCGATTTGTGGGGTCTTAAATGAAAGCGTATCACGTGCACATTACAAAAAAATAATACGAGTATGTTCAATAAAAATCGGTTGAGCCCTGAAAAAACTCTGGGGGTAAAAGTAGGGAAAATATAAAAGCTTTGTGTGAAAGACATTAAAGTTCATAATGAACATTGAGACTTTGTAAGCGGAATTGCTCATTATAAAATTAATCACAAGAAAAGAACAAAGTTCTACATTAATCAACTCTTCTTTTTAACCATAACAGGTCTACACGCCTTGGTTCACCTGCTGGTGTAATATTAAACTTACAAAACCTCTTTTTCAACTGCCAAGACCCGTTTCATCCTTCAAAGCGTGAAATCATATTCCTTCTAAATACTCCACACATGTTCTATGCTCAAATGTACGGTACTACCTAACTAATTAATTTGAAAATTAAAAAAAAACCCCGACACAATAACGACAATTTTCATTGAACATATTATTTTGTAATGTGCACGTGATGCGCTCTCATTTGAGACTCCCACTCGATTATATTTGCAGACATTCGGTTATTCTGCTCCACTTTCAGCCCCACAACTTTTAAACGATTTTCATTAAACATGTCTAAGAACACTCGGACGTAACTCACCTTTCATACAAAAAAAATTAAATTGAAATCGCTTCATCCGTTCGCGAGCTACGGTGCCACGACCGACAGACAGACGGAGAAACAGACAGACACGTCACACTTATAACACACCTTCTTTTGCGTCGGGGGGTTAACAAATGGTACTATGTAACATTAAATCAAATTAAAATTTAATAGTTTTATTTGCACTTATTTGTATACAGTATACCATTTGACAAAAAATTAAATAGAATAGGTACATTTGAAAGGAAGGTATTGGTAAATTTAACTTGAAACGTAAATTTCTCAGATTTGTAACATTTTTTGTATGCAATATTGTGAACATTATTAAATTAATATATTTGTGCTATTCACATTTGTCGCCTAGGAAAAGTCTCTTCGGCACCCGCACTTTCCTAATCGAAACACAAGACAGAACGACATGGTGGGTTAAAAATGAACCTATAAGTTAGTTAAAATAAGTTGTAAAAATCTACAGTGGTCACCCAATTGAAGCTCATTTTTTGCTTTTCAAAGTGCTCATACGTGACAACTTGTAAACTTAAATAATTATTATTTATTACGTTACACGTAATAACCTCTAGCACACAAATAAAACCACGAAGGGATCCGATTACCTGTTCCTGTAATGTATTGTGTTACGCTAAAGATTTATGGCTGAACATTTTTGTATGAAATAGGTAATAAAATGTAGAGTCTCGTCCTTGTGTTATTTTATTTCTCCTAGCTCTACAAGTAAAGTATATACTATTTTCTATGAGCATTATCGCTGCGAAAACCATTAGTAGTGTAAGTTATGGAGTCCAACTATGGAGTTTAACAATCAATTAACGCCAGACGTCCACTTATATCGTGTGAAAGTATTACTATTTCAAGTTTCATATTTTAGTTCCACCATTTAGATAATTATAACGGGTAATATGTGGATTTATTTTCGCCGTTATTACTTTTGAGTGTCACTTAAGTACTTAGTTATTTTTGGTCGTTTTTTGCTCGCTGGTTGGAACGGTCGCCATGTGTGCGGAACGGAGCTCAAAAAGCACATGTGGCGGGAACGCATCCCGCGCACATCCGGGCTATCTCCCCTGCTATTTTAAACTAGCGTTCGATAAAACCCATCCTCATCATGATGGATTATTTGTGAAAGATATACCTATCCATCACCGATATAAAATACAAACATCAACGTTTTTGAATGGAAATGGATATGTCAATATTTTAGTTGCATAAGTATTGATAATGCGGAGTCCAGACATATTGAACTACGATTAAGGTAATTAAATAAATATTCAAGTCAAATAGTATATTTAATTAATTTACAATGTACTTATTTTAATTGAAAACGCCAACGAATTAATCGAAAAGGATAATCGTTTCTTCCTAGCGCTTACGAACGTAGAGTCCTGTGGTAGAGTCTAACTAGTGAGAGGCATAGTTTTGTGATTGAAGCGTAATTTTGTGGATGACTAAGAAGTTGTGATTTTTTTATTATTATTGACTGTTAATAAATTTAAAAAGGACAAAAATCAATCGAATGGGAAGAAGGTAGTGCTGTGAGCTGAGGCTGTAAGAATGTTGAGCCTAGGATACATTAAAGTGTCATTTTGTGGCTGAGTCTAAATGACTAAAATTGTAAAAAAGTTCTATGTTTTTATTCACAATCGAAAAACTGAAGAACTAAATGTAAGCGTACGTGTCTTCTAACTAGTAAGTGCAAATGATCGTTCACACCGATCTGTGGAAAATCTAGGCAGGTAGGTAGTTATTCTAAGTCGCACTTGCAAATATGAATAAAAATACTCAGACAGCCACATTCTATTGAAATTTGGGTAAGTATTGCAATTCTCTTTTATGGGCACTTAAAATAACATTGAATGCAGTCTACGTACGTTTTAAGTCGTAACAAGTTGTAGTTTTGTTACTGTAAAATCTATATCTGCTAATACTTAATAGTTTAACATCTTTTCAATACGTCCCAGAAAAATCTATTCAGGTATTATTAATATTTATACCTGTGGTGTATTGTGTAGAGGTACTCGTAGCTCGGCCGGCAGGTAAACCGATCACGTTTCGTTGCGGTGCGGCTGCCCAGGAGCAGCCTGTCGTAGAGCAGAGCGCGACAGAGATGGGATCAATCTCTCGTGCGAGAAAGAGACGGAGAAAGATAAGAGTGAGGGGAGTGCGCGGACCGGGACCGGCCGAGCAGGTAACCGACGAAGGCTGCACAACTCGACGCATGCACCAAATCACGAAGATGCAACGGCTGTTTGTGCCACATACATATCTACATGTAGGTACACGGATAGAATCAAATTCTAATACTAATCGACGTAGTGCGATAGTAGTTGTACTAAAAAATTGCTGCTTCATAGTAGCCTATTCAAATCGAATTCTATTCCGCCCACCATATCTGGGTAGGGGATCAGCCGCTTTCAGTTATTTTCAATTAATTACTGCACCCCTGCGATAGCATTGTAGAATAGACACTATCGCTATCACCACAAATTCTATTGTTATGTTTGAACATTTGAAGGTAGGTACCATCTGAAAATGTGGTGTGGAGAGCATTGTCCTTCATATATTTTTTATCACACGAAAGTCAGATAAAACGTAAGCGTCGATTTAATTAAATGCTCATTGGAAATCATAATTAGGTACTTACGAGTGTGTAGAGAGAATCAAATAATGGCGAAAGTACAGCTTACCTTACTAATGAATTCTCCAAGCAATGGCGCAACGTGGTTGTGGTAGACAACGCGGTCTGATATCTGGTCTTCCGATATCAAAAAGATTGCAATCAGCCTGCAAAGACTTTTAAGTAATACGAGTACCTAGATAATGCACATCATTGTTAGCTTGCATCTGTATACGTCATCGAAAAGTTTTGTTCGTTGGTTTAATAGATCCCTTCAATCGCAAAGTTGCAAGTTTCATCCAATCCATGAGGGAGCATCTAAGCTCGCTTGCAAAATTTGTGTCTCAAATATTTTTGATAGTGATTATTTTTTAATTCACATATAAAATAAAATATGTATCTATAAATCGAATTCCTTTACCTATTTGAGTATTTATTTTATTTAAAAGATTTTAAGTCCTTATTCTATTTTAGCTGATTTTTGTTACGATAACAGTAATTAACTTCGTGTGACATTATATCTCCGCATACCTCCCATACTCACCGGATGGTAACAAAATCTACTTGCAAATTTTATAGATGACCAATATGACCATCTGCCGAGTTACAATATGCATCGGCAATCCGGCTTTGATAGAGTAGGTAATTCTCGTCAGTGCCTCGGGCGAAGTTCGGGTAACTTGGAGACCAAACTCTGCTAGCCAATTTTAACACAATAAATCATCATTTCATAATAATGTATCCTTACCTGCCATGCCACAATATACTTACTGCAGTAAGTGTTGTAAACTCTGAACTGGAATTCGAGATCTAAAATTTCAGGGGTAATCAAAAGAAAGTAATCAAGAAAATTGCGTTTCCTTTGGAATATACGAGAAGTAGGTAGGTAGGTATGAAATGCAGTAGGCACCTACGTTATGATTTTGCTTACATTAGACTTAAAATAAAAAATGTACAACAATAAGATAACAATGGTATAATGGTACTTATATTATTATTATGTCTTATTACTTTACCTGTCCGTTTTCTTAAAACCATGTAATAGTCTTTATTAGTCTAAGGTAGTAGTATAATAGTATCTAAAAGGCAGTGCACATAATTAATTTAAAAATATTTATTTATCCACTTGTTTTTAGCTTTTTTGTTCTTCACGCAGTCGAGCTTTTTGTTTTTTTTAATAATTTTTAAAGTTTGTGTTTGGATTTATTTCGTTTGTACGTAGAGGAGGAGGAGGGAACGACCCCATTTTGTTGACGATTGAGATCCCTTCCTTTGAATTGAAATTAAAAGTATTCCTCCCTAGTTCCTATTAGGAAAACCTTTTTAGTGTATTGCAATATTCAATGTTACTTTTCACTTACATATAGATAGAATGTTAATGTCATAAAGTAATAAGTAGTAATACTTAATTATATAAATATAATAAAATATTTCTTATATTCCTAATTATATTATTATATAACTAGTAGATACTAAAGGTGTTTTCTCGTTAGAGTGGCCTCCCATGGTCCACCTTATTTGCTAAACGCAAATATGAGTAACTGTGTACATGTAAGGCATCAAATTTATTTATTTGCAGATCATTTTCCATAACGAAACATAAAAATACGTAACAAGCGTAAAGTGCCTCTGCCACGCTTTCTCATGCAAGTAGAAATATTACTTGTTACTCGCGTACAAACTGAGAGGTTGTGCAAGAATCGCAAAAACGATATACACATCTTTAGCCTGCATCATTCGAGCTTATGAAGTCCTTAGGTAAAGGCCCCCTTTCATGAGGGTATGCTACCCTCCCGCGGCACCTCATCCCCTGCAATAAACATCACGCTGAAAGTGTAAACATACCTACTTTAATTGTTGTCGTCATCTGTCATCTTATCCAAACAATAGATCGTATTACCCGTCTGCGAAAATGGGTTCACGAGTTCACGTGGGTTAAAATGCCTATTTTCTAGTAGCGACAGTTTCTCTTTATCTTTACCGAGTTTAATATTATTAAACAATTTTAAATATGTGATTAAACTCCATCGGGATGCCATCGTAGGTATTCTTTAAGCTGAAATACCTACAGAACTTCAAAAAAGTTCATGGAGTGCGTTCCATGGCACATTCAATATTTATGATGATCGAATTACATATCAATATCAGGTGGATACTTTAGATACGGTCTGAAGAGAAAATTTAAACGGGATGCAAATTTTAGTACAAGGTCTAAGCACCTAGATATAATATCTTGTGTGGTCTCAATTATTTTTGTAATATATATTATTAGATATTATTGTACTAACTAAAGCAACTAAATAAGTTGCAACCAAGTGAAGTCGTAGACGTAAACAAGTAAGTATTTTATAAAAATCTAAGAATTTCAGTGAGCAGAGTTGCGCTAGAAGGCTAGTTTCAATTAATAATCTCGATGGGCTCTCATGGCAAATGTATATTTAATGGCTTTTGATATTAGCAAATGAGTTTATATTTGTTTAAAAATTTACTGCGAGAGTGTAATGAGATTTAAATATACTTTTTATTAACTGCTGTAATTATTTATTAATTTCCTAATTTGTAACAAACACATAGTGAAATTTCAGATAATTGTACAGCCTAAGCTATTCCAACATATACCTAGACATTTTTTGAAAAAAGAATATAAAGTTAGATTTTGGCACACTATAGTAAATGCAATGTTCGACGTGATCATCACGCAGAAACATATTATCTACTAACTTTAAATTGTTGAATAATTGAAGTGACCCAAAATTTACAAAATTTCGTCGAAGGAATAAAAAGTTTCATACAAACTTCCATTTCAGTCCCATTTCACCCCCTTGGGGTTTGAATTTCGAAAAATCCTTCCTTAGTGGATGCTAACGTCATAAAAGTAATACATGTGCGAAATTTCAAGTTTCTAAATCTAAGAGTTTGGCCTGTGTGACTGCGTTTATAAAACTTTCATCCCTTATTTTACCTACTTAGGGGTTGAATTTTGAAAAACGCTGAAACACGTTTGTCATAATTTTTGCCATACTCTATTCATACAAAATTTCGTGCATATATGTCCAAGGAATAAAAAGTTTCATACAAACTTCCATCCCCCATTTCACCCCCTTGGGGTTTGAATTTAGAAAAATCCTTCCTTAGTCATAAAAGCAATACTTGTGGGTAATTTCAAGTTTCTAGCCCTAAGGGTTTGGCCTGTGCGTTGATACATCAGTCAATCACCTTTTGCTTTTATATTTAATAAAAGATTTATTTGTTAGATCACCTGGCAGGTGGAAAGTCCTACCGAAACGACGTCTTTTTGAGAGTCTTATTTTTAGCTATTTATAGCTTGAGTATTTGAGGCAACGTGAAATTTTAATAGGGTATAATAAATAATACCCTATTAAAATTTCAAGTTGCCTCAAATACATTTTTTACATTCATTTGCAAAACATGTTTGCAGGCGCCTGGCAATGTTAAATCCCCGACTAAATTGTCTTGCTTAATTTTTTTTAAATTCTTTAAACATTAAACTAAAAGTAAAAAAAAGTTTCATGTTGCCTCAAATACCTTTTTTGGAAAACAAAAATAATATTTTAAAAAATGCATGGCTTGATTTAGCCCCGCTACTCACCAGCCAGGTCTAGCAGAGGAGAGGTATGAGACAAGTTTTCAGCTTGCCTCAAATACCTACCCAAAAATTGATGCCAGCTCTTAGACTAATAATAAAATTGTACCTACTTACTTTTATTGTTGTGGTACACCTCAGGTGTTTAACGGTAGAACGGTACAGGTATTTTTTTACTGAGTATGACAATAACCTTGCACTTATAAGTTAACATTAATTAGATTAGATAAATCTAATTAATGTTAATTAAGATAAAACATAAACATACATAGAACATAAACAAAATACAAACGAATATGTATGGTTAAAGGACAAAAATCGTAGATTCTAAGAAACAATCTATACGAAGGGCGCGGTCCCGTTGCGTAGGTTAAAATATTTGTAGGTCAGATAAATAGTTTAGTAACCAATTCCGAAGTTACGGTGTAGCAACGTATTCGAACAATAGCCTGTGAATATTTAAAAACCGCCGGCTCTACATACACGTAGTTGCAATCCGACACATCGTGCGCCCGCATAGTCCCACGGTCTCGTCTTACCAGATACGTGAGACTAGTGCTAAATTAGAACAGCACGCTACGTAGTGGATAATATCATTTTATCGATAGTGCTTTAAAAGTTATAAAAAATAGGAATGGTGGTGTTATGAGAAAATAATGGCAGTAATGTTTCTACAATAACTATTGGAATATCCACAGAATAAACAAATTCTAATTGATTTTGGGAACACTAGGTACGTCTCGGGTAGCCCCTTATCTAAGCCCAATTTGCAGTGAAACAACCAATGTTAAATTTTATTTCTACAGTAAACTAGTTTAACAAAATCTTGTTTATTATGAGGAGACTGTACTTCACGTTGGGGCACTACAGTATCCTAATTCTCAGAATAATTTGTATCTTCTGATTACAGGGTGTAAGCAAACAGTAGGTACTTTAATCCTGCCCGAAGTTGGAAGTTGTTGTATATGAGATTTTATTGCCAGCGCTCTCGTTTGCTATCACTTCCAAGTAAAGTTACACAAAAAATAGCATCAATAGCAATAGCTTATGGTTTAACGTGAGACAACGTCCTCGGTCCCCTCCTTCGATCGCGGGCTCGGTTTTCTCATTGTCGATGTAGTACACGTGTGTTCAAGTGGCGACGAATGAATCGACGACGATCAACAACCAATTGAAGCTGAGCTTGCCACTTACATAAAGCAGTCACTTAACAGCCTTGTAAAGTTATATACTTATATACACAATATACTTACACAACAAGGTTTTAATACATAGGACATTATTATAAATAACAGTGTGCCTAGACCAGCACTCAATCCACGGGTTCACGTGGTTTGAACTATCAATGTGGTGAAATATACAATATGTTTGAAATGTACAATATGTGCGATAGTGTAGTGCGGTAAAATGATGGTGCAAAGACAGACACAAACAGACAGCACAGACAAAGACTTTAAGCACAGAAAACCTTAAGGGGGGTTATAGCACACCGTGCAAAAAAAAAACAACGGGTTGCACTCCTGTAGTGCCGGCAGAAGTGAAAACTTGAACATTAATAATAACGTTGTGCATTTTTGAATATTTTGGAATGGTTAGGGAATAATTGCTTTATTTATCAGTATAAAAATACTATCATTTATCGTCACTTTTTTCATTAATAGATGCAACACTCTCCCTCCGTCTTACCAATTTTCAAAATTACAAAAATTTTAGTGTAATTTGTTAAAACAATCATTCATTAATTGGTGTTGTTGGTTCCACACGCACCGGTAGCACTTATTCTTTGTAGAGCACGTAAGACTAAAGTGACTAAAGCCTTTGTACGAAGTAAGAAATTTCAGCTTTTGGGTAACTAAAGACGGAGTCAACACGCTTACTACTCGTATATATCCTAGTCCTACAAAGGATTAATTTGCTGTTAAGAATTTATAATTTTATATCTTGTGGGGCACAAAAACTAGGAGACAATCTTTGAATTATTACCTACATAGATAGCACTTCAGAGAAATACCTAGGATTATATTTATACAGAGCAAAAAAGAAATCTGATAACACAGATAATACCTATTCCAAGAATACAATGTTCCTGTTTAAAATAAATAAAAGCTTACAGACAATCTCAAGAAAGAAACATTATCCTCGGTTTACAAATTGTCAAGGAGTAGCCTTTGTTTTCTTACCGGAATAATTAGTCATCAAATGTAAATGACAAAGTAAATGTAAGTAGTACTTGGCAGTTAAAATTACTAAAAATTCTTGAAACGTTATAACGTTAAAATCAAACAATTGGCACAGTCCCTTAGGAGGATATTAATAGGAAATCCTATTCTATCCTGGAAATTGAAGACAGTACTTGGTTCAATAAATAACGGTTTTTAAAAGATTTAAACTAATATTAATGTTAAGAAAAATACATAGTATCTGAGACCGTTGCTACATTACACGCGACATACCTTGAACAATTTAACGTAGCAAAAAGCATTATTGTGGTATCAATCGCGTGATCATTGTTTGCTTATAAAAAGATTTCGGAAATGTTATCAGTGTTATTTGTAAATGGGCCTTGGGTCCCGGTTGGCGGGAGCGGCGGCTCTGCAGGCTGCGCGGGCGCAGGCAGAGGCACGCGACCTCGTGTCATTGACCGCCGTGACGTGCTAGCCCGCGCCACCGCGCCGCACGGGTGCCGATGTCGTTGGCTAGAAACTTTTTAAATTAAATTCGTTAGCTACCTAGGTTAAAGTTGCCTATATCCGGATTAAGAAAGTTCTACATATTACTAAACTTAAAGTCTGACCAGGGCTTTTGTATAAAGCCGGCGCGGCGCCAAATATACCTTTGATATGGACACACCAATTCTGTCTGCTAACATTGTCAATGTCAATTTTTTGCAAGCTCGTTAGCTTAGAAACACCATTGTCATTATTCGTTCATTTGCCAGTCAAAGAAATTAGTTCATAATTATTCCGCAACATGAGGTGTGCGAAAAAGTACGGTCAGAATATAACGATTTCAACGGCCTGCTCTAACCGCGCTTTTATAATTACGTGGGTAACGGAATCCTTCGACTTCATATTTTTAGATTCAAATCGTTTAATTAATTTGAAAATTAGCTCATGAAAAAAGACCGCTAACAATATTTAGTCAATAGCAATCAATAGAGTGTTATTGAATTAGTCTGATTTTGATTATTATGATGTCAATAAGAAAGGTACCTAGGTGATGGAATTCCGTAATGGATCTACTGAGTGAGACCTGTCACTTGTAGTTTGCACTTCAATAAGGCATTTGTTAGATGCACTTTGGTGCTTTCTGTTCCATCTGATAACGAAACAAAGTGTGTTTTTTTTAGTTTTCTACACAGCAGAAATTATTTTAATATAATACAATATTCAAAATTCAAGAAACTTGCATTTATGAAATGAAGAGAAAATAAAACGTGGAAGAAACGTAGGAAAATAATACCTATTGTACTTCAGATTTTACTTTTTACTACTAATCTTCTCTGCGACTATGTCTACTAAGGCACTAATTTCTCGGAAAAGATTAATATAAGAGATTTCCATCTTATTGTAGTTATATGTACTCGTATATCTTTCAAAGCTTTACAGGGTATTCAAATGAAAAAGAAATATAAATTTAATTAAGCCCACCTACATAAATAAACACCAAAATACAGTAAGGAACTTACCTGGTAGAGTAATTCCTACAGGCGAGCTTAATTGTATTTTTAATAATGTTAACCTGAATTACGTTTTTAATTATGTACCTACTTATTACTTCTTAGGAGCAAGTAAGGTATATATAGGTATTTGTCTACCATGGTTAGTTTCTATTGTTACTCAATAATACAAAAATACATTTGTAAACCAGTCTATGTTTTGATTGTACTCATATACTACTAAGGTAGAGTGACAGTGAGGTAAACATAACCAGAGACTTGAATATAATGTTAATTATAAGTTTGAGATTTATAATTTCATATAAAGAATATTTTGACGCGTCGTGTCGCGCAGTTGCGCTGCAGTGCAGTTCCGTCTAGTGCGGTCTTACCTTAAAGGTGACGCGCCCTACCTTCGCCGCCAGAGATGTCGCACGCACATGTACACTAACCCACCCATCAAGTATGTATGTATGTATGTATGTACCTACATAGCAGTACCACACGAGCGCGGGCTTACTTTTCAACGTTCTTAGAACATACCTACCGTACTCAATGCCTTGTGCTCAATTTATTCCTAAAAATAAGGTAATCTTAAGCTCTACCAATCAACAATTCATATTATTCTACATGCATAGGTTTAAATGAAACGGTTTTGAAATAACAGTCCAATGCTTTAATGCATTGATACCTTGTTGATCGACATAATAAAGTGCGTTTTATACATTAATTTAATGTGAGTACCTAGGTAAATTTGTACTTCGTACAATAATCCAATTTCGGTTTTAAAGTCCCTTTTGTAATGATATTTTAATTACATCATTAAAGACGTGACCGCGCTGTTGTGGCACTTTTATAGTCAGATATACCTACTTATAATGAAATTGATTCATATTAATAATAATTTCTGATAAAGTACTGCATTTTAATAATAATAATCATTGATATGAATTAATAAAAAGTCTTTTTGCGCTCTTTAAGAACAATAAGACAACTTTGTTTATCTTTCCGTGTGAAAATCTGCCGAACTAAGAGTAATTACATTTAAAAAAAAGTTGAGTGCCGGCAGAAGTGAAAACTTAAGATGTGCTTTCTTGTTGTGGACTACAGTTCAATTAAAACACAATTAAATTTCTCTGTAAGGAAAGAAACGAAATTTAAAGCATTAAATGTCATTTAATAATCTCAATTTCGAATCCAAAATCACAATAATTTAAAACAAAAATATTTAGCTTTTTCTATAACAAAATACTCTCATTATTTATGAATGTTTCCTTTTGACAGTTTCCATAGTTCCTTCATATAATAGTTCCATGGTTCCATCTAAGGGTCTACGGCTCTACGCAGACGTACCACAACCACACCACAACTGCAACCATCCACGGTCGAGTGTCAAATAGTATGGAAAATGTCACTTCCATTCACACGACACGACCGACATTTACCGACCTGTGCTATTCACACGAGACCATAAACTGACTGCATTTTGTCGCGTGGTTGTGGTCTGGTTGTGGTACGTCTGCGTAGACCCTAATTAGACGCATTTTGTTTATAAATGTCTCCTTTTGACAGTTTTCATAGTTACTTTGACTTTCTATATGCTTCTATAGCTGCGTCTCATAACGGTGTCGCGAGTCCAAAGATTTTATCTAATCTAAAAATACTCGAATGCGTACGAATTATAGATATATACTACTAATGCCATCTCCTTGTCGTTTGGATAAAGTTCCGAAAAGGTCATACCGTTTTTTTTTCTCGAAATTTCGTACACTGTATTTTAATTATCATATTCGTAATCAGCGTGTCGAAATACGTAAGTGTACGAAATATCTTAGAGAAAAATGTCCCTTCAATGGGTTAGGTTATAGGCCATTTTTTCGAGTTTTGACCTCGAAAATGAAATTTGCGCCAATTTTTATTACCATTTTCGTAATCAGTGTGTCGAAATACTTAAGTGTACGAAATTTCAAGGAAAAAAGCGGTATGACTTTTTTGGAACTACACCCTGCCGTTTTAAATGGACCTCTCATTTTTAACCTTCCACTTTTACACTAGCCATCAGGCTCGGGCTAGTGTAAAAGTGGAAAAAATCAACCCTTTCTGATCCGCAGATGTCGACCAATCCGTTGACTATCCATTGGTGCGTGTAAAAATCCGACGTCGAACCACATTAAATTGTTATAAAGTAGTGTTTCTCATCGAACGCGCGATACGTTAAAAGTTATTACAGGTAGAATAAATGAGGTGCCTATACGATACACTGTAATGATATCAACAATCATTTCGGAATAGCTTTAAACTTTCCTTTAGGTACTTAACAACAGATCAGTTTTTTATTTTAGTTTGTTGTAACAATTTTTTTTAGAAAAAGACTAAAAAACCTCTTCAGGAACGTTAGGTCTATGCGATTTTATCTTGCAAGCACAAGGAAGTTTGTAAATATTAAATAAGGCATTCAGAGTGTGCAAGATAAATTGCTGTAATAGCGCAGATTAAAAATTCATCGTTTAATTTAGCTGGTCGGCCGAATGGCACTCCAGTCGTCTCCTAATTATACCCTTGGTTCTTGCTTCCTTTCAATTCAATTCCTTACAGCTGATGTTAAATAGACAGGGCTAAGGGGATTGCCTTTCAGTGTACTGGGTCAACCTAGACATAGCAATAAAGCGATGAGTAGGTATGCTGGCTGCTTTATCTACATTTGCGAGGGATTTTTGTAAGTGGCCCTTATTATTTAAAATTACGAGTCTAGCAGTACTAGTATTTAAAGACATTTATGAAATAACCAATAATAATTTGTATTTGTAGTGAACCCACATTAAATTGCGATATAAGTCTGAGCAAGTTTTATGTTTGTTTACCTTTTGATGAAGACTGCGCCCGTCTGAGATCTGACTGGTCTCATGTCGAAGGTAAACGAGACGTGCTTTTAGTTTTTAAAAATATATGGATTTTATTTATAAATATTTCCGCCTGATAACTAGTTACGGATTTTTAAGATTCGATTCTAAAATGGAAGCAAATAACAAAAATGTAATGCTTTCTGCTGAGCTATTTCTGTGGCGATATGTCTGAAAAGTTTTATATTACACTGATATGGAATCACCATCTAGAATTGGACACACAAAGAGAAACAGTATAAAGCTTTTTAAGACTTAATATTTCTATAATGTTAGTTTAAAATGTTATTGCAAAAAAAATTCATTATACAAAAATTATGATAAAAATAGGAGATCGTTAAAGAAATAGCCATGTTACCTTTAAGTGCCCATAAATTTCCTCCTTTCTGATTGTATTGTATTCTAAAATAACATTACACAAAACTTGTAAAACTACATTTTAAGGTCATTCAATAACATGTGCCTACAAAAGTCTACATTGAAATGTTGGTACTTCAACTTAATAAATAATTTTGCCACCCAAAAATTTATCATTATTTACCTACCTTAACAAGTAAAGATTTGCGTCATCTTAATTCGTTAACATTCATACAATTCAAACACCCACACTGTTTAGACTCAGAATTAATTAACTTCCCTGCGGACTTAGTTCTAGACAGTCGAGTAGGTATGTATCATTTTATAATATTCAAAATGCTTTCTGTATCCTAATAAGTTCTCCATGATAAGATAAAAAGAACCGTGCGTTATTATCTACTTAGACAAAGCCCAAAGTTACTAAGAATTTTAATTATGTAGTTCACAGGTCAAAAAGGTTATATGTGTTGCTTTCGAAACTTGAAACCGAGTCATTAATATGCTTAGAAGAAACAACTTATTGGTAGAATACGCTTTGTACAATGTATCTTTTTATGTAAAATTTGAAACAAAACGAAGCTAAAAACATGGGTAACACGAGTGTAAGTTTTGTTGTTTTTAAGCGTCGTAAATATTAGTCGCATTAACTCGCATTTTTTTACGGGAATGCAGTATTAGAATTATTCTTTCTAAAATAATAGGAGAATTCATTTATAAAGCATTTTCTCCATGCAACTTTAAATTCTAAACAATGCTACTCGTAACAAATTTTTTAAAAATAACCTGATGATTAACCATACCTACATACCTATTGCGGATTTGATTTGCGGATCACAAAATCTAATTTCGTGTTTCAAACATCTCGAAATAGATATTTGATTACAAGCGCGATTTAACACTTTTTTGCTATATTTATCATAAGTAAGTTTGTAGGTACCGGCAACCAATTAAAGGACCCAACAAAAAGCTAGTTCCACTTCTGTTTGAAAGTCTTGGAACTTTGTGAATGAATAACGGAGTGCAAACTGTCGCGTCCATTTTCTTGTCAACGGGAAAACTTGGAAGAAATATGTTCGTGTACATAGTTTATTCTGCAGAGTTGTGTTTCTTATAAAGTTAACATAACTGAACGGGAACGAAGCCTTCAATGAGCAACATTTCTTGGTAGTTAGTTTCATGATTGAACTTATTTATTAAGTTTCTTGTATTTGAGGATAAGGTTCATTGTCGAATGATCGCCGATTGTATTCCAAACAGAAAATTATTGAAAGTAGATTTCATCGTCTGAATGATCGTCTGACCGATCAAAGTTCTAGATAGCCGTATTTGCGATTTTAAACCCAAGCTTCTTCAGCCCTCCGTTGTGATCAGAGCTATAGGATTAATGATTTTTTCCACTATTTCTTATCTTTGTTTTATTTACAGTGGGACGGTTAGCGCGGGCGGCCGACGAGCAACACGACGCGAGGGAGGGCGACGATGTCACCATGCAATGCAGATTCGCCCTCGAGCCCACCGCCGGAGAATCCCTCACTTATTACTGGGTTCGAAGCACCACGAGCGGGCACGACAACGTCGCCATTGGAAATATCCCCTTGGAAACCAACTATCAGTAAGTAAAACAAAAGTAACACCCCAAGAAAATTCATTTAGCGGACACAAAGGGAAGGTACCTATAGAAAAACAATTACAAAAGAAAATACAAGCGATATTGTCGCTGTGGAACGACCTATTTCGAAAGAAAATACGCTGTTAAGGTGGATATTGTAATCGAAATGAAAAAAGGTAGAATGCCACAAAAAAAAATTGCAGCAAAGACGCAGATATGCCGAGAAAAGGAATCACATCCGCAGAACACTTGAACGTTCAGGCGTTTTTCATTTCACACTTTACTGCCCTGACATACACGTACAACATGCGTGACGCCTTTGTTAAAATACGCAAAAGAAGGTGTATTATAAGTTTGACGTGTCTGTCTGTTTATCTTTCTTATCTGTCTTATTTATCTTTCTTTCGTGTTCTTAGACATGTTTGATGAAAATCGGTTGAGTCGTTTAAAAGTGGGGAAGAATAACCGACTGTCTGCAAATATAATCGAGTGGGGTCTCAAATGAAAGCCCATCACGGGCACATTACAAAATAATATGTTCAATGACAATTGTCGTTATTGAGTCGGGTTTTTTTTTAAATTTCAAACTTTATTTACAAGGTATTATGTGAACATAAAAAATGCTCCAGGCGCACAATCTTTTTAACAGCTTTTTTAAATTTTACATAATACAGGTCCTCTTGGAAGATTTTAAGTTCAAAATATTTTTCCCGATTTTGGGGGGAAACAAGATAAAGGCGTTATTTGTTTTAAATCTTTTAGTAGGTATCATTATCATCATCAGAAGTACAGCTTAGTGGTCTACTATAGTATTTCTCTAATGTTTTGATATTTGACGTTCACCCAAATGTTTTGTTACAGAATAACATACGCGCCATCAGAAGGTCGCTACGATCTGCTGGTGTCGAACGTGTCCTATGAGAGAGACAACGGGCGGTTCGAATGCCGCGTGAAGGCCGGCGGATCGGGGCGCACGCTCCACTCACAGGGGCATAGCCTCACAGTGCTCACCCAGCCGCAACCGCCGTTACTCTCTCCAGGGGCACACGCTCAAGCGCAGGAGGGAAAGGAGCTCAAATTAGCATGCTCCAGCGCGGGAGGCTCGCCTGAACCTATCATAAAGTAAGAAGCTAAAGTCTTCGGAAAAACAGTTATTCATTTGCTTGTAATTTAGGCAGTAAAAACCGGTGCCGGCGCTATAAACATTTTTTCCTAGAAAATCAATACATGTTTTAGTACCTAGGTCCCATTTTTATCTTCAATCTGAGATGGTTTAACTAGTTTGGGGGGTTTGAAGTCAATTTTGAGGATATGATCGTAAATCATACGCACAGGCTACCGTAAACGACGCTGACGTAGTAGTTACCAGTGAAATTTGCAAGTCAATTATCTTCGGGCTGTTTAATCAATACTAAGGCCAATTTGAGCTGTTTAGACAAACCCATTAGGGACCCGCTGCAGGGTTTGGTATCCTCGCATAATGAAAAGCATACAGTCTTTAGTATCGAGTTAGTTTAGTACTTAGTCTCCGACCTATTGCCGGTCGGTGGGCTACATATGCTTTGGAGGATATAAGGCATTATTTTCAGGCATGCAGGATTCCCTAGGAAGTTTTCCTTCACCGTTAAAGCAGGTGATATTTATTTTTGTAATACACACATAACTACGATATTACACTAACTCTCGAGTAAATTTCAGAACTTTTAGCCTCTGGTTATCACTGATTATCTTTTGAGTGGTAGTTACGTAGTAGTGTGATTTGTGTATATTGATCTTTTTAATGGGTTTCGTGTTCGTTACCCATAGTACCGCGACGAAGTAATTTCTGCGTCACGTGCGCAAATCACTTAGCGTCTTTGCGTCTTATTAAACATCTAGCAAGTTAACCCACACAATCTTAGTTTACTTCAATAATACGTTTTTTTTAACCCATCTTCATCAACTAATGTCCATCACTGATGATGGTAGCGCGATGTTATCACGTTCCCGATGAGGCACAACCCATTTAGCTTTGAAATTCTTTAACTTTGCTTAGAGCACATCTAAGAAACCAATCATCTTCGAAATTTTTCTATAAGGCACATAACAGATTGTCACGATATTTGACTTTTAAGCCTTTTTTTACTTTTTATCACGCGTAAGACACGACATTGCCGCGATACGAGTGTGAATGGTCATACAGAATCGGGCCCCAGGTGTGAACAATGTTGCAGTTACGCTGACATTAACTGACATTTGTTTTAGCACATTTCCCGAGTCAACTTACTTCTTCGCTCAGGCTTACCTCTTTCATGGTCTTTTTTGAGACACACGTGTAAATATTAGGAGGGATATCCTTCCGAGGCATTTTGCGGGGTAAAGGTGCTGAAAAATATAATTTTATTTTGTTTATTAAATCAATGAAATTGGTATTATGCATTACGTGCCTTTATTATGTTTCGAGTATTTCGATGTATCGGTCGATGTTTATAGATGACCGTACTCATAATACATGCATAGATGGTACCTCGAAGGGGACACGTACCGGATAGGTACGGACGTCAGGGTGTAAACCGTGCCGCCCCCTTCTGACATTGCTTTTAGCACATTTAGTGAAATTCACATTTCGTGCCTCGTGTCGTGAGTCAATCTCGTGTTCTTGCTCACGTTTACGTTTTTCACGCTCGTTTTGCCATTCACGTGTAAACATTGAAATGACCTTCCGCCCGAGATATTCTACAGGACATGGCCTAAATTAAAAAGGGGTTAAATACAGCTTCTTTTTAAATCCAGTAGCGCATGATGACCGCAATAGGTAATTTCTGTGTTGTTACCTACCTATTGTTGATGTTGCAGCTCATGAGCTAGTCATTGTTATACTTAGCGTTTATTAACAATGACATGGTTATTTTGACCGATATAGTGTAATTCAGTAAGAGGTGATAGCATGGTGGCTATTCGATCTCTATTGCGGGAGGTCCAATTAAGTGGGCGCCAAATTATTTTCCCTGAAGTGTCAGCGGCCTAGTACTGTCGGTGTATCCTTCGATTCGTTGTTATTGTTAACGTGTGCTATGTTCACAGATGGTACCGCGATGGCGCCACGTACCCCATGGAAGCTACACTGGCGCACGGACGCACGCGCTCGGACCCCTCGGTGGCCACGCTCACGCTGCAGCCCACGCGCGAGGACGACGGCGCCACCTTCCGCTGCGTCGTGTGGAACCGCGCCATGCCTGAAGGACTCCAGCTCAACGCCACCGTCGATCTCAGCATCAACTGTAAGTTTACTTTTTGGAGTTTTAATTCCTTACTTTTAATATAAAAAATGCTTAACACTCATAGCTTACTTACTATGGCTATGGACGCTATGGACACATACAAGACAAGAACGCACATACGGACCGCAAATAGAAAATTAAACTCATTACGCTTCACACTCATAGGCCCTAGAGTGGTGATAGGCACTAGAATTCCCTCTATCGTGGATGCCATGGACACACACGAGACAATACCCAAACTAGAAGAATATTAAATTCAAACAGAAAATGTGTGTTTCAATGTGTTTCATTTGTCCATATTTGTCATAGTTTTACTTTATTTTATTATTTTATCTTCTTAAATATTAATTAATATTAATATTATCTGTCAATGTATAATAAATAGTTTATTAAAAACTCCTTATTGTAAACCAGAAAATTAAATTAGTCATTCAAATTTCTGCTTCGCTGGGAATCGAACCCTACGCACGGCGCATTGGCGCTAATACACAATACATATTTTTCATTTCATATTATTACCGCTTCAGATCATAGAAAAAGAAAGTAAATAGAACCGCAATAATAACATGTTTGTTCTGAATGCAAAGTAGTAGGGTCAGCTAGAGACATTCACGCCCCAAACTCATTCTATCAATCTTACTCACAGTCGCGTAGTCGCGATCAAATTGATAGGATAAGCTTATAGATATGCATTGAGTTGATCAGAAAGAATCTAGGATACTTCATTGTAGGTGACTATCTCAGTAGGTACTTACTCGTGGGGCACATACGAGTGCCTACTAAGATAGAAGTTCAATTACTAAACTTGTTTTACTAAGGTTGCTCGTGGGTGATGGTCCAGTGTCCATGCATTAACGAATTGACAACAGGAGGCCAGCACGCTTTTTGCTTTTTGTCACGGAAAAAAATTCTACGTAGGTATAAGAAAAAAGACAATTACAAAGTCGGTATCCTAGGATTCTGTGTAGTTGGTCACCAAAGCTTTGAATTTGTCAATACATTTTGTCTAAGATACATACCTAATGGGTTACTAGAACAGCAAGAACTAACTTTATTTTAATTCATTATTTTACCCTTTGAACGTAATAGCCCTGTCTTTAAGTATCATAATTGACTCCAATACTTAAAAGCTCTACACGAAACGGGAGACGGTAGTTTATTCAGTAGTTTCCTCATTACACGGCACAAACTTACGTTTCAATTCAACACATTTTATAATACAACCAGGTATAGGAAAGTTTGGAGGACAAGAAAAAAAATCTTTAAACCCTAGATTTGTCGGTAACCTGAATGCCGTGGACTGTTGAGTTTACATCGAAAATCTTTTTACACGTAACACAAATATGTAAGCCGAGGGAAGGGAAAATCTGTTACGATTTTAATAAACTACATATAATAATGTCTTCAAAATGTGGTGCCGACCGGTACATAATATGGTACCAGATGGTAACAATTTTACATGTTGTGTTTGTTTTCCTACACATTCTCTCATAACGTACACAGCCAGAATAGGGACCTACTTTTAAATTTATTACTAAACTTCTGTCAAATATTCTGCGCCTGATTCTGAAAAAAAAATTTATTTAAGCAAACAAATATTCCCGTCGTTCGTATCGGATACCTCGTTCAAAATAAATATAAAAAAATATAAATATATAAAAGAATATCGTTCCAACGTTAATATTGTAGAAATGTAGGTCTGTATGTTGGGTGGATACCTTTTCGATGAATGGCAACATCTTAATTGTACATAACAAACATTTTTTTCGACGGTTTCGGTCACTTCCATCAAGCTATAATATGGAGGGATAAAGACAGCGAAACAACAACGGGTACTCTTTAAGCCCGGACCAAAAAAGGAGTTTTTAAGCATTCGTCACCTATCTTCGACCATGCAGACAATGTAATGCAGACCAAACAGCGAAGCCAGCGAAGAGCCGATTTAATGAAATTTTATTTTGAAATCAGTTTTAACCTTGTAATATCCATTTCATATCTAAAAAGAACTCTTTTAATCAAACAAAAGTCCCTAGTTCTATTTCTATATTGCTCTGGCTCGCTCCCTTGTTTCCGGTTAGTAGGTAGGCTTGTACTTGCGTTTTTGAGCGTTGTATTCCGATTTCGACGAAGCCGCTGCAATATTGAATGTGTTCATGTTCATTGAATTGCTGCGTCTTAACCAGTACCCGCGCTTCATGGCCAATAACAATCAAGTAAGGCCGAGCTGAATATTGGTAATAGTAGAAATTAAAGGGGACGAAGGAAAAATCATTGTCAAATTCAAACTAGCTGAGAATAGATGTAAAAGCTGAGAAGGGATACTTAATTTTTACCCTACCTTAATTCAGAAAATCAATGTCCACTTTAAAGGTGCATACACAACAATTTAAGTTACGTAGGTGAACCGTCTCATCGAGTCGGAGTCAGATATTACATCCTGCATCAAAATACAAAGTTTCAATCTATACCTTTTCATACAATTCCGGTTATTGTACGGAGAACGCTAATTAGGTAATACGTTTAGTTCCCGTTCCTATAAAGTATAGAACTGGGGAGGTTCACAGTACACTTCAACTGAACTCTGAATCCATCGGAAACATTAGCTTACTACCTGCTTCGTACGAATACGTGCCACGTGTAATGGGATATTGTGTAAGCGAAATGAGGGATTTTGTTTGAGCCAGTTCCTTTGCGCGAGCAAAGCAAATACGAGTATACCCGCAACGGGCACAACCCCGAGCGAGCCTAAAGGCCGTGGGCTAAACGTAAAGGTCGTCTGTTGCCTTGCACAGCCTTGCACGTTTTTGCAAATAAACCTTTTTGAAATGTATCTAGCAATCCCATGAAACAGGATAACTGGCACGCGTTTTTTGGTCTCGTACTTAGGCTCGACACTCTAAAAGTTTTGACAAGACACTGCAACCTAATTAAATTATATAGGTCCAGGCTAAGTGGTTATCCTCTAGCTAGGTAACTTATATTTACAAGCGGGGCCGGTTCAGTAGTTTTCGTAATATTGACTAAAAATGGGTAGGTAATAAAAATAATTAAAATTAAAAAAAAATATGAAATAAATTACTTTTTTTGAAGTTACGAAGTCGGTTAAATTTTTTAAAATGATTAATTTATTTTGACGTATTGCACTAAACATTCAATTGAATAATTTTGACTTTTCTTTGTTCAATAAGACTATAAATTAAACAACTATAGTCGTAATTTAAAAACTAGCTGTAATTGGAAAACTGATAATCAATTAAATTAAAAATTAAAAAAACCACAGACACAATAATATATTTGCAGATATTGGGTATTTTCCCTACTTTTACCCGCAGAGTTTTTTCAGGGCTCAACCGATTTTCATTGAACATATTATTTTGTAATGTACATATAACACCCCTGCTTTTGCGTCGGGGGGTTAAAAATGAAAACCACTTATGCAGGTTTAATTGTAAATTTTTAACGCCATCTATATAAAATATAGAATTTAATAATGTATGAATCATTTTCCACCGTCTAGTCTCTGCGGCTTGGCAAACATAAAATGCTTATAATGTCAACATCGTAAAGTTAGAAAACAACGCGCTACAACGGCAGACTTGTCACAGGCATAACTTTAGAAAGTATAAAATATCAGATATCCACCATACCCGCATGTACCTACCTACGCTATTACGTATATTGTCGGGTAATAAAGTTAATAAAGTCGTATTGCAATCATTATCGACATGACTATAATTTATGTTAATTAATTAAGTAATCCCTGATACTCTTTTTCTACATCTACATTTTAATTGACACATTAAAAAATCAAGCAAGACCCGATTATTTGGCTAACCACATTCTCAAGCTGTTTCTTAATCCTTTCATTTACAAACCTACATGTTAAAAATATTTCAAATTGCAACACGTTAAATTGGGTGCTCGTAAAATAGTGCAGTCCGAACATGCTGGCGCAATTAAAGGCTAATAACACAAATATTTATCATTCGGCCGTCAGTTATATCCTCCGTGTTTACATGAAAACGCTTCCCAGATTCCGATTAAATTTTTCATGCGCCGACCTAGATGAAAAGCATGAACCATAGACGACTGCAATGCATGTTCTAATTCAGACGGGCACTGTAAACAGTTCAGTAACTGGTGTGCACCGTATGTAGAACACCGACATCCGTTTCCTATAAGATCTGGCATGACTCAGGTATAAAATGAAACATCATATTGTGAAACAACTCTATGCTCACTCGTTTTCCTCTACCATATTGCAACATTTGTTTTACGAGATGATTGATTTGTTATCTTACGCATGTAGATGAATTAAACTCCGAAAGAATAATAGGTAATCAAATCTTGAGCTTTGAAGTTTCCGGTTGAGAGGATATCCGTTTGATTTTTCTGTCAGAGAGAAACCGATGTGTTCTAATGTTTTATAATATAGGTCCATGGGCGTCGACGATACTAAGAGTATATTATTATAGCATTATGAATATGTTTTAACAAAACGGAATAACAATGAAAGATCATTTATTAATTGACTTTATTCTTTCTAGATTTTCCACGCATCGAAATCGGACCGGAAAATCCATTACAAGTAGAAATAGATGGGACGGCTACAATGGAGTGCAAAGTGGACGCGAAACCTAAAGTAAACACTGTTAAATGGACCAGGAACGGAAAATACATTTCGAATTCATTCACTCATACAATCCAGGGCATCACCGTTCAGGACGCGGGAAAATATACGTGCAGCGCGGACAACGGCCTCGGCCGTCCCGGGGAGAAGGAGATCTACCTGGACGTGCTGTATCCCCCGACGGTCACCGTCGACTCGAAGACGTACGAGGCCGAGGAGGGCGGGACCGTCGAGATCCGCTGCGAGGTATCGGCGAACCCGGAGCCGATCTCGATCGAGTGGAGCAAGGAGGGCAAGGCGGAGTTCCGGCAGAAGAGCGACACGCTGGTGCTGACGCGAGTGGACGCGGAGGCGGCGGGCACGTACGTGTGCCGCGCCGTCAACGTGATCTCGTCGAGCGGCGCCAACCGCGGCAACCGCGCCGAGCGCGCCAGCAGCGCCTCCGTGGCCGTGCTGGTGCGCCACAAGCCGGGGCGCGCGCACATCGCGCCCGGCCGCCCCGTGGCGCAGGAGGGCGCCGCCGTCACGCTCACGTGCGGCGCCGACCCGCCCGGCTGGCCCGCGCCGCAGTTCCGCTGGTTCCGCGACATCGACACCGGCGACGCCAAGCCCACGGTGCTCGCCACCGGCGCCAAGTACACCATCCCGAGCGCGCACCTCGGCAGCGAGGGCGTCTACCACTGCCAGGCCACCAACGAGCTCGGCCACGGCGAGTTCGCCTCGGTCAACTTGGAGGTGTACCAGCCCCCGCGGTTCCTCTACAAGCTGCAGCCGCACGTCATCAAGCACTCGGGGGAGCGCAACTACTCGCTCACGTGTGTGGTGCTCGGCAAGCCGCTGCCGACCGTCAGGTGGTCGAAGGACAACAACGAGATCGACCCTGACTCGAATTTGTACGAAATGAAAACCGAAATTAACGACAGCAAAAACGCGGCGTATAATATCCAAAGTATGTTGAGGTTCTATGGAAAGGCGCGGCCTAACGAGGACGACTTGTTACCGGAGGATAGAGGCGTTTATACTTGCTCCTTTGAAAACGAAGTCAAGAAAGTGGAATCTGCTATGCAGCTGCGAATTGAACGTAAGTGCAGTTTGTTAACATTCTATGTGTTCCTTTTTATGAATTCGTGTTCTACTTTATTTTCATTTTTTTACTATAGGTATTATTAACATCTACTATATTATATTAACATAAACATATACCTATTATCTCTCTCTTTCTTGTATATAAAATTCTCATGTCACAGTTTTAGTTACCATACTCCTCCAAAACGGCTTGACCGATTTTTATGAAATTTTATATGCATATTCAGTAGGTGTGAGAATCGGCTCCTGTCTATTTTTCATACCCCTAAGTGATAAGGGTTGTCCACACCTGACATTTTTATTTTATTTTTTGGACAATTTATATTATTTTTATTTTTGCATTATTGGCATCAAAAAATACAAACGACCCTAAATGTTCACCCTTCTTTCACCAACCCATATTTTTTAATAGTCTATTTTTAACGCTCGATAACTTACATGTCAAAAAAACGTTTGCGGGGTCAGCTAGTATTAACATTAATTTTATTTCATACTTTTTTGATGTCGGTTTAATTTTTTTTACAATTTATTTCGTAATTTTTAGTTTTAAGTCCATATCACTTAAACTACTGGACCGATTTTGATGAAATTTTTACCATTCCCTAAGTTGAACAAAATACAAACAAACAAAATACATACACCCATGAAATTTGGTATTCTTGTTTGGAAGCCGTAATAGACCAACATAATTACCTATGTAAAATTGTGCAGTTCTGAGAATATTACATACATACGTGTCGAATTGATAACCTTTTTTGAAGGCGGTAAAAAGCCCCACAAAATTCACAATATCAGCTACCTGTCACGAAATAAATCCTTTCGTTTCGAAAGTTTAAACCATTCTGTGTAGGCACTTTTTATAATATTAGAAGGAAGTTAATCTAATGTTATTATGTAAAATATGAATCTTATATAATGGATTAAAAAACAAGTTAGCCCAACAGGGAAAGTATGGAAAGTATCTGATCGTATAATGTTATATAAATTGTTACGTAACTCAGAGTTAAACAAGATCAATTTTTCGCATTGAGTATTGTATAAATAGCGTAATAGAACCAATCGATTATGTAACTGATTAATCTTCGCTTGATTTAACTCTGATTAGCTTTCATTCTTAGCTTAATATTTTTTTAAGTTATTTAATAATAAAGACATACACTGATACACATACTTACCTTACATACACACATACTTTACATAATTAGAGTGAATGCTCTGACTCTATGTAATGCGTGCAACAGTTAAGGTAGTTAATTCTCATAATGACTTAATTTCAGACGAGCCAATATCTATCCGCCAACAGAAGAAAGTAGCATACGACTTAATGGAAACAGCAGAGATCTCATGCAGAGTTCAGGCATACCCGAAGCCGGAATTCCAGTGGTTCTACGGCACAAACTCGGCGCCGCTACAGATGTCCTCGGACGGGCATTACGAGATCAGCACCACCACCGACAACAACGATTCCTACTTGAGCATCCTCAAGATACGCAACGTGAAGCCTCAAGACTACGGCGAATATTTCTGCAAAGTGAAGAACACGTTGGGCAACATTCGGCCGCAGATCAGACTGCAGCCTAAGGGTGCCCCTGAATCTCCCAAATCTCTAGTCAGTCAGAAGACAGGGCCGGGATACGTGACGTTGAAGTGGGAGGCCGGTTTCGACGGGGGTTTGTCGAGCACTAAGTACTTCGTATTGTATCGTAGAGCGATGACGGCCGCGAGCGGGCAGCAATGCGAGGAAGGCGCCGACGAGTTCGATTGGAAGGAGTACGACTGCCGCCGTTCCAATCCTTGCAACGTCACGCGACTCGACCAACACAATACGTACTATTTCAAGGTCAGTATTGATTTCAATTTCTTCAAGTAAATGTGCCCTTGTATTAATTTGTTTGTCCCGACTGGCTACTAAGGTATAGCCACAATACTGAGTCTAGAAAATCGAAACTTTGAACATGATACTTCAACTTCAAGGGAGAAAAGCGATGGTAACTTTGTTGAGAGTTTGTTCTTAGAGATAGGAAACGTGAAAATTCAAATTGTAGCTGCTGAACATAACAATTCAATTACTGTTCTTTTGCTATTGGCAAATTTATGAAGGGGGAGAATGTTTTACATCAGTTTTTCACGAATTCACAAAACGATAACAAGTGCTAATTTAATACCATGTCGGGTAAAGTTTAATAATTTCGGTTAGCTCTTTAAAATATGAGTAGGTAATGGAAGTCCACATCTTTGCTTTACTCACTAAGGGGTAATGATAATATGCTTTCTACATAACGGATGTGCAAAATAACATTACTTCCCCTTAGGCCATTTCCCTCTCTGCTCTATGTGATAATGTTATGCCAAAACTACAGTGTTTACAAACATGCGTGAATAGGCCGCTGAATGGATTATGAACAATAGTCCCATATACTTTGATCCTTAAAAGATCGAGTATCTCTTTGAAAATACCCCTATAAAACTGAGAATTTATGTTACGAAAAAGTTAATATTTCTGCAAAGCACATGATCATTAACAAGTTGTGTTATGCTAACATTTAAACGTATCTTTCAATTATATTTATATTGTTTATTATACTAGTGTGATTCACCTTGTGTTTTTACTGTTATTGCTACGGACAGCATCTGACATTTGCTTTCAAGGTAAATCAAACTTAAATGTTATTAAGTTTGGTGTGTGGTCACACCTAGTACATACAGCTGAATGCTTTTAGGATAAATACCAAGAAGCTTCTATTTTTTGCAATAAGACTTCATGTTCTCAGAAATCCATACTTTCCTTATTCGTTATAAACCTACTTGCGTTCTTTTGTTACTTTTACTTACTTTTAGTCATTGTAATGCTGAATCCATTTTTAAAAGAACCAACAATAAAAACAAAGGTTTTCAGTGAAAATTTAGAAAAGTCCATTAGGTGTGGCCTCATCTATTGTTTCCTTTTTATTTTTTTGTGACGCTTAAGTCTCGTAACGCTTTGTTAGCACGCACGACTGATTTCGTTCGGCGTTGGCAAAACTTGGCTGATCCGAATCTTTGACTGCAGGTGAAAGCGGTTAATACGAAGGGTCAGAGCAACTATTCCAACGAGATAATGGTGACCACAAAGGTCGATAAGATCCTGCCACCGGAGCAGGTGACGATCGATCAGTCCTCGAAAACGTTAACTTTCAACGTCGGGCCAACCTGCTTACCCCTGACAGGGGTCGTCGAAGTCGCAGGAGGAATGGGCCAATGGCAGGTAATTAATCTCATTTTTGTCATGTTAAATTATGTTTCGCATAGGTAAGTAAACACTTTTTGCAACGCAAACATCGGGTAAAGTACATTGTAGTGTAAACATTCATACGATTGGTATTGAGAAGGTCGAGGGTTTACGACGACTTTTTTCGCGGTCAACGTTAAGTATGATTGAAGGATCGCGGGCTCGTATCGAATATTTTTGTGAATTGCTATAAAAATAAAAATAATTGTGTGCAGGTGATGGAAATGGTAACATTACGCACATCAGGCAGCGCGTCCACGTCGTCGACGGCGAAGCTCGACACGCGGCGGAGTGCGCAGGCAGGAGAGCGGGACTCGGGCGTGCGCCTTAAGCTATGCTTGCAGGACAACCATGAAGTCTGCAGCGAATATGTCGAGGCGCAAGGTATCTATCTATTGGTTGACTGAAGCTTTCGATTCATCTCCTTTTTCTTTTTTTACAACTATTCGTAGTCCACAGCTGGAGATAGGCTTTCTAGGTCCCGGGCCTCGGCCGTTGGAAATCAACGGTTCCCCGCATCCTGCCATATTTATGCACAAATCTCAAAACTTACTAACGACCTCAATAAGTTTTACTTAACCTCACCCCAAGTTTTAGCTCTCTTTATGGTAATGGAAATGAGATACTACTGCTGGGCAAGAGTATCTTCTATATCTATAAAGGATTAAGGTCGCTCGTACGGTAGCTGTCATCAAAGACCGTTTAGAAAGTTATCGAGAACACAACGATCCAGATTATCATGATTAATAAGGAGATTACCGAATTCACGTTGGCGTTTAAAGGTTTAAGCCTTTACCCACTAAATATTCAATTCTCTATCCTATGAATAGAAATAATTCCGGATGTAAGTGAAACTAAGCTGGCGTACCAATTAATTTACCTATTGGAAAATGGATTTTGTTATTATATTAAGTTGATTTTGGGTATTGTATTAAATCTCACCTAGAGTCATTTCTTTGTTCCAGTTAATACATCACCGCCGAAAGAAGCTGCACTTACTTTGCCAACGATAATTGCTATAATTGTGTCGCTCGCCGTCTTCGCCGTATTCCTCAGCGTTGTTTTCTTCATCTACGACAGCCGCAAACGCAAGGAATGTAAGAAGAAGGCTTCCAAAGACTACGAAATGGATTCCATGAGACCGCCGATGGTTTCACCTCAGAACCAGGCGCCTCCGCCCTACTCCCCCAGTACGGGCATGGAGAATAAGGCTCTAGAACATTCGATGGATCTTCCATTATCGATGGACGATTCCAAGAATGCCGTGTACGCGACACAAGGCGGCTACGGCTACCACATCGCGCCTCACGCTCAGGGCCATCCGGGACAAAACTTGAGTAATTCCGATTGTAAGTATCGCTACTCATCTATTGTCTTCTAATTAAAATTGTTTTATTTTTTGTTTTGTTAATTGATAATTTATTCGAAAATATTTTGTCCAATGCAATCATAAGGACTATCCAGTACGGTCCGCGTGGAAGGTAAACACGAGCCAGTTACATGTAATAGGGTGATCTTGCATGCCGAGTGCCACTCCCCAGGGCTTCGCTCGTCCGAGCCGGGCGCGGTGTGTGCTCCTTGTAATCCTTCTGCGCTATCCACAGGGGTGAACATGGGCTACATAGAGATCAGCTACACGAACAGCAACAACGGCGGCAGCGTCAACTCGCAGGACTCGATGTGGCACCTCAAGGTGGGCGCCAACAACCCCTCGGGTGTTCCCGCGCACCAGATGATGGACAGGCAGAGCAATTATGGGTATGCTTATTTATTTCTTGGGAAAGTGGTCTGAGCTAAGAGGTTTCTTTAGCGTATTAGACCGTTTGTGTCTAGTATAAAGTTTGCCTTGAACGAGTAGTTACTTAACCGTACCCTTTACCTTGCCTCGATGAAGGCTAGGATATTGTGTATGCTTACTTCTTAAGCATTAGGACGTAGAGAAAGTTTAGATAGCTGTGGTTTTACATTACTAGTATTTTCTATCCTAGAGATTTTGTTGTCACAGAAAAGTGTTTTGCTAGCGAGGATAGTAAATATTAATGTGTTATTATACATATAGTGTAGACTTTGTAGCTATAGAAAAATGTTGATATTGTTTTGTAGATTTTTAACCCCCGACGCAAAAGAAGGGGCGTTATAAGTTTGACGTGTTTGTCTGTCTGTCTGTCTTTCGTGGCACCGTAGCTCGCGAACGGATGAAGCGATTTCAATTTAGTTTTTTTTTGTCGCGTGCGGCAACCGCAGTATTCACTTAACTAGATATTCGTACTTACCTGCTTAGCACAAAAAAAAATCACGATGTTTCTCTAACCCATCTTCGAGTCGGCATAACACTTCTCCCTTTTTTATATTCACTTGAACATAGCGCTGAAACAAAGATTTTTGTATGTCATGATCTCCATCTTCCGGTCATCTAAAGACAATGAAAAAGGAAATAAATAGAACGGCAATAATAAGTATTTCTAGTCATATAAAGTGATCGTAGATAAAGATTAAGTTTCCATTCTGGTATAGTAACTATTAGTCCGTTCCCCAGATACGACCCGATCGCGCACGGCGGGTACGGCACGATCGACGACTACGCGCCGTACTCGCCGCTGGCGCACGGCGGCGCCCCGCCCGCGCCCCTCGCGCCGCTCGCGCCCGCGCCCGCGCCCGCCGAGTACGGCATGCGCTCGCAGAACCCCTCGCGCCAGGACTACTGCTCCGACCCCTACGCCTCCGTGCACAAGCCCAAGAAGCGCATGGACCAGCATATCGGTGAGTCGACGGCAAATCACTACATTTAAGTCCTATTCGGACCTAAGCGGTATTCGCTGCCGCCTGCGCTAGAGAAAGCCGAGTGGCTATGCGCATATGCGGCAATATTAATGTTCACGTCGGATCAAATATCGATATATAATAATATAATTATCTTTGTGGTTAAAATACGGCGTTCGAGTTACGCTCAAGAAAATAAAGAAATTTCGCCAGTTAGTCATTTCTATAGCGCCAAGTTCCAAGAATCTCCAACATTCAAAAAATTAAAAGTAAATTTATAAAGTAATACTTTGTTATTTACCATGTTTCAACTTATACGAGATCGTCAAGATCTACAATAAAAGTTGTGCTAAATGCAAACCAGTTTCCCTTGACCTCCTAACCCACACACCACCAGCATCACACAGTCCACTCGCGCTACCACCGTCGGGCCCCTACAGTGCCTGACGTGTATACTTATATGCGTTATAATCTCTGGGAAACTGTGATGGATAGCGATGAAGAGGAAGTTTTATTTTTATCAGCCTACATCGATTAACCAGTTAGAATAACATGCTCGCGCACCGCGTCGATAAGCGAAATTCGTTTTGCTCAACAAGGGAAACCCGCGCAGTATGCACTTGTACCCACAGCGGTCGGTGATAATACCGCTCAGGTCGCAGTAGCCGCGGAACTTCATACTAAATACCTAGCGAAACGTAGGTACGTACCTCTACCCACAGTGGCAGCGATTGCGAATAATACCGTCTTGGTTTGAACAGGGGCGTTACTACAAACTCCTAAAACCATCATAAAGCAATGATGTTTTGTTTTAATTTTAAACATGATGTTTTGTTTTAATTTAAAAGTTTTAATTTAGGAGTTTGTAGTAACCCCCCAGGTCTTAACGGTCGACGCAACATCGGCAACACAATTGTTAATTGTTTAACAGCAATGATCATGAGCATCATTGCTTTATGATGGTTTTAGGAGTTTGTAGTAAACCCCCAGGCCTTTAGAGCGGCTTATGGAAATACAATATGGAAGTCGGCTACGGTCGTGCGACTGCCGCGTAACTCGCGACCTAATGGATAAGTGTAGATAACGATTGACGCTTGACTCTCGGACTAAGCGGGTAGTGATTAAGTTGAAGTGGAACTGTGCCACAAGCTCATCTAGCAAGAAAACTTAAATGTAGCCTTCACAAGCAAAGGAGCGACATCAGCGTCATGTTATTCATTGATTTCGTAAGCCTAGTCATGCTATACCCAAGGTGTTTAAATAACCCCTCCAATGATGTTGTTACAGAATCACCTTACCACGAGGTGAGCGGTCTTCCAGAAGCGTACGCGGGCGAGGAGGCGGGCGGTGAAGAAAAGGGCGCACATCTGTCGCTGAGCTACGACGAATCCTTGGAGTCCGGCTACTCCACGCCCAACTCGCGCGCAAGAAGAGTCATCCGCGAGATCATCGTGTGATTCCACCGTGGAAATAGGAAGTAGATAGAACGGCTATTTGGACGGGGCGTACCCTGCTAGATTCTGATAAACTGCAAGCTTATCAGAGTCTCATCACGACTGTGAATAGGAATGATGGAGTTCGAGAAACGTGAATGCCCTCCGCTGAGTTTGCGAGTAGCTAGAAGCGACGGTATATTCGAAACACATATGTTATTATAGCCGCTTTATTTACTTCCTTTTTCTATAGATCCCACCCTGTCGTCGCTACTGTACTGTATCGCGGTTCGCAATGTTTGCTACCCACCGATTGCCCCTATGAAATCATTCTATCTATCTAATGCCATAGTTTAACCAGATTTTTTTTACACTTCCTTCTTTTGATTTTTCCCAGAATTTCCCAGATCGACATCAGATGCGGTCCAACGCGATCGGAGTAACATAGTCTTTAACACGGAACTTATATTATGTTTGACTTCTAAATATTAACGTCGAACTTTCCCAAATGAAGACTACACTTAAACTATAAATATTGTATTAGCCAGGGCGTTTAAAACAATACCTTCCCTGGGTCAGTCGCTCAGATTGAGTTTGTCCAAGATTTAGCAGCTTTACTATCAAAGCAAACATCCATCCTCCCTCCCTTTATAATAAAACGCTCAGGGCGCTCAGTAAACATTGCCGACCGCGTTACATTCTGGGATCACTATTACCTAACGCAGTCGATGTATTATTAAAAGTTGTTATTTACTGAAAGCTCTATCCAATTTATGACGGATGTTTTAACTGTGTAGGATTAATTGTTCTGTTAATTACATCGCCTGCGTATTGGATCTTCCATTTTACCATGTTTACTACCGTCCATTCCGGCTGGACAACTTAATATTTACAAGTATGTAATTCTTATCATGACAATATTTTAATTATTGTTTTTAATCTATTGTGAACTGGATGACAAGTAAGTATCAGGAGCGGCTCTACTGAATTCGGGATAAGAACGCTACGTGGAACTTGGAAGCTATAAAATAAGAAAAGGAATGAAACCAAGTACTGCAGGGTCGTATATAACCTTAGTACAGCAGCTGTACTATGAAGGGTACCCACCCCGCTTGTTTTGATTGTTTCATTCCAATATCGCAATGTAAGCAAATAAGAATTAAGGACAACATATTCGATATCGCCCTGTATAGATTCTCGCCGTGCGAATCGAACGAGGAAAATGATTTGTGCTGTTATTGCATAAAAACCCGTAGTGTTGACATATAATTATGTGGCCACTCCCTTTCATTGTACATTTGAGATATAAGAATGCATGTTGGTAACTTGGTAGCGCCACTCCTGACAAAGACAGGTATAGACATACCTAACACTTATAAAATATTGAAGTATTTTTATTGCTGAAATATTCATGTTTAAGCATATTTTATCTTTCATAGATAGAAACAAGTAATTATACATATTGTAGAGGAGAACCTTATGAGATGTAAACACAAAACTGAATCTCTACTCACATATACTTACTATACTCAAGTACGACGTTAATCGTTCGATACAAGTTGATTGTTTAATAAAATTAACATTCACAATGCATGTTTCGAGAACACAAAATATAATTTAGCAAGATAAGACTGAAGGAAGCCCTTTTAGTTATATTTCATAATTTGCGCCCTGAATGTGATTATAATAATAAATTATGAAGACTGTCTGACTCTTTATAACATATTTGCCATATTTACATCAATGAGTTTACGCATAAATTTTATGTATGTGCTAGTTTAATAAGTTAGGGTTTTTTATACGTGTCATCGAACTGAACGCTCGAATTAGGTATTATGTACTTCTTTTTTATATTTTTTACTTCATGGAGGAACGGTTCTCGCTTTTAATTATTAACAACTTTATACTTACTATAAATATACAAACACAGGCACTTCCAAATGTTTTTCATTAATGAATTTTGAGCACTTACTGTATAGGGTAGCTGCAAAGAATGTTTTGGGGACCAATGTTATGCACAATTTATCTCTCACTCCTCCTAACAGTCTTTGCCAGTCACGTCTCTTTAAAAATACTCTCTCGACTTGTAACTTTGGTGCCATTTATCTTAACAAAATGTCTTCAGATAAGTAAGGCATAACTCTTAAATTAGATTTTAAAATGTAAGATTATACAGCTTGCGTGCTTGATCATATATTTCATTTATAAGTGCTGAATATGCTTCACTATGTTTATCGATAATTGATACATCCATCACATAGAAATATTGAGCATCTTTTGCAGTATTTTAGAGTAGTAAATCACAGTAGACAGGAAAATTGATCTCTATCTTTATGTGTAAGGAACCGAATATTAGGTCTACCGGTAATAGTAGGAAATGTTTACGAAACCACTTATACAAAGATCGCGAGTATTTATGGTTTAAGAAATAAAAAATCATTTTCCTTTTCTATTTTTATCTCTATAAGAAAAAAAGGAAATGTCTACCTACTTATGCGCGTACTTTTTTGTTTCTAATTTACTACCAAATTTGTAATCGTCAAATTTAGGTAAATTTTTAGAAAATTGGTTACGAAGAATTACTTAACTACCTACTTTCTCTGCAGGGGCTCATAGCTGAGTGGTAATCGTCACGTGTAACTAAACACACTTATCCACTCTTCGGAACATCACCCATTTTAAATATGACCTGTATATCTGTTTATAGAGTAAATAAGTCTGTTTAGAACACTTTAATGTAATACTTCACATAGTTTAAAGAACTGTTAATTTGCACTATGTTCTAAATAAAGTTGTCGTTTCTTCTCTACATTTAAGTACCTTTTAACTCTTTTTTACACAATATGTTTAATTCATCAAAATTTATATCAAATTTAGGCAGGTTCTCGTTTTTGTAGAAATTATAATTAAATGAACCCACCATACTATTTAAATTATTTTGTAATATATAAAAACATTAGGGTAGTGAAAAGTGTACAACCTACCTACGCAAATATTATTTTCAACATTATTTTCAAATATTCCTTTATACTTTACACATTCGACGAAGCTGATTATGGTGAAATGGAATTAAGTAGGTACTTACTTAAAAATTAAATATGTACTAACGTGCGACATGTTCTACTTATTATTGGTATATTATAGTTTAAATTTTAATTTGAGCGTAACTGACAACATTTACGTTTTTTCTAGACCTCTAGATATATCTGGATCAGAAATTGAATTTCATGCACTTCAGGTTAATTTACATACCTGCAACTGCAAATTATAATGGGAAAATATACTTTAATCAATAGTTCGTTACCTTGTCTAAGAATCCAAATTCTATTCCATTCAAGGAGAAGATAGATTACAAATAAATTTACAACAATTTACATTTTTAAGAAATTTAAAAATAAAATGTACTTAAACTAGGTTTTAATTATCTTATTTCTAATTCTTGTTTTGTCCACATTAAAACAAAACTACTGTCTCGGTTACGCTCATATTAGAAAATCCACACTATGTGGAGTACACTAAACTTGTTAACGGACACGAATATTTAATGAAAACGTGGGATGTAACTTAAAGTAAAAATCAATGCAAAAAAATGTTTAAAGCTATATATTTTCTCTCAATCACTGTAATTTACAGATCAGCATTACAAAAGTTACTCAAAGATAAAAATTTAAATATGTAGTAATGAGAACCTGGCCTACCCATTACTATAGGTAAGGTTTCTGTCCTTTAAATGTGTCCGTATCTCCGTAAACAAGGTGAAGCTACAATAGTGTAATAGGTATATTATGTAAATGTTTCAATAAATATATAAGTACGTATATTATTTACTAGCTTGTAGATAAATTTTGTTTATGGCAACGTTGCTACAATCAACTTAAATTAGAAAAATAAAGGTCATAATAATACTTTTTCAGGTGTAACTTTACCTAGGTACCTACAATTCTACTAAATTAAGTTAAAATTACTTGAATTAAATGTGACTGAGGTGCACCATCATCACCATCCATCACCATCACACTTAAATGTAAATCATATTGTTTTTTCGCTGACAAAAGAATAAAAGGAATTTCGGTCATTAAAAAACAAATAAACATATCCTAATTTATGGACTTACTTATTAGTTTAAACCTAACTTAGTTTATATAATTAATCATTTGTAGGTACTACCTATACGGGTGAATTTTTCAAGTGTGCGGGGATGGGGAAATCCGAAACTATGAAGAATAGCGAAAAATGCTGAAAGGAGTCTGGGAGCCGATTTTGATGAAAACTATAACTACAACACTGGATTTTTGAAAAATCAATATGCCTAGCTAGGTATCGAACCCGTTGAATTTGAAAAAGCAGCAGAGGAGCATCGCCAATTGCGTTCTTCATTTGATTGTTCGTGGTTCAACGGGTTCGATTCCTCACTAGGCATATTGATTTTTCAAAAATCCAAGATACAGTTTTAGTTTTCGTTAAAATCGGTTCCCAGACTCCTTTCAGTATTTTTCGCTATTCCTCATAGTTTCCCCATCCACGCACACTTTCACCCTGTATACATTTTTATGTTTAATAATGTCTTTGTAAAATGTTTCACAAATTTGTAAATATTCCTTCTGGTATAAGGACACTCTTCGTTTGTCCTAAAGAAATAGTTCTAGTTAATAACTTTAAGATTTACAGTCGGTACTTAAAATAGATTAGGTACATTATAGACATAAGAGTCGTATTTTAAACTAAATCGTACTAGTTTAATATTGTTTTACATATTAGTATTAAGGTGTAAATATTATTGTACAACGTTCGTAAAATTAAATGAATTTTATGTAGAAATACGTTGTTTTATTTCGCGAAGCAAAAAATTTATACATGGTAATCTGTACCTTTTAAAATTTATCTGAAAGTATACTCAAGAAACAATCTATAGATCTAGAGCTGCCACAGAGGTTTTTACCCAAAGTTTCTAATTAGGTACTCATACTTCTTACAAAGTTTAAATTCTGAAGTTTAATTAAGTATTATTTCACTCATCGGGTAATTACTTAATCAAAGTGTCAGCACCACGGCAGCATACATTACGATTAATTTATAGGTAGGCACGCTCGACTCGAGAAAAACTTTTCATCAAGTTTATTACAAATCTACATACACCTACGCCATCTGTTGCAATAATCTGATAATTTTATGGACTTGAACCGAAACATTACCTATATTATTATGTATTTACCATACTCCAAAAATATTTAAGGGAGTTACTACATACGGAAATATTTAATATTTTTTACAAAAAAAAAAATGCAAAACGTACACAGACTACCAAAAGTTTTCCTGACGGGATAATATTGATTTTTCTACTGCGCATGTCCCAACTAATACAGTGAATAGACTGCTGAAGGGCTGTGAATTCGCTACTCTCTGATACATTTTATATAAAAAATACGCTTAGATAAGACAAACTAACAATCTTACATTGAATAAAGCTATACCCAGACATTAGTTTTGTTTTATGAAATCCGTGTTAAAATGGGAAATATTCAAGCGAACGAAAAGCAACCTAAGGGCGGAAAATCTCCGTCCAAAAGTAAACATTTCATGAGGAATCTGAATAAAAAAGGCCCAGGAAGAGAAAGTAAAAAACATGGAAGGAAAAAGAGCAATGTCAAACGAGAGACGCCTGATAGGGAATTTGATAAAACGCCAGATTCCGATAACAATGAATTGATCGAAGCATCCGATAACGATACAGTCGAGTGCGTGTTCAAAACATCGGTGCGGAAGGTGGGGGGCGCGGAGTCGGCGAGTGTGCAGTCGGAGGTAACGGTGACCAGGTGCGAGCCGGAGGAGCTCTCGGAGCGGCGGTCACCGACCCGCGACCACTCGCCCGCCGCCGCCGCGCCGCCCTCGGTGGCGCAGGTCGCCTCGCCCGCTAACGACTCCACGTCCGAGTCAGTGTTCACGGACCCCCTCACGCCGCTCGCCGTCGAGCTCAACCTGTGCTACTACTCCGCGGAGAGCGACAGCGCGCACGACGAGCCCCCGCGCACGCTCACGCCACCCGCACCATCCGCGCCCGCCGCGCCGGCAGATGCGCCCGCGCCGCAGGCGCCACCCTTCCCCTCGCTCGCAGACATGCCGCACGACGATACCACCTCCTTGTTGTCGCTAAACAATACTGACGAAAAAGAACTCAAATCTGACATTATCGACGACAGTGACAGAGATGATAGTGAAAGAGGAATGGGCGCTATAATTTCGAGACTGAAGGAGGAACCTTCGGATCGTAATTCCCACGAATGCAAACATGAGTTCCTGGAGAACCGACTTAAAGCGTGTCCGGGACAAACGTCGTTCACTCTTTCCAGGCATCGCAAAGTTGAACTTCCCCCTGTTACTTCATGCGAACCTTCGTTAACTATACTCGATGGTAAGTTGACGTAGACTTAAAAAACCATTGATTGCAGTTGTTGTCCATTGCATAAAATATAGGTTTAAGCATGGTTTAAATATAATTCAAAAGTAATACTATAAAATATGACCTCTTGAATATCTCTTTTGCCACAATCACATCACAATCATAACTTCATGACAAAAACAATATGAAGTCTAAAAATTGTAGATCTATACCTACCTATACTTAACAAAACATAGTAATTTACCTACAATGCTACAGTTTGAACCAGAATTTAGGTATCAAAGCTACGTGATTTTTTGACTTACTCTACTAACTGTCGATCGATATTGACTCTACATAACAGTATCGGCAGAATGTCTAGATAGATAAACTGATAACGCTGAATGTAGTAAACGTGTGTAAACGGATGCTGTTGCTGATCTAAGTATAAGCGAATTTGTGCACCGAATGGCTGTATGCTCACTATGTTTATAGAACATGTTTTCTCATAGCAAACATTGTACGGCGAACAATCACTCGCAGTTTGCAGCCTGCGTGCAATAACAGAGCTTACCTACATTATTACCACTTTATTATGTTATTATGTACGTGCATGAATAGCCTTAAAAACAGTGCCTATAATTTATGTACGTATTCACATGTAGATCTCCATTATATTCTGGTCTAATTCCGAAAAGCTGCACCTGTATATCTATAATGCAACACAAACTGCTATATTCTTAAGTAAGTAGGAAATGAATAGAAAAGAAGCTGCAAACGAGATGTACCTATGTGGATGTTGTATGTGGATGCGTTATGCTTTTCATTAGAACTGGGTAGCTTCAAATAAAGTCACTATCCTATTCATATCCTAGTACTTATTTATTCATTTCAGTACAGCTTCATTATAATATCTTGAGTTCCGAATAATCCCGCGCAGCATCACCTAGCTTTACGTGTCTATCAATACAGAATTACTGACAACCTGAAATAAGTAACAATGAAAGTACCTACTCATACTTCTAGATACTAGGTATTTAATATTTTGGGCCCTTCGTTACTGCTACATAGGTTGTGATCATAGCAGTATCGTGCGCAACATTTTAATTGCATAGAGTTGAGACTAAGTAGAGAGTCTATGAGTTATCTACTACTACTTACACCAGAAATGTATATCCAAATTATTCATCACATTTATATGCATTTCAGACAAGGATCGACGTCCATCAAGTTTGAGCGACACGCCCGTGACAGAATCTAACGTACTGAGGAAAGTAGCTTCTTTAACCCTTGACCAGCTGACTGAAAATAAAGTGGTGCGGCCAAAATTCGTGCCACAGAAATTGGATTTTCAACTCTACGAAAAATTTGAAGGTTTGAATATTGTCCATTTAAAAATTCAAATTTATTGTAGGCACATGTATAGTGCTTAAGCGTTAATTCTAACGTTATTTACGTTTGAGTTTACGGCACCGAGTTAAATAGTTAGATAAATACTACCGATACCTGGGGGGTTACTACGAACTCTTAAATTAGTGATGTTGCTTATCTATACTAATATTATAAAGAGGAAACATTTGTATTTTTGTATGTTTGTAACGAATAAACTCAAAAACTACTGGGCCGATTTCAAAAATTCTTTCACCATTGGAAAGCTACATTCAGCCTGAGTAACATAGGCTATTAAATAAAAATAAAAAAAAATAAAAAAAAATTCATTGGCAGAGCGAAGCCTGCTGGGTCAGCTAGTATTTTATAAATTCATACCATGATCTCTTAAAAAGAGTGTCTCTGTTAATGTTTATGTGTCAAATTTATTGACATTAAGACATTGTAAAAAACGTTTGGTTTTACAATTAATTTTGATTTTATATAAATAGTAACTAGTTTCATTCACGATTTGTTTGAATTTACATCTTTTTACATCACTAGAGAGAGCCGAAACAATAGGGCTTTATAGAGTTCATAGTACGATTTAAGGTAGTGTTGTTTTAATAATGAAATAAAATCTAATTGTTTTATGATGGTTTTTGAGAGTTGTCCTATTTATTTAACAGTACTTCATATCTGTCGTCATACCTTGATACTAGATTATCTTGAATCAAAGATAGAAAAAAAAACAATTTTGCTTATCATGTAGATACGTTATGTTAGGTACCGTACGTCTTTACATTTTCTACTATGCGTTTTCATGGCGCTTGCAAGTAGGTGAATGAATAATCTAAGATAAGACTCTTATCTTTTACATACAAATTAAACAGATAAGACAGAAATATATCTAGAGATAACTATAATGGTCATGTCTTATCTCCTTAATAATCGTTTACCTCAGTATAGATATAAGCGGCAAGTGTAGTGTATACGTGACTGATTAATTTATAGTTTTTAAAATTGATTAAGAATATTCCACTATCCAAAATGCAGTTATCAACCAGCCGCGTTAATTTTACTAATTCATCGGTAAAACAATTCAATTACGTGCAGTTTCTCGGCAAGTACAGAACTAAGAGGAAAGGAATTCAAGACATTGTCACCATCCTTGGTTTACACACTGATGAAGTGGTCTCTCCGTCACACGTAAATTCGCAAACCAAAAGGAAAAGCCGAAAAGAGCTTAGGTTCAAACCTTCAAAACAAAATAGTTGTCTCGTGTTGTGTGTGCCCAAAAGGAGATTAATAATAACCATAAAACGGACAAAACAGTGGTTTCGTTGCACTATTTTAGCCCTTAAAAGTGATTATCAACTATACAAACTTCAGTGCGATCTAAGATATGGCGAAGTATTCATTACCATTCATATACAAAGTGAAGTTGCACCTTTGTACAAAATATTTGTTATGAAAACAACATATCAACAATATGCTAAAAAACTGCAAAGTAAGTCAATAAATAAATAATACCTATGTACCTACCTTAAATTAATAGAAACAGAAACACTGTTATTAGTAGACAGACAGCACCCTGGTGTGGTGGCCCTGGTTTGAGTTGGGAAGTTATTTTTTTTAATTCACTGAATTTCCAGCCCGCGTAGTTTCACTAGTCAGCACATCGTTATTAATTAGATTCTTAAAAGAAGATTAAAAGTAGATTAGATTCTTAAGTCTTCAGAGCTCTTTCTTGAAGATTTTTGAACTTCAGAGCTCTTTCTTGAAGATTTTTGAGCTTAATTCGTATTTCCAACCAAATTTTTGTGAAGAGATGTCGATTACATTTATTTTTAGCGACTTCAAAAATAGAGGTTATCAATTCGACACGTATGTAGATATGTAATATTAACGGAATTGCACAATATGTACATAATAATAAATTTTATTATGTTCCAAACAAGTATACAAAATTTCATCTTAGGAGTAAGTTACCAGTAACCCACTAATGACCCACTACAGGGTCAGGTCTCCTCACACAATGAGAGGGATATAGGCCTTAGTCCACCACGCTGGCCTAATGCGGGTTGGTAGAATAGGTGTAAGTATGTATGTAGATATGTTTGTTCTCGCATATCTCCGAAACTAATTGAATTTTGTTTATTTGCATTTTTTTCAACTTAGAAAATGGTATAGGTTTCATCACAATCGGTTCAGTAGTTTCTGAGATATGGACTTAAAACTAAAAGTTACGAAAAGTTTTTATATATTTTATAGTCAATGTGGGGAAGTCCGTCATAGTTAATTTATTTTTGAGCCCTCATTGTACGAGTCCTATTCTTTCTACAATGATGATATTTGGAGATGTTGAACAATGGACTTTTCTTTACATTATTAAAATTTAAAATATCTGTACTTACATGAAATTACTTTACAAATATTGATGGTAATTTGAAATATCATCGGGTAAACGGACCCACCAGTGGGGGTAAGTCGCGCGCTTCACGTGATACCTAAAATTGTTAAGAAGTTACGACAATCTCCTCTCTCTTTTTAACCGAAGTTGGAAACCTGGCTTCCCTGCTCTACTATAATATCTATATCTATGATTGAAAGTGTTTAATGTGCCTGCGTGAAGCGCGCGAATGCACTAAGAGTCCCCGCAGACCACAGATTTTGTCAATTGGCCGATAGTTTAGTCGGGTTGGCCTACTAGTACGCACGACGTAGCCAACTAAACAGTTCAGTCGGTGATGAGTGCGCAAACTAGCCAACAGTCTGCCGGCTATTGTCTAACTATTTGCTAGTTTCTAACCAACTGTTGAAAAGAGTGGTCGCACAATGAAAATGCCAAATCTCGGAGCGAACTGAATTATCAGCCGAGTCGGCCGACTAAACGATCATCATGTGTGCGCGAGAGTGGTGTGTCGTGTGGGGATACAGTCGGCCGATAGTTTAGTTTTAGTTTGAAGTGAATCAGGAAGCCCATCAAACTTGTTTATCGGCCAGTACCAAATCATCATTGTGTGCGCACTTGCATACGTCTGCGTACCTACTGATTAAGAGCCCAACTGAACTATCGGCCGATAGAAAATCTGTGGTCTGCGGGGGCTCTAAGTTCTCTAATGCGCACGCGTTAGTAGAGAGACAGATAGGGCACCATAATCTTATATTACTTTCTAATCTATGTGTCGGACTGAGTGTCGGACATTCCACTTAGGCCCTTCGTACACAAGGGTACCTACGCAAGTCTTCGATACTAATGTCGCGGGAGTCGGGTCGAATGTCGATTGTCGGCGACGCGACTAGTGTACCATACGAACCACAGAAATATATCTAGATAGAAGCAACAAGCTACAGACCTTCAGTTTTAACTGCACAGTTTTAACTGTACAGTCGAACTGTGCAGTTAAAACGTACGTGTGTAGGCAAAACTGAGAACTGTACAGTTGAACTGACGATCTACTGAAAATATCATTAGATAAAACTGTGCAGTTAAAACTGTACAGTTAAAACTGAAGGTGTGTAGGAAAAACTGCACAGTTGTCTGTCAGTTTTTCGAAGTCGTTGGAGTGAGCAGACGTTTTTGCTGCGTTCTTGATTAAATGCCATGCCAAATCCACGTAAATGGTTAGAAGAATTCATAGAAATATATCGTTCTGAACCTTGCTTATGGAAACTGAAAGCAAAAGATTACCACGACCATGGCAAAAAATATAATATTAATTACTTTTATCTATTAATTATATTTATTTTAATTAAAACTCTTCTATTAAAAATTCTTAACTTAGAACTAATTATATTAATTACTATTATCTTAATATTTATTAAATACCAATATTTATGTATTCTTATTTTTTTTATTTATTAATATAAAATTATCGTTGAACAATATTTATACTATTGTGTATTTTGAAATGCACAACAGTCCAAATATTGCCACAGCGATCCGGGGAAGCCATTTCAACGAAGTGTTACTTCGAGCGAAAACAGATCACAACTGATAAACTGAACGTGTGTAGACAAGGAACGTCAGTTATGACTGCACAGTTCGACTGTACAGTTAAAACTAAAGGTCTATAGCGGGCTTTAGGTATCGGATCGACGAACCAAACTTTTTAGTTTTTTAGATTACATTATGTAAACTAAAAAGTGGATCGTCGATCCGATACCTACTTGTTTTTAAAACATCTTAGCTTGTAGTGTTTATCGATCCGCATTCGGATCGTATAATTTCGATTCGATCCAAATATTTACTGGCTCGTTTGATCGTATGCCCTCGATCCGATCTTCGAAAGATCGGTCAGTCGCTCCCCTAGTTAAATGAACTGCAGCCCAACATTGACCAATTTGGTCAATTTTCGTCCAATTTAGTCCATCTATTTTTAAGGAAGTAAAGGTTTGGATTTGGACGGTCCTTAAATACTTCCATGGAAAAATGTCTCTTTCTTTTCATTCAATTCAATTCAATCATTGGGTGACGTCACGTCATCTTTTGATGATTGACATTGACAATTTGACATTCAGATTTATAAACAATTGTCAATTAATAAACTATTAAACATACTAATTATTTTTTGTTTCAAATTCAATGTTTTGAAAACATATTTACAAAACTATTTTATAGGTAAATAGTTAAGTAGTGGAAACAGTTAAAAGTAACATTTATAGAAAGTAAACATGTAAAAGTAAATGTCTATGTATTTCATAATTTTTGAACGTTCATTACAGGTCAAATGCTTATCAACTATTTTCTTTCATCAATTGCCGATAACAACCAACTGAAAAACGCGTTGACCACACAAGATCTAAAAACAATAGTAGTTCAGTATTGCACAGACCTTCTGGCTGCCGGTGTGTTGCGCCAGATATCTGATAAAGATGCTCCTACAGAAACAGTTTTTAAGGTTAGTTATTTATTTCGTAAAAATGAAATTAGTAAACTAGACTAGTCTGCTAAGATGGTCCTGGTAGTAAATTATATATTTTGTTAGAGCACTTGGAATTTATCACTAACGAGGGGTGATCCAAAAGTAATGATAAATAATCAATATAAAAGGATATTTTAACAAAAAAAAAATCCTTTTCTCTACATAGTCTCCTAGCAAGTCAATACGTTTAGTCCATCTTTTTCTAAACTCATAATTCCCTTTGAAAAAAATTCTTTGACCCTCCAAAAACGCCTCTACAGCAGGCATCACCTCACTATCATCATCAAATTTATTGCCTCCGAGGTATGTATTCCTTGAACCAAAGAGGTAAAAGTCACTGGGAGCCAGATCTGGTGATTAGGGTGGGTGTTCCAGCAATTCGAATCCCGTTTCTTGAATGGCTCAGAGTTTGCCTCATCTTTTTTCTTTGATGGCCTCCCACAATCTTCTGATTTGGTCTGCGTAGTCAGAGCCTGTAATAGTGCCTCCTTTTTTCAAGTATTCCACCATTATAACTCCTTCAGCGTCCCAAAAAACGGACACCATAACCTTTCCTGCCAAACTTGACACCTTGAATTTCTTCGACATCGGCGAAGAGGCTTGTTTCCAAGTCATTGACTGTTGTTTGCTTTCCGGACCAAAATGATGGATCCAGGTCATCCATGGTCATGAAATGAGACAAAAACAAATCCTGATCCGTCTGGAACTTTTCAAGATATGCCCTCGAAATGTTGACTCCATTTTTCTTTTGCTCGACTGTCAACATTCTCTTCACCCAACGCGCAGAGACCTTTTTCATATGCAGTTCGTCCACAAAGATTCTTTGAACACTGCCATATGAGATCCCTGTGACCTCAGCTACATGCCTTATGGTCACTCTTCGATCTGCCAATACGACATCTTCAACTTTTTTAATGTTTCCCGCATTGAGCAACCACGTCAGGTTGGCCGACCCTTGCAATCATCATCTTCTGTGGTTGTCATTTTTATGTATCTACATATATGTGAGTGTGTATATTGTGTGTAAAAAATGTATGGTTGTGTGCTTGCATTTCCAATGCATTTTGCTTAATTTTATTGACCGTCTGCACTAAAGCTCGTCAATACCTACCAAGCAAAACAAAAATGAAAATTGGTTGAGAAACGAAAGAAAAAATTGTTCTGAACTGATTCTATATATTTATATATTTAATAATATGATATTTTGTAATAAAACAAAAATTTTATAGTAATTTACCTAGTACAATTTTGTGAAATGTTATCAATAACAATTTATCCTCATATTAATTTGAATTGATTTTAATGAAATAAAAAAGTTTTGAAACCTATCTATTTAATTTAAAACAAATTATGATTGAACACACACGTAACTGAAATACCTGGCACACATAGTATTAAGACATTGTGTTTAACGTAAGAGCTAAATACAATGTTGGGCACAGCATTGAATGTAAGAGAAAAAACAGACTGCAGCATATTTATTGATTTTATTGCATTTCAGCCAAATCTAATGTATTATTGGGCGCATATGGAGGTGCCTACTGCACAACCAATAACACCAGGAAAATTACAAACATATTTATGGCCCCCAGATAAATACACATTTATACAAATGAAGCAAGAACAAAACTTTTATAGATCTGAGGATAATCAGCACTCTAATAGAAATAACAATGATGAAATTAATGATATTGTTGAGGCTAAAAGTGTAATATTGGATTTAAAAAGAAAACTCCAAGAACTCGAAAATCAATTAGAACAATACAGAATTAACAATTTCGAAAGTAATCAAAATGTGTACAAAAATTTAGTATCATCACCAAAAGATATTAGTAAGGGCAAAGTTGAATTAGTCAGCAGGGAAGTGCAAACCTATAATAATGCACATGAACTAGATAAGCTTTCTAAAGAACCTGTGATAAATGTATCTAAATATGATGTTTCTTTAAGAACAAATGTAATTACTGAAACTGATTTAGAATTAAGTAGAGAAACTCAAAATAATGGGGTGATAAATAAAAATGTAGAATGCAAGAATGAAATTAGATCTGAAAAAATAGAAAACTATTGTAAATTAAATAAAAGCAGAGATAATAATAAACAGATACGAAATGATGGATTGCAAGAAAATAACGGGGAAGTTAGTGGCATGAAAATTTTAAAAGATTCACAAGACAGTGACAAGCAGTATGACTCGACAAAAAGCTCAGGAGATTTTAATACAAACTATGACAGCTCTTCTGATGCATCATTTCTTAGCACTACCAATGAATTTATAGCTTTACACATAGATAGCTCTGATAATGTAATGTCATACATTACTCCTAATAATTATAGTTTAAAAAGTACACAAGTCTTGTATAGTAAAATTGACAATAAGATTAGTTCAGGTCCTGAATCTATAAAGTCTCCTACATCAAGTCAATCTATATATATTTCAGAGTCAGAGTTCAGTCAGAAAAGCCCAAAATTTACTGGACCTGAACAAAATACCAGTGACACAACTGTGGATGATATATCTGAAGTTACAACAACCAACCAGACTTCACAGACTATTTCTGTACCAGTAAAATCTGAGTCTACATTGGTATGTCAAACTTCTCCTCATGTACCACCTCCTCTCCCAGGAATTCCACCTTTGCCACCTCCCATGCCTGGGACTTTGGATGAGAATGAACAAACAAATTTAGTCCAAGAGTCAAATATTACCCTTAGTTCAAAATCTGAAATTGATACAGTGTCAAATTTAACAGCAAAAGATCCAGAAAATTGTTCATCATTGCAACCTCTTAGTCCAATTCAAGGGATACAGAATATATTACATGAAAGTGAAACAACATTGGAACTGTATGTACCCCCTCCACAATCACAATATCATAGACCAGTAATATCAAATCAAGAGGTGCCACCGCCACCACCTCCCCTGCCAGATATAGATCAGGCAGTTGCTGCAGCGTGTCCGGCACCACCACCACCTCCCATGACAGATATAGACATGCCTCCGCCTCCTCCTATGTCTGGAATTGGACCACCACCTCCACCAATGCCTAGTGAAGGTCCGCCACCACCACCAATGCCTAGTGAAGGTCCGCCACCCCCACCAATACCAGACATGGGACCACCTCCACCACCAATGCCTGGTTTGGGGCCCCCTCCTCCACCCATGCCAGGAATGGGGCCGCCTCCCCCGCCAATGCCTGGAATGGCTCCACCTCCCCCGCCAATGCCTGGAATGGGTCCGCCTCCCCCACCAATGCCTGGAATGTGTCCGCCTCCCCCGCCGATGCCTGGAATGGGACCATCTCCCCCGTCGATGCCTGCAATGGGGCCTCCTCCACCCCCAATGCCTGGTATGGGGCTCCCTCCACCTCCTCCTCCCGGCTTAGGAGCTCAGCCTCCACCAATTCCCGGAGTGAGCCCGCCTCCACCACCAATGCTCGGAGCCCACCAAACTATGCCACCGGTGGCAGTAAATCTACCGCATTCGGGACCGGTTCCTTTCCCAGCACCTCCAGTAGGTGGCTGGAATATGCAAAGAGCAAGTAAGCATATCAATAGTATTTATGTTTCCAATATACCTATTTGTATAACGAAATAATTTGTCCAAATTGAGACACTGTAAAGAACTGTGCATTATGTTTTAGCTTTGAGAAAAATTCCTGTGAAACCAGCAGCCCCTATGAAGCCGTTATATTGGACTCGAATATTAGCAGCACCATTGCCTCCCACGAATCAGGGAGAAGCAGAAGCATCCAAGTTGAAGCCTTTATGGCTTGAAATTGAAGAGACAAAATTGGACAATATAGATGAATTTACAGACCTATTTTCTAGACAAGTAGTAAAGGCTCCCGTAAAAAAGAAAGTTGAAGTGAAAACTAAAATTCAACCAATAAAGATATTAGACAGCAAAAGATCTCAAAACGTAGGGATTCTCGCGCAAAGTTTGCATGTGGAGTTTTCTGAAATTGAGAATGCAATTTACAACTTTGACACTTCGGTTGTGAGTTTGGAAGCATTACAACAAATATATGAGTTGGTAAGGTATATAATTTAACTTAACTGACATTTTCTTACTTAGATTATTATGATACTCGTAATGTTATGTTATATTAGGAAGTGTTTTTTAGCGTGCAACAGAAGAAGAACTTATGTTAATCAAGGATCACTTGAAAAATAAACCTGATATTCCATTAGACAAACCTGAGGCATTCTTACATGATTTGTCTGGTATACCAAATTTTGCAGAAAGAATATCATGCTTCATGTTTCAAGCCGAGTTTGAAGATAGTGTTAATACAACTATGCACAAGTTAGACAATTTGAAACATACTTGTGAGGTAAGAATATTTAATATAATAGCAATGAACAATATTTTTTATAATATAGGATTAGAAAATCGACGAAAAAAACTATGCAGGGTACTACATCTGATGTAAATGGTAATACAGCCCAGCCCATGCTTAGATGTGGAACTCACAATATAATAGAATAATTATAAGTAAGTAGGTAGGTAGGTTGCCACTTGAGACTACTACTGATAAATTTGTTACAACCACACATGGCATTTGGCAAAACCCTAAATATTCTGATCTATGCCAATTCATAGCAATAGCGAAAATTCTTTAGGCCAACTCCTGTGATTATATTCTGTCACCTTTAAATATTTAAAAATATTTTTAAAAATTATTTTGAGTAGCTAAGTGTTGTTCACTGGACAGCAAATAAACCGAGCCACCCGGCATCTTGTAATACTTACTATCAGATTTTCCCAGGAAGTATGAAACTTATAGCAATCATATTTATATTTATTATAACGATCATATTTATAATTAACGCCTGTAAACTCGTTGCACCGAAAATCTGCTGATTCGAAGTCTGCGAGCGACCTCGCGTTGCCTAAAGCCTGCTTGAAGTAATGTAAGCTTGAGCTGCTTTCTGAGGTGTTGTATCCATTTTTACCAATAAAGGTGGCATAAGCACATGCGTTTGAGCAAATGATCTAAAGAAATGATTATAAAATTCAACCACCTTCATTATCACAACTCTAGTCAAAACAGAGCAAATCGTTAACATTTTGTTTGTTGCTTGATTACAGTGTCAGTTGCCAGTACTTTAGATTAAATTTTGTGGTCATTTTAATTGTTAATTAAATACCCTTTCTGTAGGTATGAGTCTGATGGAATGTATGTTTTCTACTTCCTGAGAAAATCGGATTAATGTTACAAGGTGGCAGATGGCTCGGTTTATTTGCTGTCCAGTATATTTATTAATTTGCAGTTTCTGATGACAAGTGAACCTCTGAAACAATTGTTTGCTATAATTTTGACCCTCGGAAATTATATGAACGGTGGTAATGGACAAAGGGGACAGGCAGATGGCTTTGGTCTAGAAATCTTATCAAAATTGAAAGATGTTAAGGTAAATAAGTTTTTAACTTTTAGAAAGGAAGCACTTATTTATTTACATTAAACATTGATTTAAAATACACATATTTCAAGGAAAATTCAACATCTAACTAATAACGGACGCTCATTGAAGAAGAAAAACCATTTATTCACAGCAATAACAAAAAATAAACAAACAAATAACAAATATAAAAAAACAATAAAAAATTATTTACATGGTTTGCTCAGACTCTTAGAATATAGCTTCTCTCCCCTTGAGGTCCAGGTTCGAATCCCAGTGGCGTGCACTGACGAATGTTTTAAAAGTAAATGCACTTTTTAAAAATTAAATATTATCAACTTTATTTGCCTAATAAATGAATGACTAACGTAACTATGATAACTCAATGAGTTGGTTGTGTTCAGTCGAAGCAGTCGAACGTGACGCTGCTGCACTTCATAGTGCGCACGTACGCGCGGTGCCGCGGCGGCGCGCTGGCGGCGGCGTGCGCGCTGCCTGTGCCCGAGCCCGGCGACGTGGCGCGCGCCGCCGCCATCGACTTCGCCGACGTCGCCGCGCACCTCTCCGCGCTCGCTAACCAGCTCAAGGGTAAAGCATTTCACAACCAGACCTTTGTCTCATTACAAGTGACATGAGAGCTGATCCCGTCATTAAAAACGAGTTAAAAAGTCAATAATTTATGGCGGGTACTGCTGTCATGACTTTTAACCGCCAATTATCATTTCGACACTTCACTCTTATGTATAAAATTCTCATGTCACAGTTTTAGTTACCATACTTGACGGCTTGACCGATTTTTATGATATTTTATATGCATATTCAGTAGGCCTGAGAATCGGCTACTGTCTATTTGTCATACCCCTAAGTGATAAGGGTTGTCCACACGGTTCGACACCTAACATTTTTATTTTATTTTTTGGACAAATTTATTTTTATTTTTCAATAATGTGGCATCAAGAAATACATACAACCCAAAATTTTCACCCTTCTATCACCAACCCTTATTTTTTAGTAATTTTAGTAATTTTCATCCCTCTCGATAACTTATATGGCAAGACAATGTTTGCGGGGTCAGCTAGTATGTACGTAATATTATCGGAACTGTGCAATATTTACATACATATTATGTCAGTCTATTAAGGCTTCCAAACAAGAATACCAAATTTCATAAGTGTATTTATGTATGTAGATATGTTTTTCCTCGCATATCTCAGAAACTAAAGGATCGTGGTCGTTATTTTTTGTTTGTTTGCATTTTTCTCAACTTAGGGAACTTAAAGGTCGGCTCCGTGATATCGACTGATAACTAAATATTAGGCAATAAAAATAATTTCTAATTAAACAGACTTAAACCACAAAAAATAGTAAGTCTAAATTAACAAATTTTATTTCATACTTATTTCGAAATTGTATTAATTTTTTTTAATTATTTTTATTAATGACAAGTTTTTAATGAATGAGAAAAATTAACCAAAATTGTTTTTATTATTTGTTTAGGTTGTAAAGAAAAAATGAAACGGGTCATAGATTGCGAAGAATCGCGCAGTGCAGAGGGTGATGAAGCGACAGGGGAAACAAGCAGAAGGCTCGACGTATTCAAAGAGAAAATGACCACTTTTATGAATGCAGCTGAAGAAAAACTTAAGACTGAAAACGAAAATTTAACTGAATGTCGCAATAAATTCATAGCCACCGTTAAATTCTACCAGTACTCGCCTAAATGTGGAAAGGTTGAAGACTGTGAACCTAAAGAATTTTTCTCACTGTGGATACCATTTTGCAGCGATTTTAAGGATATATTCAAAAAGGAAGAGCAATTGGCTATAAAAGAAAAGTAAGTTTATGCATCAAATTTAATATTACACTGCAGAATCTGAATATGATCTGCTGTAGCAAAGTTTGATATTAATTATTTCGTGAGACTTTTTTGTGATGGAGACAGCAATGCTTATGGATTCTGACTGAATTTGGATTCTCATGTACACTTATTCTTTATTTTAGATTAAAAGAAACAAAGAAATTACAGGAGGAACGAAAATCCCTTACCCAACCAAAAAAAGAAGGTGGATTAAAAGCAAGACTACAAAAATTATCCAGCACAAAAAAGTAACTGAATGGATAATTTGTGTAACCTTACTAAGTTTTACTTGTGCCACAACAGGTAAGTTTAAAGAAAAAATACTTAATATAACATACAATACCACCTAAATAGTCGCCAGTTTATTGCCAGATTAGCCCCTCGTTTCCACTGACACAGAGCTGGGCGACATGAAGAATAATAGACCTTGAATTAGCCAATCACACTGCACTGAATGCAGACAGACCAAGATTTTAAGCACTGTGATTGGCCAATTTACCTACCATTCTGCTTAGCTCTGCATCAATGGAAACACTAGGATAAGCCTTACCATTAGATTTGTTGAACCACAGAATTCTATGTGTGCCCGTATAATGGAAACTGTTTCTTTTCAGATAAAGTATCCCATATCCCTGGGTGGCATTGCAAGTCTGCATGATATGTAATTGATTTGATCAATCAATGGTGTAAATGTAAACAAAAATAACCTCTAATATAATATCAATTTTTGCTGATTATTAAGATAAATATTAGTGATTGTGGTTAGTGGTAAATTTAATTAAATTATACTATGTTATTGTATTTATAATAAAAATATAAAATAGTTTGTCAGAATAACGAAATGTAAGAGGGAACATTTATGAGACTGGCTATTAGTTAATATTTGTGTTGTTTTTATGTACAAATATTGATGTTATCATAAAAGATACTGTCTGTAGTCATCGCATTTACTTGATAGGAATATGATCTTTAGTTATCTAAGATGCTCTCAAATGTTATCACAAATTCATATGGATGTGATTTTTATCATGTTTTATACAAATAAATTTTGAGTATAACTTTAACAATGATTATTTTGCAATGTTACTTTTTGTCAATAAGCAAAAATTCTTGACATTCATAATTTTATTATCCTATCTTATATATAAAATTCTCATGTCACAGTTTTAGTGACCATACTCCTCTAAAACGGCTTCACCGATTTTTATGAAATTTTATATGCCTATTCAGTATCATGTCTCAGTATCAGTATTCAGGTCTGAGAATCTGCTACTGTCTATTTTTTATACCCCTAAATGATAAGGGTTGTCCACACATTTTTTTATTTTTATTTTTCAATGTGGCATCATAATATACATACAACTATAAAATTTCACTATTCTATGACCAACTCCTATTTTTTAATAGTCATTTTAGTAATTTAATAATTTTTCATCCCTCTCGATAACTTAAATGGCAAAACAATGTTTGCGGGGTCAGCTAGTTATGTATATACAATTGTTTGATTTGGCTTTATTTTACATCCAGTTTTGATTGACATTTAAGTTTCCTCATTTGTAGATTTATCTCACTTTTTGCTAAAGCTTTTTTCAACAAAATTCAGTGAATTCATGGTTCTAATACTTATGTTCTCATTACAAGTTTTAAATAAGGAAAGGTTTTGTAAAGTCTGTTACTTATGAGTTATGTGATTATTAAGCAAATTTGATACTGATTGAAATGATTGAATTCCATATTGAAATCCATCATCATATAACATTCCAAATGTTAATATATCATATTTATTATGTTAAACATATAGAAACATTTATAATTATGTATTCTTTAATTATGTACCTGATATGTGATTTAAGCATGTTTATTTGAACTGTCAAGATATATCATACATACTAATTATCTGCTTAAATGGTGCTTTACATGTAGATATTTTTTGTAACATTGTGTTAGTAAATAATTCATTTATTAATTTAACCTTTGTTTTATTCTATGTCAACACATTTGTCCTTCCAAATTTTTTGGAATCTTTTCTGTAATTTTCTGTTGTTCGAAGTGAGGCCATCAAGCTTTATCAATGACTGCTTCAAAGACTGCCACTGCATGAAACTGAGATGGCTCGTTAAGGAACGATTGTTACCATCATTTCTGAAGGTTTCTTCTTTATCAATAAAGGTTTGAAGGGTATTTTTATCTGTGACATTGTCAATAACATGAAAGTAATGGTCTTTTATTGTTTTTAAGTCAGTTTTCTGACTCATTAGTTTAAGAAAACTTTCTCTAGATATTGCCTCACCCTGATCAATTTGCTTTACATTAGAAATCTCAATATTATGAATATTTCTTGGTTCTAGATTTATTGTTTGACCCTCTGTTGGATGTTCATTGATTTGATTAACATATTGAAGAATATTTTCAAAGTCATCATTTTCATCAGCTATTAACAATGGATCAGCATTGACTGCTTCTTTCTTCTTCCACTGGAGGCGTCCAAAGTCATTTATATTCTTAATCTCTAACCAATTTTCTAAATTTACTGGTAACATATAGTTGTCAGGTAAAAAATTAAGTCCTTTAAATTGCAATTTGTCTGAAAACCGATATAACATCTGGTACCAAGTGCATGAGTGTTGTAGCAAAACAAATGCCATAGACCATATTCTGCTTAAAAGAGCATATGGCATTAGACTCATCCAATGGCTCTCACCTCTCTTCACTCTGTCTAAATAAAACACAGCAGCTTGCTTTGAACAGATAACTATTCTAAACATGATTTTTGAAAATGCTATTATCCTTATCAATACATACTGCAACATTTGCTTGGTAGGTAAATAATAAGGTGGGTCTTCATGGTCTGGTAAAACTGACATAAATTGTTCAACATCTTTTAATAAATTGAGCAACAAGTACCTTCTTAATGAGCAATTAACTTTCTTGAAAAATCTGTAACCTATATCGTTTCTGAATTTCTTGTCAAATTTATACAACAGTCTTGAAACAATGGCACTTTCTTGATGTAACGGCGACTGCTTCGTCAGTATATTAATTATATGGTTAAGCATATGTTGCAGAGCTTTTATATCTGAAAATAAGAAAAGATGATGAATGCCAAAAATGACCAACATGAAACATTTTACAACTTTACTACTTCAACTTACCGATAGATGTATCACATAACGCAGTGTGAATTGGTGGTGGAGAAAGTACTTTATCATTCCACGGTTCCAACATCATTGCCTGCCTAGAATTTTTAAATTCGACCGATATTTTATAAAAATGCACGTGTACAAAATTCAAAAACAGTCAACTATCAAATGCAATAATGCATTAATTCATTATGTCAATGTCATTGTCAATTGTATTGTCTTGGGTAGTTCGCGAACGAAATAGGTCGGAAGAGCGCTCCTTTAGGTGAACTATGCGAACTATTTCATTGATAATCCCGCTCTTCGTTCTTTAGTTCCAACTTAGGGGTTTTCCCCCCCTGATTTAGGGGGTAAATGAGTGAGATGGGATTTTTTGAGGGGTCTGAAATTTTTAGTGGTATTTGTAGGGATTTTTTTGACATATTTTTAAATTGATAAAATTAATATGTATTTTTTGACCTAACGACTTGTCATATAGTACGTAATATAACCAGTAACCACTCTGTGGATTTTTTTATATATTATGTTCTTACTAAATTATTTCAAAAAAGAACTAAATTGAACTAATAAAACGTACTAGTTCGTCATTGGATTATGAACTAAATTGACCGCTCTCTGTGATGACCGGTTAGGCCCAAGACTTTTGTATTCCTATTCCTATTTCAAGTTCAACTCAATCTGTCATCGGGTCTCACTCAGCAGCGCATTATTGCATCGCATCATCCATTAACAAAGAATTTGGTGCACAATTTTGAAGGTTTACTTGAAATGACTTTGACATCGATTGACATGATGAACGCAGGACGATGCATATTGTATTGATGATCAGCTATTAAGGCTCACCTCAGAACAATAAGTCAGTTATTTGTTTGCTTAAGTTATTGTTCTGAGGGCTACTACACCAATGTTTTTACACGCTCGTCGCCATTGACATTATTGCCAGTACCTACAAGAAATTAGTTCATAATGCGTGATTACAAAAACTAGTCGTACTATCTATTAGTACTCTTTCCTATCCTGATGTAAACGTTAAACGTTTTGGTTTATTAAATGACAAAATAATAGGTACCTACCTACTTTTAAAATATGAAAAATGTAAATGTCAAATTTGGCATTCAAATGGATAATGTAAAGTATAAAAATGAGTGTAGCAAAAATAATTATTAATATTGTATAAATAAAAATATTTATCACAACCGTGAATATTATTGGTGTGCAAACAAAATTATGTATAAAAGAGGACAATCTTTTCTACACAAAACTTACTGTAATGGAGGTGTTTGAAGGTACCCTAATTTTTTGAGATAATTATTTTTCTGTGATGCAAATTCCGTCTTTGATGCCATTTATTTTGTTTGCAAATAATGTTTGCACCCTCGTGAAAATGCCCCGAACTTCACTTGATGACTGACAATTCAGAGGCGTAGCTGTGCGTACACCGTGGAGTATTAGATTAGAGCATTGCCCCGAGACTCCGGCATAATCGTGGATTGTAAATTAAATAGATCGGATACCCCAGCAGAAGGTATCCAATCTATTTACAATCCATGATAAATTTCCCCATGTAAAAAAAGTACAAGACTTCCTTCTCTTGTTAGCAAGAGTAGCAAGTAGCAACATTGATATTCACTGTCAGTCTTGTATTGTATATCATTTTTTATTTACTTACCTCATGGAGGATAGGAAGCAGGAACATCTGTAATACAAATAACAATGCTCCATGATGAAAAAGTGTCCGTCGAACACTACTTAGGGTGGCGCCACTTAGCGTGAGGTATAAATTTTCAAGGAAGCGCCAAATTTTAAATATCTGAAAATTTATGTAATTATATTAATTGAATAAATAATAATTCTTTAAGTTTATTAAATATTTACTACATTATTATTACCGACTTCAAAAAAGGAGGTTATCAATTCGACACGTATGTACATATTATGTAATATTCTCAGAACTCCACAATTTTTACATATTATTATGTTGGTCTAATACGGCTTCCAAACAAGAATACCAAATTTCATGGGTGTGTATGTATGCATATCTGCGAAACTAATTGACGGATCGTGTTCGTTCTTTTTTTGTTTCGGTCCAATAGTTCTCATGATATGGACTTAAAACTAAAAATACGAAATAAAAATAATAAAAAAAAATAAACCGACATCAAAAAAGTATAAAATAAAATTTCTTACATAAGTAGTTTAGGCCTACTATTTTTGGGAGTGAGAAATTTTATTTTATACTTTTTTGGTGTCGGTTTAATTTTTTAAAATTACTTTTATTTATTACGCAAGTAGTTGAAATTTTCAATAAGTAACTACTTTAGTCGGCAATAATAATTTTTTTAACTCGGCGTACTTCAATTCGTTGATACTATATAAGCCGAACGGATAAAGAAACAATCTGGTAATGGCGGCCGGTACTTATGGTAGCGTCAGTAAAAAAGGTCAAGTAAAATATTAACCTTCTTTTTTATCTTTGATATCGTGCTAGGGTCCAAACCGGTTGCCATACTTGCCCGTGCGTTACTAAATTGCAATTGATAACGCTCCAGTCTCTTCTCTTATTTAAAATACTTAATTTCGTTGTAGACTATTGGTCGAGCATCACTATGAAGAACCTTCCCGCGTTTTCTAGAAGCCATTTAAACAACCAAAGATCTAAACTTAACAAAACAACAAATAACCTAAGATGTTTGCAAATAACAGAACAGTTGTTGTAACTAAACAGAATTAAAATTTTACGAAATGGAGTGCGTCGAGACAGCGCGAATGCTAATACAAACTGATAATATTTTTTTGTACGTCGTACCACTACGTGCGAGTATAGACAGAGCGACAACATGAACGAGATAGCATGAGACCGTCCGCCATTTACAGATTGTTTCTTTATCCGCACGGGATATACCTATGTCTTCAACTGGAGTACTGGACCAGCGCCATCTAATTCGTTCGTTTACAATTCTGGAATTGTTATTCATAGACGTATTAATTACGTACATACTGTCATGAGTGGTGAGCAGAACTTTCATTGGTCGGTTTGACATTGACTGCGCTGCGGTGCACACGATTCACGATTGGTTCGACAAACATCTTAAAGTCCGTACTGTAGTTGTACTGTACATACGTACGTAGTATCGAATCGATGATTTTCGCATAATCAATTTTACTTACAATGTAATCAGACTATAATTTATACGAACGTAGACCGTAGACGTGCTTTTGGAAAATAGTCATGTCCCGACGAACACCTACAAAATCGAAAATAAAACTATCAAATAGGTCTGTTTTTCATTTACAAGATAAAAATGCAGACGCCAATGAGCTGTCCACCGGTTTGATAAAATCTGCAAAGCGCACCGGACAGTTGAGTTTGTGCAATAGGGGTCTTGGAACGGGTAAGTGCAGTGAATTAATCATTTCCTACAAGTCACATAGGGAAGTAATTAATGTAGAAGTTACTGTAGAAGCATGGACGTATTAAAAAGTACTTTTTTTATGCGTCCATGTGTAGAAGTTATATAAATTTCTTTTGCTACAGTGCCAGAAAATGTATGGAAAATTGACGAACTTGTTCTCGACGAAACGAAGGAAGTGGATTTTGCCAAATCCGACTTCAACAACTGGTGGAATTCGGAGCCACTAAAGATGCTGGACCTGAGTTCGAATGCCATAGTGTCAATATCGCCCAATGTCAAACTGTTGCAACAACTCGTCACATTCAAGGTGAGCCGTGGCGCGGAAGCCCAATTATCGCACATCATATAAAATTCTTAAAATTTATCAGTACCTATAAAGTTATATTTATGTTTGTGTAACATTCTACTGGTGCGTTTGCACGTTGGCCAAGGCTTGCCAAGCGTGAGGTCTAGGTAGGCGGGGGGCGCCTACTGCCGTTTATATAGGCCTCGAGGTGGCGCGCGCGGTGTTCCCGTGCGCCCCTTTAGAAGATGGGAAGGAGGAACTCCAGCTTCATCGAAGCTCAAAGCGAAGAGGTCCTGTTGCGGGCCAGCGCTGTCAGGGCTGCGGAAAAATACGGAAGTGTACCCGGGGCCCTGACAATGGTTTTAGCCGGTAAGAGTCCGGCATCACCACTGTTGGACCCAACCCAACAGTAGGTATCCATGAAGGATTTCCCCACATTAAAAAAATAAAAATAAAGGCTTGCCAAGTGTTCACAAGTCCCAAGCGTCCACAAATCTCGCTTGGCGTTTGGAAGCCGTTTACACACTTGTGAACGCGTCAGTGTGCTGCCAACAACCAAGCATGTTGGACACCGAAATTGTAGTGGCCATTACGTTAGGTTTAACCTACTTTTATTTCTTACCCTCAAACATTTTATTGCCATATAAGTTATCGAGCAGGATGATACATTATTAAATTACTAAAATAACTATTAAATAAAAAAAAACATACAGGCGAATTGAGAACCTCCTCCTTTTTTTGAAGTTGGTTAAAAATAAGGGAACCAACCCTTATTTTTTTGAAGGATGAAAATTTTTAATTGTATGTATTTTTATGCCACATTATTAAAAAATAAAAATAAAAAAAATTGTCCAAAAAATAATATAAAAATGTTAGGGGTTACAACCCTTATCATTTAGGGGTATCAATAGATAGTAGCTGATTCTCAGACCAACTGAATATGCACATAAAAATCGGTCAAGCCGTTTCAGAAGAGTATTGTAACTAACACTTTGAAGACAGAACTAGACATATGTGCGTTTGTCACGAGATCATAGAGACTACTTAGCGTGCTCCAACATGTGAACGCATTGCAAGAGCTTGCCGCAAGTGGTCTGTGTCCAAAAACGGACACTAGACCGGATCGGATACAAGCTTATGCAAGCCATGCCAAACGCCCTCTTTCCATGCTTACACTTGTGGGCGCTTGGCAAGCCATGGCCAACGTGGAAACATGGCTTAACAGCCACACACAGAGATGTCATTTAAGGTCATATTCATTAATAAATAAATTTAATCATCTTTAGTTGTATTACCATAAGTGTCATCTTTATTTTCATAAGAAACCATTAAGGTTAATGAATGTCTAGAGTATGTCTGTAAGAGTTTCAGTGGAATTTCATTCTTTATGTTGTCATAAATGGTCATCACATCAACAAACACTATAAAAATATATTCGAACTTCTTAGATTTAGTTACTTGGATGTAACTTATAGTTAAACCAAATGTTAATTGATTGTAGTATTTAAAGAATCTTATTATGTTATGAGTGGCTTTAAAATTTGAATTTGCAGATTCATGACAATGCATTATCTAGTCTACCACCAGAATTTGGAGAGCTGAAGAACTTAGCTAATTTGACATTAGATCGGAATAAGTTGACTACATTACCAAAAGAATTTTACCAGCTGACTGAACTGCGATGGCTTAGCATATCACATAATCAGTTGGAAAAAATTGAACCTGAGTTTGGTGATTTGGTGATGTTAACGTATTTGGTATGTCACTGTTATTAAAAGTTCACTAATTAAAATCAATACTAATAATTATAATACAATATGATACTAAAAGTAAACAAATTGGAAATTAATTTAATTTTGTTTATTCCGCTTTGAACAATAGTGTCTTGTGCCATGTGCTTTATAAATTTATGCAATGCTATGGTATGAGAAAATTGATAAAACTTTGAATTACTTAATGTTTAAAAAATCTATTTGAGTAGAAATTTACATTTTTTATAAAACAAAGATTATTTGATGTTGAATCAAATGTTGTTTAAGTAAATAGGTCAGCTAGTTGACCTTCATTTCTCATATTAAGTTACTTGCCCAGGCTTGTCTGTTTTACATGGAAGTGCAAAGAAATATAAGCCTTGAGATTGGATTACAGCCTTATTATATGTGTAAAAAAGAATGAAGCCAGTTTAATAAAATTAAATATGTTTTCTTTACAGCACTATAACAATTAGAAAAATATAGAAACTATAGAACGTTATGTTTATGTTAAGTTTGTTTAAACATATTCAAATCTGTCAAGTGAAGAATTTGTTTTGCTTAGGGCTGATTTATCAATCCTCAGTCAGACAACTACCTAATGAATAGTTAAAAAACTAAAAACCATGCTTTTGAAGAACATCAAATTAAAAAGTTAAAAATAATTTTCAAAATAAGTTGAAACAAAAATACAAAAAAAAAACATACAGACGACTTGAGAACCTCCTCCTTTTTTTGAAGTCGGTTAAAAATATGGCACAAAGCGCCATTTTTCGTTCATTATTGTTTTAAACTTTTTGAAAATTATTTTCCACTTTTTAGTTCGATTTAATATCACTTTTTTTATTTAATACAAACTATAACGGGATAATATGGTTTTAATATAAACTTTGATTGTTCATATCTATGACCATGTAAATGAAATCTAGTCTTAAATATGTAATTAATTAATTTGTAATTAATCATCAAAGTTGGTAAAAATATTGAATTTTCTATGTTCAAAAATTTATAACACCAAAACTTTTGGCAAATTTCATAAGAGTAACTTTCCTGGTAAAAATGCCCAAAATATGTAAAAAAAAAACCTTGGTAAAACTTAGGTGTTTTCTTGGTGATTAGCATGACAGTTCAATTAAAACACAATTGAGTTTTTCTTGAAGAAAAGAAACGATAGTTAATGCTAATAAATCGCTATGTTGAATCCAAAATCACAATAATTATAATATTAAGCTTTTTTCTATAACAAAATACACTTATTTTATTAATGAAATATTTCCTTTTGATAGTTTCCATAGTTCCATCCATAGAGTACTTAAACACTGGATGTTATGTTACATTAGTCTGTTGTCAACATGCATTATCCACTTAAAAGGAAGAAAATTTAAATAATGGTTCCATCTAAATAGACCATAGACACACTTTGTTTTTTTTTTTACTTTTGAGTTTCCATGGTTACCATCTTACGCATTTGTCACGTGTCCCCCTGTCGCGAGTTTAACAATTGTTACCCATATCAAAAAGTGCTAGCAGCGCCGCTAAAGAAGTTTTCACTTCATAAAAAATGAATTTTATAGTAAAAAATTATATAAGTAAAAAAAACTTATTTTGTAAATTGAAAAATGGAATAATTTTATCAAATTAGTGCATTGTCATTGGTCCTCTATAAACCTACAAAGTTTGAACGAAATCTGGTCGTTTATGGTCGATTTTCGCCGTGCGGCTAGTCGCTTACACCTAACCAAGCCGCATTGCTAGCCCATTTACACAGGTGACTAAAATCGCCTGCGGCTCGGTCATTTCCTTCGAAAATGTTGAGCAGAAATATGTGTTCGTGCCGGAATTGAAATAGTTAGTTATTCAATTATTCAAGAATTGCTTGAAGAATAAAGAGAGAAGAAGAAACAAAAGAAAAGAAAAAGTAAATGTTGGGAAAAAATGCGCGGAAACACCTCATGCGTCGGGCGATCGCCTGCACGGTCGATTTTAGTTGCCAGCCGCATGCGGCCGGTCGTCGCGCGGCCAAAGTCGGATGCCACCCAACTTTGGGCCTTGCGGCTTTAACCCACTGGGGTTCGCAAAATATCTTGCTATCTGTCGAATAAGCGCTATTTGTTTGTTAACTGACTATTGAAAAATCGGCCGTTGGCTAATCTCCTTGTACTTAGCCTGTAAATCAGTTGCTTAATTAAGTCGTTAAAACTAATATAATAATAATTGTTGTTTAAGGATATATCACATAATAAATTGTCAGAATTGCCACCTGGCATGGGTTACCTGGTCCGACTGGTAGAACTGAACCTCTCTCACAATTGCCTTGTGGAACTGCCACCAGATATTGTGAATCTCAGAGGTATGTAGATCTGAACACCTAGTACAGTAGTACTACTAGAACATCTAGTAGAACATACCAGTAATCATACATAGTCTGGTTACTGGTATATCGTAAGTAGACTAGCAAAGCAACAAGTAATTAATTAAGCATGTATAGTCAAAAAGTCTATATATTATATTAGTAATCTTACAAAAATCCTTAATTTGTAAGATTACTATAAATAAATAATTAGCATAGTATTAATAACTATATCACGGAATAAAGAATAATAAATGTATGTATTGTGCAAAATATTTCAGATCTAAAAAAGCTAAATATATCCAACAACAATTTGAAACAGCTACCAGCAATGGGCGAGTTAAGGAAAATGGAAATTTTAGATGCAAACCACAATGATATTGAAAAGTTGCCCGATTTTTATGGGTGTACAGCTTTAAAAGAAATATATTTAGCTAATAATTACATTAAGGTAATGCTTTAGAGTGTAATAGTTGTATTATTATTGTATAGGTAGCACCAAACTTCTAGTCCGCTCTGAAGTTGCTTCAACTTGCCTCGCGCAGGTGTACAATCAAGGACAGAATATTTACCTCTATACTATTTTTTTCATAATAATTGTAAGAATGTATATTATTATGATATTTAGACACAAAGTTTAAAAAAAACGGGTTTCCGGCAGAAGTGAAAACTTACAAGGTGTGTTTTTTTGGTAATTTGGACGACAGTTCAATCACAATTAAGTTTCTCTGTAAGAAAAGAAATATTCGCAATGTCGAATCCAAAATCACATTTCACAATAATTATAATATAGCTTCTTTTCTTCCAAAATATACTATTTATGAATGTTTCCTTTTGACAGTTTCCATAGTTACTTTGACTTTCTATATGCTTCTATAGCTGCGTCTCGTATGGTAACGGTGTCGCGAGTCCAGAGATTTTATCTCATCTAAAAGAAGTTTTCACTTCATAAACATAAGGATATTATAGGACTAAAAATAAAACTAGTTTAATTAAATAAAAAGGAAAAATCTTGTCTACTTAAAATGGTATTACGTCTAGGCATTATTTAAATTAATACTAATTGATAAACAAAAATTAAACAACTATTAAAATAACAATAAATAAACAAAAATTAACTCAACAAACTCAACGCGACTGTACTTTGGGAGCAAAACGCAAATGTGTGTATTGCACATGGACAGTGAACGCACACTACTGCGTGAAACTGCGGAGCACAGGTGCCAGAGGGGGCGTGCACCTCCCCTTCCCGCCGCTTACGTCCTATGGGTACCTGTTTTTTGCTACTGCGACGCGAATCGCTTCAACTTCAAAGCGAACTAGAAGTTTGGCGCGATCTGTACTACTATGATTATTTTTTTAGGCACTAAAAAGACACATTGCATTTTAGGAAATTACTGAAGAATTCTGTGATCAAATGCAACACTTAAATGTGTTGAACATCAGAGACAATAAGGTGGAAGTGTTGCCAGAAAACATATCACTCTTGCAGACTTTGAAGAGGCTTGACTTGACAAATAACAGTTTAAATAAGTAAGTTTACTCAGTCAGTAACCCATTAATGACCCACTACAGGGTCGGGTCTCCTCTCACAATGTGAGGGATGTAGGCCTTAGTCCACCACGCTGGCCTAATGCGGGTTGGTGGACTTCACATGCCTTTGAGAACTTTTTTTTTGAACTCTCAAGCATGCAGGTTTCCTCACGATGTTTTCCTTCACCGTAACAGTAGGTGATATTTAATTTTATAAAGCGCACATAACTTTTTTACAAAGTCATTGGTGCGTGCCACTGGGATTCGAACCCGGACCCCTCGATTAAGAGGTCGAATTCTCAGTCACTGGGCTATCACCGCTATAAGTTTACTCACCGATGTAAGTTTACTCAATCCACTAAAAATAAAACAATTACTAATATTACTTCGCTCATGATATTAATCACATCTGATGATGAAATTGGCCTTAAGAATAACATTTTGTATACTTAAAAAGTCTTGATGAAGGCGCTGAGAGACCATTTTACGAACACAATGTTCTTGAAGGTCAAGGACCAAGGGTGTAGTAGACTAAGTAGTCTCTTTCAATAAGGCTCATGACATCCGGTTAATGAAGATGATGAAAAAAACTACATTATTCCTGATATAAAGATGTTCTTTAATTAATATGACAGATGAGGCATGATAATAAAAACAGACAGAAACATACATCCTATTTTTAAAGCTGAAGTAACTAACTATCAAATTATTTATAGGAGTATGTTCTATGAAAATTAAATTTACTGGTGTTCTCACCAGTTTCATATTATTAGGAACAAAATATTACATAGTTTTTTTTTAAATAAGCCTATTAAATAAAAGTGAATGTGTACTATTTGTTTTTTTTTAATTTATAAATATGTATTTGTTTTAAATCTTCCTTCCCACATGTACTTCAGATTACCAAGGAATATGGGTCTTTTATCGCAGCTACAAAGCATCAGTATGGAAGGGAACAAATTGTCGTTTGTACGACAGGATATCATTAAAGGGGGGACTGACAGGATGATGAAATTTCTGCGTGATCGCATCACCGAGGAGGTCGTTTCTGAAACCAGACAGACTGACGCGGGGTGGCCTGACAAGTGAGTTTCATTTATTTTTATGATATAGATATCATAAAAACTTCTTGTTGCTACAGATTAATTGTCACAATATTTAGAAATAGAATTGAACACTTCGACATGAAAAATTTAAACAAAAAATGACACGATAAAAATTATATTCTAGTAATAATAAATTGTTTATCATTATCGGGCGAATCGTATCCCCACATATTATTATGTGCGTAGTAGCAGTGTGATGAAGTATCAGTAGGGCTTCTCCTTGTGGTACAAGATTTGTGCCTAGTTAGCCACAAGACATAGTGTTGCAGCCACTGGGCATAAATGGTAAGAGCCTTTGTGGATATTTTGTGTCTTGTCTTTATGTGTGTCGATGGCAACCACAACGCCAAGAATCTTAGTGTTTGACTTTGAGCGTGAAGCATTATTATTTATATCCGTTTATCGGCTAATAGATACACGTTGAAGAAAAGTCAGTCGCTGATGCTGCCCAATCGTTCCCTGTCGCACATCCCCGACGAGGTGTTCGCGTCGGCCGCCGCCGCCGACGTCCACATCGTCGATCTCTGCAAGAACAGGCTGACAGTGGTGCCATTGGGGTGAGCATTCTTGTCGAAGCATAAGGTACGCTAAATAATGGTTTAAAATAATCCCTTTAAATTTTCTATCGTCATCACCAGACTTGTAGGAAGGAATGGAGCTGGCATTATGTCACGATCCTAAATACGGTTTGGCTATGTTTTTTAATCATGTATCAGGATAATGGTAAACTATGTAACTACGATAAAAAGATTAAAAAGAACAAAACAGATAAATACTACTAAATTTTATGTCGAGGAAGTGTGTAACATGCAAATTGTTTGTTAAAAAGCCGCACTTCGCCACTACATTTTACACATACTACATTTTACATATACTACATGTTTATTGCAATAATCTGATGTGATGAAACATTTTTGATGTTTTTGTTATAACTAACACTTGTTTCCAATTTTCCAGGGTATGCAACATCAAAGAAACTCTATCGCAGCTGATCCTGTCTTCGAACAGCATCGAGAGAGTGCCGCCGGAGATCGGCAGCTGTACACACTTGCAGTACCTGGACCTGGGCAAGAACTGTCTACTGGACCTGCCATTGGAGCTCGGGGACTTGAAACACCTGAGAGAACTTGTTATAAGCAATAATAGGTTCGTTATATTTACACTGTGTAGGCTGATGAGCTTTTGTGATTCCAGAGGGTTTTTAATTAATAATTTTGTATCGACATGTTCCATTTCTGTCAGACCAATATGTTATAATATAACAATACAGGATGGTATTGTATCAGTCGACCTTTATAATCCGCAGCTGATCAACTCATCTAAGCTCAATAACTACTCATTCAATGACTACTCCATATAATTCATCATCCATTTTAGGTGGTGTACACACTACTACTTCTTCGGCTAGAGTTAACTCTGATAACTTTGGACCACCTATAAGCGTTGTCGTTGTTGAAACTTCCTCTTTCATTAATCTCCATACTGGTTTTTAAAATAACACTACCCGTCGTAATATGGCTTTTTTGCCTTACTTTTAATAACAGACGTTTAATTAATTAATGTGGTTCAAAGCATTTAGTTGGCATTATTGCTATGAACAAAATATGTATACGTCTGCCATTACATTTTTGAATTTTTGGGCTTTCCGCAGGTTCACAAAGATCCCGCGGTGCGTGTACGAGATGGGACACTTGGAGATCTTGTTAGCGGGGGACAACCAGATAGAGGAGATCAACGTGTCGTCGGACGCACTGGCGCGCCTCCCGCGCCTGGCCGTGCTCGACCTCGCCAACAACAGCATCGCCAGCGTGCCGCCCGAGCTCGGCAACTTCACGCACTTGAGGTACTGGTACATAATAATATACTGTACTCGTCTATCGCACTTCGCACGCCTAGGAACGCGGAACTTGCTCTCATGCCTACAGAAGCATTTTGAAATCGATGATGCTTCAGAACTGAATCCGCATAAATTATCGTGTATAAGGGGGCGTCCATTGATTACGTGAGGTTTTTTGGTTTAAAATTTATGTAGGGTTTTAGAACAGACACTTAAAGTTTCTACTTTAAAGTAAGATTTTATTTAAAAGACAGAAACTAACGCAGAATGGCAATATAAATAAAATATATAATACGAGTAACATACCTATACATAGTAACAAAAGTACACAATATAAAGTTATAAATATCGAAAAATGTTCCAAAGTATAGCCTATGTTGGTTTTCTTTATAACCAGGTCCTTGGAACTGATGGGCAACTGCTTCCGCCAGCCGCGACACGCCATCCTCGCGAAGGGCACCGCCGCCGTGCTGTGCTACCTGCGGGACCGCATCCCCGTCTGACCGCACCACCGCGCACGTCACCTGACTAGATCAGGCGTGTAGGTACGTCTCATGCCTACAATTTGACTTCGAAATTGACGTCGTTGCTGCAGACATTAAGTTGGTTGAAATTGATGTGAAATTAAAGGTGAGGTAACAATACATAATAAAATGCTACGTCGCAGAATGAAAACTATGACTTAGCACAACGCATCGGGTAAACATCTGATAAATGCAGGATTCATAACAGTTCATCACCCAGATTTTGGTATGTTATGTTTTCCATACTAGCTCTCCTGCTATGATTTTTCTAGTAGTGTTTTACTATAGATACATCGACGTACCGCAGTGTTGTGGCCTTGCCTACCTTTGGTTCTCTAAAGTAGCAAGAGTAGCAACGCATCATTACGCATCTGCTTTCAACCGTTACGATGTGTTGTCTATGGACTGTCTCGTTGCTACTTTTGTGGTATAAAAAAAAAATTAAATACTTCGCCAACATTATAAACGTACCAGTAGCAGATTGATATGTACTCGTACTAATGTGATTTAAAATTACAAAGCTATAAGATGTTCTAATTGTTTGTATTTTATTATTACTTATTTGTAAAGTAACATAGTATTCGATTCGATATTGTGTATTATGCATACGAGTCTATTTATACTGTAATGAAGTGTTATGATTTTTTTATTTAAATCGGAATAAATAAGAGGCTCTGGGGACGTTTGCAGATTGCAAATACCTATTTTCCCTGTGTTTAAATCCGTTTTTACAAGTTCATTTACGAGGGAGATACGCGAAAAAATCCAATCTGTAATCACTCGTTTGTTGCTATTTATATTATAAAGATAACATTGTAAATATACTTTCAATGAGTTTACACTTCTGTTATACAAGTAGTCTTATGTAGTGTAGTATTAGAAGAAAAGAATTAGTAAAACATATCCGGCCTGCATAGAACCTACATAAATAAGGCAAATTGCGCGTCCATGGAGTTACAAATGAAAAGTTTATCATTAAAATTATTTATAATAAGATAAGAAATGATCGCCTATTTGCTGGTACTATGCTATGCGAGCTGTATGCTTCCCGGGCAAGCGTCGGCTTGGACCTAGCTTTAAGCATCACACAGTACAGGACGCAAGTGAGGCAACATAGAACATGTAACCATTGCTCCAGATTCAGTGTGGTCTTTAGTATGACATTTTGTAAGATTATTTTTTTTGGTCTCTCAAAAGTGATATTATAGTATGTGTGGTGAGCGCTAACTCCTATTCATATCTCTTACCATTCTTCATACAAAAGTGAGTATGTCAAAAGTCGTTTTAAGGCTCAGAGACCTCAAATGTAAAGCTTGCTTCCTGTACTTGTTGTATTTGACTCACGAGAAACCATTTTTTTTTATTTATCAGTACCTGATATAGATATCCACCGCCATAAGTTGTTTTTTTGTTTTAATCTATTGTTGTATTTTTAAATTATTTTATTTGTTATACATTGAGTCGGAAGGGAACTAAAAATGTGGACGTTTTTGTCCAATATTTACTAACACGAATAATCAAGTTCTAAACAAAATACATACTTACTAAAACGACTATGTTGACACGTATGTGTTCGAGAGTAATATAAATGCCAAATAGCGCTTTTTGCGTTACTAATGAATCGCTATTTTTTGACGTCTTTTAATGATTCGAATAATTATTATGTGTGTTTCACGTAAAGAAGCATTGTTAGTAGGTATATTGCCGACCTGATGCCCTTGCGCCTTGACTAAATATCTAAAAGTAATCAATAATTACTATGTATCACATTATAAAGAGATATCAAGATAATAAAATGGTAATGAAATACCCATAAGGCTGTGGCTTATAAAGTCGTTAGTATTACGAAAATTGTACCATTAATTTTGCCTCAACAAGGGATAACTTGCATAGATTTACAAGCTTTATAGATATCTGTATTCTGAAATGAATTTGAGTTCAAAAATAAAGTTCTTGCTAAATCAAACCCATTAGTAAAATACGTTCAGGTTTGCTCTATAGCTATGTCTAGTTATTAACACTAGTAGCACGGTAGCACTATACCTATCTAAAACATTCCACATTGAGACATAAATAGGTTATGTTTGAATTTCACGTATATTGAAAGTAGTCATTTGTTACAAGAACTGAGCTTTATGTAGGTAGTTTAAAATATTTATTATTATTTATTCAGATGTAAAAATTAGAACAAGTTTGTTTTCATCAATTAAAACTGTATAATAATGTAATGTTTCCAAGGAACCTTTGATATGCATATTATTTAGATGTCGACGCAGTAGTAATAGATTTTTAAATATTCCGATAACATTAATGCTTATACATATAATAAACTAGCTCCAGGCCGGGATTTCATCAGTGTGTAAGAGTTTTCTAAACCGAACCGAACGTGATCTTCTCAAGTTTAAGCATAGTTTATAAATACTTTACTTATTGCTCTACAATACTCAAGAGTATCTTGCACGTTATCCCTAGCTCAATTTAGGTCAACAACATTTACATTTTATAAACGTTTCTGCTCATGCTAAATAAGTATTAATCAATTTAATTATTGAAATTATACATAAATGATGTTACTAATAAATTTGATATAATATGTTGAATTTGAGTGTCTGCACCTATGCTACGTTTGCTATACAACCTTGAGCCATATTGCCCGTAACTAACTGGATGCACGGCCGCCCATGAATACGTCAATTATAGGCTGAGTGATATTTGAAGATTTTGGGATTGTACTTGTTATGCTCGTCTTTTTTAGTGTCACATCCATTATGATATGAAAAATGTAGGACCACACAGCAAAAATAGTCAGTCTGGCAATAAATTCTACAATGGTGATGTTGCCACCATTCACAATTAATATTAAAATATAACTCCCATAAAAGAGTACTTTCAGAAAAGTTGGTAAATCCAGACAACTTCCAATATATTTAGAAAAAATAATATATTTGGCATGAAAAAGTGATGACATACAAAATCTATGAAGATTTTGCATTTTTTGACTCTGAGGTCAGAACCCTATTGTTTAAACAAGTACCGTCACTAAACTATAACATCCCTCCCTCCTCTTGTCACACGATGTCCTTTGTTTACAACTTCTTTCCTTTAGGTTTAAGCCATCGACGTTGTTCATGGACGGCCCCATTCCAATATTTTCTAATGCTTTCAGCTACTTTATCAAACTTAATAAGGCTTTATTTTGAATAGCGTTACTGTTTCCTGCTCGTTTGAATTTGTCTTGTTTGTATCCCTTTGTATAACTTCTGGATATACCTAACCTGGTTTGGGGCTCAATTGTTAAGAGCGATTTATAAATAAATGCTTTATCAATTTAACTTTTGATATCATAACCGATGAAATATTCTTATTATTTAAAAATCTTATATTTTTATATTCTTGCTGCTAAGGGAATACAAGCGATTTTTAGTTTTGTAGTGTATTGACTTGTTTAATCCAAAGTATTACTGTATGTACCTGAAAATTAAAAGCACAGCATAGTTTACGACAGCTTTGAGGCAAACTAGTGGTTTTCAGTCAAATTTGCCATTTAATTCATTAGTCATGTATGTGTGATAAATTCAAGTTTTTGTTAAAATGTATTGGTAAGCGCACAAAATGTGGATTTTGCGTTGTGTTATAATCTTACTGAATATAAGCTTTAAAAACATTTCGTTTTTTAATTAATATTTCCTTGGTGTGTGTGTGTGAATGTATGTATATTTTATTTTTGAAGTTTGGTAGGCATCTCAGTACCTATTAGGCATAAAAGTATTTTAATTAAGAGTACTAATTGTCCTCAATTCCACAGAACTCTTTAAAACGCAACCATTTGCATTACAATGGAACTGATTGCAGGTATTGAATCGAATTATAGCAGAACACCATTTTGGGTCACAAAGCACAATGCAGTCAGCGGGATGGCCCGCAGTCTTTGTATTGAATTGAATGTAACTTACCTACCTTGGAGTCCTATTTTTTTATGATAAGACCAAGGAATCAGACTGGCAACGACGCAACGCCTTTTGGCACGAGCAAACGCAGAGGAGACGTTATTGCGTTGCAGGCATATAAAATACATCTTTTGCGCCCTTTTTGTGTTGGATACTTAGTTTATTGTCACTAAGCTCAATCCAGCTTTTAAACACACGTATTAAGCTTATTGCTCAAGTACACTCTAGATATTAGATAAATATTATACCTATATTGAAGTCGGTTAAGTATTTTGAGTTCTATAGAATTCAAAAAACCCATCCGCGCAGTATCAAGAGATATTATGCACTTAGTAATTAAATTCTTACTTCCTCAGGAAGTATCGCTAGTTTCCTCCAGTGTCTACGTAGGTAATTATCATTTATTATACCGACGACTGCCATATACATCACTGGATAGTTGCAAAGTGGTTGCAAAAGAACGCCAAATATAAATTGCCTATTATTTACCTAAATTGATAAGTACCAACCTGTCGTTTGGATCACATAATCGGCCCGCATGTCAGCTGTTACGAAATACGTCGTTAGGATGTTTAACGTTAGTATTATCGGTTTCACTATCGTTTGTCGACGACTCGTCACTCCATTGTAAACTGTAGTCTGTAAAACCATAATAACAGCAAGGTCGTAGAAGCGGAGTGGGGGTCGCCACATGACGCCGCTGCCCGCTGCACAACAAACGTTTTCAGTAGCTGTAACTTAACTGCGTAAAGGACCAGTTACTTGCCCCGGTAGCGAAATTAAGTATAGATAGATAGCTTAACTGGCAGAAAGATTGCGCGGGACGGGAGTGTATATTTCAAACAACTAAACCTTCCGAAAAGGCCGTAGAGATCCGTTTCTGTTTGAAACATGATGAATTTTGAATAACGACAATTGGTTTGTTTATCCAGCTGTGCATTACATAAAGAATCCGTGACAAATTGCGCATTTGTTTGAATAGTTCAGAGGATGTGAGTCTTCCAGACAAGTGGCAGAAGCCCGAAGGCAGGAGTGATTTGAAATGTGTTCTAATTTAAAATGAGACGTTCTTCGAAATAAAGAGTGCTGGAGTTGTGGGTAAAACTACAAGTTCGAGAATTGTGAAATCAGAACAGATATTATTATAATGTGCCATCTAACATCAGTTGCCGTCGTGGTATCGATGTTTTTATTAAATACACGTGAGTTGTTTGACGTTAAATTGCTGTTAATAATTATAAAGCCTTAGCCTCTCGTTAAGAATATACATTATTTTAAGATTGCTCTAGGAATGTAGTTAAGTAAGGTACTATTATGTCAATTTTCTATTCGAGTTTTAGGTGGTAGAGCCATACAAGCTCCCCGAGTACTTACTGCAACGGTACCTTCTCTTATCGCCACCCTCGTAACCCGTCGTTAAGTATCACGTTCTTCATGTCTTGTGTTTCGGCCGGGGACGCATGTTTGCCGGAGATACTTTATTTAAGGTGAACATCTTTAGTCCACATAATAATTACAACCTTAGATGCCTATGATTTCTACTGAAATTGAACGTGCCATGCCAATGCCCGTGGGATTATTGTGATCACATATGATCAGGTGGCCTGCCTGCCAGCAGTTGGTTATTCATATACAATTTTAAGAATCTGGTTGGTACCAATGAATTGCAACCCTGTTTGAGGTTGTAGTAAAATGTATTGTTAGCCAATTTTCTGAGGGTTGAAATTTTGACACCTATGGGTATAGTAGTAGTAGATAAAGTACAGCCATCGCAGCGTGACCGCGAAGTACCGTGGCGCCTATCTCATAACCCGCCGTGGTATGTTCCCCTAAAAAGTATTTTTGTGATCAGTAGCATATTTTTGAAAATTGAAGTGGTGAAAAAATCATGTGACAAAATTTTTCATGCGAGCGAAGCCACGAGTGCTTTACTCCCAATTAGGTAGGTATACCTAACCTAAAATATACCATGAATTCATTTTAAAATTGACAATGAGAGCAAAATTTTTCATACTGCATATATTGTTATCACGCCCATTATTGTTTCTCACCGTAACTAGGTAGGTAGGTACAATTAGAATAATTCCCATTCATGCTCTTAGCTATTCATTTAGGTACTAAGTTAAAATCGCAACGTCCAAAAGTAGTAGGTAACGTAAAGACAATTCAAAAGTAATACCCTAAATATAAATTTTAAATACATCTTTGTATGCAACAATGGTGCATGATACTAGATAGTAGGTATGGTCTAATCATAATTGGGTGTATGACAATTTTTTTTGTTGTGATAAATGAAACGATAATATAATATAAGTTTTATAACAAAATTATTTTTTTTTTTAATAAAAATTAAGTTTTGAATCCAGTACCGGAGACACACCGACAACTCCCGAACAAACCCGAGCGCGTGTGACGTCATAATTTTAGTTTTCACTCATTGCAGTTGATAGAAAAATGTTCCCCAAGATGACAAACTATGTAATGTCTAATGTCTAGTCACGTGTAATAGCCGTAAACGCTGTATACTGTTAATAAAATAATAGCTATAACATTATGACGTCACAACTATGGTGACCAATCATGGCGCGTTTATAATCACGCGATCTTTATTTAAATTTCACCAATTTTTAATTGTTTATAATTAATTGAAAAAAATGTTTTTTTAAGTTTTTTGCATTAAATATCAATATTATTAATAATAAAGTTTTAAAATACATTAAAAAAATCAATATTTTTTTTAAATACCCAATTCAATCATTCTTTATATGACATGTAAGATGCTATGTTGTGTTCTATTGTGGGGTGGCCGTGCTTAGAAGTCAGGCAGAAAAAAAGATTATCTATAAATAATTCAATGATAAGCAGTTTAATTTTCCAACGTTTATTTAGCAATTAACATATTTTATTCGTTACCGTGTTTACACAAATATCTCGCTTAAGAGTACACCCTGATGGACATTTAGAAGCATTTAAAATGCCTGAGTATCCTGGCAATATAGTTGCCATGAGAAATAGGTAGCCGAGCCATGTTCGTATTTTGAAATACATAATAATCTGGAAAAAAGGAATTAATTTTAAACAATTTGTATACTGCTTGGCCTTTCATAACACACTTTAATTTGGTAAATATGCATGTGTGAAAAGGAACCTTTGAAAGTAATCTCACATTAAACTGACATGATTTGTATTTATTTATTACTACATAATATTATAGATATTGTTTATTTATTATATTTTTTTAATTACTGACTTACTGTTTGCTTTCGTAAACCTCACGTCGACTTTGCTTGCGTTTCTCTAAAAACTGCTTATGTATAGATACACATATCAACATCTTACATATTATAGCTATATTGTAAAGTAGTGATGTACCTAACGAATAGAAATACTTTTTGATTGAAATCAGTGGAAAAATATATTTTATGACATTTTATATGGGAAGATTTTTTATTTTATCCGATAGGTGGTAAGATTATCTAACAAACGACAACTTTTATCTCTGTAAAACATTTAAGTCCAGAGAAATCGAAATCATCATGTCGATCCACAAACAATTTTAATACAAAATTCAAATGGCTGCCGTTTTAAAAGGACAGACCCGAGGACAGGCTAGACCCCTATATGGGGGTGTTTTGTCCATGACATTTGATTTATTTTATGCCCTTAAAGTATCGCTAGTTCGAAGCCATACGCACTGTATAGTCTTACTACACGAAAAGCTGCAACATTGTCACATTCACAAAAAAAAAAATTCAAAAAAATTATAGATTGAAATGTTTTAAATTTTTTGCAATGCGAAACTTTTTAAATAACTTTCGTTCTTTTAACTGTTCGGTATTCTTATAAATGTTATTCGTTACATCACTAAATGCAAACAGGTCTCGCAATTGATAAAATTCAATTGCAAAACCAGTTTCATCTTAGGCCTCGCTCGATCTTACAATTGCCCAAGAGCCAGAAGATATTTTTCGATCATCGGCATCGCGTCTTTCCATTGTATACAACGCCAGAAGGCAGCCATAGGAAACTGCTCGCGTATATACAGGTGAATTTTTCAAGTGTGCGTGGATGGGGAAATCCGAAACTATGAGGAATATCGAAAAATGCTGAAAGGAGTCTGGGGACCGATTTTGATGAAAACTAAATCTGCATATTGTAATGCTGTTTTTAAATCTGTTATTACAATACATACATACACGAATTTTGCGTAGGTACTGATCGTGTATAGTTTGTATCGTGTATGTACAGCGGAGATTAGGTATTCGGGGCGGCGTATTTCCATTCTGTAGGTACGGTGTTTGGATAGTACAAATAATAATCGATTAAACGTGATACCTCAAACACTTCTCAAAAAATTTCTGCCGGCTCTTGGGATATAATGGCAAGTTTCAAAAATCGAAATCTATTTAATTCCTATTCGTCCTTTATATCAAAGTATGTTAAAATTTTCCGGTCATCTGGTAAATTATTTCTGACGAATCTATTTGTCCGGATACTTCAACATGTACAAAGGGATTTCTGAGTTAAATTTGGACTTCTGTCACTGACCCTCGCTACGCTTCGCTTCGCTCGCTTCGGAAATTATTAATTAATTAAAATTAAAAAAAAACAAGCTAATCATCCGATTCATTCTTAATATAAAAAAATTGAATACATATACGATTAAATATAATTTATTCGTCCGGTACCCGTACAAATAAATAGTCACTTCGTAAAAAACAAGCTAATCGATTCATGAGAGTTGAAATTCAGTGACAGAAGTCTAAATTTAACTCAGAAATGTTGAAGTATCCGGACGAATAATTATAATTTACTCGTCCAGTACCCGTACAAATAGTCACTTCAATTATTTTATTCCTATTTGATCGACCGCGGTGATTTTCTGTTTACAACTCACACAATTAAATCTTATTTTCTGTCTCTATTTATTCTGGCGTTATTGACGGACGCGGACCAATTATAATTCTTTATAATAAGTTTGCCATGAACTAAAACCTAAAGCATAATTACTTTTAATAAACACGACATTACAGTTTCATTTATAATTTGAATTCAAAGAGATGAATATTGAAAAACAAAGAAGTAGTTAAATTATTTAAAATGCTATCCTATGGCTTATAGCTCATAGTCTCTATTGTCATGGATAGGAAGACTGATGATGGGGAGGGGAAATAGATTTCTGAACAGGGAGGTACTACAGTCCGGCTTTTAGATAAACCGTTACACAGAGGTAATCGTAGGTACACGGTATGTGTTACTTAGTAATTAACATTAGCACAAAATAGTTCATTAGTAGATAACTCGGAAACGGACTCCAGTCCAAAAACACCTTGTTAGTGAAATCTGTTTGTAAAATTATCAAGTTTAGTCAGCCTAAACCTAAGTAGATAAAAAGCTTAAATTAAATAATGCCAATTCATTCATAATTTTGAATCCATAGGTTTTACGCTGTCTTCTATAAGTCATCAGTCCACCGTGTCGGAGGGCGTGTAAGTACTCCTTTTGCCACGACTGTGGACATTCGAGGACGCTTCTTCGCTATCCACATCGGTTATCAGTTTACCTTTACCTATACTCTCAACGTCGGTTACCTTCGGTCTTCAAAAGATTTCTTTGAAATTTGTACTTACTTTGTCGTATCGTTTATATAGAGTCAAAGTATTCGTTACATATAAATTGAGTCGAACTTGAAGTAAATACCTACTTCACTAGTCACGGCCGATATGTGGATGTAAAGTAACGTACATACATAATAATATGTACATACCTGTATCTAATTTATGAAGAAAAGCTTTAAACTAATGACGTAAAAATTATTTTCATTTATTATTAAATTTCTGATAAAATTTGTGAGTAATTTAGCACTCTTATAGATATTCGATATTCGCTCGAATATCGCGAATTATTTGGCCAAGAAAAAATGTAGCCTGCTATAGAATTGTAATTGAATTTGAATTGAATGAAGTACTTACCTAAACAGATAGGCAATAATAACATACTTATTTGAGATAAACTTCCGAAAAGCGCATATCGCCGATGAATCTGAAATTTGGTATAATAACTTATTTTGACCTAATCACGAATATCATAACGAAATTCGCCATTCAAACGCCATTCAAACGCCATTTTGAATTTTTAAATAGTTTTTTAAACATTTGAATACTTTTTTATTCGTGGGAAAATCCATCATGGATACCTACTCTGTATCGGGTTGACCGACAGTGGCGGATTTACCAATAGGCTGAGTAGGCTGGAGCCTAGAGCGGCAGATTTAAGGTGGCGGCAAATTTGGATCAATACTTTTTAATGTACTACAGAATTAAAAAAATACATTTTTATATGGATACGAGTTTAAAAAATAAGGGCTCAAACATATTTTCTAATTTATTAATGGTTTTTTAAATTCCCGTCCCTTTGTTTAAAATGATCATATCGGCGTCGTAAAAAAGCAAATTAAAGCTGAAAGTCTCGAATATTGATATGTTAAGGCAAAATATTTTTCAAAATTATGTGTATTGCGCAATATTAATGCATACATAGTCTCGTCAGAAGGGGCGGCAAAAATGTATTAGCCTACTGGCTGAAAATGTGTAAATGCGGCACTGTTGACCGACGAAGGGTTATGCCGGGCTCCTACCGGCTAAAACCTCAAGGTGTTCCAGGCCTGTACTGTAGCCGCCACCTGTGGTCGGGGCCACGGGTACACTTACGCATTCTTCCGCGAACTCCATTTTGAACCTAACCTAAACTCCTTTCTTCTCAAACTCAATCCTTAACTTTCACTTACAGTCGCGATGAGAGAGATAGAATGAGTTCAGTTTAGCAGAATCTACGCCTACTCCACTCACATAGCCGTTCAATCTAGGTACTTCCCATTTCCATAGCCCATCATAGTCTGTTTTCTATGGTATTGACCCACATTTTGTATACCTACGTATAGGCGCGGAGACACAATGCGAGCGACATGAATCGCTGACCTTCGCACGATGGTCCGGCGTGACCCCTGAGCGCGGGGCTCCCGTGTTCGTCTACACGGCCAGCGGGGAAGAGGACTCCCTCACCGGGGCCTGTCTGTCCCGGTGCAGGGAACTGGATGACTGCGCCGCAGTCATGGTCGCTTTCTCCAAGGGAAGCTGCCACGGTGTTGCCGACTCCCCAGAATTGCAGCTCCGATCGGATAATGATGTCGCATTCTTCAGGAAAACCTGCTTGCAATGTAAGGAAATTATCATAGTTTCATGATATAACCTTAAAGTCTTAATCTAATTAAGACGAATGACGACAATTTTTACGTAATGGTTGCAGAAATTCAATGACCTTTAGGTTGCCTGCACCCAGTGCCGGTGTTAGGGTCACTGACACCCCGGGCAAAAATTTTGTGACGCCTATTTAGGTAATAGGTAAGTATCGAGTGTTAATTTTTTGATCAACCAATGTGAACGTATTTTTAGAATTTAATTTTTCCTTTAGCGTTACCCAAAGCTAACGACGTGGACGTAGAAAGCTTTGTAGCTCCTTTTTATTTTTTTATATTTTGATTTGATCACAAGCGTAAGCGCAGTGTGGTCGAGGACCGTCTCTAACGATATGCTCAGAGCGCCTTCCCAAATTTGGCGCCCTGGGCCGTCGCCCCATCATGCCCCCCCCTAACGCCGACACCCTGGTTCTCCTATATCTGTGTAGGTTTTATTGTACATTTATTAGGTTTTTGCACTTTTTTATTTTCAGTGCCTGGAAATTGCAATAATCGATGGTGGGCTTTAGAATGTACACCCGGATATAACCTAAATTCCGAAAACAGTAATGTAAAGGTGATAATCAATACAACGCTACAAGAGTGCTATGAAGCAGTGCTTTCCACCAGCGACAAGCAAAAATACAGGTATCTTACTTATAGCAACGAAAAATTTAAAATTAAATCATTTATTACATTAAAGTCGGCCGACCCTGTAATCTTGGTATTGTAGTCCATTTTTATTCTCTTGTCATATTTGGTAAGTACCTAAACAATTTTAGCATGCCTTTTTATTTTAATTTGTGATTAAAAAATAATGCAGACAAAATTATAAAAAAATTAAAAACAAATTGTTATTGAATCCAGAAACAGACTTCTAGAAACTATAATTTAGTTTTTTAAACTTTTTTTCAATAATAAGTAGTGCCAAGTTTGTTTACCAAATAAGACAAGAGAATAAAAATGGCCTGTAGACAATAATTATTGCGCTAAAACTAATAAAAAAACGTTAGGTATCCTGCGTTTGAACGTGACTCATAACTTACATGCAATAAATGCAAATGACTATTATATATTGTATTAGCAGGGTTAAATAATAGACAACAAGAGTTAATTTAAAACAGAACAGAAATTGTGCTGTTCTGTTTTTTAAGAGTAGGTATATATATCTATAATTGAGTAGAAGACGGGCATGCAGGCCACCCGTTGTTAAGTGGTCACTGCAGCCCATGGGCACCCACGGACTTCTAACCTCAAATAGATACTTAGTTGTATGCGGGTGTTTTGCTACTCACTACGATTTTCGCTGCAAATCACACTGCATCCTCGAAGCACTGTGTCCTCGAAGCTGCGATAGCATACTTGCGAGTAGGTTTTTGTTTGCTGCTTTACAACGCGTTGAGAGGCTGGCGATAGATAAAGTACGTCCCCGGACTAGCTACTGTGGCTCTACCACCTGCCACTTTTCAGATCAGCTCAGTGGATACAGCCAGAAAGTTCGGTAGACATATTCAGTTTATCGAACGTAGTCGTGGGCAACTGTGTAATAAACTCGGAAGATAAGTTCACCGAGCCCGAGTCTTATCGCGTGTCCAACTACAACACATTTTACGTGGAAAATCAATGCCGACATGACTGTGAGTATGTAATTTAAGTTGAGACTAGTTTCCAAGTAATGATAGGCACGGATCTTCACCATAAAAACGCCAATGACTTGTTGACGTACAATTTATCAGCATTGTTCATATTGCTAAACTGTTTCGTACTTTTTACACGTACCATTTATGATTTTAATATTTTTTATTTATTATGCTGCTTCAAATCTGATGTTTTTATTGGATCTCTTTATTCGGTATTAACAATTTTCGAAATGACTTTCAGATCCCAAAAAAATCGACCGATGCTCCTACGAGGAATACTATAATCAAACTTTAAAGCATGTTGATTTAACATTCAATAATGCCACCAAAGATGAGGTAAGGAGGAATTTGGCAAATGATGTTATTTATCTAAAATATTTTTTATAGATTTATAATCTATATAGTAGCACAAGGGCATGCAGGCCACCTGATGTCAAGTGATAATTGCAGCCCATGAACGCTCACACACATCCAACCTTAAATAGAGACAAAGATACTATCTGAGGTTGCATGAGGGCTAAAATGTTCGTCGCAAATAAAGTATCCCCGGCAACTAAACCTCTCCAGCTGAAACACAAGACATGAAGAACGTAAAGCATACGGCAGGTAAAAAGGCTGTCGGTAAGGTATGTCCCCGGACGAGCTACTCGTACTATGGCTTTACTTTAAAATTGTTTTAGAACAAAAATCCCTGTTTTAGTGCAAATCATCATGCGAGCTGGAAAGTCGTTTTGTGTGTCGAGGCTTCACCTGGACCGCGAAGCCCAAGGGTGAGTCACGGGGGCTATGCGACTTGCACAGCGAAGACCTGATCACCATGGGCTCCTGGCTGCTACGCCGAGTGTCCGCTGCAACATATTACAGACGAGTTATTTGCCTTAACAGTAAGTCTACAAGTCACTTGAAATAATCGCTTTTTTATTTATTTTACGTACAGGACCTACACTGCATTCAAAATGCTGCACAAAACATGAATTTAGTCATTTCGTGGAGATGACTTTCGAGTATTACCAATATACCAGTTTTATATTCTGTAAGTAAGGTTATGGCAATCATTAACATGATATCCATACCTACTAATCAAACATTAGTATACATAATTGTAGTAATCGAACATTAGTAGGTACGGATATCAAAAATAAGTTAATGATTGTCATAAGATGCGCCAACAACATCGATGAGCGGCACTTTGTTGTATGCTCGAAGCTGCGATCTGCGAGTAGGTTTATGACTAGGTACCTACTATATGTTTTTTTAGAACTGGTACAAAAGCGACCATTCGAGCCGGCAACACCGACTTCTAGATAATACGTTGGCCGAGGCGTGCAGCACAGTACCGCAAAATTTATTTAATTATTTAGTAATAGGTAATTATAATAAATAAATCTTCACATTAATTCCCAATTTCAGTAAGCGTTGAATGCGAAGGCACGGACCTGATAGTGACGTACCGACCGCGCGGCGTGTTCCGAGGACGTGTGTATGTGCCTGGACAAGCCGAGCACTGTTCTGCTAGACCGACCACCCCGACTGGACCTGTGAAGCTTAAATTGCCGCTGTATGGAGACTGCGATGTCAACTTCGCGTACGCCATCTCGAAGGGCCCTAATGGCGCAACAGTCAATAGGTTCGTTGTAGCCCTCTCTCTTCCACTCTGTTTTCTAAAGGATCAGGATTCAGTGCCAGGTGTGAAATGCGAAGGCAAGGACCTACCTACGGAGATAGTGACATGCCGGCGTGTTCAGCTTAAGCGCTTATCGCGTGCGCGACAACTTCGCGTTCGCTATTATCATATTGCCCTTATTTTCAACGGTAATTTCATGGCTCAACAGTAAACAGTTTCGCCATTCATATTGTCTCTAGGCTCTGTCTTGAGATGGCCGTACTTGGTGGCAAGTAGATGTCGTCTTTACTTGCGGCCAAATCTAGGGAATCTCAAGATGTTATGCCAGTTTTAAAAGTCCGCCATCTCTTGAAGACAAACTTCATGAGATGTTTATCTTCAAGAGCTGGCGAGACTTGACGAGACGTGGTAGATCTTCTGAGAATGTTATTGAATTATTGTCTTTGACAGGACAATGGCATACGCGATGCTGATGATCCAAAACAACCCCATCATCCAAACGGCGGGCGACCGCTGGGTGCGCGTGGGGTGCTCGCCGGGGGTGCCGCCGAGGGACTACGCGAAGGTCGACGCTACAGTGGCGGTTCATGACTCTGGGTGAGGAGCTAGCTTGTTTATTCACAGTGTGGTGCTATTAGTAGAAAACTAGGAGAAGGTAATTGTAAACAGGTTATTTATGTTGTAAAATATTTATGTAAGCTGCTTGCATTACTTATTGGTGGTTTTAAATAGTGGCGGTTGAAACGCCATGTGGATTGTGATCGTAAACAGTTAATTGATATGACTTGAATATTGAAATCTTAAGATGTTTTTTTTCAAAACCACTTGTGGGTGGTAAAATTGGAATAGTTTACTGGTGGCAAATACTTATTTAAATCCGGCGATAGTCCGGATGGTGTGAACGTACTTTTTTCTGTAGGTACATACAAGCTGTTAACGAACGTTTTGATCCCCCAGGCCATCGATGGCCAGCGAATGGGCTATAACGGAGGGCGCGGCAAGCGCTGTGTTCGGTGCGGGAGGCGCGCCGCTAACCATGTATGTTGTGCGCGACCCCGCGGATACACGGCCTGATGCTGTCGCACTCGGTGAACCGCTGGAGCTCCGGATTGAGACTACAGGTCCATTTGTAATTATTTTGTATCCTTAAAGCTGTTTTATATCTTAGCGTTAACAAAAACAGTATAACAGCAAGTGGGCTGCCTTTAGCGGAAAGTTTTGCGAGCGTGGTGTGCTCTCACCATCTACGAGTAGATATGTGGTTCGCGATCCAACAGACACGCGGTCTGATGCTGTCGATCTCGAAAAACCGCTTGTGCTCCGGATTGAGAGTGCAGGTTCATTTGTATTTATTTTGTATCTCTACAGCTGTTTTATATGTTTGTTGTTTAATATCTAAGCGTTATCAAAACCTAGTATAACTAAAACGGAGGGCGCTCGATCCGGATTGAGACTAAAGGTGCTTTATTTTGATGCCATATCTATTGAATGCTAAATTTTTCATACATTACGATGGAGTGCCATTTTTTATTTTAATCGCTTTTACTTTGGCATCAACTAGAGTTGCATAACCTCTACTAACACGTTTTACCCAAGTTTTAGGGTAATTTTAGAAAAAAGTGTCCCTAAAACGTATTTATTGGCCTCTTTTTATTTTGATAAAATTTCTGTCATAGGTATACTCATTTAGACTGTGGGTAAAAATTTTGAGAGACATTTATTTCCCGACGTTGCCCTCCTATTTCAATTTTTTGGATTTGGAGAAATTGAAGAATTTGAAGAAATTTGGGCTATCAAGAAGTTGATAGCCCAAATTTCTTCTTATATAGCCCAAATTTGGGCTATCAAGAAGTTGATAGCCCAAATTTCTTCCCTTAACCTTTTTATTTTCTGTTTAATAGATGAAGTTGAGATTGAAGCTTATCACTTAGTGGCTTCCTCGAGACTTGGTGACAGCTCTGTGTTGCTGTTGGATAGCAAAGGCTGTCCTACAGGACAGGTATTTAATATTAATACTTACTCCAGGAAATTAAAAACCTTTAATGACGGCGCTATTTATTCATAAGCTGTCGAAGTCAAGTTTTTGCACGCTCATTGAAAAGTAAAGGAAATCAGTTAAAGAATATTCCTATTTAAAAAGTCATCAAAAGTCAACTTCTGTTTCACACATTCCACTTGGAAGTCGGTTTTTTTGTTGTTCTATAGAATCCTAGTTACGTTTCTATTTTTTAGGTAGACTTTCCGCCGTTTACAAGGACGTATATCAGCGGTACGCAGCGGCTCTCTGCGCGTTTCAAGGCGTTTCGATTCCCCACGTCCAAGGTGGTGCGTTTCGCACTCGTGGTCCGCTTCTGCGATGGGAAGTGTGAACCGGTAACAGTACTTACTTAACTCAACTTACAACTTACTTAACTCACTCAGAAACTTGATTTGGTTGAGTAGAATTTAATTACCCAATATTAGTGATTTGAGATTTGTCAATTGTTAGGTATCTCCTCAAAAATTGACTTGTTTGAGTATTATAGAAAACTTCATAGAGGGTACCTATTCTATAAGTGGTAGGTATTTTAACAGCATTTTGGGTGGTCAGCACAGCAACGAACTTTAATACCAAGTGGACTGCATGCACACCCGATTAGCTATTTTAAAAAATAACAAAAATTTTGTATTTTGTCAGATAAATTGTGGTACAAAACAAGCTAGAGCAGTCCGCGGTACGAACGACACCTACAACCTTGGCGATGAAAGCTCCGCAATACTACAAGAGGTAAGAAATATCCAACAAGTTCAAAACGCACAAAATATAGTCACTAGGTACAGGTAGTAGGTTCTCGGTAATAAACATTATCTTTTGAGATTTAATTTGCTAGTTAGTCCAGAATATTAGGAAGTAACGAACTTGTTACATTTAAGATTCTGAATGTTTGTTGAAAACATTATTGTTGGTAAACCCACCCGCCCAACTTTACCTTTAACAACAGCGCATTTAAAATTTAATACTTAAGCTTTCATTGTTGGTCCTTCAGGCCGGATGAGGCACATGTTGTTGATAAGAAACACATTGAGTTTATTTAATTACGATTATTACGATATTTTATTTATTACAAAGCGACAGTGTTACAAACTTACAACTTTAGCAGGAGCCATGGTCGTCGGGAGTGGTCGCTCAAGGAGGGACTTCACCGTGCTTTATGGGAGGAGTGCCCGGGGGCAGTGGTAGAGTGCCCCTTGAGCTAGAGATGATGGTTGTACCCAGGGACATCATGTCAGCCGACACTCTGGTTCGTGCTGACCACCGAGCTGCAGCCAGTAAGTATAACAGGCGGACTTTTTGAATGTGTCGTATAATTACTCACGAATTGATATCATAAGCTGTTATGACAGGATTAAGTCACTGTTATAACGACAAACTAGGATTTAATTAATATCTATTATATCGCACGATTGGCACGTCCACATAATGCGCAAAGCGCGTGTTAACCTTCCACTCTCAAAACCTGTGTTTTGAAAACAACGCATAATTATGTATATACATAATAAAATTTGCAGGCCACTTTCAAGACGCCTAAACCTAAACCTTTTAGAGTTATTGCCTAGCTCATATTCAAAGGAAACAGTTAGAAATTGGCTTGTCACATTGTGCCTACTAATTAATTATAGGTACCCATGTATGTAAATATGTATATTTTACTATCCACATAATAAAAGTGACTAATTTCATCCCATCCCATTGTAGACGACGAGATAACGAAGGCTTTGGAAGGTGCTGGCGGGGACACGGCGATAGTGTGCGTGCATGAGCTCCTCGTGGTGGCGCTGGTGCTGGGCTGGCTCGCCGTGCAAGTGCTACTGCTGCTGGGCTGCTGCGTGCTCGTCAACAGGTACAAAAACGAATGCAAGGAAGCGCGCATTTAATTCTTTTAGCACATCGAGGTAGCCATGTAATTGCTTGAGCTTTAACCTAGGTACATGTTGGGTTATACGGACCTCGATATAATCGGACTTCGAAATGATGCTAAATTAACCTCCGCCCCAGAAAGAAGTAGGATGACGTAACGAAACGGTTGGTTATACTAGTGCCCTGGTTGTACATGTACATAATAAATTATGAGAGGAGACCTTTGCACTAGATTTTCGGTTCTTCTAATTCAGTTACAAATTTTTGTTTTGGGCACACTACAACTGTAGTATGATTTTCAATTTAATCTTTTTTCGTTTTTTTACAGATATCGAAATTTAGCAGAGACGCACATGCAGAAAGACTACCAATCTTTCGATAACGTGGGATTTGAGACCGTTTCCACGCATCGACGCGTACACTGGCCTGACCAGCACATAGATGCGCTACACGGAACATAGGAAAAAATTAATTTTCAATTGAATATACTTCTACTATGATTCTACAAGTTGTGACCAGTCCTTTCTTACTAGTACTCAGGAATCTAGTAAAAGGATTAAAATAACACAACAGATATGTGAGCGTCAAATATAAGAGGTTAATAGTTTAGTTAATCAGTAACCTGGCTATGATTTTTGTGGCTGCCATTACAAAAGGCTAGACTCTTTTATATGGGGGCTGTTATGTCAATGAAATTTGGTCCTTTTTATGCCTTTAAATTATCACTGAAGCCAAACACATTGTATATACTTAATATACCTACCTTTAATAATTAAATGTCATACAGTAAGTTACGTAGGTCTTTATAATGAAATTTTCAAAAAATGTTTTAAACCTTTTGATCATACCAGGAAGTATAACAAATTATTTGTTTATTATGTATCTACTAGCTGACCCGGCAGACTTCTCTCTGCCAATTAATTTAATTTTTTATTTTTATTTAATCAATAAAAAATAGCCTATGTTACTCAGGCTGAATGTAGCTTTCCAATGGTGAAAGAATTTTTGAAACCGGCACAGTAGTTTTTGAGTTTCTCAATCATTACAAACATACACACACACAAAAATACAAATGTTTCCTCTTTAAAATATTAGTGTAGATGTTCTTAATCATTTTTGGTGAACACATATTCACATTGGTTTGTATGGTGATTAAGTCCCACTATAATATAGTTTTTACGCAGTTAATTTATGTATTAAGAGTGGTATTAAATAAGTAGGTATTGTTATCTTATCTATTTTTAAATATCGTGTACAAATAAATAAAAGACTTCAAACTTTGAGCGAGTTTTAATGAATTTCTTAAACATAAATTCATTTTTTTATTTCCCACTACACAAAGTACTTAGATGCTTCGCCTAACTGAATACATACACCTACACGATTCTGAATCTAGACTTATTTTTCGTTACGAATTTCTTTAATTTCTGGCACAGTTTTGATTTGGATTTTTTATAATTTGGTAGTTTAAATATATCACAAATTATTTTCTTTATATCTTTCTCACGAAACGAATGTTCGAACCTCATTCAATTTAACTTTTCTATTCGAACTGTAAATTTTACGAGATTACCTTGAGATTGCTAAGTCGGTTGTGATCAAGAGAATCTGTTTGTAGAATCGTCTTTGAATTTTTATTGGGTGGCGTTGTCAGTGGCTGCGGGTGCGTAAAGGGGCGGCGGCGCTGGTGCAGGAGCGGCGGGGGCGGGAGTCGCGCGGCTGCGAGGCGTTTGTCGCACGCTCTGCCGCGTCGAAGCAGCGTTGTAGTGGTAGCCCTCGAACTTGTCCGAGCCGCCCGTCTGTGTAGGGAACGTAGCCGTTCCCATGTACATTACCTGGAATAAGAATTCAAATCAAAATTATTATTTTTTGGTTCTGCAAGTCAACCTACTCTAAATTTGCAAATGTAGTTTTTGTTTTCAGGTGTGGTGAATATTTTGCCTCCAAAAACATGCACCAGGTCAATATCTATTATTGTTTACTTAATAAAAATACGAACAAGCTGCCTTTAGACATGTTTTGGTCATTGTAATTTGCTGGCCACACTGGTCAGTGCATAAGAAAAGAAAAACGTTAAATAAGTACATCATACTTGTGGCTTGTAACCATCGGGCCCCGCCTCGTATTCCACGAGTTGTGTGCGTCCATCCGGCAATAGCACGTGGTAGGAGCCGGTCGCGCGGTCGTCCTTCCTTTTCTCATTGTGTCCGAAGTCCAGGCTCACTGCATTGTCTTGCACGTCGTATGTGTACTCATAATTTGCTGGCAACTATTAAAGAAAAAGTCATTCATTGCAGCAGGAATGGTTCGAATATCTCAGTAAAGTTAGATTTGCGCATTCTAGCTGCATAATAGTTTGCTTAAATCACAGAGTTATATGGACATGCCATTTTTTATATAGAAACCAAAATGTTACCGTAGGTTCCGCAACAGGTTTCCTCGCGGTGGACCCACCACCGCCACCTCCTTGTTTTGGTGGAAGATATTCTTGTGCAGACGTACTGGGCCATACAGACACACACGTCACAATGGTCACCTGTTTAAGTAAGATGATACAGTAAAATTAATATTTTTAGACCTACGCGATTTGTAGCGCTCCATTTAAAGAAGCATAGGTACTGCTCTGAAAGATATTTTCAAGAAGCATTTGGAAGAATGCTACTTTATTTCGATTAAGATTAAGATAAATTTTTACTTGTTACCCTCAATCGTTATGTTCAAACTTTATTCTAGTAGTTAGATAATTACTTATTATTTTACTTACGCAAAATATTTTCCACATCTCTGTAAAAGTGATTGTTGTACTAGGACAAGCAAGGGCGGTATGGGTGCATCTGCAGCCCGGAGTAGTATATAAGCCGGCGGCTTGCGGTTGCGGCTGCTCCACCCCTGCATTTTTCATTACAAAGGCTCACGACTTGCCGAAAATGTTGAAATCTTGGTAACATTTAATAGCGAAAATTATCACACCTTTTTGAGTCAAGGGTTGTGGTGGTTCTTGGCTTTTAGCTTTATTTATTAATGTTACTTACTAGGTATGAAGGCATTATAAAAAATCTTCCGATGAACCTGCGTTGAAATTTACTGAAAATCGTAAATTCCACAAAACAGTTGTAGATCTGACTTGATTTGATCCAGGAATAGGAATAGGATCAGCCAATAGGTAATTATAAGTTATTCGTACAGTAGCTGGATATAGTATCATCCGTAGTTGGATATAATATAGTCTCAGCTTGGTCTCAGCCAAAAACTAACACCAAAACACTTTACCTGATTTTTGCAATAGATTTTTTAAAAATGGCTGTATGATTTATAAAAATTGTTAGCTCTGCGATTAAAAATGAATTGGTCTAGAACTGGTGGAAGATCAGGTTCTTCGTGTTTATGCCTTTTCCAACGTAATCTTGATTTTTTTTAAATATTAGATAGAAAGCTTGTACCTACTCAGGAAGAAAGAATAAAACTAAAATTTTATTCAGATTTCAGATTGAAACTTAGAACACGAAAATACAAATAAGAAACAGAACGAGTAAACGAAGGAAGTCATGTTCAGTACGAAGATAATATTATTATATTCTATTTAATTTAATAGTTAAAATAGGAAAAGAAGGAATAAGGAATAAATGGAAAAAAATGAAAAGTAAGGCTTTTCTAAACTTGGAAATGATTCAGAAATATCATTCAGAACATAAAACATCTTTGAAAACAGGAGGTACTATTATGTTGAGTGGCATTAAACTATGATTATGAGGTATTAAAATATTAGAGACGAATATTTTTACAAAGCCACTAATCAAGTATTTCGTGGGAAATTAAACGTCGTTTTAAGGGTAATTGGGTAGTGGCGTTGGCAAACCTAATTTCATCATACCATGATCATACAAAATTACCAAAGCCGTAAAGCTGTTTAAAAAAAATTAACGTTTTGACTGTCAACGTCAAATTCAGCAGAACCGCCGACACTCGACACTCGACACCGACAGTGACATAAATTTGACAACTGATATCATTTATCAATAAATTAAATTTATCACTCGTTCGCCTGATTGTGGTTTGTGGTCTACCCATGCATGAAACTATTTTCAATATTGAAAGAAATGTGAATTCATGATAGACCGGCCGGTATCTGATAAGTTAAAATTATTGGAATTAAATCGGACAAATTAGGTTATATAAGTTGAAATGTATTCGATTCTAAGGAACAGTTGCAGACCTTTGTGTCGGTTGTTTTCTACTTCGACGGTACAATACTGTGCTCAGCCTCCTAAAAGAGCACCTAAGAAATTTTTTGGCCCAATAACATGGAAGTCGATGGCGGTTACCGCGGTCGTGGCTGGAGGACTGACCGGTTTTATGTTGTATGTTAGAAACGAGAAGCAACAAGCTTTGGATCGCGAGCGAAAGAAACAGCTTGGTAAAGCAAAGATTGGAGGCACCTTCGAGCTGGTTGACTCTGAGGTACAGATACAACATATTTTCTTTACTTTTATAGATTGTCAAATGTACAATCTTTGTAATGCGCTGGAACAATCAAATTATTATTGCATCATTCACATCAGAATTAAGTAATAGTAGGTATTAATTCTGATAGCCAATAAAATATTAAGAAGAGTTTTCTAAATTGTCCACGATAGTTGACATAGTGAACTAAATAGTAGTTCACAGTAGTAGTACCACTAATGCAATATTATTGTATTACAGGGAAAAACAGTGAAAAGTACTGACTTTTTAGGAAAATGGTTATTGATATATTTTGGCTTCACACACTGTCCTGATATCTGTCCAGATGAGTTAGAAAAGTTAGCTGAAGTTGTCAATAAACATGGTGAGTATTTATAACCATCTTAGATTATAAATAGTACAGCTAGATTTAAATCAGTCCCACTAATAGATATCATTTAAATTTGTTTCAGATCGTACTCCTTCAGCACCACCTTTGCAACCTATATTCATTTCAGTAGATCCCCAAAGAGACACCCCTGAGCTTGTGGGAAAGTAAGTTTAATGCTAAACTATCTAATTTTTAAAATAATTGCTTTATAAAATGTAAATTAATAAGTTTGATGAATGCCTGCTCTGTGGTGTACTTCAAAATTCAGAGCCCTGGATCATCATTGATAACATTATTTAGCATACCAGATCCAATAAATTCAGTTCAACGTTTTTCAAATAACATCCTTTTCAAAGTTGGTAAAAAGGCATTAATTAGGAGCTCTCTTCAAGATGGTGACCTTGTCTGCCTGTTTGCTTTGTCTTCATATAAAAGTAGTCTGGTAGTTGCCCCTATCAAACTGCTGCCCAGGGCCATAGACCTTTGGGCCCTTGGGTAAATACACCCTTGCCCCTGCTTGAAGCTTACATATGAAGCCCACCATACTGTGAAAGCATCTCTTTTGCCTATGGAGCTACGCCTACACAATAACTCTAATATTACTATATCTATTTCAGATACTGCAAAGAATTCACACCAAGATTACTTGGCTTAACTGGGACAAAGGAGCAGGTGCAGCAGGCTTGCAAGTCATACAGGGTTTACTTCAGTGCTGGCCCCCAAGATGTTGATGATGATTACATTGTAAGTAGAAAGAAAAGAAAGTTTGTATAGACAGTGCAATGGCTTTTATGTATGTGAATCCTATGTTAGATTCCTAGAAGAGCAATAACTTGATTATTTTTAAATTCCACTTTTACTCTGGGTAATCAATCGTTTTTTACTTGCTTCGAGCATTGTAAGAAAGAGAAGTAAATTCTAAATGTTTATAAACATTCTTAACTTTTCATAAAGCTAGACTCAAAACTATAAATAATTTTACTTTTTTGTTGCAGGTGGATCACACTATTATCATATATTTAGTTAATCCAGATGGCGAATTTGTAGATTATTATGGCCAAAACAGAGGCGCGAAAGATATCCATGAGTCAATGCTTGTTAATATCCAGAAATATGAAGCATCAAAGAAATCTTCATGGTTTTAAAATCCATGCCATGAAGTACGCATTTACTTTGTATTAGTATTAGATATTTAAAATAATTATTTTCCAGAAATATAAGTTTTTTTGTTAAACTGGTGTGTTGATTATTTGAATAAGATGGTTGTAGGAAATAAAAAACATAATTATTAGTGTTAAATATGCTATGTATATTTAATTTAAACCTTAAAAATTAGCAGTCATTTTACTTGTGATTTTGCTTATGGTAACTTGTCCCCCGGAGGTGTGAATCTGTACTAGGCTTTGGTCCAATTGGTAGAGTTTCACAGTGGTGCCTTCTAGCACTGCAGATGAGGATATGTTTACTTCACCTTCGTTAACTGTTACTAAGTTCAGGTCATTGGTATAATTTAGTTCGTTATTATCAAAATTAACATTGTTTGCTCTCAAACAAATGTTACCATGACCTTCACCCTGGTCAATGACGACAAGCTGTGTTTTCATGTCTCCGTCACTGGGTAAAATGAGTTCTCCCGAAACTTCCATCGGCATTTCTTCAGTGACCTCCACTGTTATATCACCTTTGCTCCCCTCATTTGTATTAGGACCCATGGCCCGTGTTGTGATGGCTTGATCCACATTTACTAATTCACCATTTTCTGTCAACATATATGGTTGAAGTTGGTTGTCTTGAAGTACTAGTACTTTTCTCTTTTCTAAGCTCTGTATCATTTCATGATTTTTCAAATGTTTTGCAAGATACGCTTTTGTTTTGAATTTTTCGGAACACATTGCACACTCGAAAGGTTTCTCGCCTGCAATGATAAAAACGGTCAAACTAGACATATAGCCTTGCAATAATTTCAAAGAAGGTGAAAATTTACATGAACGTCAGGAATCTATTGCGAAAAAATTGGTTCTACAAAATTGTAATCTTGCAATTGCCTACAAAAATTATAGTGACATATTTTTAAAGATTAATCATTTGAGGAAAAGCTATTTTAAAATAAAAACGACACGACACGAGGCAAAAGCATTAAGAATGCATAGTTACCGGTGTGTATGCGCATGTGGTGGCGCATGCGCGCGGCGCTGGCGAAGCGCTTGGCGCACACGCAGCAGGGGAAGGGCCGCTCGCCCGTGTGCTGCCGGATGTGCGCGCTCAGGTGTACGCGCGCGAAACTACACACATCCAAACACATCTTATTAACTTTATAGCCATATCATTTCGATATCTACATCTGTTTAGATTTTATTTTTTGACCACTTTTACTTTGGCGGGATCTGGTGTCATTTCACTTTTTAGTGGCACATAACCTCTACTAACATATTTTTTCCTTATTTTCGGCTCCAATAAAGTATGTCTGGCAACCACACTGTCTATACCTCCCCATCCGAAACACGAGACACGAAGAACATGCTTCTTTTCGACAGGATTTACTAAGATTCAGAAGTTTTCTCAAGTTATTGATCCACCTGATTGAAGATACAGTGACCGATGACGTTTTTCCTCAGCCAGTTGTTGAGCCAGTCCCCCCCAACAAGTAACTAACTGTGGAGGATAAAAGTAGATATTACAAGTAACTGTAACTATTGAGGATAAAGGTAGATAAGACATAAATCCATACTTTTTCCCACAAATAGGGCAACTGTAGGGCTTCTCCCCAGTGTGCACGCGGCGGTGGCTGACTAACGCCGAGCCCGACGAGAACTTGCGCTCGCACACCTCGCACGTGTACGGTTTTTCTCCTGGATGCGTTAAAATAACAGGTTTTAATGAGGTTAAAATGATTAATTGTGTAATAATGATTAAAATACAAACACTTTTTATTCATTCACACTGATAACCGACAATCCAAAATAAATTAATAAAAAAATGTCCTTATTGCAAAGAAATGTACGAGTATCTACATTTCAGGGCAGCAAACAAAGTTTTTATGAGCCCAACATTAGATGTGCATATTATGCAAGTGGGAAATGACGTCTCCAGGGTCATATATATCACAAAGGTAATTAAAAAATGACGTAGAGCAACTCGTGTGCGCTTACCGGTATGCGTGCGCATATGCAGCGTGAGGTTGGAGTTCTGTATGAAGCGCTTGCCGCACGCCGAGCACACGTACGGCTTGTCGCCCGTGTGCGTGCGGTGGTGCGTGTTGCGCGTCGACTCGTGGCGGAATCTGGTACAGAAATGGTTAATCTAAGTTTAAAATTATTTTATTATTTAAGTCCTTTTTCGTAACTCCAGAGATGGCGCCACTCATATCCTGCATCCTGTTTATCAGTGTTTCCATCAGATCCAGCTAGGCCAATTTTTATAGATATCGTTCATTGTAACTGTATTACGAGCACCCTTGCACAGGCTCACAGTGATTGAGAGTGTGTTCGCGGTGGGATTAGATGCAGTTCACCTCTTGTCGCAGTAGCGGCAGGCGTGCGGCTTGCGGTCGGAGTGCACGCGGCGGTGCGAGGCCAGCAGGCGCGGCGAGGGGAAGGCCTTGCCGCACGCGTCGCAGGCGCACGGCCGCAGCCCCGCGTGCCGCGAGATGTGCGCCGCCAGCGCGCCGCTCTCGCTGTACCTGGACAGCACGAGACTCATCCATTATTAAAATCTTGCCTTAATTGCTTGTCGCAAGACGATAAAACTTTTCTTGTCAGTCCGGTCACCCCGGATTGTGCCTTCTAGTGGCAGATCTGCTATCTAGCTGCAGGGATGCTGCTATCTGCTATCTCTAGCAGCATCCCTGATGGATAAACAGCAGACACGACACAAGTTCGTCTGTTCACCCTGTTGACAAGAAACTTCTGCCAGTCGTCAATACATGGCGCTATGGGTATTCCTGAATCACGCTATCGACTGACATGGCGCAATGACAATCTGCAGACCTCGCCTGGGAGAACCTCCTTTGCCAAACTTTTTATGTCGAACTGAAGCGCTAAAAATTTGGCGCTTAAAAACACTAAAAAATTTGTGCCCTCTTCCATTTCTCCAGTATACTTATCACTCCATCTATGGCATCTATAGAAGACTGGATACAAGTACCTGCTAAATATATAATTATTCGTTTTTATAGATATTATTATTCCTCCTTATAGATATTAGTATACTCCTCCCCGTGCGAGACTCATTAATTATAATAATATGATGTCACCTGTTATCGCACAAGTGGCAGGCGTACTTCTTGTCGGGCGGCAGGCCGGAGTGCACGCGCGCGTGGCGCCGCAGCGCGCACAGCTCGGCGAAGGCCTTGCCGCACGCGTCGCACTGGTGCCGCTTGCTGGCCATGTGCCGCCGGATGTGTCTGCGCAACTTGCTGCGCTCTACGTACAAACATCGATTTTTAATGTCATATACCGGTTGTCCCGTGATCACTAGACCGACGGAAAACTGGTTAGGCGGACCATTATCTATCAAAATCACTAAATTTTATCGTTCGACATTACTTAAAAGTATGAAATTCACTACAATATGATTTTTGAAAGAAGGTTGTGAAAAAAATTTGTATTATAGAATTGTGAAAATTTACTAAGATTGTAAAGTAATAAAAAAAGTTATTCATTGAATACATATTTAATAAATCAGGGAGTGTTATCTCCACAATATTTCCATACAAAAAGAAGTAGAAATTAGTCGAAGTAGAAATTAATAACAAGAAATTTGAACAAAAAAATAATTATAAGGTAATATTAGATACAGATATAAGTAAGAGATGGACGTTTCGAGCATTTGCTATTATTGATAAAAAATATGAAATGTACCTACTTCTGTTTTGGCCCACAACCTTTTGTAAGGTTTGATCCGCGCCTGGAAAAAGTTAAGCACTCTCTACTCTCTACTCTAGGGGTAAATCAAGTGCGCGCTTCCGTGGTTCGAAGGGCACATTGAGCTCCCTGCCCTGGTTGTTATCGATAAAATAACAGTCGTTAAACCTTGTCGGACGCCATATTTGAAAACATCTAACATCGGTTGCCTACAAGCCAGTTTTTCTACCAATTCTTATCGAAGCAGCGTGATGGAGTATGCTCCATCCTAGGCATCCAGGATCATTTAAAGTGATCAAAAACTTGGTTAAAATTGTACATACCTTTAAATTCCTTGTTGCACTGGTTACAAGTCCACGCAGGGGTTTCAGAATGCAACGCGGAGTGTATGTGAAGGTCTTGCTCGGAGTTGAATGACTCTTTGCACTGCCCACAAGAGAAGGGGTGACGAGTTTTGCCATGCATTGTTTTAATGTGAAGCTTCAGTGTCGTTTTTTTGAGAAATTTCTGAAAAGAAATTTACTGGCATCATAATTGTGTAGTTAATTTTTAACAGATTTTTAGAAACAGTGAAAGGTTTACCTTAGAACAGATAGAGCATGTATAATATTTCCGTTTTCCTTTCGTTTCACCATTTTCTACATTCATACAACGTTCTAGTTTTGGGTCTATGAAAATAAAATTAATAATGTATTAAGTAATGAAACAAAAAAAAGTTATAAGTATCAGATATTACCTACAATGATAATGTTTAATACCTGTCGATGTTTTCTGCATGTTTCTGAAAAAGACATTAAAATATATATTGAATTATATATTTTTAAAATAAATTCACCTTTTGTCCTAACTGTGCTAATCAAAAGAAACCTACCTCATTGATTTGCCCTTGCTGGTTGAATTTTGTGCAGTCTGCTGAACAATTTCTCCTTTTTCGACATCAAATATGCTCTCTTCTAAATATTCTATATCGTCCACTGAAATTATGAATGAAATAAATAAAGAATTAACTATATTATAATAAAAGAATAAATACATTATGGTAAGTGTTGTACCAGTTAGCTAGCATGTCATATGAATGATCCAGGATTATTTTCAGTGATGTGAAAGTATCAAATTTATTTATGCAACTATTTAATATTAATAATAATTGATAAAATATATAAATAATTAATAAGATGGGCTACATAAATATTTACCTTCTGTATTTTCTGTTTTTAATTCAATCTCAGATTTTACTTGTGCTTGTTTCCCAATTTGCCCATTTACTTCATCTTTATTGTCTATTATTCCCCCACTAATAATTTTTGTTTCTTTTGATCCACCACCGGTTTCCATTCCACTATTAACAAAGACATTTATTTAAAAAATAAATCACTAAAGTACAATTTAAATGGATTGCTAAGTTATGGTTGCCATAATATTTCCAATCCACCAACTGGCAATGTACCAGCATTGTGGAAAGAGGCCTACATCCTCCTCATTGTGAGAGGAGAACCGACCCTGCTGACTTAGGTCATTCATTTGCTGCAGACAAATCGATAAAAGCTTGTGAGTTTGACTCACTTCAGGGATTCATTTTTATGTACTTCTGTGACGTTTATGTTGACTGTTCTCTCCTTTAAAAGAGACTTTAATATGTTGTTGGCTTTTTTACACTTCATTCTGAACTGGTAGCAGTTAAAAACATCAGATTCACAGACTTCACAGATTTGAAGCGGAAAACCATCATTTGAATTAATCTGAAAAATAACAATTGAAAAAAAGATTAATAATTAAATTATTTAGTAAAGTTACCTTTATAAATAAATTAAAGTTACCTTTATTGATGCTACAGACGAAAACATATCTAGCAGTATCATGTTGTCTTTGGCAGTTAATAGTGACACCATGGAAGTACTTTGGCATAGACATATTCTGCATAAATTATGTACATTCACAAAAATTTCTTGTTTAATGTGATGTGACTTCTCTGTGTATTCATTATCTTCTATTACTTCATTAGTTTCACATAACTCATCTCCATTATCTCCTCCTGCTAAATTTAATCACATAAAATATTGAATGATAAATATGACTGTTCTTAATTTATATAATATATCAAAGTTCTATGTCTTTCATACTACTGTATTTTTGTATACCATAGCTGAAATCCATGGGGTTTTTGATGTCATAAAATGCTTCATGGAAATGCAAATTTTTTTCTCTTTATCTTAAAGTTTAAAATCATGATCCTATTGTACAATGAATAAATGGATGGATGGATATTTGTTACTCTTTCACACAAAAAACAGCTGAACAGATTCAGATGAAATTTGGTATGCACATAGTTTATAGCCTGAATGAACATATATAGGATACTTTTCATCCCTCTCTGGACCACATTCTAAAATCCACGTGGATGAAGCCATGGGCACAGTCTAGTGTTACATATTTCAGTACCTACATACTCTTAGTTTTCTTACAAACCTGGTAACTTTAATGTCGGTACTGCAATGTTGCTTATCATATTATAACGGCAATGGTACTTTTCTTCAAAGTGTAGGTGGCATACACTGCGATTATTAAATATGTACTCTTTATCTAGGCCAAGTAAATCACCTCCAATTGAGAGGACCCATTGATTAAAGCGCTTTAAATCTTTTGTGGGATTTGGAAATGTGTGCAATTTCTGATGGGATTCTAAAAAAATTAAAATAAAGGGATTACTATAGAATCCAGCCACAGGCTTTAAGGCACAGGAATAGGATATTTTTCTCCCTGAGCGAAGCAAAGCAGAGTGAACACTATTTTAACCTAAAAATGATTGTTTTTTTTGTCATAACCTCAAAACTTTGTGAATATTTCTGCTGACTATTCGTTTCCGTAGGCTGGGGTTTTTCCGCGATAGTAAAGTGGGGTGACCCTATCTGTCTATTATGCCAACTGCAATGATAATGTCATTGTGACTTATTTTAAAATATGATATTGTATGATAATGAAATATTGTATGATACTCACATTAATCAGGGAGGCTATACTTACAAGTAGCTAAGCCATAATTCTTACTGCAGAAAAATGTGTGTGTTTGTTTTTCTTTCATGTTTTGATAGAGCGAAAGGTTGATATTGACAATGAAGTGACAAGAACCTTTATCTACCAAAACATAATTTTACAGGAAACGAAGCCAACTCACGCAAACAATTATTTAAAGTCTATCTACCTAAAACAATCGCCAAAATGTCAGTGAGGGAGTTCTTGTCACTTCATCGTCGATATATTTTTGTGGCGAAAAACTTGAACGGCTTAAAAAGATGAAATGTGGCAAAATGAAGTGTGCCCGGTCAGCTAGTTCTATAATAACATAAAAAAGATTTGTTATAAATTTTGGCTGCAACCATGATCTCTCCCCACAGCATGGACTGGCCTGGGGCATACTCTACCACAGTGCTGCAATGTTACCCAACATTCACTGACAAGCAGACACAGGGTGATAGATGTAGGCAAGGAGCTTATAGTATATTATATATTTTTATTTATTGTGAAACTTTTAAAACCACTAACAAAAGAAGGGCGCAAAGCTCCATTGTGCACATATTGTATAAAAAATAATTGTACCTATATAAAAGAAAATGAGAAGACAAAGTAGCTCACTTCTAGATTCAAAACAGCCAGGAATACAGCATTTTCTTCGTGTCATCTTTTTGCAAGTCGCTTACATGGTACCTTTACACTATACCTCAGTACCCTTAGATTTTTTCTAATACACAACAGTTTTTAATATGCTTTGCCTCAATAGATAGCGCAAGATCCAAGTAAACACGGAGGAGATTGGAGAATACTCAACGCACTAGTAGCTATTCACCTCAACAATACTTAGACTTAATATTTCCATTTAATTAGTTAAATAACTTTGTGATTAAAAAATAAGTATTAATTAGGTTTTTTATTTTATTTCATTTCAACTTGTTTTTCATATCAAATGTGACAATTATGTATGACTTTTGGCACTTGCTGACATTTTCAATTGGTGTTGCCAAGAGAATGTAATATATATATATATTCATAATCAATTATTTTTTATTGTATTCTGTAAATAGATATTTTTAATAGTTAAGATTTATTTAAGTTTCTATTTGTTCTTTTTAATTACTTTCTGTTATTTTCATTTCCGTCGAATAAAATTTATAATCACAAATTACGTATTAATAGTATTTTGCTTATTAAATATTCTATATTTATGTTCCGAAACGCATAATAAATTATTATATTCATATAATTATAAACATGTAGCATACCTGGCACATCGCTAGTGTAGAGGCAGTCTTTTGGTAGCATAATTTAAATTTAGAGGATTGGAGGACCATTTATCGGACACATAAACTACTATCTACTTCTTCACATAAACTACCTTCACCTAATCTCCTTGTCTTGTCAATTATAATTAATATTAAGCAGGTAGGTAGGTATATAGATATAGGTATTAAATATTACTAGCTTACCCGGCAGCCTTCGCTCTCCAAAAATAATTTTGCCTATATATCCAAACTTATCATTTACCTTAAACTGTTTTAATTTTAGTCTCTTTTTTGCCAGAAACTTTAACCATCAATTCTGTTCACCTCCCCTATTAATTCAAAAATCCAAACAAGTTAATAAGAAACTTTTCCCCTTCCCACTCTCCACTTCGTTAGTAAGGTCCTCCATCAAGGTTTTAAAATAAACCTGTGTTCTGTAGCTACGTTATACTCCTCATATAAAATTTAGACGATTGCGGGCATTCTTTAGATATTATTATTATCTATTCCATCAATAGTTAAAAAATTGATATTAAAGGTAAATTAGTTGTTGCTTCTTGCGTGCCAAATAAGCAGCGCTATCTCCTGAATAATAAATGAACTACATAATATTTACATAAATTCATGTGTTAAAAACCCCTTTACATCGATTTTATCAATATTATAAACAATGACAGACATGTCAACAGATGGCGTTGAAACATATCATAACATTTAAAATGTTTACTGCAATATTTCCTCCCTCTTTTTAACCGAGCTAAGCGTGAGTCTCAAATTCTCAATAAAGTACGAAACACGTCTTTCATCCATTATGTTAAAGAATGTTTATGCAAAATTTTAAGTAGATTGGATCAAGGAATCACATCGTCCCATACAAGCTTTTCTTCCGTTTTTCACCACCTTAGGGGAAGAATTTCAAAAGTTCCCTTCTTATCTGTGACCCTTACGTCATAGAGAGAATACACCCTCAAAGTTTCAGATTTTTACGATCAGCGGTTTAGGCTGTGCGTTGATTCTCAGTCATTCAGGACAAAGGATTTTAATTAATGATGATATGATAAATTATGATGAATATTTGATAACCTAAGACTTAAGATAACAAAAACAGTCAGGGTTTCGTTCATGTACCTACCTAGTAAGATATAAAAGAAAACAATAATTTTATTGGAGACTTCTTATAAAAGTGTAAGAAGTTGTCGTGGACCCATACCACGAACCACGAGGATACCCATACCACGAGGAGGTATATTTTAGGTCTAATTTATAGCTTCAATAATACATAATTGTTAGCACTTCTGTAATCGAACACAATTTCTAATAAGATATAAATAAATATTGAAAACTAGCTGCAACACTTTACTGCGCTTCTCAAACTCTTTAAATATAACACTCCAAAACTGTGTTTCAGTCAGGACTGTTTATTAAAATAATTTTTAATCAAATATTACCTTTTTATCTTTAAATCAAGTAAAATATAAACCCTACCTTTCTCTTACTTTTCTCTCTACTCTTCAACTCCAAACCACTTGGTTATCTGGAAGAGATCGCTTTTAGCGATAAGACCGCCATTTGTGCATTGTCCTATTTTTGTTTTTTCACTGATTTTATCTTTTTATGTTCGATTCTATCTTTTATGTTTTATATTGTATGTTTCTTTCTGTGTGTGTACAATAAAGAGTTTAAATAAAATAAAATAAATAAAATATAAAGTACATTATTAGTCGTGTATGACTGGTCAGCTAGGTGTTCGAGTTGTATAGCTTGCCTTGGAAGTTCCTGTTATAAAGGCATAACCGGGCGTGAAGTATCATTTTATTTCATTGCTACTCCTAAAAACATGTAACCCTTCAGATACACGCTATTGGATTTTCTTTATACAGATTTTCCAAAGAATCGTATACCTGTATCATTAGTACCATGAAAACTGGGACAGAAGATTTGATAAATCAAGTTTATAATTATGTGTGTTAAAATAAAATTATGTTTTACATTAAATAACAATGGTTTAAGTCTTACTGGGTGTTTGTCGAGAATAGAAGATATGTCAAGACGTATTATGCCCTGAGTGATAAGGGTGACCTGAGATAATGGGATAGTGTTTCGAGAGGGAGGCGCGGGCGACGGGCGCCGGAACGAGACACACACACTGATAACGCACTTCCATTCTGCACAGTCCGGAGGCTGCATCCACTACTTCTCGCCGGGCGGCGCCATTCACCACCAATATGTTCATTGGTATCACCTCCAGTGGAGGCAACGTCAACTCACACTACGACTACCTTATTTGAACTACACGCTAAGGTAAGCTATTTTCTCTTATCCGTGAGCAATGACTGTCGTCAGAGGTCATATTGTCAGTTATATTCATTCGTTCCAAAAAGCAAGTCGTTTCAAGTTCGAGTATACAGTAACAATGATATTACAACGCATAGTTCTGTCTTTTCGCTTGAATGTTTATCAAAAATGGTTCAAATACATATCCAGTATTTATTTGTAAAAAATCTTTTTCAGGAGTCCTTTGCCAAGCCTTCGTAATCTAAAACATCGATTAAAATGGCACTTGACTTCATTGCTGGATGTATTGGAGGTACGTATGAATTTATTAATATTCCATTATACGAGTACACGTAGACAAATGTTTTACTCTCGAAATAAAAGACAGTTGTAAAACTTATATTTTAATTTCAGGCTCTGCTGGTATTATAGCTGGTCACCCGTTAGATACTTTAAAGGTTCATGTACAGACAGGCAGAGGAAGTGCACTTGAATGTGCGAAAAGTTTACTAAAAGGTGGAACCTTATCAACGGTTTATCGCGGAGTAGGAGCACCTTTGGGAGGAATAGCAGTAGTTAACGCAATAGTGTTTGGCGCATATGGGAATACAAGAAGAGCTCTTCCAAATCCTAATTCACTAAAAACTCATGCATTAGCGGGAGGTGTCGCAGGAATGCTGCAAAGTTTTATTTGTGCCCCCGTAGAACTCGTTAAGACTCGTCAACAGCTCGCCGTACCTGGGGAAAACATGCCAACGGGAGCTGTGGCGGGAGCTAAACAAATAGTGCGAAACGGTGGATTTAAGGCTCTGTTCCGAGGGCTAGGAATAACAATGGTCCGAGATTGTCCAGCGTTTGCAATATACTTTGCTTCTTATGAAGCTATGACACGCGGCGATTTGTCGGTAATGAAGGTGTTCACTGCCGGTGGCATCGCCGGTTCATTGTCATGGGTACTTTTGTATCCAATAGACGTTGTAAAATCCCGAATTCAAAGTGACGTAGTAGGAAAATACACCGGCGCTTGGCAATGTTTCGTGACATCGATTAAGAGCGACGGCTGGAAGTGTATGGGCAAGGGGATAGGGGCGGTGACTTTACGAGCATTCATCAGCAATGGAGCTTGTTTCACTGCGGTGGCATGGACGGAGCGAGCATGGCAGCACGCTTTATCGTCCGATCCCTCGCTGAAGACATTTGTGCAAGCAACAGGATTCACTGAGGCAGTTTGCCATGACAATCCTGAACACTTTTACGATATGTAAAGTAAATAATTTGAGAATGCGACATTAACAATGTAGGTAACCATTTTGTATTGTTAACTTTATCAATTTCTCAATAAACAGCGGCAGTCCGCTTATCTCCTCCCGTAGGTTTAATTGATTGGTTTAAATGCAAAGATGTGTCTAATTTTTAATGTTACACTTATTACAATGTAATTTTGGACTACTTATATTTGTGATTTTTGTGCATCAAAGAACTTAAGAAATAATGTTTTTATATTATGTTCTATTTATTTAAATACATTGTAATGTGATTAAAAGAGCGTTACATGTACCTACTTACTCTAGTCATCCTTCGTTAGGAGGAAATTACCAAAAACGTTTCTTGAACACTGAATATTACTTTCAAGATTCCTTGAAAAGATGCTTCGCTTATCTAGTAGTAAAATAAGGAACTACTTTACAATTATTTTTGATATTTTTTTTTGAAAAAACTTGAAACCAGAAATTTCAATTATTTTTGAAATAAAGACAACTGTTTGTACAATACGTGTTTTTTTATCTTAAAAATTAATGCTTGCAACATATTTACTTACAAGATATCATTAACCATTTATTTTTTAATTTTACTTTACTGTTGCCTAAGCTTTGAGAGCTATAGGTAAAACTATACTAAGGTTCTTCTTAGGTATATTATGAGTCACTTGTAAACTACTGTAAAGGAAACTAGTAAAATAGGCTTAAAGTATATACTTGTCCGAAAAATTTTCTACACTTTTCTAAAATTAACCAAATAAAAATACAGAAATGATTCACATGAAATATGGGTACAACATTATAAATATGCCAAAAATTCTAAAATTAATGTAAATGTTTTAAAAAAGTTAACAGAGTAATTTTACAATATTAATATAACTTCACAAGACTTTTCTAATATTAATTTCACAGTTTCTTAAAAATATGTAGGCGAGTAAGTACGTAATGTAGAGAGGCAATGTCGAGGTTTACCGCCGAATAACTTATTTTCAAATTGTAGATGACCTGAAAACTTGGAAAAATAAAATTATTAACACTAGGTAAATATAGGTGCCTATATAAGTTTTAATATCTACTTATTTTCTTAAAAAATAATTTAAAAGAATTAAACAGACATCAACAAAGTATGAAATAAAATTTGTACCTAACATACTTTGGGCCTACTATTTTTGAGGCCTACAATTCTACTGTAGACTACTGTGTACTACACCAACCTCAAAAAATAGTGGGCCTATAGTATGTATGTTACAAATTTTATATTTCATACTTACTTTTTTGATGTCGGTTTAATTTTTTTTAATTATTTTCTTTCCGTAATTTTTAGTTTTAAGTCCATGCCACGGAAACTACTGGACCGATTTTGATGAAACTTTTACCATTTCCTAAGTTGAACAAAATGCAAACAAACAAAAAAAGAACGAACACGATACGTCAATGACTTTCGGAGATACGCGAGGACAAACATATTAACATAGATACATGAAATTTGGTATTCTTGTTTGGACGCCGTAATAGACCATCATATTATTATAATAAGTATGTAAAAATTGTACAGTTCTGAGAATAATACATACATACGTGTGATAACCTTCTTTTTTAAAGTCAGTAATAAAGAACAATAATTTTATTTGTGTACGGCTACCTAAATGTATTGAAGTATAAACTGCGTAGGTATGTGAGGAAGAGGGGAGGGGGGAGGATAGTGCCGAGCCCACAACAACGTAACGTAGTGCCCACACGTGGCTTTTCAATTACTGATTGGGGGCACTATCTGGTGTGTCCACCACGGGGTGACCAGGGCGCTTATTCTGTATGACCATTCAGATTTCGTGTCGATATCGTGTGTCATCCAACCGTATGTCATTTCATGAACTCGGCACGACAAGGAACCCTAATGTCTTTTCTATAAGGCACACACTAGATTGTCACGATATTTGACTTTTAAGCTTTGTTGACTTTTTATCATGGGTAAGACACGACATTGCCGCGATACGAGTGTGAATGGTCATACAGAATCGGGCCCCTGTGCCCACACACGGATGTTGCGTGACTTAGCTTTATCGCCATTCATTTCAGGGACCGGACACACCTAAGAATCTGAGATATAATAAAGGAACTCTTGGGGAACCATGCCCAAAATTATACCGATGGCCCAGTCGAATTAGATCAGAACGACTTCGATAAAATTATAAGTAGCAATTTTCCTCCGGGAACCGTTAGGGGAGTCACTGGTGATCTACGGTTCGGTTTTCGGGACTCGCGCACAAAACGCGCGTCAGTGCGTTTTAAATTTCAACAGCTCCATACAGGGTCCTGTGTTAAATTTTGTCGTGTTGGTTAGTTGGTCACTCGATTATGTCAGCAAATAAGGACTACAGACGAATAAGGGCTTACTTTTAATATAGCAGGACGGACGCGCAATAACGCGAAAACTTTTTAAAATACCGAAGTCGGATACACACGCGGCTTCGCGGTGCTCGTGACACTATGTAGGTGTACGAAATGTTACTATTTGTATTTGTTACCCATCATCCGGTTCTATATGGTATTGGGAAGCGAGTCAATTCCTGTCCTGCTCCATGGGCTGCGGCTGCGGCGGCGGCGGCGGCGGCGGTGGAGGCACGGGCATGTCGTTGTTCACCTGCTCCTCCATCAGCCCAAGCTGCTCCAGCATGTCGTCGTTGTCCTCCATTAAATGCACCTGGAGACAATGCTTTTATTAGCTGCGATCCCGCATGCAGCCCACCTAATGCTAGGTAGTCACTGCAACCTAATTTTTTAATGGGAAAATCCTTATTTATACTCGCTACTGGACAGTTTCGACAGGAGTGATTCCGGAATTCTAACAGCCGTCGCGGCAACGAGTCCATTTTCACAAGTTCTTTGGTACAATTCCAATATCTTACCTAACTTACCCTTGCCTTCATTGTCTGACATTCATTTGTCATCAGTCAGACGGGACCATAAAGCAAGCATTGTCCAAGCAACTTTTAAGACTACGTTTAGGTATAGGTTACGTAGTTCGACTATCTCCATCTATCTACTCTTTTGTATCAAGAAACATTATCAGCTTGGCTGCAACCCTTTTAAATCCCACTGTTGGGCAGGCGTCTGCCCACAATAGGGGGAAGCTTGGAGCATACTCCACTACCCTGCTCAATCTTGGATTGTTAGAAATCATAAGCTTGACGGCAGTAAAAGATGTTTTGTGATCGATCCTAATTGCGTAGCTCAATCTGAGTCTTGAAAAAAGTACCTAGTTGATAAATTTATGTAATAACTTAGCATATAAGGCAAAGCTACGAGTCTATGACACGTAAAAAACTCAATTACAACGTTTCGTTAAGGTATTATAAATACCTAACATAAATTATCAAATGCATCTTATTTCAGTGTAAATAAATATTAAAGGCTGGATAAGAGTGGCCTGGATTAATAACTAGACTCACATAAAAATCAGGGCGTGGCAAAATGCGATAAACTGAACTTTGCTTATTATGTCTATCAGTGGATCACGCTGTTTTGTTTCAGTTAACACTTCACGAGTTCATCATGTGGCTGAATGGTACGATAATGATGCAACATTGAAGTCTGTTTTTTTGACGCTTATTATTTCTTTAATAACTTATGGACTTACATAGCTAGATGATTTGAAGTGTCTGTCTCAATGAGATATTGATATAAAGAATTCGTAGTGTTACGACATGGGTTTCTTCAAAAAGAGGGCGTAAAAAAAGCTTTCATTCAAAGCTGGAAACATTGGCGAATCCCCTTGTGTTGCTTAGGAGGCTCATATCGTGACATGTTTCGTGTGTGCTCGCTATGTTACCCACTAACCATCAGATGGCCCTCCGTCAACCCGTTTGCTTGGTCTACTTTTTTGTTCCTTCCTTTTTATCTTACCTACCGCTATCTGTGTTTCTCTTACTTCTATACATGTACGGTTGTCTAGACTAGAGGGAGCTCTAAAACGGCCAATTCTGTTATCAAAGGACTACCTACTAAAGTTCTTGGAGGTGTGTTTCGCTTCTTACTTATGAAAGAACGTTATCGTCATAATAATTCTCACGTCTGGCAAAGCGGTGCGGTGTCCGTGGCGCGCGGTCTCCGACAGCAGGATCTTCTGGCGTTTCTCCTCCATAAGGCGCTCGCGGTGTTTGTGGATGTAGTCGTACACGTTCGGCAGGCCCATGATCACGCACGCTGACAGCGCTGACCGGTAGATGTTCATGTCTGTCGCTTCATACCTGATTCATTTAACACTGAGCATGATTGAATGAAAAATATGTTGAAGGCTATTTTATGGATGGGCCCCGGTTGGTGGTGGTGGTACTGCTTTGCTTTTAGTTGAAACTATGAATTTCTGAGGCATAGAACAAAAGCAGCATATCCGGGGCACATCTGCATAGGTACTGCCACTTTCAATATCCACGGTAAAAAAAGTATTTCTAACTTTTTAGGTAGCATGATTGTTTATGCGCAGCAGTGACCAGACACATGAGATGGTCTTATTTATTTTTTTAAACTCTTTATTGTACACACACATAGAAACCAACAATATCAATAACAATAACAGCACAATGCACAAATGGCGGTCTTATCGCTAAAAGCGGTCTTCTTAGATTTTAATGGAATAATTCAGAAAAATATCCAGGAAGGAATTTAATTTGGAAAATTACTTTAAATATATTGCTTAATGTGTGATAAAATAAGTGATAAAACTTAAACCATATTTAAAGACATAACATGACAGTTTACAAAAAGAAAAAAACGATAGTGGTTATGTAACTGTTGGCATTTCGTGCGTTATGGCATGATAGTATAGGTTATCATTACATTATGTACAGCATAAAAATTAATTAGCACAAAAAAATTGAACCAAAAGTGGCCAAAGATAATTATGATAAAATGAACATCCTGGTGTATTTTAATGAAACTCGTACAACTTAGGTTGCAAAAAAGCAAAACAACACATTATTTTTATATGATCCTCATCTTTTCATTCTATTAATCAAGAGCATAAAATAAGAAGACATCGTCAAACTGCACCTTAATCAACACATGTTGATCAGTTATGATTTTTCAGAAAATATTTTCCTTCTCCGACTTTAGATCAGCTCGATGTTATTCCTTCCTTCCTTTCAGCTTTTCGCAATCCGCTGCTGGACATGGGGATCGCCCTGGTCACGCCACTCCACCCGGTCCTGTGCCCTCTGAATCCATCTGTTTCCTACCGTCTTCTTCAGGTCTACAACGCTAGGCTAACAAGTCGGAGGATTCGACTTATACTTCTTTTGCCAAGTTCGATGGTATATGTGGATGTGTGATGGTATTGTCGTAAAATTATTTTAATCCAATTTATAGTAGGAGTGACCGAAATCGTAGTTTTCGGTCACTAAAAATATAGTTAAAAAACTGTTTTTTAGTTTTATTTTCCAATTTTTAGTTCGATTTATTAAATATCACTTATTTATTTATTTAATATAAACTATAACGGGATAATATGTTTTTAATATAAACAATGAATATTGTTCTTTTCGACCATGAAATCTAGTCTTAATTAATTAATTAATTTGTAATTAATCATCAAAGTTAAAAATCATAAAATTAAAAATCATGAAGAGTAGATAATTTTTGTGTCAAAACTGCCCAAAATATTCAAAATAAAAAAAAAACTAATTTTATTGTAAAAATTATATGAATTTAAAAAAATCTTATTTTGCAAATTAAAAAATTGAATAATTTTATCAAATTAGTGTATTGTCATCGGTCCTCGATAAATTTACAAAGTTTGAACGAAATCTGGCCGTTTAAAGTGAGTCAAAATCGCGCCCATAGGAGTCGGTTACAAACATACTTGAGGTGAAGCTAATAAAAAGCGCGTAAAAACGATTCCTATACATATTTAAAGTAGAAGTTAATCTGATAAAAGCGTCTTAATAAAAAACAGCGAATAAAGTTTTTCACTAACCATTCGTTGGTCTTCTCGTCATAACATTCAACATGATAGATGGTAGTGACGCCGTTGAAGCCTCCGATGGCGAATATCATGTCGTCGATCACTTCTATGGCGAAGTTGCTGCGAGGGTTGTACATGTCGGGCACCGGACCCCAGGTGTTGGTGTTCGGGTCGTATACTTCACCGCTGCACATGCGAGAGATACCATTGAAGCCACCTATGACGTAAATCTGAAACCCAATGCACCCTGATTTCAAGTTATGGCAAATTCCTTGATTGGAACTTTATCCTGATAAACTGATTTTAAGATTAATATTGTATACTTAATGGTTCAATCACTGTAATCGGAAGAAAGGTCAAAGTGGCTAAACTAAGTGATCTGAAGACGAGAGATATTGTGAGTGATGATTTTAAAGTCATCACTAATCACGAAGTTGTGATGCGTGGACTATGTAAACTTAAATAATCGAGCCACTTAAGCATTGAAGAAGACAAATATCCTTAAAATTTATTTCTCTAAGGAAAAGCAATTCTTTTTATTATTGTCCACAATAAATTTATATTGAGTATATGGTTACGAAAAATTCCCTCAGCCTCAGTATTTGATGATCTTACTTGTTTGTGAGGTCTTTGATCAGGTTTAGTTCGGCTATGATGAAAAGGCTTGCGATGATACTGACGAAAGCTTACATTGAGTGTGTACCTAATTAGGTACCTTGTTGTGGTAAGCAATGCAGGAGACTCCGGAGCGACGCGAGCGCATGGGCGCCAGATTAGTCCACTGGTTCGTATCTGGATCGTACACCTCTACACTGTTCATGCACTCTTGTCCATTGAAACCACCAGTGATGTAAATCTTGTCTGCAACATAAAAATAATTTTAAAGCCCTTAAAGTAGTCCTACTATTCTCAAAGTAGCATTATTTTATTAAAAGTGCTTGTATTTGCAATAAACTTTGATTGATGAGCGATATTTAAGTGATCGATTGAATAGATGTGTCAAAGGTCTTGGGCTAAATTTACACTTGGGATAAATATTTGTTTGATTAGCATGGCATGAGTGTTTGTTTTTGAGTCCGCTGTGTCTATATGAGTATTTATATACTCATATACTCGTAGACACAGCGAAGAGTTAGGTAATTAATGTTTATGATTATCCACCGCCTCGATACAGTAGAACTAGCTTCTCGGTTTTTTGAATTCAGATGGTCGCAATTGAATTTTTTTCAGGATATTCAAATACTGTTTATTCTTTCTCTTTTGTCAAATGACATTTGTGGCTATACAGAATAATACCTTGTCGTTATTGACTGTCACAATACAACACAACTTTTGTTGTCCGATCAACAAACAAACGCAATAAAATTTATTGAAAGCAGCTGTCCTAATTAACAATACGCACTGAGAAGTGACAAATGTATACAATGACGTTGTCGTACGACCAGCAGCTTGGGAGCGACCGATATTGTCGTCGATGGCTTGACAAATTATAATAATGCGTAATCCGGAAGACATTTTGTTATCAATAAATCGAATAAAAGTAAGATACGAAGAAAAATGACTGATTTGAAATCTCAAAGAGTGAAGAGCGACACCTTCGGTGTACAATAACGAACTTACTGTCTAAAGCCGCAGCGCTAGCATCAGACCGTTGTGCGTTCATAGGAGATACGAGAGACCATTGGTTTGTGCGATGATTGAACCGCTCAGCCGTGTTCTGGCGGTGGTGACCGTCGTAGCCGCCCATCGCGTAGATCGTTTCGCCCAATACGGCTACCGAGACGTAGCAACGACGGGCATTCATCGGCGCCACCTAAGACGTTCAAGGGGAAATTTAGAAAATAAAATTTGTTCTAACACCGATACAAACAGTCTTGTGGTTCTCCATTTCGCCGTTTCACTATTGTTTCTATTAATTGGACTGGCAAAGTTAATTATTATTAGTTAGTATTAAGCTAAACAAGCTAAACACTTGTCCCCCTTGGCCCTAGAGGCTAGATATTGAGAGAAGAAAGCTTGCAACCGTTTCTTTTCCTAAAAATCTTTAGTGGTTTTCAGGTTTATAATCGTCAGTTAGATGTGTTATAGAGACTTATAAATTACTGATGTTAAGATGATTTTCAGCTAGGTGTAATCTATTGAATTCTGTGTTATACAAAGGTTTAAATATTTCCTTTTCAAATGGATTTTGTTATTATGCGAATCAGTGGCGATGCGCCTCGTAATTGTAATTGTAAGCCAGTGTACTTATATCAATATTATTATGCAGTATATCGAAACATACAGCAACGTTATCTCAAAAGGTCAATTCATTGGCATCCATTACTAGGTCTATAAAGACAAGGAAAAATATTGTAAAAGTTAACTAAAGGTGACATACCTAAATCTATTAAGATACTATTTCCAAGTACAGTTTATAATTGGAAATGATTGGCATAATGATCAAACTTGTCTGTAACACATTAAACACTGCAGGGTTGGCTCTTCTTTCACAATGAGGTGTCTTGATATCAAACTTAGTATAATATATAAATTACCTCACGCCAGGCCTTGTTGACGGCATCAAAGCATCGACACGAGTTGAAGTAGTCCATTCCGTCAAATCCGCCGATGACGTAAATGCAGTTGCCAAGAACCGCTGTACCGTGGTAAGCGCGAGGTCCAGCTGGATCTACTTGTTCTACCTGAGATACAAGTGCCGTATTTTGTTCATAACAAAGTTTACAGACGAGAAGTTATGTTTAGTTATGATTAATCAGATCTGCATAGGTAGCTCACATCTGCATCCAACTTTTTAATTATGGTATAATGAGCTTCTATTCTGGACTTAGATGAACGCGCTATCTTTCTTTGTCTTTCAGGTTGCCATCCAGCCAGCCAATAGCCGGTAACCTTTCCAAACAAACCCCTAGAACTTGCTTGACAACAGTAAACAGGTTACCTTGTTTCACTTTATAACATACAATTTAAAATAACCTTTATCCACCGATCAGCCCTGGTGTCATAGGTTTCAATGAATGCCGTTGGGGAGCCGCCACTCCATCCTCCAATCGCAAACAAAACCTGTAACAATACAAAAGTTTTAGAAAAAAACTCATTCCACAATATATTGTCATTAATATTTTTTTCACAAACCTCATGAGGCACTCTGGGTCGAGCTATTTCGGGAGTCGCAACTTCACCGTCCCTTTGAGCGATCATTTCCAAATCGTACAAGAATTTCAATGTTTCGATGATGATTGGACGCGAGCCTTCATTACCAGTTACATATGGATGATCTTTGACATTTTCCAGGAAAAACTGGGGAACGAAATAGTAAGATAAGTAAGATAAGATACTTCGTGCAAAGTGATAATTGGAAAATTATTATTATTGGTAATTACTTGTGTGTCCAGTAATCCGAGACGTATACTGCCCATAAGTTTCACCGTGTGCTGCCACCGAGCTTCCGGGTCGTAGTTCACCCACCGTAGAACAGCTTCCCAAACCGCCTCCTCACTCTTTACATTGAGCTCGTCTTCCAGTATGATGCCGTTCAGTTCGTCGAGAGGTAAATGAAGGAATTCGTCGCTCTGTGTCGCAACGGTGACGAAATAACGAAGCAAATACCGTCTGGAATCCGCTTCCAATTTATAGCAGAAGACACGTCTGCAAAAACATTCTCACTTTTATTGAATTAAGAAGCAAAACAACACTGTGAAAGTAATATGAAATAAGACGACAAATTAGACCACCTTTACAGCACATTTTAAACTACAGACCTTTTAAAATAACTCATTATACTCGAAGTTAACAGCAAATTTTAACAACTACAAAGGTCTGTCCGTAGTTACAAAAGCTTACCTGCTTACCTCGCAAACATCATAATGCCCAAGCAGTTCTTGGGATTCAGTGCCGCCCTTAGATGGTCGCAGCAGAGTTGCAGCACTCCAAGGAAGGCGAGGTAGTCAGCGGTCATTAGCAGTTCGTGAACATTGGTCTCGGTCACCTCAATCCGCCGCAGGTACGCATACTCGATAAGGAGCAGCAGGATCTCGGACCGAACGCCTGATATGTGCACATCGCTCTGTTCGCGCGAGTGTAGGGTCGTTGTAAACAAAGCCCTGATACCAAATAATTACATTTACAGCAGCTTTCGCTTGTTTTTGTATTTAAGCGATTTAATTTCATATTGAACTAGAATACGCTTGAAAATTTTAAGAAAGAACCTATTGGAATTTGAATCCAGAAATACCAATCTTCTGTTTTGATTGCATTGTTGAAAAAAAATTTGAAGCGACCACTACTATCTCTACTACCAGTCTGTGGACGTACGCGGAGAAATCGCTACTTATGATAACTTATTATGATCGCCTCAAATTAAGCATCTCCGGTACATATCTCGTCTAGATCAGAACACAAGATATAAAACTTAACGGCGGGTTTGGACGAGGTACCTACCAGGACGATCTCCAATGGCATACTACTTAGTAACATACGTTGCTTCCCATACATTACGCTGTCAATCAGCAGAGATTTTGATACGTCAAGATAGCATGTCAGGATATCAAGAATGGGAATTAATTTTCATTACGTCATAATGACGTTAACGCGACAAGGTTCCAGCCTTTTAGCGATTGGTGGGGGTAATAGGGTCTAACAGGAAGTATGGACTGCAGGCCGAGAGGATGGCGCGGTGGACGGGGAAGGCGGCGCCGTCGTCGGCGCGCACGATCGCGTCGCACAGCAGCCGACATTCGCGTAGCCGGTGCAGCGCCTGCATCGCCGCCACCGACATGCAGCGCCCGGTCTCGCGACCCGCCGTCTGGAGATAATTATCACTTATTGAGACGACTCTGGGACTACTGGGATCAAATCCTAGTGGAGTAGAGAATGATGACTTGAAACTAGAAAAAGTTCTAGTCATTGTTTCGATGTTCTTGTGTCATGTGTGTCCATACCATGGAAATCCTTGTGTAGTGTTCTGTAACTAACCAAATACCTGAATTTGGTGAGTTGTTAAAAGAAGTTTGCGATAACATTGTAATCTCGTAATAAAAATACACATTAGTAGCGCATTCTTCTCTATTCTGTTCTTCGCTGGTTACTTATTCCATGCTTATTTGCTCTGCGCCTTGTTGTAAATGAACCTGGATATAACTTGTATGAAGTTGTATGTTTATTAGCTGTCTGATCTAGCTCTTTTCTCACCTTGGTGTGAGAATGGTTTCTTTTTTTTATATTTCGGCTTTTTGCATGTAATATTTTTATGAGAGTATCGAGAAACACCCGTGTTTAAAGAATCGGTAATACATACGGAGTTTTCTTGAACTGATCACCTAATAGTTATATTTGTTACATCCTTAACGAGTATTCCCTCACCGGTAACGTCTGTTCTTGTACTTACTGTGTTATTCGGGTCGTTTTCCATTGTATTATGACTTAACGCAAAGTCATCATTTCAAAATATTTGATCGTAATAATCTTCGCGTAAAATGATATTTGTGATACAGCCGAGATTTAGCTCAATAAATTTGTAAAAATAACGTAAAAAATATCCAAAAAACAGCGAAATCAAGTCTTTTGATGAAACATTTTAGGTTAGCAAAAAAATGATACATGAATGACAAACATGTCAAACCTTTTTCTTCCAGATGACATCACTGCATATCAATATTTTCATTTTCAGCGCCTGCCCTAGTGAAATCAAAACTTTTATTGTTTTTTTCTTTAATTTATAGGCCTTTGTTTTAGTTTGTCTATATGCACGTAAAAGGTTCGTTGGCATCCATATCTTGCAACGTTTGTTACCTTTCTTATGTTTTGTTATTTTTCTATTATTGTAACTTTCCTTAATTATTAATTAAACAAACTATAACCCAGTGTTTAAATTAATATTTTGTGAATATGTTGTTCCGAGAGGGGTTATCTTAAATAATTCAGACACACATTCAATAAGTATTATTTATTTCAATAACTTATATTCAATGCTTATTTATATTTACAAATTCATTACAATCTGCAATATAAATAAAGGTCAATTATATCAAAATAACTTAACTTAACTAGAAGTCTTTTATCTTCACACAAGTAATTTTACTTACACAACTAAACATAAAACGGTCAAAACAAACACAAAAACAAACAAAATTAGTTTTTTTAGTTGAGTGGCCTGACGACTTCCTTGGCGTCAATCCCATCAGATCGAAGTCTTGATAGCAAGCTCTTGTAGACGACTGGTGCGAATGGCAGCACTACTCCACGCTGTTGAATTTCTCCTATAAATCGTAATTTAATTTTAATTTAATAAATAAGTAGCGGTGATAGCCCAGTGGCTTAGAATTCGACCTCGAATCGAGGGGTCCGGGTTCGAATCCCAGTGGCACGCACCAATGACTTTGTAAAAAAGTTATGTGCGATTTATGAAATTAAATATCACCTGCTGTTACGGTGAAGGAAAACATCGTGAGGAAACCTGCATGCCTGAGAGTTCACAAAAAAGAAATGTTCTCAAAGGCATGTGAAGTCCACCAACCCGCAGTAGGCCAGCGTGGTGGACTAAGGCCTACATCCCTCTCATTGTGAGAGGAGACCCGACCCTGTAGTGGGTCATTAATGGGTTAAAAACAAAACAAACAAATAAGTATTAGAATTTTTTACTGTTTTCAATCTTCAGCTTTCTTTCTTGATCACTTTTTTTTAAAAATCAGTGATCTTTCAATAAAGCTAGAATGAAATAAGACGAAGCAGCTTGCAGCCAATTCGTGGTCGGAAAATTTTCGGATCAAGTTACTTAGGATTTTACAAATGTGGTGTTTACGCGTCCCGAGTCAACTCCTATGGTTCTACCATCTACAAAACTAACTATCGTTGCTACAATCGACTGCGTTGGCACTTACCATCGAGCACCATCTTAGCAGCAATGGCGGTGGGCAGTCCTACGGTACGCGCCATGGCAGTGTGGCTGGCGGGGTCACCGCGGACGGCCATTGTCACCTCTCGTTTTTCTTTCTTGCCGTCGGTCCAGGTCACGCCAATCTCGTGCCGAAGCACTACGAAGTCGGTTTCATCTTTCTCTGTAAAGAGAATTTATTCATGATCGGAGCTGATTTGTATGCTATTACGCTAAGCCTTCGATATTAAGGCCAAAATTACTATTTGATAAAAAAGTCCTTGAAAAATGACACCGTTTGGAGCAGGAGTCGTTGAGTTGGACCATCAGCCACAGTTCGTGTTAATCGAAGAATCAAAAAACAAGTCAATAAAGGCCCTGGACCTTCATTAGCCAAGTAGTTAACACTTGCCATTATTTTGCCACAGGCCCTGGAACTGCGAAAAGGGCCTAAGGAATAATCTTCAATGAGCTTTAATAGGAATATATGATAACCAAAAAACTCTTTTCCATTAAATCACTTAATGAGCCAGTCACTAGAAAAACTGCCTTTAAAAAACTAACTCATAGATCATAAAACTATTTAATTAACGCTACTGCATCAAAATAGGCCTTACCAAGCTGCAAACGACTGCTGAGATAGTGGCTGATCGTGTCCAGCGGAGTGCCCAGTTTATGGATCGCGACGTCTTCGAGAAGGCCAAGAGACTCCAGAGCCTGAGCACCAGCGCTGCCGACGCGCTCCGCAAGACGGGTGCGCAGGTTCTCGTAGAATATCGACGAGTCCACCAGCCCGAGCAGGTCGCAGGCGAATTGACGCTGAAATATGACTCGATTATAAGGAATTGATAGTTTGTGTTATGTTTGGTGAGAAGAATGTGATGTATAAAATATTAGCTAAGAAGCATGCCTACCGACGTTTCCAACTAATTGTAAGCTGGACTTGCTTAGTGCGTCGACTTAAAAAATATATTATATGTACACTTGATGATAATGGGAATGTGAAACCCGTACATTTTTGCATATTATGTGAACCTTTATTCGTGTCGGCTTTGGAACATTTAGACCAAAACTATGGTCAGAATTGGAATGAAAACTTGGAAATTTGTTTCTTGGAACAATACTAGTAAACATGGTGCACTAAAAAAGGTGACGGATCTATTTATCGGAAAAAATGGTAATTGCATTAATAGAACAGAGAAAATAGAAGTGCCGAAATTAACAATGACGCTCAAATGATAAGATACATCAATGGATGAATATAACCCTTTACTAAATATGGAAACTTAGAGCAAAAGAAATTTATAAGCTTCTTCAAAATTAAATGAAATTATAGGCCCATAACGATACAATTATTATTATTATACAAATCTTTCGATGAACGGCGCGTCTGCTAATCCAAGCAATGCATGCGAAAATTGTCGCTGAAATAATGTACCCGACATTGTCATTCGTAATATTTTAGGTATACAAGTATCAAACTCAAGTTTCTAATTGCTACTACGAATCAGAATTTTAGTAATTAAATGTATTATGTATTAATTTAAACAAATACTACAAAAGTCAGTCAGTTCCTAGTACAATTCTTTATTTTCAGTGCGAAAGGCTTTGATACTCACTGGTTGAGTACACTACTTACCCAGGTAATGGTAGGACCCTCAGGGTGTAGAGCTGGGTGAGGATTTGGGTCTATTAAACCGAACAACTGCATGGATTTCATTGTTTCAGCGAAACCTGAAAACGAGGAAATCTCGTATCAAATCGAATTTGCCACAATGGGAATGATTCAGAATGATATTAATTATGTATCTAATACTAATTTTCCTTTCTTCTTCCTCGGGAGTCTGATTACTTATTAAATCATACACGTAGATATTACCTTTGTATCTAATGGTTCCTCTGAACATAGTGTGTGCATCCTCAATTCCGTAAAGTTTTGAGTAAATCGTGCTATCCCTGTTTGGGAAACCTTCGAATGCAAATCCTGGTAGAAAGTCTAAATCACGAGCCACCGACATGAGCTCGCCTCCGCTTAGTACTTCTACAATCTAAGGAAACAAAAGAAAATGTTTATCAAAATATTCCGATTGATGTAAAAGAAACTCTCAAAAGTGGTTTCGTTAAAAAAATAGGTATATGGCCCACAAAATCATATTGTAAAAATTGTAAAAAGTGCTTTTCGGTTTATAGTAAAGATCAATTTTACTGTTTCAGCATAGTAGTCAGTGTACCTGTCCTTTGCTGAGATATTTGGCTCCAGATATCGTGTTGAGTAAAACTCCTCGAGGGCTCCATGAGAACTTGTATCTCAATGCATTATCACTGAATTCTGGTGCCGGCAAGCCTAGAGACAAAAAGTTCTTCATTGTACAATAGAGAAGAAACCTTATGTTTCCCTTATAGACTTTTTACACTTGTTTTTGGCCATTACCTCCACAATACGACACGAAGGAGTCGATTCTGCCTCCGTGGCTTTGGATGTCGTGAATGCACTCCAAGGCTAGAAGGTGATCGATACCAGGATCCAGACCGACTTCATTTAGTATCGTCACCCCGGCATCTATCGCACTGTAAGAAGTTATGTTATTTTAACTATAAGTACCCATGACATGAATATCTAAATGCATTCGTGTTGTTAGAGGCACATACTCGCGGCAGTGGGAGAAAAAATCTGGAATTACATGAATGCAAACGTGTCACAACACAATGTCACGAGAGTGCGACCGACCGTGTGTTTACAGAACAAATTTAAAAGAAAAAAAGAAATAAAAATAAACTTTATTAACTTTAACATTGGATAACTTATTAAATCTAAATTATCCTAGGGAAAGACATAATATATTATATTCACAGGCTTTGTTTGTCGAACTAGGTGTTACCCTGTGTTACGAAACCCATCGCCCAACCCCCTATATTTTATTTTATTTATGTCTAGGTAATTATGATATAAAAACTAAATGTTTTTATTATTTTTAAAGGACTTATTAACCTTAGAATAAAATTACCAGTATCATGAATTATCCTACGAAAAGAAGATGGTATAATATGCATCTCATAATTCTGCTGTGTACCTACACTTCTTGTACTTTGGGTAAAGGATGAAATTATTCAATGACTATTGGGGGTGATGATAGCATGAAAGTAGCGACTCGTGATTATTTTATGAGATGTGATTAATGTTTCATCAATAGCACAAAACTCACGCTTCATGCACCTCCTGAACTTCAGGTCGCACATACGACGCGGTGACCATATGGGCACCAGTGGCGACACACGCCCGTGCAACTGCTCCGTGCAGTTCGTAGGGGAGCAGCGACACCATGAGACGAGATCTTGACGCTAGAGCGAGTAGAGCGCGCTCGTCGTTAGCTTCAAGATACTCTGAACGAACTCCGTAGCGCTCCGCGAGCGCATCAGCTTCTTCCTTCACTTGAGATGCTGGAAAATAGTGGATGGTGATAAGGAAAACCAAAAGAATGGTGTGTTTTATTGAGGGAAAGTGGCTGGGAGTTGATAGATATGGAGAAGAAAAACCAAAATAATGATGCCACATGTTACCTATCCTGATCGCAAAATTAAGTGGTGAGCCTGTGCTATGTAAACTACCTAGTTCAAGAGATCAAGAGATAGAGCCACGGATATCCTGAATTACGCTATCGACGTTGTCTTAGTTGCATACAAAACAAGATGACCCTTGCCATGCCTGCCCGATGAGATTTCCCTTAACCAAAATATTATGACCGGCAATTTTGGAATTATGTTTGCCAGAGACACTTCCGATAGATAAAATTTCTACTCTTGCATCCATTTCCAGGTGTACTTCTATATTCTACTTTTGTTTAAGTTCATCTTATCTGATATTCTGCTAAATATCGTTTGCTACGTCTATTTCAAAATCCATAATTTATTTTACCGATGGTAACAGCTATATTCTTGTCTTTGGCCAGGTATTCGATGACTGGCGCGGACACAGAACCACTGCCCAGGATCACCACAGGACTCTGTTGGTCGTTGCCCTCCACCTTATGACGGGATCGACTAAAAACAATAAATCTATGTTTAAACCTGTAAACCGTTCTAGACTAATGGTCTAGTGGAGCTAATGGTCTAGAGGAACTAATGGTCTAGACCATTTTATACCAAAAAACAGTACAGGAATTGTTAGATAGCTTTCAAGACAATAGATAGATGATAAAATGCAAAACGTGTTATATTCAAATATGACTGACTGGTGGTTAGGTTACTAATAATAATATTTTGTCCATCAGTGTATATTAGTAGATTATGTTAGAATTGAGAGAAACGTTCCAGAACTAATAATATATGTTGGGATTGTCAACGTCCAACTTGCTTGCTTCGAAGCGATTGCAAATACTTATCGTTGATATCCTTTACGGAGGAGTGCTAAAAGTAAGAATTTGGTGATATTATTTTAGATTCTATAGAGCCTTTTTTGGTCTGAGCTTGGAGAGACCAATAAAAGGCTCCAAGCACATACCAATATGAAAAGAACTTACAGAAGAAATTCCCACAACAATCCACAATCTATGTTTCGAAATTTGCTTTATTGTTTATCTTTGATTAAAGGATAATAATTCTGTGAGATGTAAGTGAAGAAACTCGATAGTCAATATAGTATAATACTCACGTGTTAGCCATTCTCAGGTCGTTGATGTACTCAAATGGAGGCGTCAATTTCCCGTTGCTCGTGATAATTGCCTGCAAAACACAATTAATAAGAACGATAAGATAAACTTGGACCTAAGACTAAAAATAATGATAAATACGATGGATTACAACTTATCGCCCAATTCAGCAGGAAAAGAAAAGGGGAGTAAATTATATCATCTTAGGGCTTTATCATAATTGAGGACTTTGCGTTTTTTCGCGACTATTTGATAAACCTAAAAATAATGATTACCATGAATTATAAACAAATATGGAATGAATCATTCCAGTTTGTCCCACTACAATTTGTTGATCACAAAATATTTACTTTAATATTTATATTTAGAAATTGTAAACGGAAATTCAAAGCGGAACAATTCTAATAGAACACTCAAATCTTATAAAAACATTATTATCGCTTTGGCTAATACTTACCCCTTGGACAACTGATGAGAAATTGTGCTCTTCTAAGGGTTTAGTGGCGTCGGACTTCATAATATCTTCGGCGTAGGGATACAGGAGGTCGCCGAAGAAATCGGTGGACTCTCGCGGAAGTTGGGTCGGCATGTTGTCTATTGAACAAACAAGTACTCCTGGGCCCTTGAAACTAAAAAGACAGGAGGAAATACTGTTTATTAGATTTTGAATTTGAGTAACTGATGGTACCCCAAAAAGTAACTAAGTATTAAGACTAGGACTAGACTAGACTAGACTAGGACTACCGGTAACAGCGATGTTCACGGTAGTCGATCTAGTTTGACTCGGAAAAAACTATTTTTGGACTAATTGATTAGATATTTTAATGGGAAACCTCTGCAGCCACGAGGGCGTTACCTCCCCAACTGAAATACACGCCGTCTCACTCAGTACATCTAAATTATAACATCCATAGAGTAGGTATTCTACTGTCTTTACGGGAAACCTACAAAACATTTCGAATGCTAAGAACCTTTGCTAATGCAAATTAACATTGAAAAACATACCTCTTTGTATCCTTGTTTCTGTCAGCATCATAGAGGCAGAAGGGAGTGTCGATGGTAGTGCACTCATTCATGAATTCGATGGAACCTCCAGGGTCCGCTGATATGTCGCAGATTGCTAGCATTCTGGAAATAAAATAGTCATCCTAGTCACGATCCCATACAACAGGCCCAACATGTTAATTCCCTCCCATTCAACATTGTATGTTTTTAAACATAGGCATTTTATATGATTTCAAAGATCTAGAATTCTAGATCATGAACTAGTGTGAATCAGTAACGGAATGGAAGGAAGTAATGGAATGGAATGGAACTTGTCTTGTGTAGATGATCCAAACCAATAAAAAATATGTACCTAGAAAGTGGGCTGGTTTTGTTAGTTTTGTTAGCGTAGCTTCTTAATAAATGATGATATTAACTTGATTAAGACGATTGACGCTCTAAAATAAAAAATGATTCATGAATGATTATGACCTATACCTACCTAACTAATAAATTTAACTCGTTGTTGTTTCTTGCGTGTCAAGTAAGGAGCAGTGCTATCACCTGAATAATAGAGATGAACTATTTACACAAATTCATTTGTTATAAAAAACTTACATCGATTTTATCAAGATATTTAAAAAAATCACAGACATGTCAATAGATGGCGTTAAAACCACATAACACTTAAGGTTTATTTCAATACGTTCTACCTCTTTTTAATGCAGTTAGGCGATGTGGTTCAATAAAGTACGAAACATGTCTTCCTGGGTCTCTACGATCGGTGGGTTAGGCTGTGCGTTGATTTTCAGTCATTCAGGACAAAGGATTTTAATTAATGATATGAAATGATATGATGGTATCAACGAAATGTGTGTTTTTATTAACTTTTTCTACCCGGTAGATATACAATTATTAGGTATACTGTTACGTTGTTAGTAATTTCTATGTCTTTATTTACCTAGTTCAAATAATATTACGAAAATGTACAAACCGTTTCCCAATTCTGAAAAACAAAGGAGGCGTAGAGAAAAAATTAAGTAGGTATGTACCTATAAAATTGACACCAATTTTTAAGTACTATTGCTTTTCTCACCGGTGCGGTAAAGCTGGTGCTCCAATACTCTTCGGCAGCCATGGGGTGTGTGAAGGTAGTAACAAGTGCTTGGCATCCGGAATAGTCAGCAACTTTGGACTGTCTACGGCCCAATAAATACAGTTCACCAAAACCGATGTGTATGGGGCAATCTTTAACACAAATAAATTTATGTTGAATTCATTGGTTGATTTTCTGTTATTTTCGTAAATTATTAAAGCTTTTTACTAAATACATACGAAAGTGTTTAATTACTCTTTAAAGGAACTTTTTCTGTTGTCACTTTCTTAATTTTTCTTGTGATAGAGTCGATACTCCCTTGCACTTGCAGTGCAGTCTATTAATAAAATAATTTAATAATGGAAAGAATCTTATTTTTAGTAGGACGTGTATCCATTTTTAGCAGGGTGAAAGGGCAACTTTGAATGCTAGTGATTACGTGGCCTTATCTATCGTCATAATATTGTTATGAAGATCAAGAAGTTGTAACCAGTAGACTGAATTCCAGATTAAAGTAAATACGTTCATTTAGGTACTTTTATAAATATCTGACAGTACCTACTAGACTTTCCTTTGCCCATATTGTCAGGGGGGGGGGGGGGGTTGGAACACACAAACATTGAAATCCTCGTTAGTAGCTACAAATAGATTCTCAAAAAAATAAATTTATAGGAAAAAGGTATAAAGATTAAGATATGAAAACAAAGGAAACAAATAAAAACGAAAGTATAAATACCTACTACATAACATGCTTATTTCAAAAAATTCAGCTTGGAAATTTCTGTGATAAATAGCTAGTTTTTAATGTAAGGTCAACATTATTATCATCATCTTTTGAGCTGTACAATAAACAACATTTCAGAGGTTCCTACAATAATCTCCTTTCTTTTCCTGTTTTTTTAGTTTATTTTATAATGTCCATAATTATCTGTTCGATACCTGATTACAAACATGATACGAATGTATTAATTAACAATGACCTACTTCCCTGACCGATAAAAAGCACGTAGGGAGTACAGGTATTTACATTCCTAGGAATCTATACCTACTGTGATATTATTTTACTGATTTGATAACGGCTCTATCTTGAAAACAAAATCTAATTTCGTACAAATAACCAGAAATCTTTATTGCTCCTGAATAGGTAAGTACTGCTGTTATAAGATTTCTTTACTTAACAAATTATTCGTGGACTAAAATGCTAAAATTGTTTGTGCATCTATCTATCTCACGTAGTGCTTCCTGCTTCTTCTGGGTTCTGGATCGCTTTCTATCTCTATGGTAGGAACTTAGATACCAGTGAAAAGTAGAGATCACGACAACGGCAAAAGGGTAAATCGAGGGTATCTCCGAAACGAATTGACTGATTTGACCGTTTGTTTGCATTTTATTCAACTTAGGGAATGGTAAAAGTTTCATCAAAATCGGTTCAGTAGTTTGCGTGATATGGACTTAAAACTAAAAATTACGAAAAAAGAATATAAAAAACTAAACCGACTTCAAAAAGGTATGAAATAAAATTTGTTACATACTATTACTATTATTTGAGGTTGGTGCCAAAATTTAACAACTAATATTTGATAGAGACACCGAACTAAAAAAAATAGTAAGCTTAAAGTATATATGTAATATGTATAAGTAATAACAAATTATATTTCATAGTTTTGTGAAGTCGGTTAATTTTTTATTTTATTTCATATTTCATGCTACTCATTTTTGACCTATTACCAAGTTAATAGTTATACAACTTTACTGCATGTAAACTTGTTAATGACTCATTAAATGAATAGGAGAAGAACTTACATTTTGAGCAAAGGTAGAAATATATCGCTCAGGGTGCTCTTCGTACTCTTCGTGATCGTAGCCTCCGCCGTTCTTCCTCACCAGATGGTGTCGACGCCGGACTTCACACCCGTATATTTTGTTTGGACCTTCGAGTACAAAAAGATAATTAGAACAATTTAGAACACTGAACACCGGAATTGGGGTAGAGAATTAATGGCGAGTTTGGTCTAGGCGCCTCGAAGTAAGTATAAAACAAAACTAAATTGTAAAAGGGGGCAAAACATTTGTCAAGTGCAAAATGCCTACGCGAAAAATCAAATTATGGCCACCCAAAATAAATTAATTTTCAAAAGAAGGCCAACGCTTCTCAACAGAAGTCGTTGTAGAATGCATAACAATTAATAGGTACAGTATGAATATTCTTATGCTAATCTTCGTAGCCTTTGGTAGTAGGTTGAAGGAGATTAATTTCTCTTATATTTGACACTCGTTACTCACAAAATGAAACAAAAGCGCAACTAACTCACTTCCATGTTCGGCGACCTTCCTCAACATTTCTGGTGGGACGTATTCATGGGGTAACTCTTGAAAGATTTCTTGGCTTCCCTGTGACAGCAAAGAATTGTATAGTGTTTTAGTATCGTCAAAATGAACAGCAAAAAATTTGTAACCCTAAATTATATTCAATTCATTTTGTGTCTATCGTCTAAGTAGGTAGGTACTTCCCTATTCGTATAGTAAACGTCAGTTATAAGTATGTCATAAGTCGTCTGTCTTGACATCTTCCCATACTAATGGCAGCTTGATACGAGGCACAAAAATTGAAATGACGATTTACTACATATATACGATATACGTACCTGAGAGACGTTGCCAGAACCGGTGAAGACGAAGGTGAGAGGTCCGAGGGATTTGGGCATCATGCCGAGCGAGATCTCGTAGCCAGCGTCGCGGATAGCCTGCCGCGCCATACTCGAGTTGCGGTAGTTGTGCGCTGGGCCCACGTGCTAAAAGTCCATGAAACACACGTTATAATATGAAAATTCGACTGAAAAATTAAAGAATCTCAAAGTCTACGAAGCTCTACAGCCGAAAATCTACGCTTTGAGCGTTCTGTTTATTTTACTATTGGCCTTGTGATGATTTTACTAGCAGGGAGTTCACCTTCAATATTTGTAAACATAAGTTTCGACCATCAAAAAATGTAACGGATCTTTGAAAATAATTTTCTTCTACCTCTAAACATCAGGTTAAGCTGAAATTGGCACACTTGTCAAGGGCCTGATACAAAATTTTAGTATCAACAAGCTGATCTGTTATTGGAGACTGAAGATAGCCACTGAATATGCACTTTGAACTTTGACTGATGACAGAAAAAACTTTCCAAGCCGTATTTTTAAGTTTTTTTAATTAAATGTTTTGTTTGTTTTGAGAGAATGAATGAAGCGTTACCATGAACGGAGTGTGATGCCCCAGCGCCAGCAGTCTCAGTCCCAATCCGTGCAAAATGTTGATCATGCCGGCCACTCCCGCGTACTTGCCGAATGCCACCACGCGGTTGCCGGAGTCGTCCATCAGCTTCTCGTAGTCAATCAGACGAATGTTCTGAAAAAAAAGTTTTTTAACTGTGAAACCTGTTATCACCACAGGCGCAGATAATGTATCACTTGATTGTTTAGTAAGTGTTGTGAGCTAGAGTAAAATTCAGAGTACAATAAATATGTAGTCTGTAGCAAATTCGAAAATAAGGCAGGTAGGACAAGTATGAGGTTGGACGATTAAGCCAACTTTAGAGACCCACAGGATTTGAATCTGTTTTAAATATGCTTCTAGACTAGACCACTGTGACCAAAACTTTTACAAACTTATCTTTACAAAACATACGTTTTTCAGGAGCTCTTGCTCACTGTGTTTCTCTATTACTTCATGGTCCTGTAGTCTTACCTTTGCGAGAATAGCATCCAACATGGGCATGTTAGCCTCTTGAGCCTTGATGGTGTGGGAGAAGAAGCAGTAAGTCTTCTTGGGGATGAGGAGGTCTATGGGCGTTTGTTTCACTCCAAAGATCACGCTGGCTTCGCTTATATCCTCTTGTACTACTGCGCCGGCGTTTATGTATGACTATAAAGGAAAATATAAAGTTTCAGAAATCTTTTCGTCATGATCATATTATATTATTAAAATCTGAATAATGATTGAAAATTACTACGAATACAATTTTTTTTTTGTTTTTGTTCTCGTTTTTTCTGTATGTTTTTGTATATGTACCTAGATCATATGTGATTAAGTGCAATATTTTATTAATTACTTAGCCTTATTCTTCATAAATTACCTGCATCGGGTATGCTCGCCTGTTGGAAGGCTGCACGATGACCTTCACTCCTTGCCTCACCAGTCGGTTCACATTCGCCGGGGCGAAGGGAGCTCGGCGCTCCCATACTGACTGGTCTTCCCTCCGTATCGCTATCACACGCCGAGTCTATATTTAAATATTTTAATAAATCATGAATTTAATAATATAGAAACTGGCACACTTGATGAAAGCTAAGAAAATGATATCCGTTTTAAGGGCTTTAAAATCATGATCTCACGGGCTACACGGCGGAAAAAAATTCCCGGCTTTATTTTAAAATAATTCAGCAATTGTTACGAAGTAACCCGTTTCAAAGATATTGTGATTTAATTCCAGGGTTAAATCTTTTGGCCAAAAACTTGGACGATAGGCACATGTTGAAACTTCACACAAAAGTGATCTACTCTTACCTATTCGCCTATAACATTTCTAAGTTTCTAAACCTATATACTCAAAATTTAAATAACAACGGCCCTTCAGAGATGAGGGAGTTTTTGACTATTAGCCCCAATTTCACCCAGTAGGTGTGAATTTGCAAAGTCCGTTGTCCGCTTATTTTTCTCCATTTTGCAATTTATGGGCACATTAAATATTTAAAATAGGTAGATTAGAATTTGGGACGTTATCAGATCCCCCGCGTACTGTTATGATAAAAACACGCTGTCTTGACATATCACTAATTTAATAATGAAATAACAATAATAAATGATAAGTAGGTGTGTTATTGTGTATTTATCTTACATTTAGTATTACATCAAATAAAACGTTTTTAGTAGAGAACATGTATGGTAATCTTCTTTAAATATACACGTTTTGCCCCAAAGTACCTGTCCTAGGTAGGTACAACTGGTACCTCCCGTAGCCCCAACTTCAAGCGACGGAGAATGGAACATCGTGGTGTTTTAGTAGTAGAGTCTGGCATCATAACCCTGTCGGCCCCGGCCCGATACAGGGCATCCATGGTGATTTCCCCACGTTAAAAAAGGTAGGTACAAATGGTACCCAGCTACTACGTGGCTGTACAATGTCCATTTTTACAATATTTTTAAACAAATTCTGTACGTATTATTGTGTTATGTTCCACATAAAGAGTTTTAAAAAAAATTCCACGTCTAATCTTTTTACTTGACTAAGTAGTTATTCGTTACATTTACATTATAATATTTAATAAATTATAGTCGTAACAATAAATACTATTGTCCTACAAAAAATGCTATTTCTGTTGAATAAAATTTAGTGTAGGTAAGCTTGTACGCGCATTAAATTTTTCGATTTACATCTACCAGTATTTTTTACAACATATCTACTAGTAATATAGCAACGAATAGTCTTCATCAAACATAAATTTGCAAAAACTATTCATACTATAATACTCCGTCGAGATCTTCGTCATAGTGATTTCAAGTGTTTCATGTTTGTTTATATCTTAAGCAAATATTAATTTTATGTAATTGCGAACTCAGGTGTGCTGAATAAACCGCGAGAAAAAGTAACATTAATAATGATAACGAGGCCTCTGGCTGTTTCCATCGTAACGTTCACTATCGTAGCGATAAGGTACCATTTCTATAAACCGCCGATAGCCATGCTTAAATCAAAAGTGATTAATGGTCTTCGACTTAATAATCGAAAATCGAGGCGTATCAAAACTTTATCTTAAACGTATCTTTATTAAAAATAGATTACAATTCTTATATAGTTGGCCTACAAATAACGCAGTCTTAAACTATTAATTTGCATCGAACCACTGGTGGTCCGACTGCTATTGTTTAACTATTGTGTCTGTTTACTGGACATTCAATAGAGGATGCCCGATATTTATTAAGATTTTGTTAAATGTGTGGAACATTTTATAAAAATATAAACATTTTAATCATACATTTTAGATATAGGGAATAAGGAATATCAATTTATTGGTAAGTTTTTGCTTATCGCATTTGCCTCGTATATATATGAGGCAAAGGAGACCGCAAAGGGAAAGGAGACTACATCCGTAGACATACTCGTATTTGGGATAATTGATTCACGTGAAAAGAAATAAAATATATTGATTTGGTGACTTCCTTAGTTTGTGTAGTCTCAAATTTAAAAGTAAAGTTTAGGGCTTGGTCTAAGGTCTGTGCTGAACTGCTGAGGTCGATCTGATAAAAATCAGTTATAATATATTAAAGAATGAACAAGCGTCAAGCGTAGCTCTATGCTACGGCTACGAAAGTTTACGATTGATCATACCCTAAACCTGTAACTTAATCTCAGCCAGTTTTCGAGATTAAATTTTATAAATAATTTTTGAATGAATGGCATTATTTAAATATGCTAAAATTGAACAAATTTCAAGAAAATGTAGGTAGCACTTTTAGAAAATAAGCCAAAAGTACTAAGAAAAAAAATTGCCCATTTTATCTTACCTTTTCGTTACGTTACATAAAAATGTTACTTTTTTTTAAATAACACATTATTATGTTCATCCAGCCAATATGATATTATTTTAATATTTTTAATAACGAAACTTTACTCGGATTAATGAACCTAAATTAATATAACTTTTATATGAAATAAATATATTGTTTTATAGTTGAATTAATAAAACATACCTTAGATGTTGAGTAAAAATTGAAATTCCGTAAAACATGGCTCCTCGAGCGAAATATCGCCGATTTGTGATACATTCTATTTACGTATTGTCTGTGATATTATTTACATTAATTAAGACGGCGAAAACTGATAACACCGGAGACAGGACCGCTCCGTTCGGTACGAAGTGTATAAGTACCTAATGTAATTTGTTGTATTTTAGTGTCATCCCGAACGAGGTTTCTTCAGAGAACACAATCGGCGTGACGTTTTATCTGCTAGTGATTACGATAGGGCGTATTTTGTTATTTGATTTATGCTACCATACACGTAATCTAGGTACACGCATTATTAGATAATTGGTTTTATATTAATTATGGTTTATAATTATTAATGATAATGAAAATCCAAAAGAAAGATACGTAGCTTTATTAGTCTTTGGTCAAATATTATTTATTTGTTCCATTTAATCTATTCATCCTATTGGCTTAAATTTATGTGGTGTTGTTTCCATTGGGTGAAGGAACAGAGGTAGGTTCTATTCCAAGTTGAGACATCGTTTCAAATCGGAAACATTACACACTTATCAAGGACCGATGACAATACCCTGATACTAACTTTTATCCCAAGAATAAAGTATCTTATATCCTATATAATTTGCTTGAGATAGGTCCACCATCATTATTTTGAACATGTGCACATGAAGTCGGTAAAAGCCTAAAAGGTTCTTTATATGTTGGTCTTAGTCGTTTATGGAAAGATTTAATAAAGGATCTTTACAACAGCAAAGCACCCACATACGACCTTTAATTCAAATTTAACGACCTCTTTCGTTTCTATTTGATGTTAGATGGGTTGCAGAGAGATCTACAAGGTAGCCTGGATGCCCATGGGATATGCCAATTGATTACTTTTTTTAAAAAAAGCTGATCAATAGACAGTAGGTACCAACAAAACAAAAGAAAACTAAAACACAAAACAAAAGTCAGGGTTATCGCATGAAAATGTTTTTATTCGGCCTATTCCTATAGTAAATTGAAATTATAGGACGTAAAGCGCATCCAAAAAAAATAATTCAAATGAAAATGATTCTTATACCTTCAATATATTTTTATTTATTTACAATCCACCACATAGTCGAATTAATAAAAACTTGGTAAAATTCTAAGCCAAAAGACTATGTGCCAAGGCATTAAAAATCTTCAAGTACCTATCAAATGTTAAAAAAATGCCATCTGTCTGTGCTGTCAAATGCAGTATTACCAATTTAAGAGATCTCCACAAAAGGGTGCAATTTTTTCTCTTATAAAAATTTAAAACCAACGGAACCAATAATAATGGCAGAACCTTATGTTTATGTGGTTTTGATGCTAAGCCTGAGATGTTTTTTTATTTTTTATTTTGCGGCAAAATTTATAATAATCATAATATGATATTTATTTTTTGTATTAAACAGAGTAATGCTAACAGCGTTCAGGGCACCATGCCACAGCGGAGCTTTTGGATGGGAAATACAGTATATTGATAGTTTCTTCTTTCCATTATTATTTATGTGATTACTAGCCGACCCAATTAATTTGACTAATATCCAAAGTTTTTTTAATCACAAACTTTCACCACCAAGTCCGTTGCGAAAATCCAAACAATTAAAAACCGACACACGATTCTAATATTTTAATTTAACATTTAGAATGCCAACCTATATTACAAATTTTAAGTTCCTATAAAGTAATTTTGGTGTCGCTTTAATGTTCGGTCCCAGTAAACGACTTTATTCAATACTAATACTTTTAAAATCGCAATATTTTTTGAATAGAATATTTGATTTCAATCATTTAAAAAGTATTCTCTAGGTATTGAAACAACCCTAGACAACATGAAATAATTTATTTGGATAAGGGTTAATACTTAGGCACTAATAAAGTGGTCTAGATTCTGCCGGCGATATTTGTAACTCTGTAAAAACTGTCTATTGTGACGTAAAGAATTATGATATTTAGACATAATATGCCAAGTTTGCAATGTAAGCGCAAAAATGTACGACATCACATTAGAAAACTCTAAAATTATCAGTTTTCCTCTACTATATGCATGTTGTATACATATAAACCTTACTCTTGAATCACTCTATCTATTAAAAAAACCGCATCAAAATCAAACTAAACATCTAAACATAACTATCTAAACATAATTATAAAGGAACTGACAGACAACTTGAAGCAACTTTGTTTTATACTATATTATGATAATTATAATATAAATAAAATTTCTAATATTATTTCCACACAAGTAGCAAATTCACAAAAAACGTTAATATTTTATCACTTGTTTTTTTATTTGATTTTCTTGTGTTTATTAATTTTTGCTTTTGGGGTACTTATACTGCATTTATTGGGATATATAATACTTTTTATTGGCGACACTGATCACAGTGACTGTCAGGTCACTTGTCACTGTTGTCACTCATTGACTCAGTGCTGTCAGTCACTAAGTCCAGTCCATTCAGTTCAGTTATTATTGACTGACTGTCTGACAGTCTGACTTTATTGTAGGGATGGCGATTCTTTCCGAAAAAGATCGATTTTTAAATCGATTCGAATTCTGACCTAATGACTCGATCCACAAAAAAATCGAGGCCAATAAGATCGATTTCTGAAAAATCGATCTTTTTCTTAAGTTTTTGTTTATAATGTAATATGATAAAAAATATGTTTATTACCATATCAATACATCAGATCAGGTATAAAACAAGACATTTATTTTTTAAATGTATTGGTTTACAAAGTTAAGAAAATAGATAATGTAGCTTATATTTCCCAATGCTTAATATCTAAAACCTTTAACCGGCAGCCGGCAGCACTCTTATAATACGGGTACATTCAATTCATTGTAAATACTTTTTTGGTTTATACCAAAAAAATTAAATAAAATCGGATGTCGATTCTCAAAGGTGAAATATCGATTCACTGAATCGATTCAGTACTACATATCGATTTAAAAAAATTATTCGTATAATCGATCTCAGATCGTCATCCCCAGTATCCCCACTTTATTGCAGTTTATTTTCAAGTGTGGTAGGAGGTGGTTGTAAAATAGATTTACTAATGAAAGTAAATAGTTATAATGCGTGTCATTCAATCGTTGTTTCAGTGACCTGTGTCATGCGATTCGATTTTCACTAATATTTATTTTGAATATAATCATTGGAAATTAGAGTAAAGTATTAGTAACCGCTTAGACCTTGAATTAAGTACTCTCTGTATATAATGGCAGGTTTCCTGTCGAAAGATCAATTGGAGGGATTCGAAAAATATAAGGTATAATATAAATTTAAATTTAACATCGATTTTAAAACAATAGTTCAACATTGAACTTATTAATTTCCTAGTAACGGTTGTAAATGGCTTGCCGAAAGTCACCCGAAACTTACTAGACGTAGCCTAGCATGAGTGCCGGCAATCGATATTGGATGTTAATTGTATGATTATGAAATCTAAACTGTCTAAACAAAATTAGTGTGAACTTAATGACAAAATTACTGTGTTATAGTGATTTGCATGTATTTTCATTCAGTTTGTTTTAAAGTAGTAGTGTTAAAATCAACTTCATTCTTACACAAAGCATGAAGTTGAATATAGTTGAATATACTTACAAAAAGAATGAAGTTCAATATTTTAACACTACATACTTATTGAGTTCGGCTGCTTAAAATTAAATACCTAGTCAAATATTTTTTCAAATCATTAAAATATTTAGGATGAATTAATTTTTATTCATAACAAGCATAGAGATAGAAAAGATTTTAATTTTTTTCCTTTTTCAGTACAACTCTGTGGATACAAGTGTGCTAAGCAATTATGTTATGCACCCATTTTGGAACTGGTGTGTTCAGGTACAATGATTATTCTTATATTTCATATACCACTTGATTATAATAAAAGGCATAAGCGAAATAACAATTCTACTGACACATTTTTGAGTTCTCTAGGCTAGTTCTGAAATTATATGAGATTCTTCATCATGAGCTCCTGATGGTTTCAAGGTCCCGAGAATCTGACTAACTTTGGCTGACTAAAAAATAAGTTCAAGTGTTGTTTTAATTTAATATTTATGTCTACACTTATGAAAGTTTAAGTGAACAAAATGTACATATACATAAGTGTATAGTTGGTTTGGTAGAATAGAACCACAGTATGTATTAAAATATGTAGATTTTAATATAGGTTATTAATATAGTATTAACATGTTTGCAGTTCTGTCCTGTGTGGGTGGCACCCAACCTGCTAACATTCGCTGGCTTCCTCCTGACAGTCCTTAACTTCCTGTTGTTTTCCTATTATGACTATGGGTTCCATGCCCTTACTGAAGAGAATGTCACCAATGATAGTATACCCAGCTGGGTGTGGGCTGTGTCTGCTGTCAATTTGTTTGTGGCATACACCCTAGGTGAGAATGACAGATATTAATTTGCTTTTATTTTGACTGACTGATTTTCAACTTATATATTTATAGTTAGATGTCCAAAAAGCCACCATAATAAATGAAATACATTATATTTTAATATACTTAATTATCCCTTTGTTAACATTTTGGACATCTAATTATAAATAATCAAGGTAATGCTAAGTGTGTGTGACTTGAACCATAATTTCATGTTTAAAATGTGTACAAACACTCACAAAAGTTTAAGTGAAAAAATATTTGTTTATAGTTCTGCTACTTACTGATGGTCCAATGTATTATAAAGCTCATTCATAATGTAATTTATAAATAATTAGGAAAAAATATTAAACCTTATCAAATTTCCTTGAACTAGGAACTTGTATTTGAAGATTTAAAAAAATATTTTAACTAAATATCTGTGAGGTCAAGAACTCAAGTCAGGCCATGTCATGTCTAAAATTAAATGTTTAACGCTGGTAGCACACCTCCGCCGCGAAATCGCGAAATACTTAGAATAAACGGTGGCAAAACTTCTGCGGTTTCGCTACTTCGATTTCGCGGCGAAGGTGCTCTAACGAGGTTAATGAATTTAACAGAAATCACTGACTTTATTTTATATATTTTTATTAGTTATAAAGAAAAAAAGAAATTAGCATGTGTCCATATAAAATTTTACACCTTTTAGAATTCCATTGATGCATATTTGGACAGGGATTTTTACTTGTTTTTTTTTTTAGTTTAATAACTCTACTTCAATCAAAATACAAGTAAAAGTGATATAAAATAAAGTCTTCTTTTTTAATCATCTATTTCAAAGAAAAGTAAAATTATTTCCTAACATAATGTTCACAATCTAAATATTCTTATACCTAACTGACAGAGCTATACAAATTGGCTCCAAATTTTTAACATTTCAGTGAAAATTTATGATCAAATTGTAAATAAAATCACATATGCAAATTAACTGAAACCAGTCAAGCGAGGTCGATCACGATCACATCATATTCTTCTTATGTCGGAGTAATCACATTTATTTAGACGAAGCCCTACAATATCGGTCGTAACCTAACTAATTATAAATTTAAAAATAAAAAATAACGCTTCACACTCATAGCCCCACACTAGGATTCTCTGTGTTGTGGGTGCCATGGACACACAAGACAAGAACACAACACACCCAGACCAGAAACAGAAATTCAAATTCATCATTCGAACCTCAGCTCTGCTGGGAATCGAACTCAGGACCCACCGCGTAGCGCACCGGTGTCTTAACCACTGCGCCACTCGGGTCGTCAAATTGAACTATATATAATTTTCTCAATTCAGAAACAGTTCTATAGATTCGTTTAGCTTAAGGCGCTGATAACATGTAATTCAGCAAATTTGCTATTCTTATTTTTCATTTCCAGCAAAAATTACAAAGTATTTTACAATGGGAAAAATATATGTTATTCTAGACCGTATTCCGAACGACAACATAGTCGTCGAAACACATTTTGACAAAGTTGCCTCGATAAAAAAAAATTGCAAAGTTACCCCTTTTCTGAATTCTTATACTAAACTACAACGTTGTTTGTTAATATTTATTCAAATAATTTAACCAGTATATTAGCAGACCTTCGTTATTATCACATCATTGTGTTAATTTTTTTCAATAAGCTTATAAATATTCAGTAAATCAGTAAAATTTAAAACTTTTCTTTCGCGTGCTCCGCGCAATATTTTCGTATTTTGTATTTCTCGCTTACTATTATGGCAATTGACAGAGAGCGCAGAGGCGCGATGCTAGGTGGACGTGCGTCGCTCCGTCATTCCAAAATAATACACAGTTGTCGTATATAGCACAATTTCATAGCTTTGTCTGAGGCTTGTGTGGCGTATTAAGTAGGACGCCAGGCCGTATACGCTGGGGCGTGGGTTCAAATCCGCGTGTGCGTGACTTTATTTTCACTTTTATATAATTATATTTTTTATATAATACAAATTTTTACATCGATTATTGATTTTGGAAATTGTTGAATAAATAAGAAGACAGATTTTATTAAGTTACAAATAAATAAAAGTTTCAACGTCAATTTAATAACTTTTTTTTGTTATAAGCTATACAATTATTTTTGAAATTATAAATTTATCTAAAATTCGTTATTTTTTTTCGGAATTCGGAAATATAAATAACCATTAGATAGCATAATATGAAATAAAAAAATAGTAATACAAAAAACATTTCAATCCAGAATGTCTTCTAATATTTTGCTTCGGGTTCGAACCCGGGTCATATAATGTAGGATTCCCTCCCGTTTTCAAATTGTACTGAAATTCGCGCGACGCGACGTTGCCAAACCGACAGTAAAGAAGACACCGCTACGCGCGGCGTTGCCGTCTAGAATTGTACCTATCACTATCACGGTAATTTTTATAAACGGTTAGGAGGAATAGTGGGGCCGCCGGCTAGGGCTGTGCGTCTTCGTGGATTGATAGGTAATAATACCTATTAGGTATAAAGGAAGTGTTCAATAAAAATGCGTGTTGTTTTTTGATTGGTAGATTTAATTAAAAAACCGTGTTTACGTTTGAATAACAAGTCGGTTTGATAAATTTGCGACCGAGAAATATTTGCGCCTTTACTGAGACGTACGAAATGCTTTATTATTAAATATTTTGTGAATATTTCATGAGTCTATATATTTTTGTTGTTATTAATAACGAGAAAAAAACGCATGCATTTAAGTTGAAGATTTGAGTTGAAGGCCCAATGGAAATAAACTGAATGTTTTCAAACATAATACATACATCTAATAATATAATCTATAACACCTATGCAAGTATTTATTTTTATTACCTACTAGCTGACCCGGCACACTTCGTTTTGCCATTATAAAATATGTATATTATATCATTGCAGTTTGCATAATAGAAGTGGCATCCATAAAGAAAAATCTTGACGTTTCTAAATGCATGACATTGCCATATGAACTTATGAAGTATTCAATCTGAAAATATGATGTTTGACAGGTAGTACATGGGTAGAACAGTTTATATAGGAAAATGAAATTGTTGTTTTTATTATTTTCTTTACATTGTTTTCAAATTTTCTCTCCGTAAGAACCATCCTCGTACTTAAAGGAATATCCAAAAAAAATTAGCGAAATCGGTTCAGCTCCTCCCGAGATTTGCGCTTAGCAACATATTCATTTTTATATTGTACAAGGTGGAGATGACGTTACCTCATTAATTTAAACCACAAAGATCGTGTACTTAAGTGTGTTAAAGCATACGAAAAGGTTCAGGACCGAAAATAAAAAAAAATGCAAATTTCAAACAAAATAATTACACAAATAAAAGACACAAAAAGTAACAGGCTCAAGGTGAAAGGTCATTGACCTGAAACGAAAGGAAGCCAAAAGCGGCTTTTTTCAAACGGTAGGCATAGTACTGCGCCGCCGCCGCGCCGGCGCGCCGACTGATTTATGGCCTGTGTCGGCTGTGTAACTAGAGGGTTTTCAACAATTTAAAAAATCGTTCCTACTCCCATGCCGGGAGTCTAGGTTCGATTCCAGCTCTCGCCTTTCCTAAAACCACGTGATGAAACCTGTATGTCTCAGAATACATGTTTTTACATGATAGACGAATTAACTGGTTATACAAAAACCAGTTAAATCGTCTATCTGTCTTTTACTCGATCTCGTGACAAATTTACTTGCTTTTATGTGGTTAGGTATTATTTGAGGCCATCGAAAAATTTGAGGGTAATAATATGCAATAACATTATGAAGCTTGTTCCAAGCCTCTTTAATATTGTAAGAAGAAATTGAATTGTTGGTTGACATGTTTAGGTACTGCTGAATTATTGAATTTTTAATTTAATAGTGATTTAATAGCGAAACAATGGCATTCTGGGTACATCCTCTGAAAGAGAAGACCGTGTTTTATTTATTTTTTGGTGAGATGAATAGAAAACATAGGTATTATATGGACCTTTGATGGAGAATAATAATAAGAAGTTTTAGGTGTTCAATAAAAAAGCTCCGCGTTTTAAAATCACATCATTACTAGAGTCGTCCATATTTCTTTAAAACTGGAAACAGTGCCATCTATTGACGATGTTGTCCACATTTCTTTAACACTTGAAACAGTGCCGATTTTATCATTTTATTTAGTTCTCATAGAGTCCGCTCCACTAACAGTGGCGCATGAGGGGCATGGGGTAGGCGGGAGCCGCGAGCCGAAGATGCCCGATTCCTAAAATCATCGGGTGTTGTCAGGCTCTTAAAGGCTGACTGGTAGAAGAATGTGTTAAGTCTAGCTTTTTTGCTATAGTTATCACATCTACCAAACTGAAAATATTAAATAAGTACTTTTTTCATATTACAAGTATCAACGTAGTGTCACAGACCAAAAGGTTTTACGACGCATCCTTTTATTAATTGTTCATCGTTTCATAAAATAGTTCAGCAGCACCAACTTAACTTCTGTCACCATTTTTAACACACAATTTATTATTTATCTTATGATAAATTAGCAACGCGAAAAGATAAAACTCAGATTCCTATCGTACTGTTTATGAACTGGTTAATATTTTTCGGATTATGTACTGCATGATTAAGTACTGCACCGTGAACGTTAATGATGAGTACATAGGTTTTTTTTTGAGTTGAGGGCGCATGATTGTATAGTATAATCATCGTATGATATACAAGGTGTTTGTCTTCGAAGTAGCTTATATCTTAAGGACATAAAATAGACAAAATTTCATCGACAAAGCACCCCCCATATCGATGTCTAACCCCCCTCCTTTTGAAATGGCAGCCATTTGAGTTTTGTATACATTTTTTTGTAGGTGACCAAGCTAATATCGATTCCTCTGAACCTGAATGTTTCACAGAGATGAAAAAGATCTATCCGATAAAAAAGAAAATTTGGCAATTTTCAAATGTAAATTTTTTTTCCACTGATTTCAATCAAAAAGTAGAGTATGTTTTTCAGATTTCCTTACATAACTCGAAAGCTAGCTCGTTGTTAAGGTAAATATTTTTTTACAGATATTAGTACACAAAGCTACAAAATTACTTGCACTCAGTTGCATAACTTATGAGTTTTTGGTTTTTGAAGCAAAACACACTGTACTCGTATATGACGTATTAGAAACTGCTAACTAAGCAGGAAAACCAAACTTTAGCCACTCATTGGAGTCGAATTTTTTGTAACCACCTACTCATGTTTTTATTCGATTTTGTATATTTATAGCAGTCTAAGTATGCTTTAGGCGTATTAATTTGGCCCCCAAACTCGACCCCTCCTCTCTACTTGATGAGATTTCAGAAAATGTGTATTTTGTAAGTTAATAAAATTTATCTCAGTTTTTTCCCGGAAAGTTTATAAATAAATCACACGAAGATATATTTACGTTCTACCTCGACCGGTCGGTAGTATATCTACAGGATTATGACTAAGCGACTTTGCGTTTTCAATTTTCTACGTGTAAGTTAATTTTTCCATGCATGTCGTTGGTCAGTCATTAGCCTTATACTTATTTTGATGGGTTCGATAAGCTGACTTCTCAATCGAAGTCAAGGTTGGTTAGTAATTATTGTACACCAAAGATTTTGGAAAACATACCTACTCGTTAATTGATGAAACTCGGCACAAGGTTTAGATGAGTCCTCAAGAGATTCTTCAGGTTGAATTTCAGTCGGCTATGCTATGTCAATGTAGCTGTAAAAAAATATGCCTTGTATCAACTTAGAGCTCAATAACTGCTCATTTAGCAGCCAGAGTGTAGAGATAGAAAATGTAATATTCTTTGTTATGAGCGTTCCTTTCTTTCTTTCTTTCTTACTTTCTCGGCCTCCCCTTAACGTCACTACTACGCCCGTTCATGGGCCCTTTGGATCTAACCGTTTTCCGCAGTTTCTCGCTGTATTGTGTGTTCTTTTGCCAAGACAAGATTTGAGGACCTCTTACCCATCGGTTATACATACGTAGAATCTATTCTATTCACTAGTTTATCGATAAGTTTATGAGAATAATAGTTAATCCAATTACCAAGGATTATGTAAGTAGTTGTGGCACTTCGTGAACAAAGATCAATTCGTCAGTCTGTGTTAATTATTGTACCTTTAGTTAGCTACAATTTACTTTAGTCTTTACTAGACAATAGAATTTAATTTATTTTTTTAATTGCAAATTTTCCCTATTTTAACATACACTACGTATATCTATAACCGATACATAGTAAACTGATTGGAATACTTTGGATGATTTGCTATCAATCTAATCGATTAAAAAGACTAAGAAAACACACTACTACTGATTTAAACTATTTAGGTATTACCCATAATAATATGGTATTTTGTTAATTCAACAAAATTGTGTTCATTCTTATGACAATAGGTATTACTATCATTCTCATGATTATAGTTTGTTGAATTCAGGGCCGTCTTTAACCTATTGGAGGCCCTGGGCATATTAGGATAATGGGGTCGTTTGGTGATCTGACGGGAACTAGGGACTTTGTATTTGATCTGAGGGGGGCCCCTATCGATCGCGGGGCCCTGGACACTTGCCCAAAGTGCCCGCTGGGAAAGAGGGGTCTGGTTGAATTTATTGTTATTGTAAATAAATGTACCTATTTGTCCACGTTTCAATTCATGAGTAGATCGACTATTCTTATGTGCCCTTTGTTATCTGGTGTTAACGACGCCGACTCGGGCACGTTTCCATAAAGCGCTTTCAACTTTCAACACTACACCCTAAATCGTCATAGGGTACAAACTTCAACTATGTATGGCGTGAGTAAACGTACGATACGATAACATTTTGTCTACGTTTTCCTCCAAGAGTCTTGCGTAACTGCTAATTGATACTTATTTTACTGTTTTAATAACGCTGCTATAATTGAATTTGATGAGGACCACTATACACTAAAGCTGTTCCAAAGCCAGATGGCATTCGACCTCGGCTATCCTCTTACAATTTCTGACTTATAATAATTTCCCATGAGGATGTTTTCTTTAATGTTAAATTAAGGTTTAAATTGAAGCTGCGTGAATCACCCATTCATACATACATCCATCCCTCATAAACGTTCCTATTTATTATAGTAGTAGGATAAGATTTAGAGAAATTGAAAAAATATCATTAATTTGTGGAGAGTAATACTAGTAAAATGGATCAATGTTACTTATACTAGTTAAAATACTTATCTAATATCATAAAGCTCGTGGCTAGTGATAAAAATGCGGCAATATGCGGATCCTGTTGTGTTATCTTGTTTCTATTATGACATGTAATGATAACTGCCACTCGCTTTCAGTATAGACTAAAGATTTTACAATCCAATACTATTTTACTGGCAGCATATCCTCACTTCCCACTTTTAACCACGAGATGGCACGAGTCACATCCATAATAGAGCGAAGCTTTTAGTACTTCCACTACCTACCTACTCCAGTACTGATTTAAAATAATGGCCGGTAGCCAAGCTATCCAACCCTCTATGAATATTCCAAGCTGCCCAAAGCTTTCGCCGAGGTTTTAATAAATATTTTGTAAATATTATTCATAGCATCCGGGCCACTTACACGACTTGTAGTCTAATCATATTTAGCATCACATAGCGTGTCAAGCACGAAACGTGGCAGGCAAAAGAATAATAATATTATTTCATACAATGTTTATGGGTGTTCATTGGCATGCGCCAACGGAGCATTGTCTTGATTGAATCTTGATTAACTTTTTATTTTAGCTTTACTAGGGCTTTATTGACCATTTTTTCTTGTTTTTTTATTTTTATTTGCAGTTTAAAAATAATGCAGACATAAAAATGTAATGATTTTTAAAAAAATTGTCAACGTTGAAACAATTTTTTAGTACCTTAGTAACTATACTTAATTAATTTTTTTAAAGCAACTTTAAACTTTTTCAGTAAAAAATAGGTACAGGATTGTTTACCAAATTGGAAAAGGGTTAAACGGACTGTAATGTTTTGTACTTGCAGACGGCATTGACGGCAAACAAGCGCGCCGCACCGGTACCAGCGGTCCCCTCGGTGAACTCTTCGACCACGGCCTCGACAGCTACTCCGCGGTGCTCATACCCACCTGCCTCTACAGCATATTTGGAAGGTCAGTCTTCTCACAATATTGTCTTGTCAAAAAACGTTAAAAAATGTCGAAGCTGGCAAAGCACAATCGACTTTTATGGGGTTGCTCGAATAGATGATGATGACCATTTTCAACCTAGCGCCCCTGTTTTCTTGGGCTTTTTATAAAGAAAAACATTAATCGAAAGGTCAGTTTTGACGCGTTATTTACAAAATGACATTTCGTTAAGGGTTCATTACTGAGTGTTTAACAAATAAACCGTTTCACAATGACGGTTGGGCTAAAGGGGAATTCCTTTTGTCATAGCCACCATAATATACCTACAATGACCTACATACACTTAAACAAAAATATACGCAGTGAGTGAGACCAGTAACAGAAATTTTTAACTGATATTAATTAGCAATCGCCTAAGTCCACAACCAAACTCAAATAGGATAAAATATATCCTATCTGTGGCAGTATGTGAGTGAGTTGCTCCTCATGAGGACTACTTGAGGACGTGAGGATTATGTTTACCACAAATACAGCAGGTATAACACACCTCCCCAACTGATATACAAGACATTATGAACAAGCTACTTCCTCCGTGGTAGGTTCCAATGACGGTTCGGTCGACTTTGACATAATGAGTTGACTAATTCTATTTATAGCTCAGGCTACAATTTTTTTTATCTTATTTCAATACAAGATACCATACAAACAATAGTCTTGACTTGAACTTTGTTCGATTCAAAGTGATATTAATGTCGTAATAATACTGAAATCAACAACGAAAATACATTTACATTAAAGTTTTTGCAAGAAACATGGTAAGCATACATTCTGCATTTAAATTGTCATTACTTTTTTTTGTTATTGAAATAACAAAGTAGGTACCTAAAAACGTTCATGGTCATGTTTTATTTATGTCTAAAAAAGTCACCTACAGATACTCAGCAATAATTTAATATCAAGAAAGTATTTTAACCTGAAGGTCAACCGTTATGAAAAAAATAATTAATATGACTGTATTAATGAATGTTAATCTTTGTTATGTTTTGAGCGCAAAATTTGGAACGTATTCGGGCGCTAACTTTAATTTTTTTTATGATTAAAAAATGCAGTGGATAAAGGACCTAAAATTAAATCAACGAGAAAAACAACCATGCACAAAAAGCCCTTATTCCTAGAAAATGACGACAGACGCGTTTAATTTTAAGATATATAGCTTGTATTAAAAAGGAAAAGGAAATATACATTAACTTTAATACAATATGTAATTTCAATTCGACATAACGTAATAAGAAATTGGATAAACAAAATCGGCCCATTTTGGGTGCAAATTCTAATATAAATCATCAGATTTATATAGTGAATTTTGGTTTCAGGGATGAGCTGAGCCCGCTGAGGTTCTTCTTCGTAATATGGAATATATTTCTAAACTTTTACCTCACCCACTGGGAGAAGTACAACACCGGTGTGATGTTCCTGCCGTGGGGATACGACTTCACTATGCTTGTGAGTATTAATACTAACCAAACTACTTTTACAATAGATGCAACACATTGCCGATGCCGATGCATCATCACTTATTATTATTATGATGCGGCTGGCGATACGTACATCGCACATAACAACCACGGGACACGGGAGCTGCTGAAAATCAGCGCTACTCTCGACGCTGAGCTGCCTCCTTTTGTCATTAGTCTTTTGTCATGTAATAACTATTCTGTATTTCATGTTAATGTTTAAATACTATGGCAATAAATGTTTTTCTATTCTTATTACATACACGACCTTCGGGCATGGGTAGCCCTACCAAAGTAAGGTTGGCTGCGACCCTTTTTACTTGGAGCGTACTCCACCACGCTGTTTTATGTGGATAGGTGTAAAACTGGCCAGTTGAAAGCTCGTGTAGGAGGATTTCAAAGGGATACAGATAAGGTTTATGGTATGTTGTTGAAACCGGCGTTAAGACCCTATTGGTCTTACCGCCGGTGTCTGTCACGTCAAGTGTACCTTATATGACAGACACTGCCCTGTGTTACCCTATTAACGGAAATCATACTTGATAGAATTTGCGGTACTGCTTAAAAATACCTCAGTTTAGGAAATCAACAAATTTCGTTAGGTAGGTAATAAAAAAATATCTGATGATCGATTCGATAAATTAAAAATTGTTACGCCTGAAAAGAATTTATATAAATCAAAAACAATACCTCACGTAAATCTGCGATAAATTGATTCATTGTGTGTTCTAAGTAATATTGATAAATAATAATTTGTTAAGTGTTAGCGATCATAACCAGCGATAAAAAGAAGTTTTGCTTCCTATATTATATTTATATATTTAATTTAAGAGATTTCCGCATACGATAGCTACGATGTTCAATTAATAATTATGGAATTGTTAGGTAATAAAGACTAAAGGTATCAGGGTAATTAGGAGAGTAGGTCCCATTATTATTTACTCGTATGAATATTATGAATCTCTTCCTTGCAAATTATAGGAGCTAAAAATTAGGGTACGTTTCAGGGAAGGATTCGTTTTCCATGTTAGAAAATGGATACAGATACACTACATTAACTACAACTAATCAATTGTTCAATTCACTTGAGTAGAGAGCAAACAATTCGCAAGACTTATGCGTGACCTGTTACACAGGGTTCCTGTTTCCTAATGCTGGTGACGTCACTGATCGGTCCGCGCGCGTGGCACGTGCAGCTGCCGGGCGGCTTGTCCCCGGGCGCGGTGTTCGAGCTCGTGCTCTACTTCTCCGCCATGATCACCAGCCAGACCGTCATCCTGTGGAATATCTACAAGTGAGTTGAGCTCACGGTCGTCTCACTCACGGTTCGTCCCACGTCGAGGCAGTGACGTCACATAACAAAGACATCACTAGTGAACTGTCTAAAAGAAATAACCAGCATAGACAAGGGTTTAAGTGGGAATGTCAAAAACCTTCAAGCTACAAGTGTTACAAGCACGAAAATCACTCTGTTGGTACTCTATTTAAATTTTTCACAATTTCTATTGTAACTTGTGTCTGGTTACTTCTGCCTGCAATCAATGCTAAAACACAAGATGTGGAGAGCTTATATCTAGTGGGTTTTGGGGACCCATTGCGATTTAATGTACATTGCCTGCATACTTATTTATTTATTTATGATAATTGTAATTTTCAAAACATTCTATTCACAGATCATACAGAGATAAGACAGGCAAGATGCGCTCGTTCACTGAAGCGGTGCGGCCGCTGGTACCACTGGCTACCTTCTTCGCTCTCAGCACCATTTGGGCGGTGTTCTCGCCCAACGACATCATCAACAGAGCTCCCCGACTCTTCTATATACTCACTGGCACCATATTCTCGAATATAAACGTGAGTTTACAAATCCATTGGCATGTAGGGGCCTCTCGTGCTGACAGGAAACGTCTGGAACATACTCCACTTTTGCACAACCTGACCAATTATCCACATACACATTGCATATATTATGCAAATGCAACCGTCTTAAAATAAACTACAACCTTAAAAAAGCCAAAAGCATAAAGAAAAGAAAAGAATACGTTTATTGTTGACTGTTACATGAGAAAGATGTTACGATTTCAATTTGGAGTTCATTTCTAAAAACGTAAAATTCTTAGGTAAAATGGCTTATTTTTCTTAAAATAATATATTTTTGGGGTAAAATAGATACCAAGCTATATTTTTAAAGTCGTTTCCAAATTTGGTCAACTAGCCTATGGTGTGTGTTCCACAGTGCCGGCTGATCGTCGCACAGATGAGCGACACGCGTTGTGAATTGTTGAACGGCCTGCTCGCGCCCTACGCGCTGTGCGCGGCGTCGGCGCTGGCGGGCATGTCCGCCCAGCGGGAGCTGCAGCTGCTCGCCGCGCTGTGTCTGCTGGCCTCGCTCGCGCACGTGCGCTATGGAGCCGGCGTGGTAAGTGTAACAATAATTATCCTTGTGTGGATGGCCCCTACATCCATCAAAATTTACATCCCACGTTAATGGAGGGGAGGGTGTCACCGGAATGTGACATAGTGTGGCAAGGGGCAGGATGGGTCAAAAGCTTTGTGATGTCACATTTTAAAATTTAAGTTATTTCTGCTTATTATTTTTTTTTAATTTATTATGCCGGATTTAGGGTCATTTATATTTTCGATGCAGTATTCTTTAATTATACCACATTCTTACACACAACATTGCTTACGTAAGTTGTCAATTGTAACAAAAAAGTCACATTGAATGATTGATGGCAAAGTCTAGTCTAAGTCAACTTACATTATTACAATGTCAGTAACCCATTAATGACCCACTACAGGTTCGGGTCTCCTACCACAATTATTACTTACTATAAAAGCTCATAACTTTTATTGCTTTTCCAGGTACTAGAAATGTGCGAACATTTCAAGATCGCATGTTTCCACATCAAGCCAAAGATCAAATAAGTAGTTATTTATTATGTGATTTATTTTGTAAGCATTTATTTATCTGGTCGAATCTGATCTTTTAGATCGTTATTGCCAAATTTTGTTGCCATAGGCATAAATTGAAACATAGTTTAGATATTTATGGTTTTTTTAACCTGTAGTCAATTTTGTAGTAGTAGAGTGTATGAAGGACATATCCTAAAAGTTGTTTATGATAGGATGATATGATGGGAGATAAAATTTAAGACATTCCTCTGGTTTTAGGAAATTAGGATTTAAATGTTGTTAACGCTATTTAAATGAAGGCATATTATGCTCCACTGCCGACAATGAAGTGAATACAGAGACTCTTAAGGGAACTTTTCGGTTATCAATCATTATACATACGTCATACATATTGATAATTCGAATTAAAATTAGTAGAAAAAACTGCACGATTAACTGCCGCCGTACAATTAGTACACGTCTTTAATCACACTGACTAGAAGACATATTTACAAGTTAAATAATATAAATATTTAGCTACAGCTACCCTCAGTTAGCATTAATAATATAAAATTATCCTCTTTTATTAATCGTCGGTGATTTGACAAGGCTAATGGTGGCAATTAACTGTAAATCTCTGTAAATCGTAAAGTTTTGGGGTTATATTTATATGGTTTGTGTTATCTATACATATGAATTTTATGGAACACCAACTCATGTTGTGAAATAGCAGTTACCTCAAGCAGACGTAAACTGGTTCAACATAATTATCTTATCTCTTTAGAATAAAAATTAACTATGAATTCCTACACAGTTGATCTGATATGATGAAACTTTGATGAATTGTTAAATTGATACTCGTATAATTTCCTGACTTAATAAAAACATTTTTAAAAACCAATGACAGTATACATTTTAATTAAGAGTGACAATCAAGTATAGCTAGAAAGATTACATACAGAGAATAAGAAAGATTAAAACATACTGATAGTTTGTGGTAGTTTCTTAATTAATAAAATTAAGAGAAAATAACTTTAAAAAATTAAACCGACATATAAAAGTATGAAATAAAATTTGTTTTTATTAAAATACATAAAATTTCGTTATTTTTAGTTTTAAGTCCATATCACGGAAACTACTGGACCTATTTTGGTGAAACTTTTACAATTCCCTAAGTTAAACAAAGTGCAAACAAACGAACGAACGAAGACCGAACACGATCCGTCAATTAGTTTCGGAGATATGCGAGGACAAACATATCTACATACATACATACACCCATGTTTGGTATTCTTGTTTGGAAGCCGTAATAGACCAACATATTATGTAAAAATTGTGCAGTTCTGAGAATATTACATACATACGTGTCAAATAGATAACCTTTTTTGAAGTCGGTAAAAAGTAAAACCCACTGATTGTAATTATTCCCACAGGAATAAGAAATGAATTTAATAATCAATGATGATGAGACATGTTGAATTCAGTCAAACATCTTGGTCCTAAGTTTGTACATATGTATATGTATATGGTTGCTTTAAGACTGAATAAAGGTTTCTTTGATTTAGTATTATTTTAATGTTTCTTACGGGCTAATGACTTCTATATCCTGTGCATATACTGCAAACGTCAGTTTTTAGTTATAGTCGCTTATTTCTTTAATTCCTCGACCACTATGCAACATTAGGACCAAATAAATTGTCAACAGTCTTTTGTGGATAAATATGATATTATGTTCGTCTTCTCTTTTTTTAAGCGTAGTTATGAAAGCCGTTACACATCAGGCATTTATAACTCACCTAATTTCAGAAAGGTCTGTGATTGGCCTAGGTACATTATAATTAGTGAATTATGGAAAAAGTTAAAGTAGTCAAAAAGTCTCCAAACATATGCTTAGATATACTAATTTCGTTAATGCTTTGGCACTAACAGCGAGAATAAACACATACAATGTATGAAATAGGATACCCAGTACAATTTTATAATTTTTGAGATAAAATTAAACGTGTCACACTAACAGAATCTTAATGCAACGAAAGGAATTATTTTGTGACCACTGATATAGTGAAAGTAGTTGTATAGATTGTTTGTCTGGTTCTAAGACCAAAACATGGCTAACTGAATGAAGCCAGTCAAAGATATGCAATATTTTGGTGATTTTTATGAAAGGTGCATTTTATCTTTTTTTAGTGTTAGTGGCAGTAGTTGTAAGTTTATAATAGTACATTACGATACGCGTGACCTAAGAAGCCTATTATTTCCGAAGTGTTAAACGCCGTGCAATAATAGACAACTTTGGTCCCAAGTATCGTATACTATTTCATAGCAAGTGTGACATAAACCCGCCCCGAATTGGAGTGGGCGGAAGGAGAATTAGGCAACTTAGGTCACGAAAAAGCGTGCGTAAACTGCGGGTTTAGGTCACGCTATGCTATATAATTGCCTTTTATTTAGGCAATTTAATTAAATTTCAACTAAAATTCAGTTTTAATGAAGTATTTAAGAAGGTATACATGTATACCTATTGCATAAACAAAGCAATGTTCTAAACTTTATAACATTGTATGTAAAAATATGCATAGAGGTCACAATCTCATTTTAATATGGTAATTAGAGTTATTAACTTAAGTTAACTAAGGTCAGTTACCTCTTGTTAAATATATACTCGCGTGCAACTGAATCGACTCAAGCCACACCCTGGTACAAAAGTTTGATCCTTCGGAAAATGGTTTATCTCTTATTACTCTTATGACTCTTTTATCTTATCAGTCTTACGAATAAAAAAACTTTTACAAAAATCGGAAAAGCCGTTTTCCGAGCGATCACACTTTTGTACCAGTGTGCGGCTTGAGTCGATTCAGTTGCACGCGAGTGTATTTATTATTGCGGGTGACTCAAGATTAAGAATAATGTAATACTTTTGTGTACTTCCCACTTTTATTACTCTTGTTCCATCTTGATTCTTCTGTAAGGAATGTTCATTATGGGAAGGGATATAACTTCTTCGTAGTTCTTTCAAATTTCAACTAGTAGATACTTATGTAAGGCATGCCATTGATATTTATTAAATCAGTTACTAATCTATCATACATATTATTGTATGGATATCTAATGGATAAGATTTTAAAAATAAGATTTAATATGAATAAAAATATTTAAATAAAGGATCTCATAAAGCTGCTATAACTCCAGACTAACATTTTAACCTATTTCAAAACTATTTTTATTAGAAATTATACTTGATGTTTTTAGACACATATTGAATTACTCCATTTTGTGACACTGTATTTTGGCTGGGTAGGTACATACCGAACATTTTTACATTTAAAATTAACCGTTATTCTTATGGATAGTCTTCGATAGGTATGCGTATTATTAATAGTCCCAAGGCTATGTAACTACACTTTTCTAGTAAATATTCATAAACGTTTTATTACTCCAATTTATTAATCATAGGATATCATACAATGTTACTATACTATTAGAATCACGAACTTCATTCCAACTTGTCTGTAATGATAGTCTCTGTGTATGTTTTAGATGTTAATATTATAAAATGTTATAATATAATGCTTATTTATACGTTATAACTTTCCTACCTGTCATGATTAGGGATTGTAGTGGTTGTAGTCAGGAACCTAAGGATGCGCAATCTTAAATGATCTTGCAGAAGATCGTTACATGGCCAATTAATTTAATCTGATTTTTTATTAATTGATAGGATGCAATCTTTGTGCAGATAGAATAGGCATGTTTCCACTAAGAATAAATCGGCTGGCATAGGTTTTCTAATGATTAATCATGTTATGTAGTAACCAAATAAACACTTTTTTCATTAAAATAATTAAAGATTACCAATATATACGGAAAATAAAATCCGAATATTGGCCGTTTAATCACGTGACATTAAAATGATTGAACACAAATCAGAGAAGCGTGATGTCACGCCTCGCGAAACGTCATTGCATGTTGTTGCTGTCATTTTCGTATACAGGTGAACCTTAAATTGTTTCGCGAGGCGTGACATCATTCAAGACGCCATGACAGTCTTGGCCTTTTTGATGTCAATTTGGAGTTCATTTCTAAAAACGCAAAATTCTTAGGTAAAATGGCTTATTTTTCTTAAAATAATATATTTTTGGCGTAAAATAGATACCAAGCTACATATATTTTTAAACTCATTTCCAAATTTTGTCAAGTAGCCTATTCTTTGCATTTTTTATAATAATTACACCATATGAAAAGATCCTAATGGATTCTATATTTTACTCAAACCTAAATTTTAAAACTGCAGTGTATTAAACACACTAAATCTTTGCATAGGTAGGTATTGATTGTTAAAACAAGTGTATCAAGTGTGTAACCAGTTTAAAAAAAGCCATCCCAGATGTCATCACATAGACAACCTATGCATTAGTGAAGAAAGTTCTAACAATACTGCAGTGGTATAAGAATTTAGCTTCTTAATCGAGAAATTTATAAAAATAAATGTAAGTGCAAGTTTGTGAATAGATTTATGAGGTTACAACCCAGAATATTGATTTAAAGCAAAATATAAAAGCAAGGCATCCCTAGTACCCACTAAATGTCAAGCGACACACATGTTTGGTTGCTACTTTTAAGAGAAATTGGGTTGGTTACTGTTTATTACTTTGAATAGTCTGATCTGAATTTAGATTTTAACTCAATGTGCTCAATATTTTTGTACCTGTTTTAGTTAAATAACTTGTATCATGTGCTTGCTATAAATCTTAGTTGCAATAAATTTACAAAATTGGAGTATTATAGTCTAGTTTCTTCTTATTCTTACAAATTCTAACTCAGATTTATTTTTATGATGATGTACATATTATATAATAAATAAATGGAAATGTATTTGATTTATAAAAATGCCTATTATTTCCTAATCTGCATCCCTGATCATATCTAATTTATATACAATTGAGAAAATAAAACAAAATAATTAATAAACATTTAATGCTTATTTATTTGGGAAAACAAAACTTAGCTTAACACATTGGCTTAACATAGGCTGCTTAGAGTTTCATTAATCTCATCACCCATAGACAAGAGTTTCCTCCACTGCGCTGGTGTAAGACCAATCCCTTTCTTTCCTGGTAATAGGTCACCACCCTTTTCGTAGAACTCCCTTATGTCCACATACATTTTCCCCTTAAATTCCCTTATTTTAACTAATTTTTTCCCTTCTAATACCCAGGTTGGTTCTTTATCATTTGTTCTTGAAGAATCAGTTTTGGCTTTCTTCTGTGGAGGATCTTTCTACAAAAAAATTTTTTTTTTTATTATTGAAATATTACTTAAATTGTTCATTCACAAGTTCAGTTCCATTAATTGCATGAAAACAACATTGATACCAAACCTATCATCAGATGAGGATAGCCCTTTATTGACTGGTAACTTACAGTACAGTAGAATCTGTTTATTATGGATTATATACGTAATTAAACAACGAAGTTTGGTTTTCACATAAAATTCTTTGTAACTTTACTTTGTAACTTTGTCCGTTTATAGTGACCGACCGACCGACCTATGGTCATGTTTGTTGATTCGCGACAATTGCCACATAGCTGGTTTTTGATTTAAATCTCAGTAAGTAATTGACAGTTGAACATCACGGATTTGTTTTTAGTGATATCCTATGTAAAAAAAATGTCATCTCAACTTTGTAAAGCATTGACAATTGAGGAGAAAGGTGCAATAATGTGTAGATTAGAAAATGGAGAATCAAAATCATCTCTCGCAAAATAATTTGACGAGGGTCATTCGACAATCTCAATGATTTCCAAAAACAAGAACCAGATTAAGCAAGTTGTTTTTTTTAAAACTGCTTTGTATGACGTCCGCTTAGTATGACGTGTTTGTCAATCCCCTTCGATGTTATTATAAACTGATTCTACTGTAGTGTGGCTATCCATTCCTATTTGTATGTTGAGTCCTACCATAAAGAAGCTATTGGCAGATATTAAATGTCTTAATATTTGAATTTAATAATCTATTTCACTATCATCAAGCAAGAGCTTAAAGCTGATCTGAATGAAATTTATACCAAAATTAGGACAATTCAACATTATAACCAAACCAGCTGACCCTGAAAATGTTGTTTTTCCATAAAGATATCGAGTGTTAAAATCGACTATTAAAAAATAGGGGTTGGTGATAGAAGAGTAGAAATTTAGGGTTGTATGTATTTCTTGATGCCACATTATTGAAGAATAAAAATAAAAAAAATGTCCAAAAAATAAAAAAAATATGTTAGGTGTGGACAACCCTTATCACTTAGGAGTATGAAAAATAGACAGTAACCAATTTTCAGACGTATTGAATATGTAAATAAAATTTCATAAAAATTGGTCAAGCCGTTTTGGAGGAGTATGGTAACGAAAACTGTGACATGAGAATTTTATATATAAGAATATAAGGAGAATTCATTAAAAGTATAAAGGGTGGCTTCTCTCAATACCTCAATGCCTTGTAATATCAAAATGGACGCTCGTGTTATAGTACTTATTATTTTCCAGATGTTTGCAACTGACAGCTGTAAATCAGGCTTTTGGTAATATAAAAAATACTTTTGAAGGTAACTACATACGGCACTAGTTATCCTTTCAATCATTTCAACAATCCAAAGGTTATGTTCGTATTATTTACCGGTTACCGGCAGCACAACTACCTACTAGTACTCAAACTGTGAAATCACAGCTTACAGTACTAAATCTAATCTAAGACGAACAAAGATATATCAACTGTCTGGCGAAGCATCCCAGTTAAATATAATGTAATACAAAATGAACGTTTAAAATATTACAAAAAATACTATCGACGTGGTGCGTAAGTCCAAGAGAATATTCAATAATATCAAATGAAATGCAAATCCTTACATCAATAACACCCTCATCACTATCGCTGCTGGAGCTTTCTTCCTTCTTCTTATTTTTAGGCATTGTAATTCTTGTTTAATTTCAGCTAATTTTTACAATAATTTTATTCGTTGTTTTTTTTTTTTTTTTTTATTTAGTGATGGCACCACGCAATTTTACGTATCGCCAATCGTCAAGTTAGGGAAACAGGAGGAATAGAAAAACTGTGGACGGGAATTTGGACAAAGGATCAATCAGGAAAATTAAAGTAATAATAAATGAAATTAATTTACAATAAATATAACATAAGGATACATTCTAACATATAATAACCATATATATACAAGTTTCACTAACTATTATTATTAACGAAATCTAAATCTTAAGATTATTTTCTATAATAAATAATGATAGAGCTTTATAAATATAAGGAGATTTAGAATAAAGTAGACATGGAATAGAAGAAGGAAAAGGGACTTTAAATGATATGAGGGAAGTAAAAAACGAAGTATGATTAAGAAGAGGACAGGAAAAAAATATATGGTTTGTGTCGCCTATATCTGTTCCACAAGCACAAAGAGCACTGTCGATTAAATTTATTCTTGCTAAGTGGTTTGGTGTACAAGTATGACCCATTCTCATGCGTATTAAAATACTGGTGGTTTGTTTATTGAGCTTCAACTTAGAAAACCAGGGCTTTCGTTCTATGTTTGGTTGGATTGTGTAGAAGTAACTACCCCTGTACTTGCTACTTTCCTCCCAATGACTCTGCCATGATTTTTTAAGGGACAGCATTGCTAAAGGTGGTAAATCTGAACAATATATTTTATATGGATAAATGTCCCCACACTCCACCGCTTCGTTAGCAAGAAGATCGGCTTTCTCATTTCCTTTGATACCGCAATGACTAGGTACCCAAACAAAGTTCAAAATGAATTGCTTTAAAGAGCAAGTATGAATTAAATTTTTAATTTCAAAAATTAAAGGGTGATATGTTTTTAACTTAAATGGAACCTTCACTAAGGCTTGGAGAGCGCTTAGTGAATCAGTAAATATAACAGTTTTCGGGAGTTTCATTAAAATAACATATTCGACAGCTTTCAAAAGTCCCATACATTCTCCAGTAAAAATTGTACTTTCTGGGGGTAGTTTGATTTTTTGGACAATATTAAATTGTGAATGGTAAACTCCTACTCCAACACAAGTTCCCGTATGTTTAGAAGCATCAGTGAAAATTCGATGATAATTTGGCCAATTTTTATCAACAATAAAGTTGAACTGTGAGTTAGCGTTGCATTTACCTTTGTGGATTCCTGGATTGAAATTAATTTGAACTGGATGTACTAATGATTCATAACTAAACTGGAATAATGGTAATACAGAAGATCTATGTATAGGAGATGAAAGTGATAAATATTTCCTATAACTTATCACTAAACATGGCACTGTTTTATGAGTCCAATATGAGGAGTTATCGACGTATTCTGAAAGGTATTTAAGTTTAAGTAATAACGGATGTTGAGAAAATTGTAAAGTGCGGAAAAAATATCTGTCACATAGCATCTGTCGTCTTAAATGTAAGGGAGGATCACAACACTCAACTTGCATTGCGTTTCGCGGACTAGACGTCATAGCTCCACATACTATCCTTAGTGATTTAGATTGAATACCCTCCAACAATTTAAAACCAGATGCATTACCTGGCTGTAAAAGGAATGTTCCGTAATCTAAATGGCTACGAATCAATGAATTATAAATTAACCGTAATGACGATGGATGTGAACCCCACCATACTCCAGCCAGACATCTCATCATGTTGACAAGATTTTCGCATTTATTACGTACATACTCACAATGTTGTTGTCCAGTAAGTTTAGAATCAAGAATTATTCCCAAAAACTTTACTTGACTTGTGACGGGGAACAGAATACCATTATAATTAATATTGATGGATGGTAAAGATCGTTTACGGGAAAACAAAACAACACTGCTTTTAGGAACGGAGAGTTGAAGTCTATTTTTATCCAACCATACTTTAAGTAATTCAAGTGATATAGATATAGATGAACAGGCTTCAGTAATGTTATGATTTAAAGTATATAAAACCAAGTCATCAGCATATTGTAAAATATTGACTGTACCATTAAGTGATGTTTCTAAATCATACGTGTAAATATTGTATAGCAATGGACTTAGAACTGAGCCCTGAGGGAGACCTTTCCAAATAGTTCTTTTGATATTAACGGAGTCATCAAGGCATAAACAAATTTGTCGTTCGGATAACATTTTTATAATAAATTGTATGAAATTGGAGGGAACACCTATACATTTTAGTTTTTCTTTTAAAACTAACAAATTTACATTATCATAAGCACCAGATATGTCTAAGAATGCTGCTAAAACAGAATAATTAAGGGAAAAAGCTATTCTAATGTCAGTAGTCAATAAACTAATACTATCAATGGTGCTTTTGCCCTTTCGGAAACCAAACTGAGAATTGCTGAGAATATTATTACTTTCGATAAACCATTCTAATCTGTTTTTAATCAAATGCTCAACAATTTTCATTAAGACAGACGAAAGAGCAATAGGTCGATAAGATGTGGCATCTGAAGGATTTTTAAGGGGCTTTAATATAGGGATTATTTCTTGTATCTTCCAAGATGGTGGAATGTTACCAGTTTTCATAACGTTATTAACAATCTCAAGATATTTATATAAGGTGTTATCAGACAAATGTGCAATAAATGTGTAAGGTATACTATCTAAACCAGGGCTAGAATCACGAACATTTTTTAATACATTTTTTAATTCTATAATATTGAACTCAGAGCCAAGTCCAGTTCCATCATACTCAAAACGATTTAAAGGAGAATATAAAACAAGCTTTTCTTCAGGAACTGTAGGAGGTGCTAAATTATCTAAAAAATCATCTGCTATATCAACAGGCATGATTAGAGTTGATGGTGAAATATTAAAAGACGAACGAAATCGTCTTATATTTCGCCAAACCAAGGATGAAGGAGTGTCAGGACTTATAGATAAACAAAAATTCTCCCAACTTAGTGCTTTTTTCTGTTTAAATAACAGTTTTGTAGATTTAATGATGTTCATAAGATTAAAGAAATTTTTATCATTCATATTGTTACTATATTCTATTTCAGTAGCCTTTCTTTCTTCAACAGCCCGAGTGCAATCTTTGTCCCACCATGGAGGTGATGGAATATAATTTCCCTTACGACCTTTTTCAGGAAATAATTTATTGGCTGATTGAATAATAGAAGCAGCCAGTGCTTCAGCTCGTTGCACAATGGGTTTCGTGTCATTGAATTTAAAATTATCTTCTACATTGGAACGAAAAAGTTTCCAAACTTCTTCAGTAATATTGGAAAGGTTATGTCTTAAGCGTGGCGTTTTCCTTGAAGTATCACATTTAAAATCCTTGCTGGGAAAAGAGATGATTATAGGAAAATGGTCACTTCCATGAGTAGATGAATGAATGGACCATGATAATTTTGATGTTAGATTGGGGGTGCATATAGATAAGTCAACTGCGCTATATTTTTCATAAGGATTTGTACGACGAGTGGGAACACCTGTATTTAAAAGACATAAGTTTGTAGAATCAAGAACGTTCAGTAAAAGTTCTCCGCAAGAAGAGGAGACAGAACTGCCCCACGTTTCATGTTGGCAATTAAAATCGCCCATTATTATAAAAGGTTGTGGTAAAAATTTAAAAATATTTTCTATTTCTTTAATTATAAATTCATTAGGCCTAGGAATGTATAAAGACACAAAAATTATATTATTTATAGTCACTGCAACCATAGAAAAATTGTCACTATGTGAAGGGAGAGAAAAAGAAGAATAAATGAAGTTGTTTTTAATAAGAATGGCAACTCCGCCATAACCGTCAGACCGATCTTCTCTGACACAATTATAACCTGATATTTTAAAATTACTATCAGTTTTTAACCAAGTTTCTGATAAAGAAATTAAGAATGGATTGAATTTGTTAATTAAATAGATTATTTCATTTTTTTTCGGAATTATACTACGACAGTTCCATTGAAGGACTTTGCTGTCCATCATTGTGATTAATATTATTAGATATTACAGGTTTAGAAGGTGCAACGTTGGACGGTAAACAGATATTGTACTGTGATAAAGTGGCAATAAGCGCGTTTATAATTTCTGAAAGAGATGGAGCTTGTAAGGCTTCATCATCTACTTGAGATTTAAAAATGGTTCCGGTATCAGAACAATTAAAATTATTGTGAGATTTAATGATTTCTTCATGTGATTTGCGATCATAGCCTTTAACAGTACTGATATGAGTTCGAGTTGGAAGGGAGATAGTTTTCCTATATGACACATTATTGGACTTCTGACTAGATGGGTTTTTAAAACTAATTGGGGTTAAATTTTGATTAGTGTTACTTGAAATTGAAACAGCATTAGCATAAGACTTTCCTATTGGAGGATGTAATTTTGCAGCTTCCATATAAGAAATACACTTTTGTGACATTGTTAGTTTTATTTCTTTTTGTCTTTGGTATTCCATACAGTCCTTACTTATAGCGAAATGTGACCCAGAGCATGAGATACAATGATAATACTCCTCTTCCGTACAACAATTTTCACCTGCATGCTCTTGCCCACACTTATAGCATCTAGGTTTTGATCTACATTGCAGTTTAGTATGTCCATATCGACAACAATTATAGCATTGTATGGTTGGATAAATATATAGTTCAACTGGTAATGCATTGTAGCACATGTATATGTGTTTTGGTAAAAATTGACCATCAAAAGTGATGACAACTGATTGAGTTGGTTTCCAGATGGGCGAACCATCAACAATTGATTTATAATTTAATCTGCGCACTTTAATTATTTCACCACAACCTGTCGGAGTCTGGATATTTTCTAAAATTTCCTCATGAGACCACTCAGGTGGTATTCCTCTCACAATGCCAATTTTGGTCAAATTGTATGAAGGAATGAAAGCTTTTAAATTATTTACAGTTAAGCAATTACTTGTTACAAATAAATTAGCGTCAGTATATGTGGAAAAGGAAATGGTAATGCGGTTTCTTCCTATTCTTTTTACACTACCGTCAATGATATTAGCAAATCTATTAATTTTTAAAAACTTGCCAAATGTTATAGGGTGGAATGTGGTTCCATCGTTTGGTGAAACAGTAACTTTTTGAATGTGGACAATAAATGGACCTGCATCAGTGTTACTATATAATTTTCTGAAGTTTAGTTGAGGATCATCCTTGTATACAACTGTGCTAGATTGATTAATATTTAAAGGTTCAGGGGCTGTTGTGTTAATATGGTCGGGAACTACAGATACAGACGACACAATGTTGTCCTCATCACTTGTACACTGGCAGCCAATATTGGGTTGACCACCTACATTCTTCCTTCGCTTTTTATTACAATGCTTGCATATTGTACGTTTATGGTTTTTCCTCTTACCCGATTTTAAATTGATAGACCCATCTGTGTCTAAAGCAGAATCTTCATTATCATTAGAAATAGTAATGAAATTCGACGCCTGGGGAACTGTGTCCCCAGGGTCAGGGGGTTCGTTCATATTAATAAAATATAATTATGTCTGATCTACTTACCTACACGAAGAAATAAACTAATATATATATATTTACACAAGTTAAAAAAGAAATGTACTATATTACACAACTTAGCTGATTGATATAACTCAATTAAATTTATAAAACAATTTACAGCCAGAAAAACACGTCCGCCCTTTTTAAGTTTCCCGCGCTTTTTTTTCTTTATTCGTTGTTCTTCTGAAGTTCTGAATCTGAAATAGGGATGGCGATCTGAGATCGATTAATCGAAGATTTTTTAAATCGATATGTAGTACTGAATCGATTCAGTGAATCGATATTTCACCCTTGAAAATCGACATCCGATTTTATTTTATTTTTTGGTATAAACCAAAAAAGTGTTTACAATGAATTGAATGTACCCGTATTATAATAGTGCTGCCGGCTGCCGGTTAAAGGTTTTAGATATTAAGCATTGGGAAATATAAGCTACATTATCTATTTTCTTAACTTTGTAAACCAATACATTTAAAAAATAAATGTCTTGTTTTATACCTGATCTGATGTATTGATATGGTAATAAAAATATTTTTTATCATCGAATTACCTGATTTTAGTGATAAGAGATCGTTAAATTATAATATGTATCTTGTTTTTAATAAAATAGATTGATATTACATTATAAACAAAAACTTAAGAAAAAGATCGATTTTTCTTAAGTTTTTGTTTATAATGTAATATCAATCTATTTTACCTTAACCCTTTATACTTTTAATGAATATCTTGTTTTTGATAAAATAGATTTATATTACATTATAAACAAAAACTTTAGAAAAAGATCGATTTTTCAGAAATCGATCTTATTGGCCTCGATTTTTTTGTGGATCGATTCATTAGGTCACGATTCGAATCGATTTAAAAATCGATCGAAATAATCGCCATCCCTAATCTGAAAGACTGAAGTGAAATGTTAATTTAATGAATTTTAATGATATGAATATTATGAATGTCAATGTCAATGAATAAAGAAATTTGAAATGTCAAAAGTCAAATGAAATGTTTTTGACAATTTTTTGACCGTTGTTGCCAGTTTACTAAACACATATAGTCTATCTATGGCATAACACATTCATTATTAAATCCATCGCCTGAATCCATTACTCATTAAGTCATTAGGGACCTAAAGATATATAAGCTACACGTTAATACCTATTTAATATGGACAAGGTTAACGTTCAAAATAATAAAGGATTTCAAGCGTTGTTTAACTTTTGCTAACGTGGATTCACCAATTCACTAAGATTATTTAAGGGCTCGTTTGCACGTGTGCTTTTGTAAAGCGCGTTCCCATTGTTTATTTATTGTTGCGTGACTACAAGTTTGTTGTGCGACAATTTTTTTACTTACGTTTGTTGCACGTATCATATTGATTGTCATCATTTCACAATCTTGTAAATCAATATGATTTGAGATGCAAAACTTGACATCGACGACAACTCAGTATTGCTTGACAGCTTAGCGCCAAAAAATAATCTGGCAACATTAAATTTATATAGATATACATTTGCCAGATTCTTCTTTTGTTTGGTTGATTGATTGATTGGTTTGGCTTTGGCAGAGTTTGGCTTCATTGTGTTCTGTCTATGGTTTGGCTCGTTCAATCAATGAAGTTGAACCTGACAAGTGAACAGTGAAGTGATAGTTTTTTGGTTTAGCATAGCTGATAATTATTTAAATATGAAGATTATTAGCCCGGTTTAATTAACCTACATTACATGTTCTATGTTTACTTTGACTACGAGGAATATAATGTGTAAAGTTTTGTCGGAAGCTGTATGTGATATTATTTAATTTACTTTAATAAATACAAACCGCCAAAAAATTACTGTACCTTCACTGTACCTATTGTATTTAAAACAATTTTATGAATACAGAAATTTGCGTTGGCGAAGACATAGTTACGAAACGAAAATATGTAAGTTGTACACATGTTCATACTGTCATACTACAAATTAACTGAATCAATATTTAGGTATTATATTAAATTATAATAATTTTATAGGGGTTCATGTCAATGATTAACTTTCATTATTGGTTCATGTTATAGTTTACTTTAGTGAAGTTAGTATCACAAGCACTACTCTAGACCCATCTATATCTATAAAAGTATTAAATTAGGTTTCTTAGCATATCTAATTTTAAAAATTATGTATTAACATATGATTAACATTAACAAATTCCTGGGTGACAACACCACACAAAATATTTGTATTTTGTTTGAAATAATTGAAGTTTTACTATTTATTTTATTTCAAACCATGTCTTGTTTCTTTGTTAATTCTCATGAATATTAAACCATCTCGAAATATAATTATCATTTATTCTTTGTTATTTTCAGGATTAAACTCATATTAATTTTTCTAGTAATACTAAAAAGTGCAACTTTGTCTGAATTGTCATATTATGAAATTTTGGGTGTGACAAAGCAGGCATCTACTCAAGAAATTAGACAAGCATACAAAAAACTAGCTGTTAAGTTACATCCTGATAAAAATCCTGTAAGTACTAACATACTAATATGAAACTTTACAAAGTAGGCTGTTGATTTTCGTGAAGGATTTATCTTTTATGCACCACTTTGGGCACAAGACAGAAACAAAACAAAAACCGTAAGGAATAAAATTGTAGGTTCAGTTTAAAACAGATGTACCTAATAGAAGGGAGAATGATTTCGCTTTCTTGAAAATGGCTTTGCTTGCAACAGAGAAGTATCAGACTGTCGCCTATGACTACATGTGTATCTGAGTCCATTGCTGAGACCCCATGTCAATGCCGTTGGCCAGTATGGGGATTTTTCTGCCTGCTTTTTTTGCCCAGTCTACATTAGCCTGAAGGGCACCTGAAGCAGATGAATTATATGTATTACTGACAGACAGTAGTTAGCTATTGATGCTGTGGCAGCATATTGAAGCGAGCACATTCAGCGTTACCTAATTTAATAAATTAATTTTTAGCAAAAATGTGAACCGACTTCAAACTAAAAAGTAAGAAATAACTTTACAAACAGACTTCAATAATAAGGTATTTTTGGAGTCTGTGCCCAAGTTCATCCTCAATTTAACCTCAAGTTTTTCATGTCTACACGCTTTTTAGTTTTCTCAATTTTCACAGTAATTTTTTCATAGTTTTAATTTCCTTATTTCCCTGTTCATAGTTTTTTCGAGTTTAAATATATAATTGAAGTGAATTGTTTTTTACTGTGAGAACATCCTGTCATTTACAGTCACATTATTTTAATGTATCTGTACTACAGTCTACAGTAGCGTGCATTGGAGGTAGGCACTGAAGATCTAGCTAGTCATAGGTACATCTAAATTTTCGTTTGACCTATAATAACGATTGATAGTGATTTCCTTGTCAAATAATAAAAGAAAAATAATATGTAAAGTGAGGCTAGAGGCCAGAGGCTAGGGTAAAAGTAGGTACTGTCTACCTTTTCGCCTGTGGTATCCACGCGCCTGCTGTACATAATATATTTACATATTTATTTTTTTAGAATAAAGAGGAGCAAGCAAGGTTTTTAAAAATCACAGAAGCATATGAAACTCTGAAAGACCCAGAGCAGAGGCACAACTATGACATATATGGGTCTGAGGCCCTGTTTACCAGGAAATATGATTACAGATCTCAAACGGAATACAACAATTTGTTCTACAATGGTTTATATCATGATGACCTATTTGTGGACACAGTTACCGGTGGTAGCTTCTGTAAGTGATGATTAATGTGCCTAATAAGCTAGTATCACTTGCTTTAACCCAACCCAACACCCACTGTTTAGTTGATACCTAAACTATTATCTAATATTAAAGTAATATTGACGTAGTGTTGTCAATATTGTTTACATCATTTCTTGTATTGTTTACATCAGTCCTTGGAGAGGGACAATGGTTCAGTCCTAATTCAGTTTTATTTTCATTAAGTGACTTACAAATACTAAACCTGCATGTTTGATTGCTGCTTCTAAATTAAAGAAAAGTTAAATCAATATTGATTGATTGAATTTATTTCAATTCTTCATTCCTTTTTTCAGTTAGTTACTTGTCTGAGGGACTCCATTTTGTAAATTTTTATTCACCATTCTGCCCACCATGTCAAAACTTAGTTGACCATTGGAAGAAGTTGGCTGAAGTATATAAAGGAATTGTAAGTACACACACAGATATAAAAAATGTATGCATGCAAATACATCGAGGGTAACTTTAAAAGATGGTTGATGTCATATGTGCTCTTTCTTTATTTATTACAGATCAAAGTTGGTGCTGTAAACTGCAAGTATCATAACTCATTCTGTTATAATTCTATGAGGATTAATAGCTATCCAACCTTACTCTTCTATCCAAATGTAAGTATGGATTATGATATGTTAAATTGTTTACCACCTACATACATTTTATGTAAACATATCAAAACACATACAAAAATTTAGAAAAATAATTATGCTTTATGATGGGGCCACGAGAAATCTATAGAACAAATGTTAGTGAAATTTAGCATTGTGTTAATGTTACCGTAAACCAAGTTTAATGTGAATGGGGGTGGGTCATGTAGAAGATAAATGATAGCAAATGTACAGAATGTAATAAAAACAATATTATGACCTGAATTTCAGGGTAAAAATGGCAATTTTGTGTATTACCGCGGAGGCCACAACTTGGAAGCTCTGGAGCAGTTTGTCATGACCTACATCAAGAAAAAAGTGAATGTGCCCACATTATGGCAGCTGAGGAATGTGGACAAACCCATGGCCTATGTTGTCGACCCTGTTGGCATAGAAGAGAATCTTCTTATTAGAATAGCCTTCCGACTGGTATGTAATTCTTTATTGTATGTATAAAGTAAACATTACATAAAATGGAAAGATAGGGAGCACACAAGTCTTATCTATTCTAGTGATTTCTACCAGACAACCTTTAGGTAGTGGTCGGGAATAGAACAGAAATCCTACTACTATTAAGAATGCTAAAGTTTGTAAGAATGGATGTTTGTTAGTCTCACGCAAAACGGCTAAAGAGACACACTTTACAGTTTAGTAAATATATAAAATATTATGTTAATTTTACAGAAAGACGTGGTCTCATTTGTTATAGTTGAAGACAAGGAGTTGAGAGATAAATTGACGAGCAATCCTGATGCTGTGGTGGTATACAAGGCTGCTGCAATCACCAAAGAGATACATAGCTCTGATGAAAATGTTATCCTACGAGAAATTATCAAAGTCCTGCCGATGTTAGAGCAAATAGACCGAGACAAATTAAAGGTAATAGTTGTAACAAAATTGTTTTCAAATTTAAAAAATCAAAACAAAACATCATTGCTTTATGATGGTTTTAGGAGTTTGTAGTAACCTCCCTGTTATTATTTTTAGCAGTCTTAAATTGATTTAGTTTTTGATTGATTTACTTCTTTCAGAAAATTCGTACTGACTTACGTGGGGGCGCTAGGGTGCCATGGGTGTTACATTTTACTTCCGAAGCTGATGACAAGCTCCCATTATACCAGATGAAACACTCATTCCCTAATATGCACTTTGGTAAGGAAAAATAAAACTTAATTACTTTAACATTTACCATCTTAAAGTAACACATATTAGTGCAAATAAAATGATTATGATAATGAACATGATAAATATATTTTAGTATTTAATTTGGTTTATTGCAGTTTTTGCATGCACACTTGCACACATGCACAGACACTGAATACTTCTCACAATAGTAATTTTTGTGGGTTAATAAGCATTTTCTTTATTTATTTATTTTTATTTATTATCTTATTAAAAGTATATAATTATGTGTAAATGAAAAGTATATACCTATGTAAATACAAATTATAAACGATATAAGTACCAAGTGTCATCCAAATTCAGCTGCTTTTGCATGAGTGTAAATAACATCCATTCATCCTCACAAACTTTCACATTAAAATATGTAGTTGGATGTATAATATAAAACAGGATAAATGTGGCGCCTCAATCAAAAGATTTTGTATAAACCCAGTTTGGCGTTAAGACTGTTGTTAATTGTTACTGATGACTGTTGCTGATTGTTATTTGTTGAACTGAAATTTTATTAACAGGTGAGGTGAACTGCGACAAGTGGAAGGAGTTATGCGGGTCTCTCCAAGTGGAGGCGACGCCGGCCTGGGCGGTGTTGAAGCGCGGCGGGACCTACCAGCGCGCCCACGCTCAGGACATCGCAGCTTTCATACGAGCAGCGGTCGCCACGCCCAATCTACATACACTGTCGCCTTCTGACCTGCGAGGGATTCTTGAAGGCGGTATGTGGAAAATGTGAAAAAGTAGTCTTTCTAACTGGGAGACATTTGGATTCAATGCGCCCAGGGCCATGAAATGGCGTCAATTAGGGGAAGGGCCACCCGTCCAGCAGTGACACTGGCATTGGACTACGCCAGGCATGAAACAATTCCTAAAAAATATGTAACGTAAAATTGTGAAGCACCATGCAGATCTCCAACAATGCCCAATTCAGACCAAAAGAAATTTCTACACCTAACTCTCACAAACTGGCGTTTTTGTGCTTAGTCTGACCATATAACATAGTAGTATTCTGAATTAATTAATCAAGAAATATTTTTTTCCAGATGTTGGAACATGGGTTCTCTTGGTGGCGCCACACCAGGTAGCGTGGGATCACATCATAAGTCCGTTTACTCAAGCTAGCATTCGCTACGTCAACGACGATATTAATGTGAGTATTATTAATTAACTTAAAAAAAGGACAAAGATACTACAGGCATTGGTATGTTCCGACTTGGAGACCCTAGAGTCCTGTATAAGTACTGAAAAAGGCTACGATAGGGTTAATTGGATAGAAATTCCACATATTTTAACCTGGTACCATCTGCTCTTCCCTCTTTTTCTCATTTTTCAAAACTTCGAAAACGTGATTCAGGATACATCTAGCGCCACCTGCTGAAGAGTGGCGGAGTCGCCACAACGCAATAAAAAGTTGGTGATTTTCAGTTCGGCATAATGGCATGCACGGCTCACACCAATCAGCACTGTCGAGCGATCGTCCGCGGTCAACCGGCAGTGCTGGTCCAGAATGGTACCACGAGACACCCCTACAGCGGCCGCATCGACGAGAACGGCCTGGTCGACTTCATACAGCTACTCAAAGATAGTTCTAGTAAGTTTTGTCTGCAATCAGTGCAGAGTCGGTTCTGATCTCATAATGGGAAGGAAGTACGCCTAAATCCACTAGCCTGGTCTATTTTGGTTAGAGATTTTACATGCCTTTGGAACATTATGGAGAACTCTCAGGCATGCAGGTTTCTCCACTGTGTTTTCCCTCACCGTTGCTTAAAGGCGTTTAAAGACCTGCTTTGGTCCAGCATGGTGGCCTAAGGTCCTCATGATTCCTATTATGAGAGGGGACCCCACCCTGCATTGGGTCACTAATGGATTACAGATAGACAGACTTTAAATGTTCCACTGATGTGTCTTGTATTGATATTTATTACTGTATGCATCAGGTATTGATTTAACGGAACAAGAAGCGTTGGAGATCCTCGACGCATCAGGGCGCGATCACAGCTGGCTGGTCGCGTACCTGCCGGCCAACTGCGGCAGCTTCTGCGATGAACTGGCCCATGAGTGGAGGATTGTGGCTAAGAGGGTAAGTTTTAACTGGTTTTATATGGTATGAGGCTGGATGATGTCCTGTCCAAAAATTAGATAAGAAGTAAAAAAAAAAAACTAGAAACCAAGTCCAAGAACCAATAGAGTTATAATTGTATTATAATGGTTTTATTGACTATTTGACAGTTTTGATAATAATAATCAATGGTGTTATAATGGTCTAAAAGACCTGCCTGAAAGACTATCTGAAACTGTAGCTCATGCTATCTCAGAATGTACATCATTCTTCAGTTCTTTTTTTGGAATTAAACTATTTTTTGCAGCTAATTTAGACATAATATGTAATTATTTGCAAGAATTCCTTAACATGAACAGTAAAAGAAACCCTGTTTAAAGTAAATAGCATTAATTTAAATGTGCATAGCAATAATTTATTCATCTAATTTTAGATGAAATATTTTTAATAGTATCTATTGTTTTAGTTCGGACGAGATTAGTCCATCAAGTGGCATACAAGGATGTTTTTAGTTTTGAAATAATCGATGTCAACTATTAATTTTGATATAATTTTATTGCATGACACTTTTTCCCCTCAGCTCAAACCACTGGATTTCATCCGAGTAGGAGTGTTGCAATGTACGTATCAGTCGAGCGGGATATGCCACAACGTGCGGCTGCCCACCGCGCGATTGTACCCGATTGCATCCGGACAACATTATACGTGAGGATCTCATACTGTTTTATTAGATAGTAACTAACCAGATGATAGCATATGGGGGATTGTACCCTCTCATGTACCATAGCTCTGTCCCTATACAGCAAATAGTTACTAATTTAAAATTTTGCAATAAATTTAATGAATATAGTCCCATTAAAGTATATATTGATAAATTGCATATTATTATAATATTATCAGAATTAAAGTCAAATGTCAAAATTAAATGTTTGTTGAGCGAATATAAGTCACAATAATACGAGTAATAATGTCAGTCAACTAAATGATAAGAATGACATTATAATAATGTATATTTAATTACAGAGTAAACCTCCAGCATGTTTCACAAGCACCATACATTTTGGAGTGGGCGTTGGAACATATAGATGACACAGTGAAGAAACTCAACTGGCAAACATTCGCCAAAACCGTTATCACAGCAGAATTAAATCCTAGCAGGTAAAGTTGGATTGAGCTATACTTCTCCACGATACTTCTATCAGAGCAGGAACGAACCCAGAACTTATATCTTATTTTTTCAGGGATAAAAAGCCATGGTTGGTGTATTTTCATTCACCGAGATGCTACAGATGTTACGAGATGTATCCTGATTTCGCTATTATATCTATTGTAAGTATACTTTTTGACCAAGCTTGATTAAATATGCATTTATTGGCTTGATTAATTTATAATGAAAAGAAAACAAAACCAATATGTATTTAATAGAGATGCACCAAATAGTGGTTTCACAGAATAACCAAATACCAAACCTTTAACCTTTAAAGAACCGGATATTCGGCCGAATTATTAGGTTGGAATTAAATGTTGACTATACTAACTGTAGGTTAAGAAATAAAAATGTTGACTTAAGGTTCCAAAAGTTGATTTGAAGTGAAATTGCTTTCAGCTTTATAGAATTTCTTTAACTTATAACATAATATAAATATGTTACATAAGAAGTTATGTCTTTTAGTTATGTACTTAAGTTTAAGTTATGTACTGTGTCCAGAGCAGTCCAGAGTGTGTGGGAGAGGTGATAGTCCAGTGGCTTAGAATTCGATAATCCCAGTGGCATGCACCAATAACTTTGTAAAAACTATGTGCACTTAATAAAATTTAAATATCACCTGCTGTTACGGTGAAGGAAAACATCGTCAGGAAACCTGCATGCCTGAGTCCACAAAAAAATGTTCTCAAAGGTATTTGACCCACAGTAGGACAGCCTGGTGAACTAAGGCACTCATTCCTCTCATTGTGAGAGGAGACCCGACCCTGTAGTGGGTCATTAATGGGTTAGTAACAAACTGTGTCCAGTAGCCAAAAAAAAAAGAAATACTCAAACTGAATATATTCGGCACCAAAACCGAATAATTCGGCCAAATACAAATACTGAAAAAGATGCCGAATTCGCCGAATACCTAACAAATATTCGGCGCATCTCTTTAAAAATAGACCATCTAAAATTTCTTTCTGTGACATACATTTTATTTACTTTATGTTATAATTTGTTTATTTGGTGTGTGCTATGATGTAATATGTAATTGAATTATTTTTTTTATAATTTCTAGCTATTGGGCAACTCACTCAACTTTGGCAAGGTGAATTGCATATCCGAGAGGAGTCTTTGCCAGCAGGAACACATCAACAGTTACCCCAATATTAAGTTATATGTGACAAACCAACGAGGCGTTAATGCTATACCATTACAGCCTAAAGAGTACACCAGCCTCCTTCAAGACATCAGACCACATCTCACACGATACGACACCAATATACTAGCCAATATAGATAATCTAGTTTTAAGTAATCGGGGAATGCGTTTCCAACACGATGAGCTGTGATTTAGCTGTAGGTTTTTTACATGTCATTACGGCTTGTGGGGATGTACCTGTCACAACCCTCATAAGCTGTTATAAAGAATGCCTTTATCTTGTGTTGTGGAGGTCTCATCAGAGATACTTAATTTTATCCATCTTAATCTTAACCATTTTAGTGTTCATAGAAAGCAATGCATGCATGCATGCAAGTTGTCGTAAGACAAATGTGTGGACTTGGCGTAAAAGGCGCCACATTTGTCTACCTCCTTAACTTATAGCAACCTAAGTTTACTATGATATATTTAACTATAAAAATCAACTGCCAATATAACACAAGTAATACTTAGTTGTGGTAGCTTATAATTTTGTGATATTACATAATTACTCATTAATCCCAAAAAATCTCAAATGAGTTTTAAGTACATAATTATGTAGCCAATTATATTACTAACCTCCTTATTATACTATATATTTACTACACTACTAAAATCACAAACATTCCCAGGGATGGCCTTTTCTAGCATTTATTTACGCTTTATAAATTTTCTCTCCACTCTTAGAAAGTAAGAAGAATAATATTAATTATTATTTAAAATAATATGATTACTTTTTATTGATTGAAATAATAGAACTTGGTCTGTACAGTAGACATCTAGGAAATTTGTTTAGTTGATAAATTTTAGTATGTTTATTCTAAAAATTATGTTGCTTTGTCAGATTGATAAATAAGAAATTCCTGATAAAATGACAAAACAAAAAACAAGATTTTTTCTTTTTATTACTCCTTACTCCTTTGTATACTTCTCCTCTAAATATAATCTAACTTTTTTATGACTTGCTTTAGTGTAATGATAACCAAAGTTGCTGTTTTTAAGTTTACGTTACAAATTATTCTAAGATATTTTTATAATAAAACAAATGTTAACATACTGAATGACTTTTATTTTTAAGCAATATTAAGTGTTAAAGTAATAGAAATTAATGATACCTGCTCACCAGCAGGTTTTAGTTTAGTGTATTATTGGCATTTTTATGGTCAACATCTGAAACAAATACAATATTTATTTATAAAAACGAAATTGTTATTATTTTTTGCTAAAAGCATACCTAAATAAATTTTACTTACATCATTATTTCTATTAAGTTGTGCATCAATGATATCTTGGTCTACACTACATGGTAGGTAGAAGTCAACCACCTTAAACAATCCCTTAGAGTCCAAAACTAATCGATCTTCACCAATTTCTAAGTGCAAATCCTTAATATCAACCTGTAACAAAATTGGGTAGTGGTTAATTTTAAATTTATCCATTTAAGTAGTTTTTAGATTCAACTGAAATTCATAATGATAATAGTTTTTTAAGATTGTACAACTGTGGTAGAAGGTTTTTTGATATGTTAGAATTGAAAATCCCATAAGATTTTAAGATTCTGTCCTGAACATTAACTGAACATTAAGTGACTGTTGATACATACAGAAGGAGGAACTTTGAATTCTGCCAATAAATAATCTATTTCTCCCATAGGTGGCTCTCGTCGCAAGCGATACACAAGTTCTTTCAATGTCACAGAGTTCTCAGTGGTTGGTTTAGGCTCTTCAAGCTCCTCAATCAAAGGTTTGATTATTTCCTCACATTGCTTTATGTCCCGTATCTGTATTTTTTGGGGACGAATTGTACCAATACTTTTCCTATGCTTTAATGTGGTAGTCAATGACCTGTCTAGTTCAATTTGGTGTTTATCTTGCAAACCTTCAAACACTACAGATAGTAAGAATGTCTGGAACAATTCTCCCTTTTCAAATTTTTCAAACATTTTCGGATGGATTGCAACATCATAGACTGTGGTGGGAGCTCCCGACTTGTCTTGTTCTATTCTACCTTCCCCAATACTCATTGGAACTCGGAAGCTAGAAGGATTGTCTGAATTCAGAATGTACATGAGCTCATCATTTGTTATGTCAGGAGCACTTGGGATATATTCTGACTGGCAAACATTTATGAACACTTTTTTGTTATCTGGTTTGGAGTAGGTTTTAATGCAGCATCCTAGAAAATAAAGATGATAACGAAGAAATTAAATTATCTATTACATTTGTAAAAATTATAATCTTATTATAATCATCTTTCTAGTACCTGGCTTAGGATTGACAGTTTTGTATGGCACTGTGTTGACAGAGGAAAACAGCCTGTTTAGCTCCTCTTCAATCGGATTTTCCTAAATAGTCCAATACAAAACAGTATTAGTTGTTTTATCAAGAAAAACAAATGTATTAGCCACATTAAATAATCCTTAAGCGTTAGCTAAACTTGCTGTTATGGTAATAACATAACAGTTGCCTTGGTTGTTGTTTCATGTTGCAATGGTTTATAATCAAAGGTGAAATAAATACCCTTTCAAGGTGTAGGCTAGCAGCTGAAAATTTTTACTTTTGAAATCCTATTAGGTCACGTACTTATAACTATTTGATGCAAATTTTTAAGTTGTAGTAAATAACTATACGTACTTCGACAATTCTCATCTTTTTCTCCATTATTGATGGATCAACGTCTAAAGTTATGGATTTCTTCGTCATGGTGAAGGGTTTCTGAGCAAACGATTTATTAATTATTCTTTTAAATCCCAGCGAAATAGAATTCAATTTTATAAATTGAATATCTTGAAAATTCGTTCTTCAAATCTTCACAATAAAGATTATGGATGGAATATTATTAATATTTGTCTGTCATTAATGTCATACCTCATCAATGTCAAACTTGCCAAGCTTTTTAGTTGCTTTGGTATACTGCTTTTAAGCCGAATAACAGTCCTAGAGAGCCAGCTTATGTTAATGTGAAATACCTAGGTGAGAAACGAACTTTAAAGATATTTTGTGAAATTTTATGTAACTCATCGCAGTAATAATAATTCCGGTTGTCGTTAATTTTTAATACAATCTTACGAAGATAAAACAATTTTTTTACATAGATCTGTTACGCCCAACCCAAATGTCATGAAATGTCATAACCATCCCATTAACTGTCAAATGTCGTGTCCGTCATGGAAGAAGTAGGTCGACTCGAAAGAATTAATATCTAGTTGATGGAGAGTTGATTTAGACTTTTCTAGTCTTATAACAATCTCCATAATTATTTTGTAGAAATATTATAAGATTCAAGCAATAAATTGTACTGATTATGGTTTTTCTTTTTGCAGAACGGATTGCGTGTAACCTTGGTGGAATAAAACTCTAAGGTAAAGTTAAGATATAAATCGTAATGCTTGCCATATTTTGTCATATTTAAGGCCATTTAAGAGCCTATATTGTGCAATTTATGATATGTTTTCAAAGTTTAATTAGCATGTTGAAAATGTGTTACAAAATTTGTCTTCGAAGTATGATTGAATATTTGTTGTGACAGAATTAAATACTGTATCAGTAGCCTGTCAGCTGTATCTGAGTGAATGTAATACGTATGCATAGAACTAATCGCACTACAATCAAGAGTTTAAAGTTGATAAAGGACCCGTATAAAACAGAAGTGCCACTACTAAATTAAATGATAATAAATGGCAAAGTATTTTTTATCAAAGTATTTAAATTTAGTATTTGTATGGTAAAATGAAATAAAAAATAAATTACAGTAGTGTTAAGACGAAAATTACTGGATTGACAACATCTTTCATCAATCAGGGCAAGTATTATTTTTTTTAATTTACCCAACAAGTTTCATCACAGTACCTAGTATCATGTACTAGAAAACTATATTGTATATTATGTAATTTAATTAAGTACATAATCACTATGTAAACTATCAGGTAACTATACAATAAAGTAAATAAAAATAAAATTTTATTAATAAAATAATGAGTCCAAACCACTGTCTTGCGGGAGGGAACCCAAGATGCTGGCTGCATTCCCCCTTTGGATAGAAAATACATATCAATCTAAATATTAAACTAAATACCAGACAGTCAGCTGTTATATTTAGTAATGTAATGATTTCAAATGGTAATGATATCCATAGACACTGAAATAATATTTTTCTGAATAAACTTATAATTATTTGACTTTTCAACTGTTAATAATCCCTGCAGCATTGTATCTATCTTATCAATCTGTCAGTCCTTATTTTATCAATTTTATTTAAAATGTCAGTATTAAAATTATCTTCTAAAACACATACACTAATATATTTTAATTCATTGATATTTAATTCAGTGACATTGAAATGTTCAAGAATATAAAAATAAATATATTAAATAGTGCTGCACACATACTCACAGACTTAAATACTCACTGTTGTGGGTGTTAAGCTTCATATTCATGGTAAACATTTGTTTAGCAACATGGTTGCATAAACATGTTGCCGAGTTGCTGTCAACATATTGCAGGCAACACTTGTGTTGCAGAGTTGATCATGCCATGTTGCAGAGTGGACGCCCGACGAGCGAAAACATCAGTTTATCAACAAATGTTGATGTGTATGCAACTCTATATAAACATGGCGATAGTGTGGAGCAACGATAAAATTATGCAATTTCCTATAAAAGAATATAAAGATAGAAACAAAAAGAATGATGGATATCATACTGTAATAGCCAGCCTCGTTTGAGGTGATACTGGCTGACAAATATTTGTTTCCCTTTTGGCTATTGACGGACCAATCATTTCCAGAAGATGTTCGAAATCACTTTTCAACATTCTCGTAAAGTTAATAATATCATCTGTCATTCTGAGGTTACTCATCAAATTTTCTCTTTGCAGAATATAGTTTCGAATCCACCATCTTTTTCTCTTTTTTGTATTAGAAATCCTATACATCAGATACAGAGAACCCAACAACACTACTTCCTCGGGCAACATTTTAACGCAGACTGTTGTGTGGACAACGTGTATTTATTTCAACAAAGTTTCCAGCAACATTCTCTCTGCTCATCAACAATGTTGATCAAATTTTGCTAAACTAATGTTTACCATGAATACGGGGCTTTACAATGAACTCACACAAGACAATCACATAAGCAAGCAGTAAACTCATAGTTTAAACTTCTACTCTATTGGCAATCAAACCCCTTAGGATTTGAACCCTCTGCCAGCACATCAGGGTGTTAATCACTGTCTCAATTAAAATGTTCCAATCAAATGATATATAATGTAGCTGTTGTTTTGTTACAGTATTCAACTTATGGCAGAATAGAAGCAATATGGCGGATAAACACAGTCTTAACTATGAAGTGAGGGAATTGAAGTTGGGAGCAAGCTTTACCAATAATAAAGCATCACAGTATCACACTATTAAATGTAAGTATGATTAGACAGTAAAGACTGCACAAACAAGCAGTTCAATTAATAGCTGCTTTAACATTGAGTATCTTGCCTAGCGATGCTTCTTTTAATATGCAACAGTGGCCACTTACTAAAGGTGCCAGCCATCTTACTCACCTCTTCATACTGGGCAATTCAAAATAGGCAACCTTTGTCTTTTTAATTCTTAGGAGTATTTTGTCTCATTCAATTTGATTTTCAGAAAAACTATGTTTAATAAGGGAAATGGTTGAAACAATTTATATAAAATTTTTATATATAAACTTGTATGTAACCCATTAATGACCCACTGCAGGGTTGGGTCTCCTCTCACAATGAAAATTATGTAAAAAAAAATGGCAAAAAAATGGTAAAAATTGCAATCCAAACTACTTTATTTGGGAAATAAAGAACTTTATTTTAGTAGCTTAATGATAAAAGGTAATCTTTTCCAAGCAATGCACATAAGGTGAAGGTTCAATTCAGTGCAAAGATAAATGATTGTTTAATTTGTTGTATTATCAGATTTTACTTAATAATTATATAAAATAAAAGCCATGCTGAATAAATTGGAATATTATCTAGTTTCATAATATAATATCTGGCATTTAAATGCCTATCTACGATTTAATTAACTTCTGGATTGTACATTTAAATTTTGTTTGTAATAATTACTAGTTTCTGCCCACAACTTAATCCACTTTTAAGTTAAACCATTAAGTAAAAAAGGAAGCTGCAAACAAATTAAAATCCTAAGCCCTCCATCTATATCCAGATAAAAATGACATCAATTATCGCCAGTCCTGCTTAAAGCATGGTAAATGAACAGAACTGATTCATGCCTGCTCATTTAATATTAGCAAGAAAGTCTGTATTCAATGTTTAAAATATATATTTGACAATTTTTAGATGATTTCAAGCCAGCTTCTGTTGATGTGAACAAAATGGCCACTGTGGACGTTGGTACTAATAATCAAGTAACTGTGACAGTACCACATTTAGGTAAGTAAGGTTAAAGGTTAAAATTCCTTGTTTCTATGAAAGATCAAATCCATTTAGAAGTGAAATTATTGACATTTTCAACCACATTCATTCCACTTAGTATATTACATTACATCAAAGTATTCTTTTCCAGTAACCCATTAATGACCCACTACAGGGTCGGGTCTCCTTCTCGTAATGAGAGAGATGTAGGCCTTAGTCCACCACGCTGGCCTACTGTGTGTTGGTGGACTTCACATACCTTTGAGAACATTTTTTTGTGAACTCTCAGGCATTCAGGTTTCCTTACGATGTTTTCCTTCACCGTAACAGCAGCTGATATTTCATTTTATAAAGCACACATAACTTTTTTTAAAAAGTCATTGGTGCGACCACTGGGATTGGAACCCGGACCCTTCGATTCGAGGTCGAATGCTAAGCCACTGTTCTATCACCGCTATAAGAATTCTTTAACACAAGGAAAAATATTCTCACATTGCATGTTTAGACTTTTAATGACCCACCGTCTGACTTGGTCCTCTCACTATGGGAAGGCCTCTCACAATAGACCATAGTCCACCATGCTGGCCTATTATGAGTTGGTGCAAATCTATTGTTGTCTATACATCTGAATTCTCTAATACCATAGACATAGACTAGAAAAGATTAGAAAACACAAATTCTTTTATACAAGCCTAATCATTCCACAGATGGAGCGGGAGTTCCGCAGACAGTGTTCAAAGGCAATCAAAGGCCCTACACAAAGGAATGCGTGCTGATCATTGATAGGGTCACTGGAGAGATCACGCTGGAAAAACTCTCCAGCAATATTCAAGTGAAAAAGACAAGGTAAATTTATTATTTAAATTTTTGCAGAAACAATTTTCTTTGTATCTTGCACTTAATAAGAAGTAATGGCTCAATTTTCTCGTTTTGATTTTGTTTGTGACATAGAGTTTTAGTATATATAGTATGGATAGTCCTACAACAGTTTCATTGCCAAGATATCATAATTAATTGCTTCAAAATAACAGATGTTGCCTGGTAATTATAGTAGGGCTATACACACCTAACAATATATTCTGAACAAAGAGCATTAGATTATTTTCTTGTAACATGACATAATTATGTATATTCTTGTCTATGCTATGTTCAGCTTATCATTTTTGGGTAATTTTCAATCACTTTTTAATAATTACGTATCTTTAAAGCTGTTGTTTTAAAGTTATCATCAGATTTACGTAGGGTAAATCTGAATATATTATTTAAATTACGTAAAGTAAATCTTTCTGGATATAAATTGAAACTTTTGTTTTGACTGGCCAGACAAGAGACGACGCAGAAGCCGCGGCCACTGACGCCAGTTACGACGGACTTCACGAACACCACGCAGCGCTCCAGCTCCCGCACCCGGGTCGCCACCAACCGTCGCACCAACCCCAATGCCGGTAAATGTTACTTCACTACTACTACACCTGTTATACTAACACCTGAAATACGCAGCACCCAGTCTAGGGAGGGATGAGCAGAGTTTTAAAATGTCAATTTCACTCCATGCGACAATAATAAAAAAATATCAGGATGCTTGCAAAATTGTTGACGTCATACTGGGCTAACATGCTCATAGAAGCAGGGAAGTGCACTGCCTGCGACTGATCACACTGGGTGTTAATTAACTTTTCTTTGACATATGCAACACTGACAGACACCCAGTCTTGTGTTTTTGGCAGCCTAGATCTAAACTTGTGGGATGAGAGTCAGTGTGTTGAGACTGTGTTTGTTACGTGTTAATATCCCATTGGTCATAGGTCCCGCAGCAATGGCCGCGGCCAACAACCAGGCGCGCTTCAACAATGCCCCTAACACTGCGCAGAAAAGTCAGAATATGGTGCGCTCACCGCAACGAGTGAAGACTTCGCCTCCACAAGCGCCGTACGTAAATCTAATTTTATATTTCTAATAATTTTTTGTTGGTATAACCATTTTAGTTAACTTGACCTACCTTATACCTTTCATCTACCATCAGGTTTCTTCATCCTTCATTCCTCCATCATGATGCATCGTCAATAATAATAAAATAATAATAATAAATAAATAATCAATGTACAGCTTACCTACTATTTTATTTCCACTGAAACAGTCTGTCTTGATCTAGCTGTGACGAGAGTTTATAATTGAGGTAGGTACGGACTTAGTCAGATATCCCGAATAAAATATGCGAGGTGAGCTGTATATTCATTAGAATGTTACACATCACACAAAATATCGTTCAATAATAAGACATGATTAACCGATACACGGGATCAATAAATAAGAAGATGTCATTTACATTCCACAGCTGGTCGAGCGGCGGCAACAGTACGCTGGCGTCGCTGCCGATGATCGGGCTGGACGAGCCCCCGTCGCGGCCCGCGCCCCCCGCGCACCCCGCGCCCCCGCCGCACCCCGCGCCCGCCCCGCAGCCGCACCACGCGCATCATAATGCGCACAACGCTCACAACGCGCACAATGCGCACAACGCACACAACGCGCACACAGCGCAGAACGTGCAGCCCCAACCGCCGCCGCCCGCTCATCCTCCTGCTGTAAGTATAAATGTGGACTATACTTGGGGCATTACAAACGTGCGAACTGAGTCATAAATCATTTTAATCAGACCTCTCGCTCACACTTATAGGCATATCGGATCTCTCGCTCACACTTCTAGTGTTGTGTGTAACAATAAACAGGAATTTGTCGATAGTTAGTAGCAGGTAATAAGGGAAAGGTTAAGTACAATAATTTTAAACAATTATTAATCAGTTTGGAATATTAATCTATATCTGTGTCATCGTCTGTGCGGCAGTCACTGACATCTTCATGTAAAATTTATTATCAGAGGCTGTATTCTCTGATCTCTTTTAACAAAGTTAAGTTATCGAATAATGCTTCCATGGTTCGCGTAGGAAGATCTAATGATAACTAACACTATTTTTACATACACCTACAACCTACAATTTGCATGTACCAGTACTTATCAACGACCACGTCATCTGACTACCTGAACCCGAGCGGCATCCCTTTATCGATAACGAGTTGCCCAGCATTGTCACATTCCTTTGACGTAACGTTTTATGACTCAGTTCGCACGTTTGTAATGGCCCAAGTATAGTTAACTTTTTGCCCGTCCAATAACTAGACCTAATAGTATGTACCACATGTGACTATCAGGACAGTGATGTGGTTAAGTTATAATGTTTTCACATCTGAAATTATGCACTGATTTTGAAGAGTTTTGGTAAAGTAGATACTTAATAGGTTACTCGATGAAATAATATAAATACTAAAATATTGCATTTAATTCTGAGATTTATAAAGAAAGGGCAATGGAAATAGTTTATAATGCGAGCAAAGCTGTGAGCAAGACACTTGTTTTTTTAAATTTTCCATGTTTGGCATTATAAAGGAATCAATCGAACCGCCAACGCTCAACACGCACGGTGTGCTCAATCACAACAATGCACACATTGCGCAAAATGTGCAACCCCAGCCGCCGCCAATTCATTCACCTGCTGTAAGTATAAGAAATATAGGTACTACAATAGCGGAGCGGGCAGCTTATTGGTGCTCTATTTTCAAAATCGGGGAAGATTAATGGTTCATAGCTTTACTCCCCACTAACCTTTAGGATGTGCTGAAAAATATGAAGGCAGTTAATATAGAAACATACAAAAGAAGGGAAAAAAGTGAAAGTGAATAAAAACAGGAATAGGAATTTCAAATAAGTATAGCAAAACCTGTGGCAGATAGAAATAAAATAAATATGTATCTTTTAAAGTCCTCAGGTGAAAATGAGCGGAAACACCTTTATAAGAATATTTGGGAACATTTTCATGATGCTCACGGGAAGAGTAACATCTGCTGGATCCAATTATGAATGTAATCCATTCATGATGCAGGGCCACTCTCCAGCTGTTTACGAGGAGCTCCGGCTTCCCTCTCAGTTTTAAACCTCCGACTAACAATGAATAATATATTTTTCAGGCTGCGCGGCAAGATGACAGCTCGTCTAGCTCGTCGAGTGACAGCGGCAGTGATAGTGGCAGCGACAGTGATAGTGACGACAACGACTCATCTAGCGCCCACCACTCGCTCCCCAATGGTATGTATCATTCATTCGTTCATTTATTAAGGTTAAACAGGCAACTGTTGCTTGTCAAGTGACAATGGCAAAGACAACAACGAAATGGCGACTCCTCTGGTTTTGCTTGTGTCAAAAACTATCAGATGGCAACGATAATGCTTCGTCCAGCTTTCACTGCTCAATCACCAATGGTATATACAATTGTAGTTCACTCAGGAACTTTACTCTTAACCCTTCCTTGAAGCAGCGTGTTCCTCGCCTCATGCTTCGGTTGGGGAGAGGTGGCTGCCGAATGTACATTATTTGAGGCAACCATCTGAGTTCCAACCATCTGAGGTAATGTACGGTAATGTAATGTGGAATGGAACTTAAATCCTATTTGAGCTTGTACAAGGGTGGCAGTGAGTTGCAATAAGTAGCAAAAGTGGTCACTATGATTGTTTACTAAAAACGTTTATCACTTCCTTTTATTTACCACTCACTTCATATGAATGACTTTCTACGACACTTATAATATTGAACTACGTGAACTATAAGAATTTGTACTTATGCTCTCCGCAGGCAACACAAGCAACCCCGCGCTGCCGAGCGACGTGCTGAACGACGACCTGTGCCTGTCGGAGTCCGGCAGCGACTCCGACTGACCACACGACAACCTTCTTAGTTTCCCCCTCCGCCGCCGCCGCTATTGATACTATTGCTAGCGCGCCCTCGGCACGATCCGCCGCGATGCGACGCGCGACGCCACGGTACACGGTACGTGATTGGACATTAAATTTTAAATAGATAGAGATTAGTTCACCTGAGGTGGGACTGAGAGTGTATGTAGATTGTAAATGTCGATAGGTCAGACACCTAAGGCCCTAGCCGAAATTGGCTGACATAACCTAATAGCTGACATAAATATATCAGCTAAAAGTAAACTGAAACACAAATTAAAATACGAAAACTAGGTCGTTTCACGCACGTTAGTGACACAGTGGGTATAGGGACGGCCTCGGTTGAAACATACTAATTATAATATCTTATTCTAACATCTATAAAATTATCAATCACATAGAGTAACATTTGTATGCAGCGTCGATTGCGATGGATCGTTTCGGGGTCGCTTTCCTTTTCTAAACAGTCAAAAATATTGGCGAGTGTCTCCATATCAACTTACACTCTCACTATGTACTATTTTACCTGCATAACTATACGTTTTCTAGTGGTCAGTTTTGAATCTTGCCACGTTTTGATATATGTACAGTTCTATTAGTCATCATGTCAGTAACCCATTAATGACCCACTTCAAGGTCGGGTCTCCTCTCACAATGAGAGGAATGTAGGCCTTAGTCCACCACGCTGGCCTACTGCGGGTTGGTGGACAATTGGTGGACAACTATTAGTACTACGAACTAATATCATTACTGTGTGTTACTTATGACAACTTGTTTATCAGTCGGTTTAAGTGTTACATTTTCAGTTATGATAGTTATGTGTATTTGTGACATAATATTACGTGCCTCGAGTGAATAGAGATATATTTTTTATTTTATGCCAATATTTAGTAGCATTAAGGGTATATTGATTGGAATTGACATCCAAGCGATGTACGTTTTATCTAGTTGTAACGGATCCGCAATAAATTATTATATATATGGCTAAATTAGTAAGTGTACCTTAGTATCATTGTGTATTGGATAGAATTGGTGACGCGGTGACGTGAGATATCCTATTTTGTATTAATTAAGTTTTTAATGCTAATAATATGTTATGAAATGAATTTACTAAGATATACTTATGTGACATATGAGACTATGCTTAAGAATGGTTACAAGATAGTCTAAAATTATGTGCCTTTAATTTGGTATAGTTTGTATTCAATAATGTAATTTTAAGCTCTGCATTTTTCAGTAGTCACAAGCATTGATGTTTTGAGAGTGTATAGGTACCAGTGGTCTTTATACTCTTGAAAACAATCTCAATTTCAAATCCGATTACGATCCCATATGAACTGTCACATGATTTGGTACTCTTCAACGCAATTGGCATTAAGAATATTGCAACGAAATGACACAATTTCATTTAGTTCTGCAATATCCGTTCAATATTGGAAAAATAAGGTGCTAGTGTGCAACAATTCCAATGACGATCGATCGGAATTGATTTCAACAGTAACCCCACAGGTATCTTACCATGCCATGGAATCATTATCATCTCCAGTGGCATTTAGTTTGAATTTATTACATTCAAAACACAAACTAAAAACTATTGTCTCTTAACATTATATTTTTATCGGGTACTTGTCCATTAAAATTAATGTAAATAAGTGAGTTTATGAGATCTATAAGAATCAAAATATGTGGCTAAATAGCTAAAATTTATTAGGGAATTACAAATTAAAGAATGTTTGTGACTAAAAAATATAATACTGCCATTTAAGCAATAATTTCCCAATTTGTATAGGGTCAAGGTGTATTCATGTGATCAGCCACAAATGGAAATGCTCTCAATAAATTATTGCCTATTGACATGAGTGACATCAGACCAGTTGCCAGTTGCTGGTGTTTGGGCACTGTAGCTCGCCCGCCTTACACTTTTGGCTTATAGAAGTTTTATTTATTACTAATAAAAATAATAACATGACATATTTTATCCAAAACTTTGACAAAATCTACTTTCTATCTACTTCTGTTTTCGGTTGCTAATATTGACTATTTGTATAGAATAAAGTTTTAGTTATTTACTGAAATTTAATATGGTTATCTATAAACGCAAATACTTTGTACATGTATAAATTAAAAAAACATTAATATTTAAAAGAAATTGTATGTGTAAATTGAAAGGGAGCGGCTTTTGTACATTACAAATTGAAATAATGTTTGGGAATTATATAAATATATAGCCTGTCCAGGATTTTGTGCATTTACAAAGGAAGGGCCTATTTCACCATTTTTATGTCTACACCAATATCTGTCTGTCAATTTCAATTTTTTGCAAGCTCATTGGGACTAAAACAATAACATTGTTAGTTACCAGCAGTTTCCAGTAAATGAAACTATTTGTACCTACATAAAAACCCTGGTCAAGCTGTAATTTGGGTTAGATATGCTGTATATTGAAAAATAATCCCATAATTTATGACTGCTATTACAAAACTATCCAATAATGGCAATAACTAAAGAGTAAAGGTACCTATAGATGTATATTATTATTATGGTAAAGAGTTTCATGTGTAATGCAATTTATGCAATACCCGAAAGATGGCAGGGACATATGATTAAACATCAAGAGTATTCGTTATTACATTATATATTCTACTTACACATCCGAGTTATGAATCATGTTGTGAGTAATGGAGAATTCTACTTCAGTAGTGGACTCTCCTGAAGTAGAGTTCTGATGATGATGCTCCATTTTGGTGTGTTGTGGTGTTATTGGTTGTGTGATGCTATATACCATAGCTGTGGTCTAGGGAAGCAATCCATATATGCAAATTATTGCCCAGTTATAAAAAACATAAATAAGTACGTAACTTATACTAAAAAATAAAAACTTTCTATGGGGTTGCTACATTCCTCTTTAATATGGCACAATTTTTGTGTTTTGTCTTTTATAAGTAGCGTCAATGACAGGCTGGGTTCAATTTTCAGTATATGTACAGCTCTACAGATCTACATGGTCTACATACATAAAAATAATAAATTATCAAAATTCTCTTTTAAACGTTTTATACAGGTTGTAAATGTTGTTAATATGTGGCTGCCTTAATGTGGGTATGAAGAAAATATGTATTTATTTTGCTCAACTATAGGTTTGTTGCTAGAAATGTAGGCTTTGCTATTTATTGAGTGATAGACAAAATGTTTTCAAGTTGTTGAGGTATTTTTATATTAATTGGGACATAATATTTATATGAATTTGATATCAAATTTATTGTGAAAAAACCGTTTAAATATCAATTTAATCTGATTTTGATAAGGTGAAGTCAGATAACAACTATACGAAAATTGCATGTTTATGTCTTAAACTGGAAATTAATTTTTACATAAATGCAGTGTAGTTAAAAAAATGGATCCTTTACAAAAATTTCACAAGTGCAGTTTTTACGGGCTGGGAGCTTTTTGTATCATCCTATACTTTTTTGGTCAAATACTATTTTATAGATATACTTTGATCAGACTCAAAGTGTATAGTTGCAGATCACAAGTACAGATCACTTACAGTGAAATTAAATAAGTTTCTTTTGTTTGGAGTTTTAAACATTTTCAGTATATTTATAACAAACAGAAAATGTTGTCTTACAGATTGTCTTATCGCATTACCAGGGTCTGCTATACTATTGTGATATACCTTCAAATAAATGATAAATAAAATCTGTTAATTTTAAATCGATATATTATCAATATAAATCATTTATATATCAGCAAATTACACAATGTAACTTAAATAAGTCATTAAGTATCATGATGTAGGATATCTTATGTCTACAGAAAGGCAATACATACATTAAGGTTCATTTCCTTTATTATAAGTTAGCAGTAATATACAATATCGTATAGCTGTAATTATCATGTAATATTCTTTATCTTTCTGTTAAAGACAATACTCAACTTTTTTCAGAGACTGGATTGACACCATACATACAAATAAAATAGATTGCATATAAAAATGTTAAAACATGTTGTATTTTTATTAGATCATACGCAATATATTTGTCTATTGCTATTAAAAGATTTATGAAAATTAGTGTTTTATTTATTTTTGATTCACCTATGTACATCATTGTCACATTATTACATTGTAAGGAATCATATGGGCAGTGTGTACCTTGGTGGAGTAAAGCCCTTTGTTGTTGATCAAAAATAGTGTTTGTTTTCATTGCCTCAAAATTTAAATGAAATAATACTTTTTTTGTAATTGTGCAAATTGCAGATATGTTAAAAATAATATACTTAATAAATATAATATTTGCATGAGTTTTGATTTGTATTTTATGGGATTTTTAAATTATTTTACCTTTTTTCAATTACATTTTAACCATCGTGGTCCACGACGACCAACCGTTGGTGCCAACATTTAACAGTAGAAACAAAATACTTGATACCTACTTAAGACACCAAGCTCAAAAAATAGTAGGCCTAAAGTATGAAACAAATTTTATTTCATAGGTACTTTTTTGATGTCAGTTTAATTTTTTTAAATATTTTTTGTGTTAGCAGTAAATATGCATGAAAAGCAGTAAATGCAGCGATGATAGCCCAGTGGGTAAGAATTCGACCTCTTAATCGAGGGGTCCGGGTTCGAATCCCAGTGGCACCAATGACTGTAAAAAAGTTATGTGCGCTTTATAAAATTAAATATCACCTGCTGTTACGGTGAAGGAAAACATCGTGAGGAAACCTGCATGCCTGAGAGTTCAGGCATGCAAAAGTCATGTGAAGTCCACCAACCCGCATTAGGCCAGCGTGGTGGACCAAAGCCTACATCCCTCTCTTTGTGAGAGGAGACCCGACCCTGTAGTGGGTCATTAATGGCTTACTGACATGCATGAAAAGAAATTTAGGAAGACTCATGTTTCCGGCTCAGGCTATACTCAGAATCTGCGTAAGTACTAAGTATAGCCTGATGTCTGAGTTTCAGTCAGATGCTAATGCTTACGCTTTTTTATACCTTCAAAGGTGGTTACACATTCACCTTTGATATGGCAACACTACTATAATGTAAGCTCGTAAGCTTTAAAAAAAATTGTAAGCTCAGTGGCGCATAAACATTGTTATTATTCTAATAAAAGAGTTTTCAATAAAATAAATTAGTTTAAAAATATTCCTTAATATGGTACGGAATGGTATGGTACCGGTGTGTAGGACTAAACCATGGAGGATAGAGCTAAGGAGGAACATCTGTACATGAAGAAAAAGTGTCCGTCGAAATGCACTATATTAGGGTGGCGCCACTTTAGCGTGAGGTATAAATTTTAAAGGAAGCGTTGAATAATAACTCTAATTTATATTCCACCAACCAGTCCACTAACTCGCAGTAGGCCAGCGTGATGGACTAAGGCCTACATCCCTCTCATTATGAGAAGGAGACCCGACCCTGTAGTGGGTAACTACTTTGTAAAAAAGATGGAATATATTAGCTACCGAATGTCATTCTCACTAAAATAACATTTTTTTATTAGATTATACATAAAATTCACCAAACAAATTGGTAATTTTTATAAATATTGTAAATGTAAAACTACAACTTTTTGGAGATTGAAAACACGCAAAAATTTCGCCGCGGAAGCAATTCGCGCGTGCTGACTCCCGGTTTTTCGAAACGGTCCTGTGTTATAATTATAAGATATATTATCTTAGCAAATTTTCGTTTGAAATATCAGTAATTTACATATTGAAGATTACGACATAACTGTATCGTATTAGCAAAGAATATAACAGTAATAACCAAGTTTTCAAGGTCAGACATCAAACTCACGCAAAAAGTCATGTGCATTATTTTTAACCGTTTTTTCTAAAATTACAATACAATGCCTCTTTATTTACAGTTAAAAAAAAACTACTTTAAATGAGCATTCCATTGATATGCGTTTCATTATGTTTTATCAAAGAAAATCAATAAATAAAAATTCTTTAAGTGGGTTACTTATTACTCAAGTTTTACGTCTAAGTCGACCGACCTACAATATGTGAGTTTTATTGTGAAAGGATCTTTCTAAGTACAAATGTTTTGTAAAATCTAACTTCTTTCATAAATTTGCTGTAAGTTTGAGTTAAAACTGGGATAAAATAATAAAGTAATAAAATAGAAAAAAAATCATGAAAAATGGATAGCAGGAAAAATTATAGGGAAATTTTGTATTCGAATTATTCAAAAACTAAAGCATGGATTAGTGTGCGGTTTTTTTTTAATATAAAAAAAATGTATAAAGAATTGATACTTTACCCATTTTTTAACTTCTTTGTAGGATTTCACAAACAAAACACACTGAAAAGGTACTCGTATGTCAACAGCTCAGGAGCGGTTTTTAAATGGTGGTCACATGAATGAGTATTGCTTTAGTAGGTTGGTAATCATTTGAGTGAATAGGTTGTTTCTTTCAATACGACAAAAATCATTCTGATTCTTATTTATTTAAATTATAAAGTCTTAACTACAGGCCTAGGCCTTGTTGTACCGGTACGACGCCGGCCTTGACGGAGATTTTTTTTATCGTACCGGTACGACAGCCGGCCTTGGGAGGGTACTATACTTTTGTGAGTTGCTGTCAACGTCAAATTGACATGACTTCGTGATGGACAACTGTCATTTACATAAGTGGTGTGAAATAATGTGAATGTGTTAGTGACTGATTTCGTTATTTTGAAAAAAGTTTTGTTAAAAACCTGTATTTTATTTGTTAATTAATCACAATTAACGTTTTTTGTTGTTTGATGAAATAAGAGTAGTGTATCTATTCACGAGAAAGTTACGTGTGCATCATGGAAGAAATAGATTACTGCGAAATAACTTCACAGTTAGACGCTAGAGAGATATTGAGATATTTGAACAGCATGGGTATTAATAACATCAGTGGGGAAGTCCTGAAGTATTTCATTACAGGTAAATCAGTTGAAAATAATTTTCACATTTAAATATAATTCATCAAAGCCAATAATGAAATCTTACCACCATGAAATAAAATTAAACAGTTTCGCTAAATCTTACAAGCGCAGGCCCATGAGATTGAACTAGCTTTAAATTAATGTAGTTAATGTTGACATTTTCAGACCTTAAAAAGCTTATCAAATATGATATGCAGTTAAGGCAAGGCAAAGCAAAGGCACCTAATTATGATTTACCTGGACCGGAACGGCTACACAGTGCAAGTACATTTTCATCAAGAAGCCGGTCTAGAAATCAAGAGGAAAACAACATTTGCTCTAAAGAATGTGCTAAAATGAAATTGCACATTCGAAGTTCCTATTCATCTCCAAACCTTGGGCAAAAAAGTGCCCGAACAGAATATAAAGCAGAAAATTCACAAAAACGGTCATGCTCTTGTGTGAGAATTGAAAAGAAGCAAGAGACTGCTAGGAAAGAGTCTACAGTTACCACCGGATCGAGTAATTGTAAGTGTGATTAGTTTATTTATATTATATATATTTTGGTGTAGTCAGCATTTCTATGAACAGTTGTTGTAGCAAATAAAATAATTTGTGTCGGAAGAATAGAAATTAACATTTTCCGTGCCTTTGTAATTCATAAGTTGTGAATGCATGCTGGATTCAACATTACCAACACATTAAAATGTTAGTAATAATCATAATTTTTCTTGCAGTAATAAAAATCCCCCAAAAAGCAATAAAAAGGAAATGTGACCCTGTGTCATTATACCATTATTACACATCACTATGGTCTAAGTACAAAACTAATGTACCAGGAGAAAATGATCGAGCCGAACTTAGATGGAATATTAGGCAGAAAATGGTCGGAGGGAGTGATATCCCAATAAAAGTAAGTTGTTTTTTTCATTGGGAATATACTTAAGCATGCTAGCATAGAATGTGCTTCTAATATACTGTTGTCTGAAATAAACACAGTTTTGTTAAACAACAATGTTATATTAAACTAGCTGATCCCGCAAAAGTTGTTTTGCCATATAAGTTATCAAGCGGGATGAAAAATCATTAAATTGCTAAAATGACTATTAAAAAATAGGGGTTGGTGTAAGAAGGGTGAAAATTTAGAGTATGTATTTTTTAATGCCACATTATAAGTATAAAAAAATGTCCAAAAAATAAAATAAAAATGTTAGGATTGGACAGTCCTTATCACTTAGGGGTATGAAAAATAAACAGTAGCCGATTGTCAGACGTACTATGCATAAACAATTTCATACCAATTGGTCAAGCCCTTTCGGAGGAGTATGTCAACTAACATTGTGACACTCGAATTTTATATATAAGATTTGTTAATTAATTTATGCACAATAGTTTTGTAAGATTCAATTAATGAAAAATCATCCTTAAGCACCAGTTGAGGTCCATTCTTATTTACCAGCTTTTGTCATGTCCAGTACTGTTGTTGTCAGTAGTACACACAATCAGAAGAAGTAAACTGAAATGACAAAGTCTATGTGATGGACCAATTTGTATTGCTCTTTGTTAGAATTTTATGAGGTGAGATGAGGGAACCAGATCGTAAATTAAAATTTGACCCTGTTTCTGGTAGAGACCAAGACTAAATTTAAATCCACTTTGTATACATGCATTCAAGTTATCTATGCTCTGATATTCAAACTATTAAATAAGGCAAAAATAAGAATATTTAGTATTACCTGACTTTACTTGGGTACACAATAGGCATGATGACTAATTTTCAAAAACTCTTCTATGATATTCAGAAGTTTCTATTATGTCTAAAATATATCATATTTTTGTAGAAAATTAAGGTTTTTGTGTAATAAAAGTACGTTTAAATTTTAAGTTTCAAATTCGGTCCAAAACGCGCGCCCGTGTCATGACGTCTGTCATTGCGCCACGGCTCAGTAAAAAATGACAGATCGCGTATAATATGCTTACGAAAAAAATGACGTTAACTAAGACGTGACGTCATTTGACGTAATTCGATCTGATGGGTGTTTTAGCTATCATGGCGGATTGTTGTATTTTGTAGATTTATTTTAACAAATAAATTATTAATCTCGACATTAATAAGAGAATAAATACATGTTTCAAAATATTTGAATCCTATTTCATTAGATCAGATAAATATTTTGGCGATACTTGATTACTGTCATCATGCCTATTGAGATAATATTAATCAAATCCCTAATATATTGAACCCAAACATATTGGAATGGGCTCTTATAAAATATAATTTATTTAACTTGACTCATGGTCTCATAATAATAAATAGTGCATAAGATATTCTATCTATATGCACCTAAACAAAATTTTAAACCCAAACATTTGCTTCACTTGTTCACTCACAACTCGATTAAAATAGTTAACTGTTTAAAATTGGCGACACCCGTAGCCTGCAACCTGAGAACACCATACACGAGTGGAAATGGGGCAGCGATCTACAAACCGCTCACTCAGATCATCCAAATCTGATCAGTTTGTCGCTCAAATCATTTCAAAAGATTTGATAAACCAAGTTGTTACATCACTAATCCCATGACTATTATTTTTCTATTGCTAGTTGCCAGATTAATTAACCCTAACAATTTATAAACAGCCAGCCACCATCTGTTTTATTTTACAAGAAATTCAATTACATAATTGATTAATTATTAATTAATTATCCCATTTTTATTTCTTGTTCTTACAGGTTCCAGACAATAAAGACAGGAAGACAGTGCAAGCGAAGAAGTGACATATCCTATTGTTTGTTGCTCGACTGAGGTTTTTGTGTCCTTCAACATGTTTTGGATAAATTACAAACTTTATTACAAAATTATAAACTATTTACTAATGATTGCTCAATAATATTATTGTTATGAATTTGAGTCAATGAGCTTGCAAGAAATTGTGTGGCCATGCCTTTGAAGGTGAACAAAAATCCTAGTCAGGCTATAGTTAATAGGAGTAATTTGATGTAAATAAAAATATATATTTTTTTAATATTCAATCTATTATTGGTTTATTTATATCTATATTTTTTATTTAATTCTAAACTTGATCCACTTTGTAAGCTGCCTGTTGGTGTGTGGTAATTGCATGCATGTGATGAAGTATTCTTTCTTCAATTTTCTCTGCTGCAGCCTGTGTGAGGACCAGGGTATCATGCTTCAACATGGAGTACACATTGAGACCATATACAGGCATCATGTTCACATGTGGAAGGCTATCAGTTGCAACTGTTATATTTCTGGGTGCAAAGTCGGAACTGTAACAATTTTTTTTTTTACATTTTCAAATAACTGAATAGCATAGCTATTGAGCCCCATGACAGTTTTATTATGAACACAAGCAAATTGAAAAAAAGGGTATGATAGAGAATTGTAGCACTGTATGTAATGGAAGATGGTTACCTCAAATTTGTTTCTTCTGGGTTAATAGTACCTCAAACAAACTACAAATGTCATATTCGTCTAAATGTCAATTTGTAAGTCATAAAAACCCATAAAAAATTGGAAAAAAAATTTTTGCAAACAAATATTATGTAAAAAAAGACTTTTCAATTTAAATTTCAAAAATCCCCACGAAAACACTGTCTCAACCGTCTCGGCGCTGCCGCCATGCTTGTGACGTCACTCGCAGTGTAAACAATACATGTTAGTAAAGGAAGAAAGTTATACTCCATTGTTTATTTACACTGCTAATGACGTCACGCCGATGGCTCGCATGGCGTATAGTGTTTTTGACATTTGAAAAACAGATTAAAAAACCTGAATTTTAAAATTGAAATAATAAATGTATACATTTTTTAGAATAGAAATCACCATTTTTCACTTGCTTTTAACAAAATCTATCAATATTACATAATTTTGGATTTTTCCTTGCATGGTGCAAAATACCCTATTAAAAGTTCTAGTCATTTTACTACTTACTCGTCAACTATAAGCACTGAGGGCCCCCAGTTCCTTTGCTCAATAAGGTCTGCAAGGTATTGGGGTTCATCTGTTGGGATTTCCAGATCTTTGACTACATGGAGATCATCCTGTGCCAGTTTTGCTGACAATGTTGATGTTAACCCGTGTATCCGCAAATGGAATGGTAGCATGAAGAAGTGAGTCTTGCCGGAACGTGGTCCATGTGCGACGCCTCCACCGCGGAACAATGGGGACCTAATTGAGCCATGTCGAGCCCGACCCATGCCTTTTTGTGGCCATGGTTTTTTGCCCCCACCACGTACTTCGGCCCTCGTTTTCGTATTAGCCCACGATACCCATCTATACTTTCTTTGCCAAATTACATTGCGATGAATGACATCAATCCGAGGCGTTGCAGCGTAAACTGAAGGGTGCAATTCAAACAAACCTAGTTTTTCCTCCTCAATGGAATTCAAATTCTCAATCCATACTTCTCGTGGCTTCGTGTATACAGGCGGGAACTGCCAATCTTTTTTTGTTACACTTAATGCACTAGTAGTGTCTGGATCAGGGACGGCAACCGAATTCACTATGGATAGCACTCTTATTTGCGGCGTTATTGATACACGAAGTCTTTTGAAAGCATTTATCAATAATGAAGTCATATTGTTTTTCTTCTTTTAATGGAGGATAATGAAGTTTTTAATTATATTTGAGTTAATTATGAAAATAGAAACCCCTTGGATAACCACAAATTATACCGAATTATTGCCGTGGCCCCCAATATTGCCATTACTAGCCTGACAGTGACATCTATCCGCTGTCACATGTCTGACTGACGTGTCCATAGTCATATTGATGATTTTTGGACTACGCAGTGATACATTCACGCTGCCGCACCGCGCATACAAAGACCAAAAAAAACATAATGCTCAATTATGTATAAACATGAGAAGTACGAACTTTCATTTTTAGTAAATCAATATATTCTAAGAGGCATAATAAATTATAATTGCTGTAAAATTATTGTTATAAAGTTACCAAAGACAAAATATAACGGGCTACGCAAAATTCCTATTACGTAATAGTACACACGTACAATCATCAGTCCTGTGATCAATCATTTATTTAATGTGTGGTAAAGCCATAAAGCTAACCTTATTCAATCAAAAGTAGGTAATCAAAACATTTCCTTATGTATTGTGAACTTTATTAAATTTATAAATTGGAGAACTTGTATTAAAGTATTTTTTGATTATGCTTGTTGTAAATTTTGCGTAGTTAGGTATTTTAAATGTTAGGTAGGTATAACATAGGTTCCACGATTCATTATTAATTATTGCCATGTCAGTTAAGACACTTAATCTATCAAAATATTTAAATAAGAAACACAAACAGAGTACATATAGAAAGTCAGAAATCCTATGTCGACGAAGTGAAACAACATATACGGGTTACCCTTAAAACATGAGCAACCTCGCAGCACTAGGTAGCTAACACCATAAGCAACAACTTTTGTTCTATGAGTTTGAACATAACTCAATACATAAAAAATAAATGGTTAAACAAGTTTTTGTTGCACTGCTGACATTTGTAAGTCTACGAAAGTATGTTTCATTCATGAATCCTCGCATGACCGACGGTCGACTGGCGGGCGAATAGGTCAAGTTCAATCAGGCTGTAGCGCTGCACCCCCCGCGAAGTTTTTACGCGGTTTGTTTACGTAATCATTGCGATGCGCGTAGAGTTAGAAACATTCAAACGGGAAATTAAATTAATAAATATTTTTGTATGAAATTAAAAATTTACAAATTACCAAAAGTACCTAGTAGTATTCAAGTTGTTGCTTATAGTGTTAGCTATCTAGTGCTGCGAGGATGCTCATGTTTTACGGGTAACCTCGTATTGCTATTAGAGTAGTAGTTAGTCGTACTATGTTAATTTTACAAAATAATAGGACAATTTAAAAGATAATAAGGCTAGAATTGATCAGAATGTATATGAAAGTCAATATTCAAGTTTCTCTTCCGATTTAATCTAACTTATTTAATATAAAGTAAATATACCTACCTATTTTATGTGCAAAGAATAAGTAGTTACAAGCGATACAATATTATCTTTGTTTATCTAGAGCTTTAATTTACCAACACGTCGCATTAGATAGTCGCATCTGAACTGCAGAAGCCTGACGCTGCTAACAGTGTGAACTGTGAACTACGAACAGTGTTATATCATTTACCTTTTGCTACGAACGTCTAAAATGCCTGCGGATTACAAAAACAACCAAGCAATTGCTAACTTCGTTGAATATCTTAGAATACCTAGTGTACAACCGAACATCGATTACAGTGAGTATAAGTTAATTTGAGATATAACATAATAATGATGTTGATTTACTTAAATATTTAATGTTAACATAGTATTAATATAATATTTTTATAATGTGTAATAAATAATTGTAGTTCTAATATAATATTTTTACAAGTATACCTTTATCAATTTTTAAACGATTAATATACTAATACTTGATAAGGTAAAGAATAATAATAAATATGGTTAATAAAAAAATATAATATGTATATCAATTAGTTGAAACTTACGATAATAACTGCAATTTAAAAAATATTTATGTGGATATACCTACCTAGATATAATTATGATCTGAGTAAGAATATACGAAGCAACAACATCAGGTGAGTTGCCAAATAAACTTATCTAAGATTATGTCACAATATTCAAGAGCCGATCAAAAATGACTGAAAATATTCATTAAAAATGTACAAGTATTCGTAGGTTTATTAAATATCTAATCTAATAATGAGAACTTAAAAGAACTGGGTACACTAAATGAGTTATCTATAAATAGCCCATCTTACTAAAGTCTAACAATCTTATCGTCGTTAATTTATTCCTCTTTTATTGTTAAAGATAAGATTGAACATTATTTTGATGTAATACCAAAACACGTGCACTTAAGCATTCCATTAAAATATAGTTTATAATATCATATTATACGTAATTAATAAATATTAAAAATAAGAGTATTATTTTTTAAATTAATTATCGTATTCAAATTTGATGAAAGCGTGTTATTTAGTTTTTTTAAACTACGTATATTTATTTATTTTCCACGTTTTAGTTCAATTTATATCATTTTTTTGTTATCTTAATACAAACTATAACGGGATATTATGGTTTTAATATGAACTTTGAATATCTATTCTTCTTTACGACCATGTAAATGAAATCAAGTCTTCAATAATCAATTGATTTTTAAGTAAGTAATCAAAGTTGGGGAAAATCGAGAATTTTCAGTTTTCAAAAATTTATAACTCAAAAACTATCAACTTTTGGCAAATTTCATAACAGTAACTTTCATGTCAAAACTGAATTTCACGAAAACACGAGAATTTCCCTCTTTACCTGAGCATTCTTTGAGGGTGCTAAAGTAGTAGGTTCTCGCTCTAGTCATATAAATGACTTGCCAAGACTGCAGATTTTCAGTCGATCTTCTATTATTTTGGGAGTACCATACCTCGAGCTGACGAAGTTAAAGAAAAGAAGAAAAGTAAGAGGTGTTGTTTATGTTGTTATTCTTGTTATCGATAGATGGAAATTGTTAAACCACATCGGAGTTCATATGAGTGAATTAAAAACATAATTACGTGTTTTTTATTAGCCACTGATCCTTGGTTCTACCAATCTGGATTAGAGCAGTTTACATTAGAATGCTGCTGTTGTGGGAAGGCCATGGAAGTGCTAATTAGGATTAGCTATAGAAAAGGAGAGCTAAAAAGGATATGGCACATCTAGTGATATATTCGACACATTGAATTATGAACCCCTCTTGACGTTTCAAATTGAATTTCCTTTTAGTTACCTACGTGCTCAATTGAATAATGTGTAGGTACGTTTCATGCTATAACTATTCTTTATGATCTTCCGACTGTGATTAAATGGGATTTATCCATGTCCTTGGCATAATTAGGTACTCGTTTTTGAGCTGCTAGTCAAATATATCAATTTTGAGGAATAAACCAGGAAGAAAAACCTCTTGAAATTTGCCAATTTGAATTCGCCAACTTGACAATCAAGCTTGTAGATGCTCGAAACGTATGTCTAGTACCTATACCTAAGTATATCAAATTCATAACAATTGTATGGAATCAAGAATTGTTTATGAATGAATGCATCAACTCCCGATCACAAACCAAACAATGAATGAAATTAGTTAACTTATATATATGGATATATTATATACTCGTGTGACGATGTTTGCGTTATGTTAGTTCTGCTTTTTGTTTCCCGGTATACAGTTAATTTGCATGAATATGCGATAAAGATAAAAAAATAGTCTTTTGGTTACATTTGAAACAAATAAAAGATATGAATGTAAGTACTTACAGGCAGTCCTCGTACTTACAGCATGTTGGGTTCTCGAAATACGCGACGTACCTAAATCGAAACGACGTAAGTCGAGACATATTTTGAATTTTATAATATGAAGAATTAAATCTCTTATCTAAATAGGTACTTAGATAAAGTAATTCTCAAATTAATAATTTACTTTTTATCTAAAAGCATTTCATTTTTGTTTTAGATGACTGCGTTAAATTTCTCAAAAAGCAAGCAGCTGAACTTGATATGGGTTTTAAAATATATGAAGTGGTCCCTCAAAAACCGATAGTTGTGTTGACGTGGACAGGACAGCAACCTTCAGAACCCGCTATCTTGCTGAATTCTCATATGGACGTTGTTCCGGTTTTTGAAGTAAGTGGAACAGAACTTACAGAAAACCGTCTGCCAAAACAATGGAAATGGTTTAATAAATATGTAACAGAAAAAAAAAACGGGTTGCACTCCGGAAGTGCCGGCAGAAGTGAAAACTTATAAGTCCGATGTGTTTTCTTGGTGATTTGGACGACAGTTCAATTAAAACACAATTGAGTTTCTCTGTAAGAAAAGAAACGACATTTAAAGCATTAAATGGCGTTTAATAATCGCAATGTCGAACCCAAAATCACAATAATTAAAATATTTAGCTTTTTTATAACAAAATACTTATTTTGACAGTTTCCATAGTTACTTTGACTTTCTATAATAATTATACTTATGCGTCTCTGTAACGGTGTCGCGAGTCCAGAGATTTTATCTCATCTAAAAATATGCGTACCGCGCTAAAAGAAGTTTTCACTTCAAAATCGAAATGATACATGTACGTAGGGGAGACCGGGTATGGTTGTCTCACGGGTTGGTTGTCACAACCATCATAAAACAAAACTGAACGAACGAATATGTTCCATGACCATCGTCGAAGATGCGCGAGAGCGACATCTCCCTCTCCTCTTAATTTCAGACCGTTCTGAAATGCCGTGACAGGAATACGCGAGTTTGTTTGTTTCGCACTGTAAAAGTAAATTTTTGTGCAACTGTGATGAGTGTCGTAAGTATACTTCAATTGTACATAGTAATAAACATTTTCGTTTATCTATGATGATAAATATTTGTTTCATGATATTGTTATATTGTTTTTATCTAACCATTGATAGAAAATTATTTTGAGAGGTTACTTTCCTAAAATGTATTTTGGGGCAGGTTGTCTCAAGTTCATTGGGGTCGGTTGTCACATGTAACAATTAAAACCATCCATGCATGGCGACTTTCATTGTTTGCTTTATAAATTTTGCCTACAAATATACCATTTTTGTTACAGAATTAGCTATCATAATGCCACGGTATCATAAAAGAAAGACTTCTCGAGGACTTGTATCGCCAGAATTAGTGCTGCGTGCTGCAAGAGAAGTGAAAATCCATGGCAAATCTATAAGGTCTGTGGCGAAATATTTAAAATTAATTATAGCACTCTGGCAAGGTATTGTAAAAAGTTTACTATCGATGAGGTCAGCAACACGGGCGTGTTAGTACCATCTACGAAAATAGGCTAACAAAAGCATCGGCAGATTTTTACTAAAGAACAGGAAGAGGAATTGGAAAAGATACAGATACAGAGACAGATGACAGATACACCCGAAAAGACCTATTTAGAAAATAAAAAACAGAACAAGAAGAAAAGAAGACGAAATTAACAAAACGTGTATTGAATAAAAATAAGGAAAAGAAAAAGGTTTCTAAAGCAAAAAAATAAAAGCTTTTTGTTCCTTTATTGATTAGAAATAAGATGTACAAGATGCCTATTATTAAATAAAAATGTTCATTTGAATTAAATAACTGTTTTTTTATAAAGTAGCTTTAATTTAATACGTGACTACCTACCCCAGACATTGTGACAACCAACCCAGACCCGGGGTTAAAAGTCACATTTCCCATTTTTACAAAAAAAATTGAAAAAAATTCACCAGCTAATGTTAGAGAAATAGACTTCATTTCTTCTTAAACTTCAATAGTTGCACTATCTATTGACATATAAATGTTATTTTTAAACTATAAACTTTGGCAGTAATATGTAAAAACATAATATTGTGACTTCCAACCCCGGTCTCCCCTACCTATTATAATTAATCTTTTATTGTATTAGTAATTTCTAATAGTTTCAACTGATTATTACCAGTTAACACCGTTATAATGTGATAAGTAAACGTAATAGATTTGATTGAACGTTTGAGTCCAATGTTTAATTCATATTAATTTCATTTCAATACAATATTTACTTAAAATATTTTGCGCATTTTTAAACTGCAGAACAGCTGGACTTATCCCCCATTTAGTGGCCACATCGACGACGAAGGAAAGATATTCGCACGTGGTTCTCAAGATATGAAGTGTGTTGGCATTCAATACCTCGAAGCTATAAGGAAACTGAAAGAGGCTGGAGTTCAGTTAAAAAGAACTTTGCACGTATCTTTTGTCCCTGGTAAGTGGGACAAATAATCATAATTGAAATGGTTTGACGAAACTCAATAGAAGAAACAAAATAAATTAGTTTCAATTGGATGAAAGAGATGTAATCAAGGTTTAACATTATCATCATCATTAACATATTCAATCCTTATCACTCAAGTGCGTAAGCCACTTTTCAGGCCATAATTTAGGCTGGTTTAGGCTTTTTGGCTCAATATATTTTTGGCTTACTAATTACAAGATTAATGTTTTTTCCAACCATTAAATTCCGACCTTTAAATTAATTTTCATATAAATAGTCTCTTCATTTCATTAGATATTTCTGGCATCTAGTTTTATTTAACACGTTATTTACTTCAGACGAAGAGATCGGCGGCATCGACGGGATGAAGAAGTTTGTTCATACGCAAGACTTCAAAAATTTGAACATTGGATTTGCCTTAGATGAGGGTATGGCGAATCCTGGTGAAGAGTTCATATTATTTAACGGAGAAAGGAGCATTTGGCGTACGTTATATAAAATTAAATATTACCTGCTGTTACGGTGAAGGAAAACATCGTGAGGAAACCTGCATTCCTGAGAGTTCACAAAAAAACAATGCTCTCAAAGGCATGTGAAGTCCACCAACCCGCAGTAGGCCAGCATGGTGGACTAAGGCCTACATCCCTCTCATTGTGAGAGGAGACCCGACCCTGTAGTGGGTCATTAATGGGTTACTGACATGACATGACATATAAATTATAACTTTCTTATTTTTTAAATATTGATGCTAAACGAATATAAGAATGTAACGAATATCATTTGGTAATGAGAAAATTGTATTCGTTTTGTAGATATCATTATTCACTGCAGCGGTCAACCAGGTCATGGGTCATTACTTCTCCCGAATAATGCAGGGGAAAAGGTACATAAAAACATTTTTTGCTTTAACTTTATTTCAGTTTAAATACAGTTATGATGATTTCCTTATTTTCCTTTATTTATTTTCTTTATCATGTATAATGAATACACTGTTTTCACTTTTCGATGTGTATTCCTTCTGGTTTAAAACAAATAAAATGGTATTTTATCGTTTCTGAATTGAATTACTTGTTGGTATTTATACTTATTGTAAATAACTTATTGCAGCTAAGATACATTATTGACAAATTCATGGATTTAAGGGCAGAACAAAAGCGTATCTTGGAAAGTGATCCTAAACTGACCATCGGCGACGTAACTACTGTGAATTTGACCCAGATAAATGTAAGTAGTTGAATGACCCTTCATACTGGATTTTGATTAGACAACTATACAGTTATCCGTTATACCTACTCGTATGTTATACTTAATAGGGGAGCCCAAGATATTAAATGTTAATTAACTCGCATGCCATTGAGACTTATTGGACTTTAAAGATTAAGTTATTTCAAAGATTAAGGGGGCCGTATTGAGCTCCCCAGATATTAATAATATTATCTTAATGTAAGTATTATAACACAAATGTTACTGCCTTGTGGCTCATCAGAAATTTCAGGAATAAAAAAAAATGTAATAATTTCCTCATAAATTATAACAGATTTTTCTAATAATTTATTTTATTTATTTATTTATTAATTGCACATAATTATACATGCCACATTTGAGGCAACATGTAAATGACCGGGTAGGGCGTAGCAAACACTAGAGGCAGCTTTTGTCAAAATTTCGAATTCTAAAATAATTAAAATAATGATAATTAACACTAAATTTGAGATCCCAATATGTATTTGTCAAAGAATTTTACATGTCAACTTATACAATACAATTATCACTAAGTACCTATATTGTAAAATACATTACATTAACATTATACCTAGGACTAAACTACTACTACTACTACTACACTACAAACAATATTTTTATTAAAATGAGCTATTACAATTTTATTAAATGGTTAATTATTTATTACTTATATGTCACCGATCATAGTTCTACATTGCATCTTCTATATGTTTATCCTCCATAAATTCTTTAAGAGAGGAATAGGATTTTTTTAAAGGGATTAACATTAACTTATTTTTAAACATTTTATCGGGTTCTTCGATTCTCTTTAACCTATTAAATATGTAATGATTATTTTTAAGCGAATTGGATAGGATTCATTTACGAGTTGGTAAATCTGAAATAATTATAATTTTGCATAAATATTAATTTTATATTATTTGTTACATGCGGACAGTATTATTATAAATACAATGACTGGTAAGTCAAACACATAGCAATCATCTATAGTAGAGGCGTTTGAATGACCTAGAAATATTATCTCCCCATTATTCTAAATTATATTGCCGGCTATATAAACACACCATAATAGTAGATGGTATCACAAGGGTGCAAAATGATATTTTTACAGCGAGGGCGCTGTTTTGAATCCAGAGCGAAGTGAGGGATTCTAGAGTAGAATCCCGAGCGTTTCTTTAGAATCCTGAACGTAGCGACGGATTCAAAGTACATCGCCCGAGTCAAAAATAATTATATTTTGTCCCTAGTAATACACTCTACTTTTCATCATAGAGGATGAGAAAATGAAAGGCGCCTCATATTCTATTGTGATTGTTGTAGATTTTATACTTATTCTATGTGTTTGAAATAATGTCCAAATCTGGCTCATCTCTAACAATCCGTGAAAATTTACAAAAACGCGGGCTGTAGTTCTGTCGTCTTTATTCAAACAATATTTGCGTTCAATTTTTTTTGGCGCTGAACACTAAGATGTTCCAAATTAAAAAAAGTGCGCGGAAAAGTTAAGTGCCGCGCACTTTTTGAATTTGGAACTTATAAAGGAAAAACTCATTACTGCCTGCTAGAAGTTTCTTAGAAAACACCAACTTTCGAACCAAGGCGAACCAAGTCGTACTTTCCGAATATATGTGATGAAAATGCTATTTACGCAAGACATAATATTATTATGTTGATAATTGAACAGTTCCTATTTATGAGAATTTTAAAAATAAGCTTTAATTGTTTCAGGGTGGCGTGCAATCAAACGTAATTCCTGAGAAGCTGACAGTTGTATTTGATATACGCTTAGCCGTTACTGTTGACCATGAGAAATTTGAAGAACAGGTACATATTATTATATATCTGTTATATTTTAGATGATTGCACGTCATTTTATACCGTTACTAGCTGAACCCGCAAACGTTGTTTTGCGATATAAGTTATCGAGGATAAAAATAGACTATTAAAAATAGGGGTTGTTGATAGAAGGGTGAAAATTTAGGGTTGTATGTATTTTTTGATGCCAAATTATTGAAAAATAAAAATAAAAAAAATTGTCCAAAAACTAAAATAAAAATGATAGGTGTGGAAAACCCTCAAATTCACTTAGGGTTATGAAAAATAGATGTTAGCCGATTCTCAGACCTACTGAATATGCATATAAAATTTCATAAAAATCGGTCAAGCCATTTTGCAGGAGTATGGTAACTAAAACTGTGACATGAGAATTTTATAATAATATAATAAGATACGTATAATACGTATTAAGGTAAATGACAATATTTATAAAGTATGTTGATTTTCAGATAAAACAATGGTTCAAAGAGGTTGGCGACGGTATCACATACGAGTTTGAACAGAAAAATCCCCCTGTGGCTTGCACGAAACTTGATGCCTCTAATCCTTATTGGACTGCCTTTAAGGCGGCAGCTGACGAATTGTAAGAAAATAATTATGTACGATGAAAACTATAAATTTAATTCAATGAAAAGTATATAACGACAGTAAATAAAAATGATAAACGAAGAAATTAAAAACTGAAAAAAATATTATAAATATAATATAAGTATACTTACTATTGTTGCGTTGTTTTAGTTTATTATGGTCATATAAAATAATTTGTGAGAGCTTTTAGTTAAATAATGTTCACTGTGCTATTCTTCTTTAAAAATGTGTACTTGAAATGCGTGTGATGTTGCTTGTGTAATTTTCAAATTATTTGTTTCAGGAACCTTAAGCTGGACTGTAGGATCTTTCCAGGCGGTACCGATAGCAGATATGTGCGCAGAGTCGGTATTCCCGCCCTAGGATTTTCACCCATGAACTACACTCCAATACTATTGCACGATCATGATGAATTCCTGAGTGCCGATATCTTTTTGAAAGGCATTGATATTTACATGAAACTTATACCTGCAATCGCAAATGTTTGATTTAATGGAATGATATTTAAGGCGCTGATAACATGTAATTCAGCAAATTTGCTATTCTTATTTTTCATTTCCAGCAAAAATTACAAAGTATTTTACAATGGGAAAAATATATGTTATTCTAGACCGTATTCCGAACGACAACATAGTCGTCGAAACACATTTTGACAAAGTTGCCTCGATAAAAAAAAATTGCAAAGTTACCCCTTTTCTGAATTCTTATACTAAACTACAACGTTGTTTGTTAATATTTATTCAAATAATTTAACCAGTATATTAGCAGACCTTCGTTATTATCACATCATTGTGTTAATTTTTTTCAATAAGCTTATAAATATTCAGTAAATCAGTAAAATTTAAAACTTTTCTTTCGCGTGCTCCGCGCAATATTTTCGTATTTTGTATTTCTCGCTTACTATTATGGCAATTGACAGAGAGCGCCGAGGCGCGATGCTAGGTGGACGTGCGTCGCTCCGTCATTCCAAAATAATACACAGTTGTCGTATATAGCACAATTTCATAGCTTTGTCTGAGGCTTGTGTGGCGTATTAAGTAGGACGCCAGGCTGTATACGCTGGGGCGTGGGTTCAAATCCGCGTGTGCGTGACTTTATTTTCACTTTTATATAATTATATTTTTATATAATACAAATTTTTACATCGATTATTGATTTTGGAAATTGTTGAATAAATAAGAAGACAGATTTTATTAAGTTACAAATAAATAAAAGTTTCAACGTCAATTTAATAACTTTTTTTTTGTTATAAGCTATACAATTATTTTTGAAATTATAAATTTATCTAAAATTCGTTATTTTTTTTCGGAATTCGGAAATATAAATAACCATTAGATAGCATAATATGAAATAAAAAAATAGTAATACAAAAAACATTTCAATCCAGAATGTCTTCTTATATTTTGCTTCGGGTTCGAACCCGGGTCATATAATGTAGGATTCCCTCCCGTTTTCAAATTGTACTGAAATTCGCGCGACGCGACGTTGCCAAACCGACAGTAAAGAAGACACCGCTACGCGCGGCGTTGCCGTCTAGAATTGTACCTATCACTATCACGGTAATTTTTATAAACGGTTAGGAGGAATAGTGGGGCCGCCGGCTAGGGCTGTGCGTCTTCGTGGATTGATAGGTAATAATACCTATTAGGTATAAAGGAAGTGTTCAATAAAAATGCGTGTTGTTTTTTGATTGGTAGATTTAATTAAAAAACCGTGTTTACGTTTGAATAACAAGTCGGTTTGATAAATTTGCGACCGAGAAATATGTATTTGCGCCTTTACTGAGACGTACGAAATGCTTTATTATTAAATATTTTGTGAATATTTCATGAGTCTATATATTTTTGTTGTTATTAATAACGAGAAAAAAAACGCATGCATTTAAGTTGAAGATTTGAGTTGAAGGCCCAATGGAAATAAACTGAATGTTTTCAAACATAATACATACATCTAATAATATAATCTATAACACCTATGCAAGTATTTATTTTTATTACCTACTAGCTGACCCGGCACACTTCGTTTTGCCATTATAAAATATGTATATTATATCATTGCAGTTTGCATAATAGAAGTGGCATCCATAAAGAAAAATCTTGACGTTTCTAAATGCATGACATTGCCATATGAACTTATGAAGTATTCAATCTGAAAATATGATGTTTGACAGGTAGTACATGGGTAGAACAGTTTATATAGGAAAATGAAATTGTTGTTTTTATTATTTTCTTTACATTGTTTTCAAATTTTCTCTCCGTAAGAACCATCCTCGTACTTAAAGGAATATCCAAAAAAAATTAGCGAAATCGGTTCAGCTCCTCCCGAGATTTGCGCTTAGCAACATATTCATTTTTATATTGTACAAGGTGGAGATGACGTTACCTCATTAATTTAAACCACAAAGATCGTGTACTTAAGTGTGTTAAAGCATACGAAAAGGTTCAGGACCGAAAATAAAAAAAATGCAAATTTCAAACAAAATAATTACACAAATAAAAGACACAAAAAGTAACAGGCTCAAGGTGAAAGGTCATTGACCTGAAACGAAAGGAAGCCAAAAGCGGCTTTTTTCAAACGGTAGGCATAGTACTGCGCCGCCGGCGCGCCGACTGATTTATGGCCTGTGTCGGCTGTGTAACTAGAGGGTTTTCAACAATTTAAAAAATCGTTCCTACTCCCATGCCGGGAGTCTAGGTTCGATTCCAGCTCTCGCCTTTCCTAAAACCACGTGATGAAACCTGTATGTCTCAGAATACATGTTTTTACATGATAGACGAATTAACTGGTTATACAAAAACCAGTTAAATCGTCTATCTGTCTTTTACTCGATCTCGTGACAAATTTACTTGCTTTTATGTGGTTAGGTATTATTTGAGGCCATCGAAAAATTTGAGGGTAATAATATGCAATAACATTATGAAGCTTGTTTCAAGCCTCTTTAATATTGTAAGAAGAAATTGAATTGTTGGTTGACATGTTTAGGTACTGCTGAATTATTGAATTTTTAATTTAATAGTGATTTAATAGCGAAACAATGGCATTCTGGGTACATCCTCTGAAAGAGAAGACCGTGTTTTATTTATTTTTTGGTGAGATGAATAGAAAACATAGGTATTATATGGTCCTTTGATGGAGAATAATAATAAGAAGTTTTAGGTGTTCAATAAAAAAGCTCCGCGTTTTAAAATCACATCATTACTAGAGTCGTCCATATTTCTTTAAAACTGGAAACAGTGCCATCTATTGACGATGTTGTCCACATTTCTTTAACACTTGAAACAGTGCCGATTTTATCATTTTATTTAGTTCTCATAGAGTCCGCTCCACTAACAGTGGCGCATGAGGGGCATGGGGTAGGCGGGAGCCGCGAGCCGAAGATGCCCGATTCCTAAAATCATCGGGTCTTGTCAGGCTCTTAATGCTTGGTTTATGATGAACTATTAACAAATATTATTATCTAAATTTATATCCATATTTTTATGTATTTTACGTGTTATGTAACCCTAACAATTATACCTAATAGTTTTATTTTATGTTGATTTTATAAAATTATATTTTATGATAAAATTATATTTTAAGATTATGGACCAATTTATTTTATTACGAAAGTTTTTTGTGTATATTTTATGTTACTTACTTTTGATGAAAACAGTATTCAACTAAAACTTAAATTTATAGTGTTAACTTATTATTAATGTAAACAATAATATCTAATCCAAATTATAAAGCATAACTACAAAGATGGTTGCCTGGGTTTCTTTTAAGTACTTACCCAGAGCTTATAATAATATTATATTGTATAAAAAAAGCACTGCAGCTTTATAGTGCTGTACCGTTATAAAAATAATTTTTATTCTGTGAGGTGAGGTATGACATGAGATTGACAACTGTCAATGTCAATTAGTTTTGAAGTTTTGTTTGTTAGTTATACCATGATGTTGATGTACATTATAATGGTGCGTTTCCACGCTTGCCAAGGCTCGCCAAGTGTCCACAAGCCCCAAGCGTCCACCAATCTCGATTGGCATTTGGAAGCCGTTTCCACGCTTGCCAAGCCTCGACAAGCCTCGACAAGCGCAAGCGTGGAAAGAGGGCGTTTGGCTTGGCTTGCGTAAGCTTGTGGTCGCTTGTATCCGATCCGGTCTAGTGTCGGTTTTTGGACACAGATCAAAGGGCGCTTGCGGCAAGCGCTTGCGTCGCGTTCACACGTTGGCGCGCGCTTAGTAGCCGCTGTGATCTCGCGACGAAAGCACGTATGTCTAGTTCTATCTTAAAAATGTTAGTTACGATACTCCTCCGAAGCGGCTAGACCTATTTTTATGAAATTTTACATGCATATTCAGTTGGTCTGAGAATCGGCTACTATCTATTTTTCATACCCTTAATGATAAGGATTGTCCACCCCTAACATTTTTATTTTATTTTTTGGACAATTTTTTTTATTTTTTAATAATGTGGCATTAAAAATACATACAACTCTAAATTTTCACCCTTAGTTATTTTAGTAATTTAATAATGTTTCATCCCGCTCGATAACTTATAATAATATGGCAAAACAACGTTTGCGGGGTCAGCTAGTTTGAAATAAAAGTAGGAACCAAACGTAATGGCGGCTACAAGTTCGGTGTCCGACATGCTTGGATGTACGCAGCACACTGACGCGTTCACAAGCGTGTAAACGGCTTCCAAATGCCAATCGAGATTGGTGGACGCTTGGGGCTTGTGGACACTTGGCGAGCCTTGGCAAGCGTGGAAACGCACCATTAAATAAAAGTAGGAACCAAACGTAATGGCGGCTACAAGTTCGGTGTCCGACATGCTTGGATGTACGCAGCACACTGACGCGTTCACAAGCGTGTAAACGGCTTCCAAATGCCAAATTGTGGACACTTGGCGAGCCTTGGCAAGCGTGGAAACGCACCATAATATTACCTATACTTATTATTTTAGTACTTTAGTACCTGTTGGCTGTATGTGTATAATAAAATTAATAAAATGTCAAACAAAAGTAAATAATACCAATAGTATAGCAAATTAGCAATAATTAAGAGGAAATAAATAGAGATTAGTGAAATAATAAAGCCTCGGAAACCCAAGCAAACAACAGAGCCTGTTCAACTTTTCATTACATTCAGGGACATTTAAATATATTTAGTGTAGATACGATAAACGCGATGAATAAAATTTGTCGAATGTGTTTAGAGGAAGGTGTACTTTCTTCCATATTTACAAGAAATTTTAATTTATCATTATGTGACATGATAGAATATTGCACTAATATAAAGGTAAATAAACACTCAACATATTGATATATTTCAACCCTTATTAGTCAATAACTATGCAATCTATTCTATTCTATATTAGTAGTAAGTTTTGTATGCTTATAAAACCTTCCTTCAACAAGATTCGAAAATTTTTCAAAAAGTGAAGTTCTTAGGTTATGAGTATTTGAATAGTTTATAATTTTATATCATTGGCTGACTAACTAATGATCACATCTACAAAGTAATTGAACTGTAAGTATTTAAATTTCAGATCAGTAAAAATGATGGTCTACCAGAGCAAATGTGTAGTAACTGTGTGTATAAATTGGGAGTTGCATACCACTTCAAACAGACATGTGAGAGTGCTGACATACGATTGAGACAATATTTGGGGCTTCAGGCACCAATCAAGTAATTTTTTATCTCTTCAACTTTAGTATAATTTTTAATCTTTCTGGTAATCAAGCTGCTATTCAAATTTTATAATAAGTATATCAATAAAAAAAGTTATTTACATTTATAGAAATAAATGTCTAAAAATATTTGGGTACTAATAATTTACTTTTTACAGATCTAATGATGTTGCTGTTATGACAGATCCATTGGCAAGTACTTTTGTGCATTACTGATGATGATTGAAGAAGTACTGAGACTTAGGATAGTTACTTACAATTTAAAATTTGTTTGTCGTACTGACATTTCTATTTGAAATCCATTAATAAATACTTATAGTTACAATTTTTTACTGCTACAAATTTCATTATGAAGTTCAGAGTGCTGTAATTTTGAGTTTTATGTACAAATTCTATGGGTATTATTTCTTTAATAGCTTTACTGTTAACTAATAGGTATTGATAAAAGTAATGAGTTTCTTTTTCTTTCAGGTTAGTGCTCCGATAACTATTATAAAGAAATGGTACATAACAGATAACAATTTAATATTAATTAATGGTGAACATTAATTTATTTTGTTTTAAATTGAATTTTTCCTTTCAGTAAATGTAAGTCAGAACCAAAAAAGAGCAGCACAAATTACAAAAGGAAGCCAGAATCAGAGAAATTGAAGCGAGGTCCTAAACCAAAACCTAAGAAAGACCACACCTGTTTTCATTGTAACAAATCATTTAGATGTGAAGCACAGTTAGAAATGCATATAAGGTTTGAAGTGTACTTCTTTATGGAGAGATTAGAACTGTGTTGTCACCATAAGTAGAGTGCAACTCAAACAAGAGATTGGCATTCTTGTGTTTACAACAATTAAGAAAAAATACTAGAATGGGAACGACTGAGCGAATAGAAATGAGCTTGCTCTATCATCTTCCTTTGGTGGTGTAAACCAAAACACAAAAGTCTTTATTGGTGTAAAATCAAACTTATTTTATTTAAGACGAATTAAGTCACAAAGGAGTTATCCCTTCTCAGTGTTAACCAGATGGAAATAGTATGATTGGTGTAGCTAGGACTATCTTCAGTTGGGTCTGGTTGGTAGCCAGCTAAATCAAATCCAGCCTGTAAAACATTTAATGGTGGGCACAGCTGTTCCTTTGCCCAAGAATAGTGCTATCAATACCATTAAAACATAAAAATCATTACAATAATCATTAGATACTTTGATCTAGTAAGCTACATAGCCCTTAAGATGTTTTGCCTTTTTCAGGACCCATACAGGAGACAGGCCATTTGTATGCATGTACTGTCCTCGGAGCTTCACTCAGAAACACAACCTAACTATCCATTTACGCATACATACAGGAGAAAAGCCATTTCAGTGTGAAGTTTGTAGGTGAGTTACTTCTATATTAAGCCGTAATTATCTACTGAGAAATAGGATTTTTTTACAATACAGTACTCCTATGGGATGTCGCTAGCTATAAAATCGTAAGTCATTGCATAAATTGTTTGTTTTACAATACAGTACCAGGACAATGAAAGTTGATGGGTCTTACATACCTAAAACTTAGGTTATGGTACTAATAATGAGGAGTCTTACTTTTTTAAGGTTCAATTACTTAAAAGAATAAATAACTACATATTTCAATGGATTTCTATGAAATATTCTTCCAGCAAAAGGTTTGCAGCTCAAGGTAATCTACAAGCCCACCTCAAAATTCACACTGGCCAAAAAGATCATGTAAGTTTAAAAAGCCTAATTATGCAAAGCCTATAAGTTACATTGGGTGCAGTCAGTACTAGGAGGTTGAGACCACTTGAGACCAACTGATTGAATTGCATGGGCACATTATTTAAGCTCTGAGGATTTTGAAAATATTATTACAAACAAAATAATAATAATAATAATATTTTTTATAAACATTATTTCTGTTTCTGGTCTGGGTGTGTTGTGTTCTTGTTTTGTGTGTCCATGGCGCCCACGACACAGGGAATCCTAGTGTGGGGCTATGAGTGTGAAGGGTTATTTATTATGTGTTGGTTGGCATCTAGCCCTAAATACCAAAAGCGCTGGATCAACATGTTGGTTATGTTTCACATTCTCCTTTGTTGAGGGCAAGACCCAAACCTAGCAATCAAGCATGATGTTGCTTGGCTAGCAATCTATACAATCTGTGGAATTATCTGCACACAAAAATCCCTAACAACAATTATGCTTTACATTTTAGGTGTGTTCACTGTGTGAAAAATCATTTATTACATCCAGTGAACTAACACGACATATGAACAAGCATAGAGGAGTCAAGAGTTTTAAATGTGATCTATGTGGTGCGGGATATATTCATCGCAGAGACCTTGTGAGTAGCATTATTTAGAAAACTAAGTTAACTATAACCAGGCCTGTCCCACTCCCCGTGTAGGTATCAAAAATGTACCTACGCTACAACGGCCCCTCCAAAACGGCTAGTCAGTGGGGCCTTACGCGCGAGCTGTGAGTGACGTAGGTACGCGTAAGGTTTGTTCCGTTTTTCCTTTGATTATATAGGTACTTCACTTGTTCGTTGCATTGTTTAACACATAGAGAAAAAGATACTGTGCAGTGTTTAATTATCTTAACAAAGATATCGATTTAGATTCATTTATTTTTTAAAAGAACACAACCCCGTTTTTCGTCAGAAAAGGTAAGAGTTACGTGCTAGAAACAGATGCAGGTATCTATCAGCTTGGGAGATAAGTGCTGCGCGATCTGAATTGAACTTAATTAATTATGAATACATAATAATTAATTTAACTTAATTAATTATTATGTTATAGTGGCGGTGGAGTGTGTCCTTTAGTAGTCACAAATTAAACTCTCTACCACTATATACATATTTTATTTACATCTTAATATTTATATTTAAGAAAACTAACATAACAAATAATCTAGGTATATACAAATCGAGAAGTAAGTGAGAATGATTGACAGGAAGAAAAACCAAAAGAAAAATGTTGAAATAAATTCGAATTTAAAAAGTGAACAAATCATAAAAACTTCTTGTTGCTACAATGTATTCTGTGCTATAACGTAAGAAGTACTTTGACTCACCTCTTTCAGCCTCTATCTGATAGTGGATATCCCCCATAGATACCCACTATCGTCAGTAACCCATTAATGACCCACTACAGGGTTGGGTCTCCTTCTCACAATGAGAGGGATGTAGGCCTTAGTCCACCACGCTGGCCTACTGCAGGTTGGTGGACACTATAATCCTCATAATTTCCCCTAGTATAAAAAACCATTGACTAGATTGTTAGCTGCTACTTATGACGATTCTTACCCATAAAACATTACTGTGTGAGCCCATAAACTCACAAAATTAAGTGTTCTGTAAGGTTAGTGAAATTTAGTGTAAGTATATTATGTGTGGGACATAAAAATATATTTTTTTCTTTTTCACAGAGGTTACACAACTTACGGAAGCACCCCAACAATACACATATAGATATAATTGGCATGGAGAAACCTCCAGAAAAGCCTCTAGCGTTAAGGGGCCACTTCATGGCAGGGATGGCTGACAAAAGCCAACCCCAGACATTGGTGCAGGAACCTGAGAGCTGCGCATATGCTGTGAACACAGCGCCTAACATTATAACGCTGCCCTTTAATAGAATTCAGTGAGAGTACTAGTCAAGTGCAGTTGTGATCTGCACAGATTTAACTTGTTGGCTGAAATATCGAAAATGTGTGTTTTCAAGGGCTAGTCTATGTGGCTGTTTTCCTGGTGTGTCAAGTTCAGCACATGTTTAGGCCAACCGGCTCTGATCATACTGCGCTCAAGTATGGGGTGGGTACAACCTGTATCACTTTGGGAAAATATTTGTATGAGTGGACGCTCACATACATTTATCCTGTGGCTAGATTTGCAGCTGCAGTCATTGTTTGCCAAGAATCAGCACCACAGCCAACATGTTTAAATTACATTTATTTATGAAAATCTAACTTCCAAAGTGTTTGTTATAGGGATGATATGGATATGAAATTTAGGATATGGATAGGTTTCGGATATAGGCATGATTATCATACCGGATATGGATATGGATGCAGATATGAAATTATTTCGGAATATCTGATAGTTTTGGATAATTATGGTTATGGATATTAATTTTTTAAGCTTTTACTGTTACATTTTGCAGAATCGACAGTCAATTCATCAAATAATTATCAAATTACACTTGAATTACAAATTACAATCAATTCCGTAACACAACACTTTTGTTTCAATTTTTCGACCTATTTGTAATAACTTGTCATAAATGTCTCAATTAGGCTCCACCCCTATCCAATATTATCATAAACTTTTATTTCAGATTTGGTTATGGTCATGGTTATTTTTTTATATCGGATATCCGATAGTTTCAGTTACGGTTACAGAGCTCCCTAACATTCCTAGTTTGTTAGTATATTTGTAAATTTAAAAAGGCAATGTAGTGACTAACTGGTCAGTGCCCAGCAGAAATCACTGATGACAAATATTTAAAACTTGGAGAGGATGGCAAATGGTTGTATATGGTACTAATGATAAAAGAAAATATTTGCATTTTATATGTATGTGGTTAATGTGGCATAAATATTAGAAAATATACTGCAGTAATAAATCACTGATTGTTTTATTTCTTTTCTATAATCAAGAACACAACAATGTACAGAATTTAATAAAATTAAATGGTTTTACTTGCACTAGGTATTCACTATCATCTTTCAACGGATTGGAGCCCAAGGTTCCAAGATGTCACCAATTTTCTTCCTTTCTGTAAAGAACAGAATGTTTATGAATGAATAAGCATGAATACTTCATTAATGTAGAATAAGCAGTAATAGCCTAGTAAGTAGCTAAGAATAGAGGTACCTGTTCAAATCTCAGTGGCAATTCCATTCCATTTTATTTATTTGCACTAATTGTGTGACAATAAGATGGTAAATGGTATAGTAAATAAGATCTACATATGCCTAAATAGGCACGCACAAAAATTAATGAATTATAATTACCAGGAATTGGGAAGTCTTCCGGGTGCAACTCAATGTAATGTCTGTAAACTGCATCTTTCTCTGCAAAGTAATCGTCACGTTTTTGTTGTACATATAATAATCCGGCCGTCCATGCCGCAGTAGCGATAATATGCTTCTGTATGCCTGAAAATTTTATATGACATGATAATCGTAGGATACACTATTTGTTTTAGTTATTTTATTATGTAATTACCGCTGAAGACAGGGCGCCTTGTGCCGAAATTCAAAACAATTCCGCTGCATACTCCAAAGGTAACACCTAATATATAGGACCAGTGTTTATTGAGAAACGGTATTTCCCTCCCTTCATTTCCTAGTTTCAGCAATTCAATAGCAGGCAGTTGTGAAGCCATTTTTAAGAAATTATGATGGAAAATAGTCTCCTAAACTTTTTGCACTTTTGCAGTCTTTTTGACATTGACAGCTGACAAAGGCAGAAAAGACATTTTTTTTCTTGTTATGATGGCGTCTCGGCCTTTTGGCCACTTTGCCAATGACAAGTTGGGAACAGTCAGGAAAAATTTATTTGATATTTTGACATTCTTCTTTTTTCATTCTCCTTTCTTCTAAGATGGCACCACGTGATTTTGCACATTGCTTATATAAACTATGGAACTAAAAGCAATGCAAAATTGTTACGTTTACAATGCGTTTACATAGCTTAAAAATTTGTTTAAGCTTGATTGAAGATATTTTGACCACATCTATTTTCATGCAAACTTTTCTGTAGAGTAGGTACCATTCTTTTATATCATACATTCCCAAACTTTTATGGACGACGGCCCTCTTTACAAGAAAGGAAAAGTTTATTAAAACGATTTTCATCTGTGTCCATTTTATTGGAATAACTTTATTTATTAACAAATTATAATTCATTCTCTTTTCTCTGGGCCGAAGTTCGTGTCGTGATTAATATTCTTTTTTAAACACAAAAATCAAATTATAATAAAAAGATTTAACTCTGACTAAATAAATAATAACAAATATGTACATGTACCTATCTAAAATATAATATTAGGTATAGTCAATGTGGGGAAGACCGTCAAAGTTTATTTTAATTTTGAGATTTTTATTTTTGAGACCTTATTGTAGGAGTCCTATTCTTTCTACAATGATGATATTTGGAGATATTGAACAGTGCACCTTTGTTTACATTTTGAAAAATTCAAAACAGACGTACATGAAATAGCTTTACAGATATCGATGGTAATTTAAAATATCACCGGGTAGACGCTACTTACCCGCCACTGGGTAAAATACACCAAATTAACTACAATTTAATAAGAACACGTGAGTAGTAATCAAAAACAAATCGTGCTAATACAAACTGAATCTATACCTATTCTTGATAATATTTTGAAAAATCAAAGGAAAAATGGCGAATTCTTCATAAAATTAGGGCCAGGAGTATTAAACGTTGTTTGAAGAAATAAGAGAAAGAAAGAAAGAAGTTTCCCCAATCATCCCATTTCTATATCCCTGTCGATATATTCAAAAAAGCCAACCCATCAAGATATCTATCGAAATATTCAAAAAGCTGTCTCCACTTAAGATTCAAAATTTTGTATATTTTTCATAATTCTTATCCCAAAACATCCTGAAAACCAACACAATGACCAAGAATTCAACAAAGTCAAGCCACCTTGGATTACAAAATTAATATATTTTTCATAATCTTCATCCCAAAATATCTCGAAAACGATAGGTACCCATGATCAAGTGTTCAAAAAAGTCGAGTCTGCCACCTTGGATTTCAAATTGAATATAGTCTTCATCATCCTCATCCCAAAATATCCTGAAAATGTCATCCATAGCCAAATATTTAAAAAAATTGTCCGAAAACTTGGATTGGTTATACAGGATGAATTTTTCAAGTGTGCGTGGATGGGGAAATCCGAAACCAGGAATATCGAAAAATGCTGAAAGGAGTCTGGGGACCGCTTCACCCAGACGGACTTACCCAACACCAGCTTTTTGGATATGAAAAAAAACATATTTCAAAAATTTAACTATTTTTTGTTATTAAATACAAAAATAGATTATTCTAATAACATCAAATTAAAACCTAATAAACTAAAATAATGAAATAAACTAAAATTTTTTTGTTTCATATTAATAAATCACAAAAGTAATAAATTAATAAAGACGTTTTAGAATCATATTCTATGAAAAATACTTATAAAACACGTCAAAATAACTGGTTGACCAGAGGTCGTTTTGGTCAAAATGAACTCTCAAAACACCAAAAATTTTTGTAGGCTATTTTCATTACAAAAACGCCTTATATCCTGATCAATTTATGTTTATTCGAACAAGCATAGATAAATGTTAAAATTACTGTGCGGTATATTGTCGTAAAGTTGTTATAATTTGCGAAAAGCCCAGTAGACGGACTTACCCACATTGACTATAACGCGCCCCCTGATCCTCGCGCCCCCCTGATCCTCGCGCCGTAGTCTGCAACCTAATTAGCCTAAGGGTAAATCAGCCTCTGTGTGCTCCAAAGTATCATTTAGCAACCTTTAAAAGTGAATAAATAAGTATATCTATACATACCTACATAGCAACTTAAAATAACAGTTCAGCACAATTTTTAAGAATTTATTTATATTTTTAAATTTCGGTTTCTATCTCATAACTCTGCTCATAATTGTCTGAAAATTCTAAATGTAAATGTAATGTAATGTAAAACAGCAAAAAACCGAAATCTCATCTCTATAAAGTGAATGTATTTTATTATAAAAACAAATGCAAAAAGCATAAAGTGTATGAGATTCCTTAAATTCTTGTTACAATTTTCATTTCCGAATACGGCGTTAAGGTACGCTTCTAAAAACGGATTGGTTATTCCTTTACGTTCTTAACGTTGTGAAGTCGTCTCATTTTCTGTGAATAGGTATGACGTACAGATAAATTGCTTTATGTTCATTCATAATTCATAAAGTCATATAGCTGCTTTGATTTTAATTTGAGATTAATTTAAAACTTTCATAAAACTAGATACACCTCATTCCTTGAGAAGAAATTTTTGAAGTGAAAACTTCTTTAAGCGCGGTACGCATATTTTAAGTTGAGATAAAATCTCTGGACTCACGACACCGTTACGAGACGCAGCTATAGAAGCATAATAATATAGAAAGTCAAAGTAACTAAGGAATGGAAACTTTCAAAAGGAAATATTCATAAACAAAATGCGTCTCATTAGTTGGAACTATGGAAACTGTCAAAAGGAAACATTCATAAAAATAATAAGTGTATTTTGTTATAGAAAAAGCTGAATATTATAATTACATAGGTACCTATGTATTGTGATTTTGGATTCGACATTGCGATTATTAAACGATTTTAAATGCTTAATTTATTGCTTTTTGGGCGCGTTAGATCTCGCTAAATATAAGTATTTTAAGACCATTTTTGGATTTTTTCGTTGAGCAGTTTCATGCTTGTTTTTAGGATGAAGTGAGAATGCGTGTCTATAAATTTGACAGACACTTAAAAAATTGAGTTTTGCACATATTTAAAAGTGTAGTATTAACGATATCAAAATTACTTATCAACACGACGAAAAATATTTGCCAGTGTGCGGTTCTCCCAAGTGTCATTACACACTCCAATTGCAATTTCAATTTCATCACGCCGATCTAGCTCCGAATTAGGTACGATATATTTTCATTACATATATTTCATCCAGCCTCGCGGAGGTAATGTTGAGATTTCGCCTGGTTTATCGCCTTTCGGGCGCGTTTTGGCGTGTGCTGTTATATCTTGAATAAAAAAGGTTAAGCATTTCTGATTTGAGACTTGCGTAAGTTGCGGGAGGGAAATTTTCGATAAGGAAGTAAACGGGTTTGATCGTTATTCTACTCCTACTATAAATTTAGGTGCGTACTGTGGTGCTTTAATAAGAGGCTACAAACGATTTTTGTCGTGAAACCAACTATGTCACACAACCTATGTCAGAGTGTCCATAATATCCTCAAAGGAATGTGAGGCCTGCATCAGGTTTACCCATATTATTAGCATTGTTTAAGAAGAGACGCCGACGCCGTATTGGGTCACTTAATAGTTACTACCTATGTTACAACAAATCTAAATCTATCGAAGAATGTAAATAAGAGTTTGAAGCAAGTTCGTGATTGAAAAAGAAATTATTAAAACATCTTTAATAAGCAGAAATGAAATTTTTATTTCTATTTATGGATCTTAAGAAAGATTAGAAAGTTATAAGGTTGAAATGCTTTGACATCGTGTTCAGTTTACCTGTTCAGTAGTGAAAAGCTAATTAGTGCGCTCCTGAATAGAATCTAGAATCTAGATAGAGTAGGTACTACCTGCTATTAGGGTAAATACTTGATACCTACATAGAAGTAACTAACTATTAACTATTCTATCTACTGTAGGTACCTACTTACCTATGTACCAACCTATTACCTTCCTAGCACTTAATGAACGTATGTTTTTTTCTATATTCGTCTTAAATGTATATCAACAAATGTATTTTGTGTTGACTTACGGTGTAAAAATTTGGTTTACGTAGGTAACAAGTTAACTTACCCGTGATATCGCTCAAGAAAGTTGTATTTACCTATGTTTCGAAACGGATCTTGATTGTCATTGTGCCGCAACATTAAAATTTGTGGCTGAAGAGCCAATAACTTAAGTACTCGTATAGGTTCTTACGATTAATACTTTGACGATTATTTTAGAAGCTTATTGAATTATTGCGAGCTGCACACCAAACTATACATTTTTGTGTACCTACCTTACAAATATTACATTACAGTCGCATAATACTCACTAAGTAGAGATCGAGTGGAATTAACGAATAATGGGCCGTACGATTGCTTGTGTATGCTTGTGTGTAGCGTTTCGGAGAGAAATCAGTGGTCATTTAAAATCTCTCCACGTTCTCTGCCCAGCGGCTGTTGATTAGTGGGCAACTGTTAGTGGGCTACATTTGTTATCATACTTAATTATTCATCATTTAAAATCGTCGTGGGCAACAGCTAGTTGATAATATTAACCGAAAACCGACATAAAACATTTATCCCGAAGCTCGGTTACGGCGGGATCCATCCGCAAATATTTACTGAGCAGATTGGTGCACCCTGCATCCCGTATTATGTGGGTTCACAGAGAAATTGATTTTCACCACATGCTTTGTTTATTAATTTAAAAAAAGTACTAAAGGTTGTTTGTTATCCTTTGGACATTTCACGTGAGATCGCGTTAATTACTTAAAATCGCGTTGATCTAAGATGAAGTATCTAAGTACCTACCTATCTACTTAATTAACGCAATTGGTACGTTCTTCGAGCATTTCATGAATTCACGTAAACTCGTTAAGGGCTTACGAAGTGGTGATAACATTGTATTATGAGAATGATGTCTACTTGGAAACTCAAAACTAGTTCTTGCTAAGGGCACTGGAACGCGTTTGAAACGTAGTAAGTTTTAAAGATAATAAGTAGATACCTACGTCAAGCAGTACTCAAAATGAGAAAACTAAATCAAGTTTGTAGGTACTGTAACTTGTTGAAGTTGGTAGACAAATATGATTTAACTTTAATAACTTGTTTACTTTGCACAGGGGCGACGAAGTCGATATAACTTTTCGAGTATTTGTTTATTTGTTAGATAGTTTGCTTAACGTGTTTGAGTATCGACGCTTTGACAAATATTTTCACTACAAAATACCGTTACCGAAAATTGTAGGTAACAAGGATTTTCGTTTAAGTTTTTACCTGTTTCTTCTTATGGGATAGGTATATCGCAGCCTCTTACAGCATTGGTCCATCAAAGGACCCTGTCAGCCTGTCTACTTGATGAGATGGAGTTTGGAGTTGCTTTATTCTGTTTACTTGTGGTACTTGTTATTCTCAGTGATTTATTTGAAATATCTGGCGTGATCGTGTTACGGTTGCTAGGTAAAACATTTTAGCTGAACTTCTTCATCCCCTGGGGTTTGGATCAGTATCCTGGAATTCTTTTATAGTTAAAAAATCTACTCATGTTCACTCAAGGCTCATTTTCATTGATCGATGACTCCGGAGTGTCCCCAAATGCGGGATAGCGACTAATGAAATTACGGAGCCGATATTTAAACAAAACCAACGACGGTTACTGCATGACGTCCCATGGCATGCTGCACCCCAAATGCAGGTTGTAAAGACCAATGAAAACGAGCCCTCACAGGCTCTCACTATAAAATTGATATTAAAAATCAAGCCCAAAACCCTCTTAAGACGGGCAGGCGTTTATATACCATATACAGTTCCTATTGTAATGGTCGTGCGTAGTAGCAATTAGAAATATTCAGCAAATGGATGGCGGGGCGCTGTGCCAACATCGTAGCGAAGCTGACACTCATTCATTCTGTACAAACACGTTGCTCGTATTTCTGTTGTGTGGCCTGAGAGACAATCAATAGCAATAGACGTTGTTTATGGCGCTGGCTAATGTCGCCATCGATTGTCCAAGTCTCTTACTCTTATTAGGACTCCTAATAGCCAAGTCGTTCAACGTCAATATCAGCCGCTCGCGATAAGTTTGTCGTATGCCAACTTCATTGTGTACATTTATTTGTCGCATGTCACTGTATAATGTCAGTTGGGATAGTTGCGTACAAAAATCATTTATGATTTAATTTTGCCGTGTTGGTTCCTCGGTCGGTTGTGTTGTATTGTATTGTTACTACCAATTAGGACAAGGCCTTTGGCAGTACCTTAAGGTACATACTTCATTAAATAAAGGTTCATAATTTTTTGTCAGGTAACAGTCTTCCAGGCGGATGATTTATCTATATTTACGAGTATTAACTAATATTCAGGAAGTAAAATATAAACACATGACACAGGCTCAATGGGACATTGGGAAAGGCTACCTTCCAGCGGACTGATGTGAGCTGATGATGAAGAAGAAAAAATATACTTTGATTCAATTTATAACGGTCCTTGAATGTTGGACTATTGTAAATTAAAGAAATAAGGTCTAAAGTGGTCACTAACGACGAACATTAAACTTCAAATTGCCGATGAACCGTGTAAGAATTTAAATGGATGTATTGCTATTGCAGAAAATAATAAATAAATATCTACCGCTCATAATCCCACTAGGATTATCTATGTAGGCGAAAAATAAAAATCAGGCATCCATACTTACAGAAGATTTTGCTCAACGACCCAAGTACCTCGTACTCGTATGTAAGTTTGTATGTAGTAGTAGTATGTACAATGGTTTCCCCTATTAAATTGAACTACATTAACTGCGTAAACAAGGAAAAATACACAAGTTCATTAATTTACCATAATTACCGTTTTATCCTATCGAATCAGGTCATCGGTGGAAGTGGACGGTGCACAAACATTTGCCTAACGAATTGCCTGCGCTTCGTACATCGGCGTCATGAAGATTGAGGACATATTGAGATAGTTACGTATGACCATTGACTATACGCGTAAAATAAGATTACCAATTAACAAGTCGACCCGGCGGCATCGCCAATTTTGTGCATCTATTCAAGGTACATCTGAGTTAAGCTTCTAAGTAGATATCTAACTTAGAAGTACCTGGCTCTGTTACTTTTGCTTAAAATACTAAAGGTATAAGTACTTTTACATTGTACACGTTTTATTACACAAGCTTTTGTCATGTTTCGTATGGAAGGGTGATAAATAAAGATTTCCTGGTTCTATATTTAACATTCACGGAAGAGACTTCTCTTCCGGGAACGTTAAATATAGAACCGGGAAAATTAAGGAAATATTGTCCATTCAGGTAGCAGATAGCTTACAATTTCGACTTTCATAAAAGTATATTAGTGTGGGTGTATCTTTTGTCGTATCTTTGCCAAATCTAACTGGCTGCGAAATTGCTTTTTGCTGCTTTTCTAACTTTTTGATTGTCACCTTCAGCTGAAATAAAAATTCAAGTGGGTGCCCCACGGTGCTGCTGTGAAGAATATTATTCTAGCTGACCTCGCCGGTATCGCTATGTCATTTATTTCTTAGCTTATATCTTATTGATTGATATAAATATTGTTTATTAAGTAAGACAAAATTAAGCACACACAGGTGTCAAATTAAATTAAAATGCTTTCGATGGGTCAACACTATGACTATTACCGTGGTTGTACGCCATTTACCCTCATAAAACAACACATTGTAACAGTAAGGGCATATTAATTATGACCACGACTATCCTCTTAACGTCATAATTTTGATTGTGAGAGAATATCTAACTGACAATGCAAGCAATGTACTGTGTGCGTAGTGCGAGTTGCACAAAATTGTTCGAGTAACTTCACCGTCGCGTTAATCGACTATACGCTAAGCGCCAATTCCGCCAGTTTGTCATCTTAGCCACAAGATGGCGCTGCTTCAATCCCATAGAAATCGACGTATTCGCGCTCGATACGTTCAAGCGAAAATGCACTGCAGCACACTGATCACTACGATATATTTAAAAAAATAACGCTTCACACTCATGGGGCTGTGGCGCCAGACAAGAATTCCCTGTGTCGTGAGTGCCACAAAACAAGACCAGAAATAGAAATATAAACTCATCATTTAAATTTCTGCACCGTTGTGAATCGAACCCAACGGACTTGCGGACTATCCGCGCAACGCACGCGGCGGCGTTTTAACCACTGAACCACACAACATTCAAGACATAAGACAAATATTGGAACCTACACAAAAAGTTAGAGTATTTAATTAAACACATTCAGTTTAATTTGTAAAATTAAATATTGAAATTTACGACCGTTTTATACTTACGTCACCCTTGCGGGAAAATCGCCATTCATTAATCCCCTACTTATTTGTAATTTTATGTGCACTGTGGACTAAAGGAAATGCAGTTTTTCCTTTTAATGAACCCATTCAACGGATTCACAAAATTTAGTGTTCTTTTTAATTTTTAATGGTCGTAGAAATTCGGACAATTTTATTTATTGTTACAAAGTCCCTACCTATAATGTTTGAACGAAGGTAACTTAATAAATTTCGATTTTTATTAGGATTTAAGTAACTTCTTTTCATGGACACGAAACTTCAACCTTTTAAAGGTTTAAGTTAAATAGTATGACGCGTCACTGCTTATGAAATTTAAAGTACCTACAAGTGGTCGCTTCAAACAGAGCAACCACGTCTTCCCAACCGAAACCAAGACATGAAGAAGCGACTCAAGATGAGCTACAATATTTCTGTCAACTAACAAAGTTAACTTTTATAAAGGTACCTATAAAAAGTAACTTTGGATGCGCTAATTTGTTTGGGAAACTTAGGTACTGCTGAGATAAATTAGAGACTAAGTGCTCAGGAGCAACCGCATCCATTTACAATTTTAGTAATTACTCTGAATTGCTTTGAATTGAATAACAAATTGGTTTCCTAGTACGTCTACTCAACGCCGGCCTAATGAGTAGTTTAATCTGACAAATTGGTTGCCCACACAACTACGTCGGAAGCAAACTGAGCCTACTAATTGTTACCAGTATCTTATCCAGGGAAAAATGAGGGGCGGTAAAAAGGTACCTGAGACTCTTCCTCCTCACTTTTTAAAATTGAAAAATAGCCGTTTTTGGTTACACACAGATTAATTAACCTTCAGACCGCCTCAACAAGTTACATTATTACAATATAAGTGATGCATCCAAACGCCATGGTATGCCACCATACATGTCGTAAGTAACAAAACTAAAACTGAATAAATAATTAACATGAAAAATTAACAACACATGTTGGTTTTCATATCAAGATAAAGTAACGTCACTCTTAGTATAAAATTATCGTAAGTAAGTTTATTACCGCTTAAAACTCGAAAAATTATTTATTTGTTTTGCACGGAGAAATATAATTACATCCAAGGATTCGTTTTTTTTCAAATAATTAATATTAGGTAGGAATATTTTCCCTAACTTGGTCGTTCGAAATGATTAAAGGTTGAGACCAACAGAGCCTTTTGAATACAACAAATGGTTATTCCGTAGGTACGTTTTTATCGAAGGTCTAATGGATCTTATAAATAGGCTACGTTTTATACTTACTCGTAAGCTTTTAAATTCCCTCTTATACGAAAAGATAGCCCGTGGGCCATTGATTTTAATACAGCGTAGTATTGTTTTATAGTTTTATTTGGACACACTTACTTCGTTTTGAATAATTCTAGTACCTACTTAATTTGTAAGTATTACTCTGGTTACAAGCACATGTTATTACGTGTCTGTTACATTGTCAGTAACCCATTAATGACCCACTACAGGGTCGGGTCTCCTTCTCGTAATGAGAGGGATGTAGGCCTTAGTCCACCACGCTGGCTCACTGCGGGTTGGTGGCCCACTGCGGGTTGGTCTGTTACATACATACTTGTAATAACTGTGCAATGTAGAGCGCAAGTCTGTTTTTTATTTAACAACCTTAGGGTTACCTGCATAACAGTTCAATCGTTTCGTTTTAAAAAAATATTAATAACAAACAAAAGAAAAACATTTTACGTCATTACTTCCATGTGACACTATAATAAGAGTAAACCCAAATTCCCGAAAGGGGCAGCCACGGGTGGGGAAACGGATCTGCCAGACGCGGGAGCTCGCCGCGACTGTCTGGCGCCTCCACTCCCACTGCAGCGGCTGAAGCGCTGCATTATCTTAAACCAAGATAAAATGCGGATATTGTATTTACAATTCTCATTTTGTAAGTTGAAATTGCAGCCAGATTCCGATCGAGCCAAAGAAGAAGGAATTTTGTTTGGGTGATTCATAATTTTATAAATTCATGAACATAAAGAACGACTTTTATATTATATATTATATATAATATAAAAGCAAACTGAATATATATTATATAGCTACAGTTTGATATATTTAGAAAAAATAATAAGTACGGTTTACAAGTTCCGCTACTACCGTTAAATTAATTCGGAAATTTTATGAATATACCCCTAAAGTTCACAAACTACAATCGATGAAGTTTAAAAGGTACCTACTTAGTTCACTTTTAAAAATCTACAATCGTATCCCTGCCATTGGTCTACGCATTAAGCGCTAGAACCGCTCGCTGCGGTTGTTTTTACAGCATTGTGTGTTCCAGCTGAATGGATTGTCGCCTGTAGCTGATATAAAAGATTCGAGTAAAACCCCATCATGATACGTAAGTCCTAAATTTCTTATCTGTAAAGTAGGTAGGTAATTGAACTACTTAATTTGTCTACCTTTTCAAAAAGGAACGATCTCAGAGGTCAACTGTATGAAAAAAAAAAACAATGTAGCTATTTCAGTGATTTAATGAGAAATATTTAATTTTTTTTAAATTGAGTGGGGAAGTTCTTTTTAAAATTTAAATCGTTGATCTAGACGACATCCATAGCTGTTAGCAAGTTCACAAAATAAATGCCCACTCTCTTTTGTAAAAAGTCTGTAATATTAGAATATTTACAATAACTACAAAAATAAAATATTATTTACGCAATTAGTGCTAGAACTGCCTTTGTATGGTATTTGCAGCATTGTACTTTCTGAATGGGTCATCGTCCGCAGTTGGCGCGTACACTGCAACGCGTCAGAGTATGCACACAATGTCCACTAAAAGCAAATTAGTCTGTGCGGTCTGTATGTGGTATTGACTGCCTTAACGAAACTGATGTCGATAACGAAACAGTGGGAAAAACAAAAAATTTCTATAGTTATTTATATAATGAATATCACTTAACATCACTTATCTCCTAGTTAGTGAAGTCATTTTTATTTCCGCCAAAAACAAAATATAGCTTTTGGTCATAACAAACGATTTTTCTTACCATGTAAGAGTATACAAATCAGGTTAAAATAAAAAATGTTTTACCTTTCACAACAACATACCTAGAATTGAAGTAACTGGTTTTATACCTACTTAATGTCATTTCTCATATTAAGCCCGGAGAACACTCTCCGTTATGTAAATTAATGAAATAAAATGTATATTAATGGAATCGGAGAAATACAGCATCTTAAGTTGAAGAGAGAACGTTCTTGGAACATCTGGAAGACCACGATATAGACACCTATTTTTATTAAATACCCACCAGGAAAAGTTTCTCTAATGAACATAATGGACAACTGTGTAATTTAAAACGATCATGATTTTTTTTAAATAGGAATGATAGTCAATAGATACAATACTTGTAGTTGTCTTTGTCAAACCTCTCGCTAGAAGTTGTTCTCTTTTGTTACATTTTCGTGTTTTAGTTATTCTTATTTGTTTTTGAATTAACGTCCGACCTATAATAAAGAAATAAAATTAATTGTTTATATCGATATTTCGATTCATGACTCGGTACATTTCTAGTCGTTAACAAAAATTTTTTACCGGCGACTTTTTGAAAGGCAACCAATACCCTGGCTTCTGTAGTTAATCCTACGCTTTGATGTTCGACGGTATGATGTCAATCAGGCTTTGAGAATTCATTTATTTATGAATTGATTAACGAGAATCGTGTAAAGGCACAGGAAAATGAATAGGTACCTTTTGAAGCTCACCTGGAAATTGGAAGTATTGAAAACGAGATACTTTACAGATTCATGAAATTCCAACACAAATTCAGGATTTGCGTTCTTTTTTTACGTTTTTGATGTAACCTTTTTCTTTTCTCTTCATTTACGGGTGAAAATTACGAAATACACGGCACCGAATAGGTACCTGATAGGCAATCGCATTTATCGTCTTTTGTCTTTAATAAAATTGAGTACCTACCAAATGTTAAAAACGTTAAAAAAGTACAAGTAGAATAAAAAAAACTTAATATTCTTCACTTCAAGATTTTAAGAATGAGGAGGATAAGATAATTATAAAATAACTGTGTTTAATAAAATTAACAACTAGTCTCGTGGGGTGGAACAAGGCTTAATAAACTAAGTATATCTCCTACAAAGTGTAGTAAAGTATCTTATCGCTGCCCCACTAAACCGCTTTTGCCATGAAAGCGTTGTGGAACATGACCCACTGCGTATTGCGTGAACATTTTTCATGTCTGCGGCTTTTCCCCTAAGGTATTTCTTAAATAGTGTGTGTGAAAACTTAGCACAATGCATCAAACAACAAAAATTAGATTTTTTTAAGGTGATATGATCATAATGTTTACAGCTTACCAGTCAGTTTTTTATATAGTGATGACTACTGAACTATATACGATACGTATAGTGCTGGTCATAATTTATTAAGTTTTCTTTAAGTTCTCCTTTTTTTCTCATTATAATTAAGATTTTTGTCATGTCAGATGTCAGCACAAAAACGGCATAATAGTCCAGTAAAATAAGCAAAATAAAAGTGTCAATCTCGGAATGATCTGATAAAAAGCTATAAACTCGTATACACCTTAATTTTACTGTTTTAAAATTATTAATGTATTTTTAAAACACGGCTGATATATTAAAACTTTAAATTTTTCCACATCTTCTTTATATATCAGTATAAACTTTAACTGTGCCAAATTTCATAATATTATGTATCCGTGCGCGCAGTGTGTTGAAAAGGAGGCACAAAGTTTTTGCTTTACGGATTAATATAGTGTGTTTGGTCTCACAGCAATAACTCTGGAGCTATGCAGCTTAGAGCAATGATATTGAACTCGTCTGGTAGATAATATCCTTGCGTACCAGTAAAAACATTTGCCTTAACGAGCTAGTTTTTGAGCTATGTAAAAAAACCATATCAAATTTTAATACAAAGTTAAATTTTTTTGTCGATGAAACTTGGTACTTTTTTATGATCTTAAATTATCGCTACTTCGAGACCAAACACACTGTACATACCTAAGGACCTCTGAGCCTGGGCAAAATCACTCCAAAAGGATGATAAAGGGGTACGAACGTAGCTTTACTGATAAGCTCCTCAGGCTTAACAGATCTAATGTTCGTGTGGTGACAAGGGCCCTAACAGGTCATTGCAAGCTTGCGAAGCACATGTCCAATAAGGGCCTGAGCACCTCAGATACATGTAAATTCTGCAAAGAGGAAAAGGAAACCCCCTGCGTCTATTACTCCAGTGTGCAGCACTTGTGCACAAAAGGAGTATTCATCTGGGCAAACACGTGCTACACATTGATGAAGCCAAAGAGCTGCCCATCAATAAAATCCCAACCTTCCTCAAGGCAACAAGATTAGATGGGGAGCTCTAAACACTCAAGGGTTAAGCACAACCGGTCTCTGTAGGCTGAAGTGCTCAGGGCACCCATGCGCTCAGGCCCAATCCCATAAATAAATAAATACCTAAGGAAGACTGATATGACGTCTGTAGTAAAAAACGTCATAGCTTCTGTGGTTCAATCAATTTGTGACCCGATGCAAGCAATGACATTTGCACAGCTAATGGAATCCGCCTGAGGGGGTGGGGTCCGGCCCTGTAATGTGATACTGATATGTGATGCTCCACGCGAGTTACAGCTTAACAAATTCGTTAAGGTGCTTATTTTTTTTGGTATTTCTAGATTTTTAAGTATGTAGGTGAAACTCACGCAGATGATATTAAATGATCACTACAACCAATATGCTCATAATAATATGTTGGTTAGACATGGTATTCAAGAAACGGCACATTGTACGGTTGTTATATAAATAATAGAAATTCCTATAAAAAGGAAAAAAGGTTCTCAAATGGCGACCACATTTTAGGCAAAAATAACATAGGCCGCCTTCCTACCGGGTGGATTGACGACCTAAAGAAGACAGCGGGAAACCGTTGGATTCAGAGAGCCCAGGACCGGGTGGAGCAGCGTCGATTAGAGGAGGCCCAAATCCAGCAGTGGACTACCAAGGGCTGAAAGGAAGGAAGCAAGGAAATAATAACCTTCATTAAATAGAACTCCCCAAGAAACGATTAAGAGTAATAAAAAAGATAAAGAACGTGCTGCTTCACCGCAGGTTATGAGGAGTGTAGTAATCTCATCCCAACTAGAGCTCCAATGGCTCTACCTCGTACACCGTCTGTAAATCAGCAACGAAAACTTATACTTAAAAAAACAAATATAGTATTTGGGGTTTAGTTTTTAATTGTCAGAAGAATTATTTTATTTTAACTTTAGGCACAGAAAGCCCAATCTGCAATTCGCAATTTCCCAAGAAGAACATTCTATCTGTTAAATCACGTGCTATAAACGTGGTGTAAAGCGTTTCCAAGCTTCTTTGGAGATGTTTTAATTTGTGATTCTGGTGGAGCAAGCAATGATGTTTGCACAGCTAATAGGATCGTCGTGGGAAATGGGAAAGGGGACGATATCGTTGGGAGAAGAGGTTGCTTGTAACGTGATAATATCACCTTCCAGATTCCTGCATTGCTGGAGGCAAATTAAGACTAGGCAGCTATTATTTTCGTATCGAGAGACCAAAACAACGGATATTGGTCTCTCGATAGTCTCGATACAATATGGGCAGGCGAGGATAATAATTTAAGTGTATACCACTATGGGTAGCCAAAGTCTTAAGATCCCTGACAGACCATCGACTAGATTCAATGACCGAACTATAGAACGACTATATCCAGAACCCATGACTGAACGAATCAAATCCTAACCACTGGAATAGACAACCATAAAGCAACTCTAATTATTCGACTATTGTTGGATCTATCGTTTTTCGTTTTCTTTATGAAGTCACGCAGATTTTGAGGTCAAATCATAACTTATTTTATTCAACACTGTCTTGTAAGTGAAGCTACGTCTATTTTGGTTTATATACTTAAACGATATTATTATAATTATTGTAAAGAAACTGTACCCTATGTACTCGTATGTCTGTGCCTGTGTGTGTGAGTGTGTGTCTGTACCTATTACAAACAATTTTATGAAATGCACAAAGAGTAGGAATGTGTTTTTAGTAAGCATCTTCCTGGTTTTCCGAACACTATTTAGTTTGTGAACTGGTGAAGATAGGAATGATGTTTGCAAAGCAAATGAGATCCTCGCGTTAGGGCGTTTGTAACGTGATATCTATGCTGGAGATTCCCTACTTATTTTACTTTCTATGACACAAAAATGTTAAATATTCTAATTTTGTGAAAATTTGTGAGTATTTATCGCACAGCTTTGCAGTATGACTTTGTTTGAATTTGGTTGGATATTTTCACATTTTTCTTTTCTTTCTGTACTCAGTTCTAGTGTTCCAAGACTTAGTTCGATTTTACACTTGCTTCAGCTTTTAAGGCGTTAAGAACTTAAGAGGCATTAAATGAAATATTTTTTTTTGTTTAAGTAGAGATACCTTTATTTATTTTATGTTAAGAACGAAGTTTTATAAAATCGCGTGAATTTAGCTACAAAGTGAATTATGGGGAAAGATTCGAGTCGTGGAAAGGAACCAGCATACGCGTCGGCGCGGCGTCGCGTCGCAGTGAATTGAAAATGTATACGCGTACGCTTACGGATTTTGCATATTGATTTGTTTGTTATTTACGATTTATTGAATTTCTTGTAAATTTATAATGTTGTTGTTGTTTGTAATTAATAGGCACGATAACTACCGAACCGGACTTAAAAATCATTTATAAAAAATATGTTTTCACTCAAAATCTCAGCTTGATGTAATTATAAAAAGTATTTTATAATTTTAATAAGTATTAAGCATCTTTACGAAACGTCCAATAATGTAACTCCAATAATGTAAACAAAAAAGCAATCTTTAGAAGTCATTTATTATTCCCTTTTGTTACATCTTCTAATAAATGGCAAAATGCATAACTGCCAGCCTATATCTAAGAGTAAGCAACTCAAATATGAGTAATGTTTGTTATGATACATGTTTTTCTTACGATGTGAAAAAACGAACAGTTCTTTATTTTTCCCTGTTGCGTGGATTCAAAGTAACGTTATATTGTTTGGCATAGTACGAGAGTTTCACGTGACGTATTCGCTTATGGAAAACGTGTCTACTGTTACTGCGAGTGCAAAATGTAGGGAATAATTTGCGTACGGGCTGCGCTGCTCATATACGTTTGCTTGGCCTTATTCGTATAATTTTCCTTTGTAACCAACACTGATTCTGTAAGTGCTTACCCAAGATTCGTGGGACGATAAAATTCGGTTGATTTTGAATAAAAATCTGCTGATCCAGGGTTTGCAAACTTCTTACCCCACGTATTTCAAACTTATTTTCAAAACAAGTGACAACCCTTAAGTAAAACGCATTTGTTTAAAAAGATATGTAATGTAAACGGATGTGAATAGGGTGCACTACCTTAAATTAACTAGAGAACTCGAAAAAATATATGTTTGAATATTGTTTAACCACTGTGTTAGATAGTGGTTGTTTATTAACAAGAATTTGATTATTTCTCAAAGGTAAAAATTCTTATAGCACCCACTAACTCATACATTGTTATTCGAGTTTTGTTTTGTTTTGAATGTTTATTAACAACCAAAATTATTGTTTCTGGTTTTCCGAAACACAAGACGTAATTTTATTTAATAAAAAATAAAATTCCGTCCCTATTTGAACAACTTGGAAATGGACTAAATAAAAATCGTGAATTCTGGCGTTGATGTTGTTGATGAAGTATATTGTCAGTAACCCATTAATGACCCACGACAGGGTCGGGTCTCCTCTCACAATGAGAGGGAAGTAGGCCTTAGTCCACCAAGCTGGCCTACTGCTGGTTGGTGGACTTCACATTTTTTTTCTCTCTCAGGCACGCAGGTTTCCTCACGATGTTTTCCTTCACCGTAACAGCACGTGATATTTAATTTTATAAAGTGCAAATAACTTTTTTACAAAGTCATTGGCGCGTGCCACTACTGGGATTCGGACCCGGACCCCTCGTTTCGAAGTCAAATTCGAAGCCACTGGGCTATCACCGCTAATATGATGAGGTATATTATTTCCTTTTAATGTTTCCGGAATACGTGGTAATTAATAGTGGTGATTAATAAAACTTTAATTATAATAACTTTAATAAAACTTTATTTTCATGTACATTTGAAAAGGTAGAATTATCCTAATTACCGGATTGACAAAATAATAGAGGAATGATATTATTACATAATTACATATAGATTAACACAAAAATATACGACACAATATTATGATGTAAATTATTAAAATGTACGTACGTGTTTTTGAGGCTTTTGAACAGTTTGGCAATTTTGATTTTTTCCTTGATCTCGTTTACTGAAATGGCTTGATTTGAAAACATAGCATATAAATAACTTAGCAGTCGTAAACTTGAAAGCTTACACGGTTTTTTAAAATAACTTCTCGAACAAAGCTGCAGGCTTCAACTGCTAATAATATCTATGCAGACGACGGCATGATACAAGAAAACCGTTTTCGGCATTTATTTATTTTTCCCCAAATAATCATAATATCGAAATGGGATACGGACCTATTATTCGTATTTATCTATGGCCCATAATTTCTGGGCACGAGGGTATACTCGTATAGCGTTCAATACTTGGCATGTTCTATATGTGCAAGTCATGAGTTTTAGGGTTGCGTCGTAAACAAAAGCTATAACTTAAAGCCTTATCGTTACAACCCTATTCAAGATCCTGTATGAGGTATTGGATCAGCAAACGTGAATTCGAGATTCGATTAGTTGAAGGGAAAAGTAGAATAAAATTTGATAATTGATTTTTCTCATTTACTATAAGACGAGGCTGCATGGTTTGATGCTGGGCCAGCGGTGAATGGTCTGATGCAGATCTGATAGTTTCAGGTCTAGTGATAGTCGGGACGCCCTCGGTTTTGGTACTGTATGGGCAGGAGATAGGGTGACTAGTGTTAGAAGCGAGGCGGCAGTTAACGTGTACAGAGTCAGATGTTGGGCGGATAGTAGCTACAGTAGGGTAAGCCAAGGGTAGGTATATATATAATGCTGGAAAGCGGTAGTCCGTTAGTAAGCGGTAATAGTTCACCGTAAATAATTAGAACTGAACTGAATATTGTACAAAAGTTAAAGAAGTACTATTTAGTTACTCGTCGATGCTTGACGAATTCCGGATACCCATAATTTTAAAAAGGATTTTATATGTGGGAAGCAGGCAGTTGTACGTTTTGAGGAAATAACGATTTGGCTGCTAGTATTATAACTAGTTGCCAACTAGTGCACATTGAACTCGTCGCCGCATCCATAAATCGGACACAGTGGCTTTATGAAACCAAATATTTTCCAGCCACAAAAAAGGAACAAACAACAATGTACATGAAGAGAAAAGTAGGACACTGCAAAGATTATAACGGTAGATCTACAGTTTTTTTCAAAAGTAGAATTATAACTAGGATTACATTACAATTTTTGAAAATCAATCGGACAATTCGTCAGTGAAACATATTTCATCCAATTTCTGGAAGTAATCAAGTTACAAAACCTTTTTATACAAGAACTTTAATGTCTTTTCTTTAATAGTAAAATATAGAAGTAGCAAAAATGGGTGCAGGCTGATTTAAGTGGTCAATGCAGTCCATAAAATCAAAATATAAAAAATAATGACTTGCTTTCTATTCGTGGTTCTAGCAATCAAACTTCATAAACCGAAATATCACAATAGGTTATGAGGACACTATACTTAAACTAGCGTCTTCATAACCCATCATGATATTGTGATATCCCTGGGAAATGGGTAAGTTTATAAAACTTCAATCTTAAATGTGATAAATTGTAAATCAAACCGTGATCTAAGCTTCATAATAGTTACTTTAAGAAATAAAGTGAGGGTTTAAGAGGACTTTAGTGGTTCTTCATCTAAACGTTGATTGAAGTCCTCTGGCTGTACGGAACCGGGCTGTATTCCAATAATTCGCCCCAGAATGCAATATAGCGTATTGTCACGTACGCATTTCACCGACGTTTATATGTGTTAATAAAGTGTGACCCGCCTTCGAGCGGCTGGCGTCCATATCAATAAGCGTAGGAGAATTTAATGAAATTCCCTTTTGGAATTCCTTGCAATTCTTAGGTAAGAAATATCCCGCTTTTCTGTCTTAAATATCTACGCCATTATTAATGTTCCAGATGGTGCGAATTTCGTATTTTCGATCAGGACAGCTATTGAAATAGTTGGCATTAACATTGATTAACAACGGGAATAATAGATGAATGGTAATTACTGTCCATTGAATGTCTAAATTGAATTTGTTTAGTGTAGAGGAATTGAAACCGTTTTATCTGGCTGTATGTCGTTTCTCTTTATCTACTCGTCTTTATTCCTTAGCATTTTGCACTGCAGTGTTAATAAACCAAGGGCTACGTTCTATAAATCAAACGGCTTTCAGCTGAAATCTTTAGATCAAAGGACGGCCTTCTTTAGATCATCAAAATTAAATGGTCACAGGACGGCCCCTACCGCTTTTACCAAGATGAGAATGTTTCAACTACATTGGTTGGTATTGCTAACGTCCTTTTAGTAGTACTAACCAATGCAATTCAACTAGGCAACCACTACCACTAGGCAAATATCTCGTTTTCGAGGACAATATCGGTGGTGTAAATTTTTTTCATCTATTGTGTATTTTTCTGAGTATATTTTAACTGGAGATGTACAGGTATAAATAGTAAAATACAGCTTTGTTAACTAAGACAAAAAATACGTATCGTTTTCGAAGTTAGCAAAAAAGTGCGTCAAACAAGAGCTGATAGTGAAGCGGATGACAATGTGCCTACCTTATCAATCGATCAGCGCTTTGAGGCATGTCAGAGAGTGCGGGCGCTCACCGTGTCGTAAAACATGCCTATCGCATGTCATCTCATCTCCGGGGCTCCATGTTTAGTTACGCACGTTTTACGATAAGACGCCTTTTGGGAAAACACGCGTTTTAGGAAAAGACGTGGTTTAGGAAAAAATAAGTTTTAGAAAAGAAGAGTTTTAAGAAAAAAAAATTTGTTTAGTGAAATCAAAGTTGTTAATTTTATCGTCTTAAGATATAGAACAAAACATACCATACCTATATTACGTAACCTTTCAGTACCTAAAGGCAATTTCAAGACAACAATGCCCACTATTAAATCTTACAGTTCCGACGCTAGGTAGAGACAAAAGCGCTATATCTACTTACCCCATAAACTACACACGGACTGCGACCCTTTGACCATAAATTTTAATACAATCGTGGCAGATTGCAGTGTATGGCATAGCAGCACCATTAACTCCCCTTTGGTTACTCGTAGATTTTGAATTGATCTCGCTGTGAGATTAGGATAAAGCTTTGTGCGATCTTCACATCGTGTATTGCTGCACTGCTTCAGTTCAAAGCTAACATAAGTCAAAACTCTATTTATATTAAAGGAGAGCGTATCAAAATAGAAAAAAAACTAGTTTTTGCCTCAAGCTACTTTGTTTTATATTATCAATATTTATGTGTATCGTTAATATATACATCTAAATATATATATAAAGGATAATTATATATATATATATATATACTTTATTGCTTTCATATTATTTACAAAATGACATATTTATACGCAAAGAATACCCATTTATATAGATGTACCTACAATTTTCACATTTAGATGTAGCAATTAGCAAAAAGTAGCAGCGACCTGTCGTTTATTTTTACAAATCACACTTATAATAACCACATTATAATTTATTACTATCTATTGTGATTCGTAAATTTGTAACTAAGGTACCTAATCTTACATATTACTTTAGGCACTACTAGTGGCACAAAGGCTGGATCATTCAGAACTTCAGTTTGATGTAAGCTTTACTGACGCGGACATGAAAAGGATATCTTCTGTTTACAGGTAAGGATGTTGGTGTACTGGGGGTATTATAGTTGTTTAAAAACTATGTAGGAATTGTAGTTACCTACACTTTATATACTCGTAAATAACCATCGACAATTTTTCGCTTTGATTACGTTAACATGTAATTGTCCATGGCACATAAATCACTTGTTAAAGTACTGTTAGTAGTTAATACTAGGTTTCAAGTTCACTACATATATCAAATAAAGTTAAACTTTTTAGCTAAATGTTACTTTTAGGAAGTGGTGAAATTTTAGCGTCCAAATCATGCAAAAAAATGAATAAAAAAAGTTTCTTTGAAATGTTCTGAATATTTTGATAATTTTAAAAATTAAAATATCTCAGAAACTAACTATAACCGGCTAGGATGCTACATGACAAAATCAATTCACCCGAAGAAAGAAATTCATGGTATTGCTAATAACCTCGTAAGGTATTTGAAAGCGAAAATGTTAGAAACAAAAACTAATGGAACGGAATTACCTCTTCTCGGTAAGTTTCACCCGAAAGCTTTTGTTTGTCCACTTGATCGAGTTTATGAAGTCAATCAAGATTCAGCCTCAAGCAAAGCCTAAAGCTCCACGGAAGCGTAGCTTCTTAGACGCCAAACAGCTTAAGCAGCCCGGCGTACTGATCTCTGACTACGAGGCGTATCGCAAGCGTATGTTTTCAATTATTTGTGAGAATGCAGTCGGACGACGAAGACAATTAATACGTGTGTTCACTTGATGTACGCCCAGCGTATGACATAGTCGAAGATCCGAACCTAAGTCAATCTGTAACTGGCTGATAATAGAATAAAATTTATTTTATAATAAATTTAGTGTATTAGAAAGTACATTAAAAATGGGTTGTCAAAAATCTTGGACAGGATTGTTTTTTTTTCAATGTTGCAAGATCAATATAATAAAAATTATACGTACTTTTATGTAAGCGTGGGCTTAAATAAAAGTGTTAGGTTATGTTAATATTATAACCTAACCTAGTTAGTAGTAATATAATTAATTTTAGACTTGAATCTATTTTAGAAACACCAAAGGGGTTTGTTTCCACAATTATGTAAGCGGGGGCTTACATAAAAGTGTTAGGTTAGGCTCCATTCAGCCCTATTTTGACAATATTTAGTATTTATTTAGGTTACAAATTGAAATACCACAACACTTCTATGTCAGACCCTGCGTGGTTATATTTATACTCATGGTTGTATGAACCGGTCAGGATATTCAAAGTGGCATGATTTTGAAAAAAATATGTGTGCTTTAAAAATTTAAATATTAGCTGCTGTTACGGTGAAGGGAAACATCGTGAGGAAACCTGCATACCTGAGAGGTCACAAAAAAAGTTTTCAAAGATATGCTAAGTCCACCAACCCGCAGTAGGCCAGCGTGGTGGACTAAGGCCTACGTCCCTCTCATCGAGAGAGGAGACCCGACCCTGTAGTGGGTCATTAACGGGTTACTCACATACTGATGGGTATATCGGTTATCAACAAAATGGTTGCAAGGCAAAGTACAGTCACGAACCGAATATTTTTATAACTTAGTTTTATATCGTGTGAAGTAATTACGCACTCAAAAAGATGGCGAATTCCCGTCAAGATGATGGATCTTTCGCCAGGCGTAACGAACTGAAGCCTTTTAGAGCAAAAAATGCTCGCGAATTTCGAGGGAACCGTGGGGCATAAACTTGGTAATTTCCACAGAACGACGGGGAATGCTCCCCTACAATTTTATAGTCGAAGTTTTATATTTATTAAGTCTCAGAGGCCACAACTAGAGCAGGATGCAGGGATATTTAAGGGTTCTCTTTATTTGTTGACATTACACGAGGCAGTTATTTTTTATTAAAACGGAGTTGTGTGTTTGTGTGTGTGTGTTAACTGGCGCACGTGGTGGATGTGGTAGACGTGGTGGACTGAAGCCTACGTCCTTCTCATTGTAAGAGGTAATCCGAGCAGTGAGTTATAAGTGGACTTAAGACTTAAATCTTAAAGCCAATTTATATTTTTCATATAAATGACTATTTGTGATGATGTTTACAATAATGGCATATAAAGTGTTCACAGAAACACACATGCCAAGACGTTCTTTATAAAGAAAAAGGGACGAAAAAACCGAATTTACGGAATATTTCAATGCATTTCGTTGTTGACGAAAGCAAATACGGGTACTTTGTAGAACGTCTACATGCATCCATGCTTATCATACTGTAACAACAAATTTGTTAGACATTTAAATAGAGGCTTATTAATTTATTATTTTACATCATTATCTTAGTCGTACGAGAAATAATTTAGTTACGGGAAAGTGTAGGCACTTCCTAAATCGCTTCTTACGACGCCCTTGGGACAAGGCAATAGTCTTTTCTTGGAAGGTTTTGAGTTACTATACTCGTACTCACTTATGTACCTATAATGTTTGGGGCAAGGTTCAGTGCACCGAGCATGAACACTTTCTTCAAAGTATTCGTTTAGTAAACGTGTGCTATGGAAAAATGTTATAGTCTGACATTTAATATACTGATTACTAAGTACTAATGAGTGACGTTTATCATAAGAATAGTTTGACGATAGTGTTCATGCTTACGGTACAGTTTATAAACAAGACTTTATGATATTTTTTCGATATAAAAGTTGATATGTTATTTAAGTTGTATTTATATTTCTTTGCAACAATCCGCACACGTGGAACTTGTTTTGATATGGACCCACCACCCTCCCTTATCTCTCTGAGTAGGTTTTTTGACTCAGCAACCAACCGTTGTAGAGTCCACATCACCTGATGATGCTCCGTTTTGGGGCGAAACACGTGTCGTGTACTATTGGAATAAGTTGTTATGGTATATACCTACTCAGAGAGATAAGGGAGGGTGGTGGGTCCATACCAAAACAAGTTCCACGTGTGCGGATTGTTGCAAAGAAATATAAATACAACTTAAATAACAATGGATTTCCGCAAAGTAACGCCTGATACAATATATTGTTGATATGTTAAGTACATATTTCAAAGGAAAAGCTTTCTATGTATTCCAACCTAGAGCTTTAGGATAGTACGCAATAATATGTTGTTTAATTTCTTTTTGTTAACTTCAAGATTACTTATTAAACAACAATAGGGGATAAACTTATTTTTCTCATAACTTAGGTAAAGTGGAAATAAGCGGATTAAATTTTCGAAGATTTCGAAGTTATAAGATATAGAATTAATCATTTGTTTTCATAGGAACCCGAAAGCTTGGGGTGCATGGCTGCGAATTAAAATTGTTTTGAAGTGTTTCGTAAATACTAAAATAATGGACTAATTTAAGGGTAATGACCTTTGCAAGCACGAAAAACCGTTTGTATTAAGTCCGACGGGCATAATCCTAGAATATTTGGCTAGAGAAATGATTGATCACAATGATAAAGGTTCCATGAGGGGTTACCAAGCGTATAAATTTGAAAATAGGACTATTTGGCCATAAGAATATTCTACCTTAAAAAACCATGATCGAGGACGAGTAGAGGTACGAGTTTTAGCGTTTTTAATTTATGTTATCACCAAATGGTCGAAATTGGACCTCATTTTTGAAATATTGCATCGTTTTCACAAAATATTTCACAAGATTTCACAAGATAGCACAATTAACCATAAATTTTATTAAAAATCTTGTCAATGGCTTGAATCAAAACAAGATGGTAAAGAAAAAAAAAGACTCTGTTTAAAACAAATTGATGGATCACTGACTTAAGCTCACAGCTCACTTAAAAAGAGACTATTCTCTGACAGAAGAACTTCCATAATTTGATAAATTGTTTCCACAGTCGAATTTTGAGCGATAGGCGAACGCTACTAGATTTTTTTATTTAGACAGAAAAGTGTATGAGTCACCTTCCAAACGTTGTCGTGTTCGAAGGGTCAGGGGCTATGTCCGGATAAAATCCGTCGCCTTGCAACCCTCCGTACACAACACCCCAGATTCATCTTATTCAAGCAGCGGGTCAATGACCGAACTAACATAACAATTCATAATGTTATTTATCGTTTCTAAGAGAGGGGACGTCTAAGCTTCAATGTTCTGTAACGTGTGACTTGCAATTTCTATGACAAATGTGCGTTTTGTAATGAAAGGAGCTATGTTAATGTTATTGCTTGCGTCGTTATGGAACGGTCTTTAAAGTAGTAATGTTGGTTTATGTATTGGTATAAAACGATTTATTATATCTATCTTATAAGGTCATCAAATTGTCTTTTATCACAATGGGTAGACATACCTAGTTAGATTCTCTGTCAGGGCAGGCAATCCTTGCATGGAAGATAAAATTATTAAAAAAAAGGTATTATTACTAATTACGAACTGTTAGGCGCAAGGCACAACACTACGAGAGGACGCTATAGGGACGTCACTAGTTTTGTTTTACGGATTTTGACACTTAGATACAAAATGGCGGAGTGTGGTTTTCACTTTTGTTTTGTTCCCGTGGTGTGAATAGATTAAATGTGTGATTGACTGTATTGAACTCTTTTATTCGTTAATAGAACAATTTTGCTGATGTTACAAAGTAATTAAGTGACAATCTAGCTCCCAATGGAGTTTTGAATTTTGAAGCGAAAAAGTAAAAATATTCTTCTACTTTGTGTCGTTTATTTGAAAATTTAACTTTATTAACCGGCTTTAAAAAAGGAGTTTATCAATTCGACACGTATGTAGGTATGTAATATTGACAGAACTGCATAATATTTACATAATAATGTTGGGTGTTTGTGTATGTTTGTATCTGTGTGTGACTGTGACTGTGTTCAGTAGTTTTCGTTATATCGGCTAAAAACTAAAAATTATTATTATTAAACAAAAATAATTTTAAAAAATTAAACCGACTTCAAAAAAGTATGAAATAAAAATTGTTTAGGCTTTATACTTTATACAGGCTTAGGTACTATTTTTTAGGTTCCTCAAAGGGCACTATTTTTGGAGGCACCTCAAAAACCATTATACCTACTTAGTATAATGCTTTTTCTGAAGAGATTCAGAAATATTTGACGCCATTTTCAGATATTTCTTTAATCATTCAACTATCTCTTTGTGCTCGAATAATCGTGTTAAATCATCTAGAGACATTCGGAACTTGACATCTATTGGCAATTATTGTGTCCTTCATTTGTCCTTTGTCGACAAAACGGGCATCCATCTCTGTAAGGAGATTACGCTTCATTAAGTGTTCCTTTATAAGATCTTATATAGATGATGATAAGTTGTAAAATTAAGGAAATTTCGTTGAATTTTTTAAAAAACTGGAGTAGCAAAACGAGTAAATGTGCCACCAAGAGTCACCTTGTGTGACTTTACGTCTTCTCTCACAGTAAGAAGGCTAAAGAATTTCAACTTTACATGCCTTTGGGAACATAAGAATAAACTGATCCATTATCTCAGCGGTATGTAGTTTTTCAAGATGTTTTCAAACCCAGACCTCCCTTGTATTCTTACAAGGTTCGGCTTCTGCCGACAACAATAAAGTCACATAATAAAGGCCTGTGGTTGGTTGGAAATGCCTGTATCTAAAAATAAATTACATTACATAATTACAGAAGAAAAAAACTCCTTGGTAAAATCACTCTTAATAAACTTAAAGTGAAAAACTGAAATTTATTGCACTCCAATAATTTCAAACCACTCGGTACATTCCTGTTCAATAAATAAGTACCTACGGTGTTTGATTAACAATCATGATGAAATGCCACTTGACTGTGTAATCGGGTAACTCAATATTGGTCCCGGATGGTAGTTCAATAAATAAAATTGTGTTCAACTCTACGGTAATCGTATTCAGCTGTTTAAATACTAATGCGTTGAGAGGTCCTCATTCAATTTTGTATGCGTCGCTCATGGGTTTAATAAGTTGTTGGCTAAAATGCGCTTCAAGTTCTACGGCTGACTATGCTTTATAAACGGTGGGTTTCAATCACCGATCTTCGGATACTGGCTGGTTCGAGATATGGTTGAGATGGTGGTTTGATTTCCTTAGGTCTTTTTAATTGCTATTGCCTGGGAATCAAACATCATTACGGGTATCCATATCTGGCGATTGATTATTGAAACCGGATATAAATGCAGCTTTGGATATAATTTCACTTGTATTTACTTTTATCTTTGATAAAAGATAGCAAATCGTAGTGGCACGTCTGCCTGTCTGCTCCTTTATTAAAAAAATCTATCAATTTCTCAAGAGGAAAATAAACATTGGCACGGATCATGATACAAGCATAAAAAATGTCAATACAAATTTTCGACATAAGCTCTCTACATAAAGGTTACCAAGCTTTTGAGCATGTTAGGCCAATGTCCCGTCGAATAACATATACTTAATAAAAAGTGAGCTACATAGTGAGTCATCAATATCTCAATATTTTTTACTCGACTGCAACAAGAAGGTAACTAGTATAATTTCCAAGTGTATGTAGGTATCTATGTATCTGTACCTAAAATACTAGAAGTAGAAGAACTCTAATAAGGGTGAATAGGAAGATATTGTTTACTGTGTTCAGAATAATAATTAAAGTTATACTTATTTTCATTCATATTCAATTATTGTTCAACAAACAATATAATCACAATACAGTGAACATAATAATTATCGACACACATGGCCTTTTAAGTTAAGTTTGGAATGTCTTTTCATAAGCCTGGTAAGTAAGTAGGTAAGGTGGGTAGTCAAGTAGCTTGTTAACTCTGTAATTCGTGGAATTTCGCGTAAATTGTTAGCAAAATTGCAAAAATGATAAGCAAAAGGACTCAACCACCGAAAACGAAGCATGAAATGGCCATAAGAAAAATAAATTTTAGTAAGATAAATACATATTTTTAAAGGGTTCCTTAACAAAGAGTTTCAATGGATCCAGATGGTACCAAAAGGGTTACTATTACTATTACTCTTTAATTATCTTAGAAAGGAATCTGAAAAAACAATGTGAAAAAGGACCAAGCATTTGAAAAACTTTTGCATTTATGACCTAAGTAATATAGATAGATGTGTTCAGGAAGACGAGTCATGTAATTAATTCACTTCCGTCTTAAGTACATTGTTGAATCTCTTTTATCTCTCGATTATTCCGAGTTGTCAGTTAATTAGGCCAAATATAAGGACACAATTCAGGTAATCCTCCTGCCCCCTCCTACTCCACTCAGGGGGATCCGTAATTACTTGCGAGTAGGCATATCTTTAATATCTTTGTCTTATTTTAATAATAGATAAAAGATATGGCTTCCATTTTCATCTCATATTAATATTATTAATGCTAGGTTTGTCTACATTATGTATATTAAAAATTCTGTAGGTGGGTAGACCTTTAAAGATGGCTCGAGGTACGGTAATGCCACTCACGTAATTCGACGTAGACCCTTAGTCTGAGTTTTAGCGATACCGAAACGAAACGTTTGTGCGTTTCGTTTCGGATAGATACGTAAATCATACACAGCTTACTACACAGGAGTCCACAGTGTAATAACAAATAGAGGTTAAAGATTTTTAGAGGAGTTAAAAATATAAAATCAAATTTTTGTATGGAGTGAAAGATATGAATACTTAACGTTAACATTATAATACTATACCTACGGGATAATATTAGTTCGAAATTTTACAGTGCATTACGGCCAATTCACGTTTATTATGTTTCATTAATATTATTAAACATTGAAAGAGTGTTAATTAAAAATAAAGCAATTTTTGTGATGATTTATCTAATGCTTTATTAATTTTTTAACTCTTCTAAAAATCTTTTTCCTCTGTTGGTTATTACACTGTGCATTTTCGTGTGGTAAGCTGTGTATGTGTGCGTTTCGTTTCGGAACTGCTAAAACTTAGACTAAGGGTACAGAATGCTCTTCACGTATTGCCTAAGCCGCTAGTCCACTGCGACGCACGGTGCGCAGTTGTGTACAAGCTCACAGCGCGTTTAAACCTATAAATTGACAAAGACAACGGACTTGGATCGACGCACTCATTTTTTTATTGTAAATGAATAACAAACGGGCATGCTTAAGACGGATAATGAGACTTGCGCTATAAACTTATTTTTTAAAATGTCTTCATATTGTAATCAAATAAGCTTCGTATTACTATGTGACCCTTTCACTGCCCTATTTGCACTATAGATTTATTGTAAAAAAATTGTCAAAAGAGTTCAGATCACAATGCCCGCGGGAATGGTAAATTTTTTCGACCAAAATATAAATCATGCAAGGTATTTGTCAGGCTTAAAGCTCGATTGCTGTGAAAGCCTCTTATGGGTTTTAAAAACCTAAATGGTTTTAAAAGCCTGTTGTATTATTAGTTATAAATATATGTACTTGAAAACATTTTAACAATGTATTAAAAGTTCTTTCTATTCATGTAACATTACCAGATTTTACTAGATCACATTTCAGATTTTTAGTAATAAAATCTAGAAGCTAAAGTGATTTATCCGAAGTTTATCGCTTTTCGAAGTCACTGCTAGGCTTTCCTTGGTGTATGTAGGTAGTATGTCTTTTGAATCCATCGGCTTTCTGCGGTCTTTTTTATTTGCGTTTTAAGGGACTAAATTGTTACTGGGATTGACTACAGTTGCTAAGGTTATATACAAAAACAAAAATATAAGAACCATTTTATGTCATAGCATATTGGCAGTTGGGAATTCCCATGCTCCCGCACGTTGTGTGGCTATATCAGTTATTATTCAGAATAATTACTATATTACGATTTCATGAACCACTTGTATAGCAATTTATTGTTTGAATTAACTAACATATGCATTGTGGCTAGGCCATTTAATTATAACAACACAACCAAAGCGCTTCTTATTGTACCATTATTGTATGTATGATTTTGGTTATTGAGTCGTTAAATGAACTAGTTATATTTTGATATTTTGTGGCGATTTACGCACATGTGACGTTTACGCGAATATAAATAAATCATGTATGTTTATTGTTTAGTTACAATCTGATCCGACAGGTACCGCTTTGTTCTTATATAAGACTATCCTTCCTACTTCCGAAAATGCTGTTTGTTCAACTTATGGTTGAAATTTAATAGGACCTTCAAAATCTTGTTACTTCAACCTTCAAACAAAGTTAAGGTAGCTTTGTGTGTTCTCTTATCGGTAAATATTATGAATTTGAAAAATTATTTTCTTATGGTAGTTTTACGTTTTCAGTCTGAATTATTTTCATAATCCTTTGGATGCATTTTCACAAATTGTATTCTACTTAACATGGTGAGAGCTCAGTGGCTAAGATTCTATTTTTAACATTCGAGAGATCCTCATTCAAATCCCAGTGGTTCGCACCAGTGCTTATTTTTAGCATACAACATTTTACATTAAATCCTACTTAGGTACCTTTATTATTTCTAAAATACATAAGTTTTATTCTATTTTATTGTTACAGAGCCTCGGCGTAAATTGTATTTTTAGACGTTATATTTTTAGAAGCCATTGTAGAAAACGATCACTTTAAATTGATATTATTTTGAATCTGAAGAGGGTACTTAGGGGAGGTACTCAAATATACCTACTCCCCATTAATATTTTGGTAATCTGATATTCTGTTAAATTATATTTAGTTGTTCTATGCTCGTAGTCTTAACATTGAAGGGGGTTGTTTTCCGTTCCAGATTTTTCTGAACAATGGCCTAAGTAACAAGATTCTTTGTACATAAAGTACATATTGTAGGTATAGCTAATTTATCCACTCTCATTTGCAGCTGTTCATGCATTTGCATTATCGCTTGTTTCGCTTTTGGACTCTGAATTTTCATTTTATACTTGGTTGTACCTAAGGTTGTATACCTTTCCAATTATAAAATTATTGTTATTAGTCTCCTATTTATGCTTAAGTTCGTAATGTATATAATTTTTTACAAATACATTGAAAACATTTGGAAATACCACTGTAATAATATTAAAATAAAGTTACTGACCATTGCGTGTTTGAGCTCGACTTAGCATGACTGTTTAATATTAGCATTTAGCTAACTTACTTCTCAATAAGGAAACAGCGAAATAGAGTTGGTTGTGCGTCAACATCCGTCTATATACGTCCTGACGGCGTCGACTGGATGCCGCGTCGTCAGTCCCTCCGTAGACGTCGTCCCGGCCGCCCTCTACGACCCGCGCTACGCAACCTCTACGAACTCTCGTAGCATATAGCTTAAAAACTTTTAACCCCTACTTCGGTTGTTATTTACGATGTAAATAGTTAAAAGTGCGCCTCAGATGTGATCAGTGATTGGTTTAGTTCTGTTGTTTGTGCTTCCATATTGAAATCATGTTGTTTATAAATTTGCGAACTGTGTTAAAGATCACTACTCTACATCTGTTAATGCAAGGTACTGATTTATTTTTTATACTTTGTGGCGAACTTGTGTTTTTGTAATGGGTGTTCTAGTTCTATAAGAATTATTTACGTTATTGATCGTTGAGAGTTGAAAAAAATAAAGACACAATAATTATTTCTTTTTCGTTCGGAAAAGGAAATTAAAAAATGACACAATATTAAAAAATGACAGAAAATACGAATGTTGAATAAAAAGTTTTTACTTAATAATTTAGAAATCCGTGGGATTTGTGACGGAAAGTACTGTTGGTAGAGTAGAGCCGCAGTAGTCTGGGAAGGTGCTTTACCGCCATCCTCCTAACTAGCTGTGAAGGAGCATGTAACTTCTGTCGTTTGTTTTGGTTGGGAAAGCTTGGTTGCCGGAGATATTTTATTTAAGGTGAACACTTTAGTCCTAATGAATAAAACCACAGAAGACTGAGCATCCAGAATTAAGACTTCTATCCTGTTTATGGTTCAACGTGGGTTTTCATGAGTTGTGTTGATCTCTTGATTTTAGGTAGCTTGAATGTTCATAAGTTACTTCTGTATTTAAATTTTATATGAAAAATAGATAGTTTTTGAATATCGGTAAAACTCATCAAATCATAAGTAGGTCGAACATAGGTATTAAATATTCACAAAAAACTCATGTAATACTTGCATTACAGCCTGTATTAATAAACAGAACTTTTGTGGAATCACGGCCCGAAACCTTCATAGTATCATTTTTAATAATGTTCACAGTTCCACGTACTATATACAAATATAACTGTCCTCTATAGTATCAATTCAATATTAATTGATACTATAGAGTTCTCAGTCCCCTAATCTATCTTCGAATAAACCCGAAGTGAACAAGTGTATCGTTTGTCCTTTTATCTTTTGTACCAGCAATGTCTATTAGTAATGAGCGGTATAGATTGATATGTTGTTTTGAAGTTGCAATAGCGTGTAGAAATACTATGTACATATATGTCATATACTCGTATATAAATTTGTAAGTAACGTGCGACTAGCAAGCATGCGGACAAACCGAAATACGGTTTTTGCAATGCTTATTATTTTAAATTTTGTCATTATTTAGTTATTACTAATACAACTGTTCTAAATAAAAGATAAATATAAGCCTGTGCCTCTCTATACATAAATTTAAATGAAAGACATCACTTGCGAGGGTCAAGTATACGCCCCAGTCCAACATCTTATTTTGTATAAGAAGAGTTCGATTATTTCTTAAGATACTTAAATTGTGTATCAAGAGAGTACTTGGATCTCGAGTTATCAAATATTGAAAATGAATCCTGAGAATATAGAAACAGATCGGATTTCGCTTCTTTATGTCTACGATTAACTTATGTCGGTTTTTGGGCGCAATTCATACTACTTATGTAGTATAAATTGCAAAAGGAATTAAATTTAAGCTGAACAGAAGTTTTCTTTGATGCAAAAACACTCGTAATGCGGTCTGTGTGTGAAGTCCGCTTTGTTATGCCTTTCCTCAACTTTTCCAATTTGATTCGGTTGGCTTCTGCTCCCGGCTCTGTCGATCCCCTTAACAAATTATCTGAACTTTCTGGCGAATAGAATTTTTGAACGAACTAACTTTCAGATTACGATTCCATTAAAATGGGGTCTACCACTCCGTTGCTCTCCGTCTGAACGGGAGAGCGGTTGACGAACGAATTTCTCACGAATCTATTCGTTTCTGTTGCCTTGTAAGAGTAAGAGTAAAATAACATTTTTTATTGGCACTGAGTAGCAAACGTACCCCTGCTGTTAAATGGTCACTGCAAGGTAAGGTACCTTTCCGGGCCCGCTTCAATGACTCTACCTACCTAAAGAGTATAAATTCAATTAAATGTACTTTGTAGGTAACTTTTACTTTAAAATCCGAATGCATTTAGTTTCTTCGAATCAAATAGATGTCTATTTCGTTAAATAATTTTCAAATTATTAATTTTTTCTCATGCAAAATGCATCCCGACATTGAATTGATCTTTTCATTTCATAAAATAACTTGTTTTAAAATTTTTAAAACAAGTTATTTTATGAAATGAAAAGATCAATTCAATTAAATCTTTTGCGGTTACCCAAGGAACGAGTCATACTGTAAGTATTTTCGAGCGCAGTCATCCACATATACAATGATCGTGTGTAGAGAAAATGTGGGAAATATGTAAATTAGGACGTAGCAAGTGACACGATAAAATGCTAAAACGGAACGCAATAGCCTCTTTGCGGCAGTAATAGGAGTCGACTTCCGCAGTCAAAATACTCTTTCGTAGGAAGCGGTTTCAAAACTGTTCGTTGTTTAATAAGCTAATATATGCAAAAGGACTATTCATCGAGGCTAAGATTCAAGATTTTTTTAATTGTATATGAGTAGCATAAAGGTCTGATGTTGATATTGAGTGGTCACTCTATGCACACCCACGTTAAACTTGAAAAAGGGTACTTATCCTATTTGAGATCGAGTTCGTCTCAAATAAGTAGTTAGACATCTGCGGTAACCACAGCAGCTCCTCACCGAAACAAAAAAATTAAGAACATGCTTTACGGCAAGTTAAAAGGGTGGCGATAAGGTACCTTCTCTGACGAGCTACTATGGCGACCACCTATGAAATAGGTATGAACTTTTAATGATTTTCAACACACGAGAGAGAAATATAGCAGAAAAGATTACGCGTGTTTAGCATTTCTTTTGAATTATAAAAAGAAAAAGAAACTGTAATCCAGTAAAAGAAATGTTACATTACATTTTTCCTAAGAGGTGCAACGCTCTGCTTAAACAATGTCCTATCTTAGATGGCGTTCTTTAATAAAATATAAAACATATTACTTTAATGAAATCTGTCTTCACTATCTTTAAGCCTCTAAGGGCCATTTGCTTAAGCTTTAGGCGGCTTTAGCAGTAGAAGTATACTCGTATAATGGACTGAATATACCAAACGGGATTTAAGATAATAAGAATATGATCAAAGCGGCTTGAGTATTAGTACAAATTCGTATAGTTAGTCTAAAATCCGAGCTTCACTCATCTGTTTTATGAAAATCTTAAATTCGCCGGCAACGCACTGGCGACCTGGTGTTGCATGTGTCAGTAGGCGACGGTGACCACTTACCATCAGGTGGCCCGTCTGGCTGTTTGCTTGCTCCATTTATAAAAAAAAAATCAATTTTTACCCCCGACCGAAAAGTTGGCCTGTGAATTAATTGCCCGAAAAATTCGGTCCAAGCTTTTTTATAAACAGAAAACTAGACAAGCAGGCTAGGGCCCCTAATCGTTTAGGTCGCCTGCACGTTGTTGGCTTGGTAAAAGCGCTCTTTTTACGGCTTTTTTGAACAAGTCCATGTTATAGTATCGTGGAAATACTTCAGTTGAACTCTACAAATTCGCATTTTGCGCGTATGTTTGAAACCATTGACGTTTTTTTGAGAAAAATTTGTCGACTTCTTGAAAATTCGTCTTCTGTGAGGCCTTCCAGAAATACCACTCTGCGTAGCAAATGTTTTGATCTAGACCTTCGTTTTTTAAAGATCTCAGAAGTAGGTAATAACATTTTTTCAGTTCATTGTTCCTTACAACAAGTACTCCTAAATACCCAGAAAAAATTCCTTCTTTACATATAAAATAACTACTAACGGTAGATTACCCTGAAATCTAAATAAATAAAAAATGTGCTGAGTCTGAAAAATGAAAGGTCTTATCCAAACAAAGAATTCCCTTTATCCGGAATGAAAATCTTGTTCCCTAAGAATTGTCGTGAGTACACTGAAAATGGCTTCTAATGACTTGTTCCATTGCTAATCAATTAATGACAAACCCTAATTCACTTACCATTTTTAAACATGGAAAAAAGGACGTTTATTTTAAGTTGTGACTTCTTTTGTGGTAAACTAATAATAAAATATGAACCAATTACATAAAATGGTTACTTTAATTTTTCATCGCTTATTACTTCTAGATTGATTCTATATTATTTGAGATTAAATGTGTTAGTTACTCTCGGTACAGACGAATTCAATCTATCATGACTTGTAGCTTTCTGGGCTAAATTTAGAATTTGCGTTATATCTATACCTGGCGTACAATTTGTTATAGACAACTTTTTACAACCTTGCAATCTTAGCGTGTCATTTTATTTTAATTTGCGATTTAAACATAACGCCCATACAAAATTATAAAGATTTAAAGCAAACTGTCATTAAATGCCGAAACGAATTTCTAGTCATTATAATTTATTTTTTAAAGCAATTTTAAACTTTATTTCAATAAAAGTAGTGCCAAGATTGTTTACTAAATTAGACAAGAGTAAAAAAACGGACTGTATATTTCTTTATCTACCAATTAACAAAATATCTATAACTCCGTTAGTTAAACCCCTCCCTCACTTGGACAATGACGTATTTTTCCCTCGGACAAGGGCTGGCGGCGCGAATATTGGACTGTCAAAGGGAATGCGGGACGCTGCCCGGAGCTATTCTCTATTAGAGAGAGATTGTTCCTTGATTAATTTGCCAACTAACACGTTCTGTACAGTGTCCGTTTTAATGGACAAGTTGATAAAGTAAGGATGGGTAGGGACCTACGAGTCAATTAAAATGCTTTTGAATGACTTTTATATGATTTGTATAGTATAATGACTCAGTGATACTATACAAGATTTTTGGATTTTTTACGAATAAAAAAAAGGGCGGAAGCGTTTTATGAGTAGCAAAATAAAAGCGATCTAAAAACAAAAGTCCCCTAATTTTAGGGGACCCATTTTTGATGTGACTCACCATCTGGACATCGTTGATAATATTGAACTGTCAAAAAAGACTCTAGATCACGGCGTGATGCATATTTAACCCCCGGCCCCGACGCAAAAGGAGGGGTGTTATAAGTTTGACGTGTCTGTCTGTCTGTCTGCATTGGTTGTGGCACCGTAGCTCGCGAACGGATGAAGCGATTTCAATTTGGTTTTTTTGTATGAAAGGTGAGTTACGTGCGAGTGTTCTTAGACATGTTTGATGAAAATCGGTTGAGTCGTTTAAAAGTTGTGGGGGGTGAATGTGGGGAAGAATAACCGAATGTCTGCAAATATAATCGAGTGGGGTCTCAAATGAAAGCGCATCACGTGCACATTACAAAATAATATTTTATGTTCAATGAAAATTGTCGTTATTGTGTCGGGGTTTTTTTAATTTTCAATTAAATGTTTTCATTAAAGTAAAGTGATAGAATCAATTATTGAAAGATAGGCATTGAAAGATGAGCTGTATTTTCAGTTTACGTTTCTGAAAGCAATGTTTTATGATAATTTCATTTTGAAAATAATTGTAAAAACAATTGACTCTGTTTTGTTATAACGTTTTATTAATAAGAGGAGTGAGTAGTTAGTCGAATAAATGTGTGCGAGAATTATTTGAGTAAGGCTTCCTGGCGGTCAACCAATGTTAGGATAAGTTTATATTTAGGGGTTATATTATTGTATCAATCTAATACCGTAGTGACATACGTGAACTTAATGACTACTGAACTTTTTAAGGTTTTACTTTTAATATCGTTTTCATTAGTTACGTTTTTGCATTGATGAGTTAAAGTAATAGTAATAATACTCATCAACGTCACCATTTTTTAATAATGACGGTGATGATGATGATGATGAGAGGACTCCACAGTTGGAGATAAGACTCTCGCAAGCTGCCTTCCTGCTGCCTTCTTCCAGTCTCCAATCTAACTAGTTGGAGGGAGTCCAATGTTTCGTCAACACAGCAAATAAAAATAAAAATACTAGATATAAGTCATTTTATGCACAAGAATAAAATGAAATAAATCATGAAATTATACGGATTTTAGCAGCTATTGTGCTCCGCTTTGAGGCTAAACGGTGAAATATCTGAACTTGACGTTTTATAATTTTTCTCCATAACGTGAATAATTGGAACCCATTTACGTGATAAATGCAGAAGTGAAAAAATTGCCGTTCAATTGAATGAATCCCTACTAATTACGGCGCTAATTATACAAACTGAGAAATTGGTAGGAATTTATTGGGAATTCGGAGGGGCCATGAATTATTGTAGAAGCGAATTTCGATGTCAGACATTTTTGAAATGACGAGAATTTTTGTCGAAAATTCGGTTACCCCTGCTGGGTATACTTTCTACCCAAGAAATTGAAAGAGACGTCGCTTGTTAATAACACATCTGAAAATGAATTAAGAAAATTTTTATTGAGATGTTAGTCCCATTTAACTATTTGTCGAACTGTAGAGACGATTTAACACCACCGTGCCTGTACGCTGACAGGTAGGTAGGTATTACCCCGTGTTCTAATTACCATGTCATACGTAAAAGTTGCTGCTATGACAACTTCATTGCATACATTTTGTCACATGTCAGAGCGTTGTGTTTAAATTTTGTCGTGTTGGTCGGTTATGACCTGTCAGTCAACAAGGCTTCATTAAACCTCTGAAAGAATAAGGAATAGACAATTTTTATTAAGATTTTGTCTCATTTACCTATCTATTGGATTGTAGTGACGATTGAACGTCACAGTGTCTTTTTTCACACGCTTATATTAGCTTCACTTGTATGTATGTTTGTATGTAACGTTGGACTAAGATCAAGTGGCTTATTACTGTTAGCATATGCCACCACTTTACGTGCGTTGACAATAAATCGAACTAAAAAGTGTAAAATAAATATAGTTTTAAATTAAAAAAAAAAAACTAAAAAACAAGCGAAAGTATTAGCTCACTCCCAAATGTAGGAAAATCGCTCGAAAAATAAACAAGCTAGCTCGGACCCTTATAAAAATACAATCGCAAACAAAGTGACAGTACATTCAGCTGTGTATTTGTTTGTTATGCTTACAATCCACTCCGGGTGTTGTAATCCCTCACTCTGTTAGTTACACAATCCACGTCAAACGGACGGTCCGTTTTAAATCGTGCCGTCGCATGTGACGTCACGTCCCTTACATACAGCATGATTGATTATTTATTGTTTGTTATAATAATCTGATTGGCTGCAAACTTTGTATGGCGCATTGATGGGCACGGATCTCTCCCCCAACAGAGGGAGGCCTGGGGCATACTCCACCGCGCTGATCCAATGTGCACGGTTGGAAAAACGGGCTAGTAGCCAACCCGTGTCGGATGTTTTCAAATCGGCCATAGGGCCTCCGACAAGGTTTAACGACTGCTATCGTATCGATAACAACTGGGACCAACGGCTTAACTTGCCTTCCGAAACACGGAAGCAATCATGATATTCTACTATTTATCTAAAGTCAATATAATTAACGTCTGAAAATTTTACGTAACTGAATACCTACTTCTTTCTTGCTTTTACTGGATAAAATTATAAAGAATTTCATTGGATTGTATAGGAAAGAATTTTCAATTATTATAAAATTGAGCTTGGAAAACCTATATAATACGTGCTCCAGATTCGAAACTAATCGAGCAGTGCACTATTGGTATTTCATAAATTCTAGTTAATAAAGACACGACCAACTTAGTTATTCAAGGTTCATAATTACCTGTTAAATATTCGTGGTTAGGCCGAAACGTGTTGGTCGAACTTCACTGCTTTGTATAATACCATTTAGTATTAAACCATTCATTGTGTGCCAGTTAATACAGTGAAGCTGAAATCCGAAATCCTCGTAGAGATTTTCGTGTCCGTATGAAAGCTGTATTCGATAGCATAGTATTGCATAGACGGACAATGCCGTAGTTAATTCACCAACACTTCGAGGGCAGATTCCAATTCGACAGTTGGTGTTTGCATTTAGATTTTAAAAGAATGGCAAAAGGATTCCACTGAAACATTTTCATTTAAAATAACACCAAGATGATTAGATTTATATTGTATACACTGTAAAAAGTTATTAGATCTTAAGGAGGGTTAAGCTTCTATAATACATCTTCACGGTTAGGGCGTGTAGACGTTCATAACTCTCATGACATGTATCGTTCTGCACGAATTTTAATCTGCAGTACTCTCACGAATTTTAATCTGCAGTCCACCAACCCGCACTAGGCCAGCGTGGCGGACGGCGGCCTACATCCTTCTCATTGTGAGAGGAGACCCGACCCTGTAGTGGGTCATTAATGGGTTACTGACATGACTCTCACATTTTATATTCTACTCTGGCCACTATTTTATAATAACTTTTTTGCATAGTAAATGATTGTCATGCAGAGTCCACCTGGCGCTTGTGATCATTGCAACCCACGAACACTCTTGACCAACTTTCGACGACGAACGAACGAACGAAACGAACAACGACATCCAAAATGCTTTAATTTAATTAATGCTTGTTGTAAGGGATGGTCATGGGTTGCGTTGTTACTCATTAAGATAAGGTAAAATGATTATCTCAAATAAAGTACCTCCGGTAATCATATTTGCTCCATCGGGACCACTCATCAAATATTAAACTTACAGACCATCAAATATTAAACTTATAGACCATCAAATATTAAACTTACAGACCATCAAATATTAAATTTAAAGTGAAATTATTTGATGGTTCACCTAGGAACGTATTCTTACGTACAAATTGACACTGAATATGTCTATTGCGTACAAGTTCTTAAGTGTTGTTATTGTCTGATTTGTATTCGCCTATCTGATGCATATTTGCACAGACCTACTACTATCGTGTGGTTAGTAGTAGGTCAATTCAGATCGTGTACGTGACTAGCACGCGGCAATGGGTATTGGTAGTCTTATGTACGTACGACTATGTTTGAGATACGTTATATTATGTTTATCACGTTTTATGTCCTACTAGATTCTAAACACAATTTTACTTAAGTACTTTTTAAATAGTAAATGTGCAACAATCGGGATGTAGATGATTTAACTGGCCTGGCCTGGCCTGATTTTAACTGGCCTCTCTAACCCATGGACACCTACGTTCAAACACAAGTAGAAATCCTATCTGAGGACTTGGATTAAGATGGTTCCAAAGACTAATAAAGGTATTTTTCGTTGTATTTATATAAATTTGTACCAAACAGATAAAACAGATATTTGTTTAAACTTCGTCTAAATTATGTTTACGTAAATCTTTGTTGACATTCAAATGGGATTTCCATTTGATTCCAAAAAGCGTTTCGAAAAGCGTAATCCTAATCATCAATGGTCGAATGACCGATAGGTTACAACCTCTGACCTTTCGACACGACATTGGGTCTCTCCGAGTTTTCTACCGTTTATGCTGCTCCGCGGAGCTACACGAAATAATACCGGCAACAGCTTCACTCCATTATCCTACAAGCCAGAGTCTGTAGTTCCACCTTCATCACCTGTACTTATGCCGACTTGTGGTGGTCCCACACAGACCATTTTTTTCCAACTTTCTTGCTACGTGCAACGTTTAAAGTGGTGTTGTCGCTGATCGCAGGATATGGAGTTCTACAAAAAGAGTGTAAAAAGGCCTCTTCTTTAAAGCAATCAACTCGAGACTTTTCTGGTATTGGCTTATGTCTATATAAGGCAGTATGTTTGCTTCTTATAAAAAAAATACATTGATTTCATTACTATATATTATGGGTAAAATACGAATTAATTTTAATAACAGACATTCTTAACCTTCCCAACCTTCTAAGATTCAATGTCAAAAAGCAATAACTGAATGAATTGAACCAAAAGTAACGTTTGCAGAGTGAGGTAACCTTATAAGGTCGGGCTTAATATCTTGAAGGGTACAGGGATAATGTCTTATAAAGCCTGCTCCTTGAACACTATGAAGGTTTTATATGAAATAAAGCTTCACTGCTTCGGTCCTAAGTTAACATAACATGAATTAAGCAGGTATCTTATGTACTTCAACTACGTTATACCCTTTGTAAATTTCTGAATGTTTCGTTAACTTCTACCGCACGTCAACGTTTCTACATGTTTTATAAATTATATATGAAAGATATATTTGTTTTGAAGAAAGGAACAAAAATGTAAGTAAGAAGGAAAATGTACGGAAGAAAAATTATTTCAAATTTTATACCCGACTATGCCTTTCCTAATGTAACGCAAAGGTTAGTTTTTTTTATTTTTCGCGTTTGTTATTCAAATTCTAAGACAAATAAAATAGTATTCGTCATATTTTTTATTAAAATGCTCCTTGTGAATCTACGGGGGTTTATATAATCGTATGCATAGTTGCATGACTAGGAAATGTTTTGAGTATTACCTATATTGAACGAGCGCATATAGCGAACATAAAATATGCAATAATTCTTTCTTCACTTACAATATGTGTCGTGTAAACTCAGATTAAGGCGTAGCAACCAACAAACCAACACGAAAACTATAACACAGAAATCAAAAAACACAGGGCTCTGTATTGAACATGGAACTAACATGTCCTAATTGAACATGCCGCTAACATGCAACAAAATGTCAGCAAATGACGTTGTCGTACGAGCAACTGTAGCGTGCGACATGACAATTAGGACACTGGGCAAGGGTCAGTGCATCGAGTATGGACTTATGAAGTTTCCTAAAGTAATCGTATCGAGCTTCCATTAGTACGGGAAGATGTCAAGACGACTGGCATATGATGTACTAATGACTGACGTTTACTAATCAAATACTTTGACAATAGTGTTTATGCTCACGGCACAAATGTTTGGCAAACTTCAGTAGTATGATTCAGGATATGTATTAGTAGTGAGTGATGTCTTGTGATTAATCAAATTTTCCAAGATGTAGTAGTCAAGTTAGTAAGGTAGTACGTAGTAAGTAAGTAAGTAGTAAGTAAGTAAGTGAGGAGCATCTAATCCGGTAACTAGAGAAGGCAGGTAGCCTTAACTATGCGATACTCAGGTAACTTTGCCGACTTAGCAACAAATAAGTTATGCTCTCTTGTTTCTAAGGGTTCGGCGAATAAGCGAGGCAGTTCTACGTATATGTTTTATGTATGAGTTTCTCAGGTGGCCTTTTAATAACACTAAAACGAAATGGTAATGGTTTTTTTCTTAAATTTAAATATTCACAATAAAAAATTAGCTGAATTGGTTATAACGAACTGGTATTGGTAATAAGTCATAACCTATTCGGTTAGGTACGAGAATTCATACCTAATAAATAAAAGCTTAATTGGGTCTTGGTGAACAATGAATTCAAAAAGTGATTAAATCAGAATTTTCACAGTCTCGATCGATGTATAACTATGTATATGAATTATTAAATGTGGTCATTTGTTCCGGGGACATAAGCAGTCTATCTATACACACGCGCATACTTCTACCTACAAGTAAACGAACGCACACTCACACACGCACACCGCACACACATAAAATATACTCACGCACACAAACACACTCTACAATAGTCTACAACAAGTCAAGAGAGAAAAGAGTCGGAAGAGATTATTAGATTTTAAGGGTATTTCATTTGGCTATTCACGGATAATAATTAGAATGTCAATTCCATGTTAGACATCAGACATAAAAATATTTTTTTCCATCATGAAATTAATTTGATTGATGAGGTGATTGATCCCGTCCCCTTGTTTTAGGTACTCTCTGTCTGCGTGACGTGTACATGGTGGCCCCAGAGGCGGTAGAACGAGGGTCGAAGGTCGTGATGAAGTGCATGTACGACCTGGAGAAGGAAGAGCTGTATCAGGTGAAATGGTACCGAGGAGACCGGGAGTTCTGCAGATACGCCCCCCGAGACGTGCCTCCCCTCCGACTGTTCCCCATAAAGGGGATTGATGTCGTCGTAAGTATTGAACGCTTTTATTTTTAAAAACAACTTTATTCCGTTTCAGGTGGCAATACTCTTGCGGTTAGGCGTCACATAAATCGGAGTGGGCTAGATGTATGTATTTACAGGCATCAATATCTATTACAGCAGAATCCCTGTAGCTTTAATGCTATACAATGTTATGACTGTGCGCAAAATTTAATCGGCCGCTGAAACAGTCAAGGAAAATATCGCAACTTTAACCTTCGCATTATGGCAAGGGAGTCAGGTTTTTAGTTGATCACACCGGGTACAGTGTATACTATGTAGAATGTCTGTTTGAATATTCAGAATTGGGCTAAAAATAATTTTTGGAAATGATTTTTAATCACATTCAATATGTTTAAATATAAATGTCCTAGCTATTCATTGATGTTGTTACCGAGAAAAGATGGACAGTTAAACAAAGGGACAAAAGGACTTTTGTAAAGTTAATAAAATACGTCAATATTGTATGGCCTTTCCGACTAGCGTTGCAGGCGGCTTATTTAATTTTTTAGACCTTTGTTCGTACTAGTACACAGGAACAGCAAATAGTTAAGCTCAGCATAAGATCTAGCGAGATTGTATGAAATTATTTTAAAAGTAAACGTACATGGACTATTGCTTACGTAGGTAACTAATATTTTATAAACTTTTATCATTTTACAAACTTAGGAATCGAATTGCTGCAAATTATAGGTATTAATTTTAATGTAAGGAGTGTTCCTGAGGGAATTAAAGTTTGATGGATGTAAAACGTGACTCTACAATAACTTCTAATCCCTTAAGGTCTTAAGGCAATAACTTAGAAAGTTAACACGTGTTTGCTTGTTTGTAATTAGAAATCTGTGTAACAAATATGGCGGTAATTAGTATAAGGAAGATCTTCAAGCAATAGGTAGTAAGATCATAGGTGTCATTAGTTTCGTAGTAAGCAAATAAAAGAAAGAAAATTCCAAAAACGGAATATTGATTAATAAGTAGAATGCATTTTTAATTTAAACTTATTTAAAATAAATTTAAGAATAAATAAATTTGTATTTGTAATGCTAATAAGTCTAATTGTCTTTGTAACAGGAAGAAGTTAGTATCTAGTCCAAAAACTTATTTAGCGGTTCACAAAAATACAATTATAACTGCAAAAGGCTAAAGTAAGGTCGGCACTTGTGGTTCATCAATATTCGATGGAATTATGCTCATAAAATATTCCAATGCGATAAAGAATTTATATTGGTCTGAAAGTGGAGAATATATTTCATTACTTACTGTATTATTTGCTCCAAGAAAAGAATTTTCAGCGTATGCGAAGCAACTTTAATTTTACAGCATAAGAAGAAGAGAAACCGTATACAAATATAAACTGTTTTACATGCCTACTTACTCGTATAATCATCAAAACTTTTTCGCTCCTAAACATAAATCTCATTCTTCCACAGTCAGTTTTCAATAATATCAGATACAGTCCTCAGTATGAATTCAATATTTTTTGCTCCTTGTATAGGTACGCGAAATTCTGAGCGGAATTTTTTGTGCCATCAATTTGTTCCCCTTTTGATGTTATTAAAGGGACTGGCGGGTTTTTGTACATTGTCGGTTTCCTTCACTATGTCGTGATTACATTAATGTTGAATTGGGACCTGTAAGTGTATTTGGCAAACAGAAAAAAATATTAAAAGGGAGCTCGAATTTGAATTTACGATTATGATTTATTATGACCTGGTCCTCAGGAACGTTTGCGCGTGAACATACGAGTAGGTGCAGAGGCCCCTGCAACATCCTCGATTTAACAATGTAATACATACGACCATTATCCAATCTCCAGTAGCAAGTATCGATCCTGAAATAGCCGATATTTTTTGTTCCATGACGTATGTACCCGGAGATCTCGGCGGATTTTTTATCCATTTGTTCTCCCCTTTGATGTTATTAAGCCTCGACAGCTCACAAAAAGGCAGTGACTGAGAGATTTCCCCGCAATGTCAGCTTTCTTTGAGCGGCACACAAGATTACATTAACGTTGAATTAAGACTTGTAAGTGTGTTTATGAAACAAACAATATTAAAGAGAAGTCTTAATTAACTCTGAACCGCCCGTTTATTTAGGGTTCCTTGGTCTAAATTGCAATTGGGAACTTATCTTCTGTGAACAAACAGAGACAGACGCACTACAGGGTCGTGTCTCCTATCACAATGGGAAGGATGTAAGCCGTTAAGGGATTTCACATGCTTTTGAAACCATTATAGATAACTTTCAGACGTGCAGGTTGCCTTACTACTCTAGTAATTTGTAAAAGCCCTCGGTGCGTGAGATTCGAATCTTTCAAAATTTGAAAATTCGTATTCTTTGTCTATTCTTCTTTGCTTTTTCCTGGGCTATCACTTTTTAATACAATGCGAGGTAAAAAGGACAATATAAACACAAAAAATACAGCAATTTGTAAATATCAATCAAGTTAATATCAAGAAACAAGTCAAAGGAGATGTAGCAAAATTAATAACTATAAATTGATGTTTGATTGAAAATTATAACGTTATTTATTAACAACGGAAACGATTTATTTCTCATTTCCCGCTCCGCTTGTTTCAAATATTCCAGATATTTAATATTTATAAACACGGAACCCTCCCATTTGTAGATTGGCAGAAAACAGGATGAATATTACATAGAGGATTGATATTAGAGAATAGTTACAATGTAAAAAAATGTACAACTAACTTTTATGTTTTTTATTCGAATGATATAATTTTAAAACTGAAATAGCTTACCCTCTGCCAAAATAATTTTGTCTATCTATCAAAACTTATAACTTACATACAAAGAACACACCATCCCAAGTTTCAGGTCTCTAAAGGGTCTCTACGTTCAGCGGTTTAGGCTGTGCTTTGATTCTAAGTCATTCAGGACAAATGATTTTATATAATGATAAGATGATAGCATTAAGTACATTTTAATGTTATAAGAAGAAAGAAAAAGATTTATGTACTCAGATGTATAGGTAGGTACTGCAAAGATATTTCAAAACATTAAGATCAATTTATATTTACCTTTTCTGGATAAAAATGTTTGGTATAGAAAATGCGTTGGTGGAATGAGTCTTAGAAATCTCAAAAAATAGGGTAGCGCGATGCTTAGGTACCAGGTCAGCAAGCTATGAATATTTTTCAAAGAAGTAGAGAAGCCAATGAACGATATCTGCGTGAGTACGTAGCACGAACTGTGAACTGAAACTTGATTTTTTGTATTCAGCATTACAGAGCAATGAGATGGAGTGGTATCTATAACTGAGCGTAGACACGTAAGCATAATTCAGGCCCGTACAACAATAGTAACCAGAGCAATCACAACAACGATGTTCATTAATGTAAATGAGCATTATGACCTGTATTACCGTTGTATTGCGGGGAAATAATTACATTTTATGAGCTACTAACAGGTAACACTTACATAATTCTCAGAACGTTGTTACTTGTTATATAGGTACTTACTACCTATTTACATGCTATTCATGTCTTGTGTTTTTGTTGGAATGGGGTAGTAATCGGAGATATGTTTTGGAGGCGAACCGCTCGCAACCTCAGATAGGATTCCTTACCTATCTAAGAAGGACCTTAGACGATAAAATTGAAATTTTCAATACCTACGAAAATACTTGTGATAGTTTTTGACCTCATAAGGAAATTATCTGTCTATTGGCCGCACTCAGAGACGTCATTTAACTTAATGTTCATTTACAAACAAATAAAATCGTCTTTATTCGTATTGACATAAGTGTCATCGTTATTTACATAATGAACCATTAACGTTAATGAATGTCTCAGAGTACGGCGGTTTGACTACTTTTCAAGCTTTAAACGTTAATGTGAACGTAATGAATGAACTATACATTAATAACCAGTCATATCTAATAATACTCGTACCTAGTAGCAGACATAAAAGAGTCAAACTTTTTACGTAAAATCAGGTGGCTACATATACCTACTATAAAAAAAATTCACTGATTTTCCTGTATTTTTCAATAGAGTCCGTTGTTTCAGTTTATCAGATAATATTTTCAAAGGTAAGTGTAGTCCACCAACCCCCTACAGGCCAGGAGCCGGCAAGGCGGTGGTGGACAGAGGCTGGTTTCCTTTTTATTGTGACTGTGAGAAGAGACCCGACCTTGCAGTTGGTGCTTGTGGTTTCTAAACCTGAATGCTACCCAATGCTACGACGCTACGAGCTTTCGTAGCACATTCTACTCACTTCTTCAAATCAACTGCACTCTACACTGTAGTTCAGTTTGAAATAGTTTGAAAGTATTTCAACCAAATTACATTGGAACAGCGTGGTGAAGTATGTTCCCTATTATGGGGAACGACTTATTCACAACAGTGGGATATAAAAAGGATTGCATCTATGTACTATTACGGACAAAAATAGTGCACGGTTACAATAATCAACGTTAAGGGAAATGAAAAAATATTCCATTATTCACCTTTGTATAAGAGGTACAGAATAATGCTTTTCTATAAAGCGGAACCGTTTCTGGTATTGATTTAGAGTACGATTTGGTGTGTATTTTCTTGATACAAACACGTAGCCTTAAAGTTTCTCTGTTCTTTTGAAACTGATTAAATAGTTAGACGTTTCATGCTGAAAACTTTTGTTATTTGCACAGAAAGCGGGTAGCTGTGAAGTTTAACTATGGATTCGGTTTATATGAAATCCCTATAGTACATAATAACTACATAACTGGATCATAATAATGTAATATGGACACCGCTTTATTCCACCTTCAAAGCTTTGCCAATATATCAAAAAGTTAGATGAATAACAAAGTAAGTAAATACGAAACTTTTTAATATTTACTCGCTTCGCTTTTGACAGCATAAATTTCTACTTAATATTGTTCGAGGTCGGTGTTATTTCACGCTTTTAGGGCAAACCCTAGAGAACACAACATTAGCAAGTTAGTAAGCAATGATGACTGTTGGTATTTGTATGAATCTTCGACATTCGTCTACCTACATATTACCACATTTCCACTCCTAATATTTTAACCTTAACTATTAATATGTCAATTTTTAAAAGTGTCCCACAGAATGAACAATAAGTAATATATCCCAAATTTATCCCTGTTTAATTGTTGTCTTGAGTACTATATTGGTTTTGCTGTTTACAAATAATTAGTTAGTAAAGGGCTTATTTCAATTAAATTAAATTTTTACTAGGTATCTTTGCACCAAGTGTCATTTGAATGAAAAATGTACCTAGACTTTTAGTGGGTACTTTTCAATGCAGATTCTAATGGTACCTCTTTATAATCCAAGGACTACAGTGACCATTTAAAGTGTGGCGTGCACGCTCGTTTGCTATTTAGCTATAAAAAGTATAGTTTATATCGTTACGTGTAGGTAACAAGTTCTGCTTTTTAACACATTTGTTACTGTAAGTTACCTTTTAATGGTGCCGTTCTGCGGTATACGTTCTATTCCAGAAAAGGAAAGTATCTATTTTATTTTGTAGTTATTTAAAATAAAGACTATTCGGCACTATTTATAAAAGCATGAAAATGAAAAATTCACTTCACTCTGGGGTATTGAATGATTTGTGAACGTTTCCACCATTCACCATTTTTTTTTAAATGCCATCGTCATAGAAGAGCGTTTTTCCTACAATCAAATACCTATCTTAGAATAACACCGATGTAATTTGCAGCCAATGACGTAAATCGTATAGAAAAGTGACGTAGCGCGTAGCGCCAAAACAGTTACCTTACCGTGTATAGAGGTGTGTCAAACATAAAATTTGTTCTTTGTTTAAAATCTAATATTTGTATGGAGTGAAAGATATAAATACATATCGGTAGACACTATAATACGGACAAATATTTAATATCAACGGGATGAGTTCGAAATTTTACAGTGCATTACGGCCAATTCACGGTTATTATGTTTATCAAAAATAAAGCAATTTTTATGATGATCTATCTAATGCTTTATTATTTTTTTAAACTCTTCTAAAAATCTTTTACCTTTATTTGGGTTATTGCACTGTGGGACTCCTGTGTAGTAGCTCCAGCTTACGTATCTACCTATGTGTAGTAGCAGCATTGCTAAAACTCAGACTAAGGGGTTTTGTCCTTAGTGTCATGTTTAATTAGGATATCTCAATACAGAGCTCTGTGATTAAATTTTGTCGTGTTAGTTACTCAGTCGGTTGTCAGCCAATTAGGACAAGGCCTAACACTTTGGACAAGGCTTTGACACATTAATTTATGATTTCGTGACGTAAGTTCTTTTGGTCCCTCACATCAATGATAAAATTTCGCGTGGGCGTTGGGACCATCGATACCGCTCGACGTTTGCCAAAAGCAAACTTTTCTCCTAAAAGTGACCGCGAAATAAGTAACCACTCATCTAATGAACGGGAGCGATGGTTCCGCTCTTACAGGTCCGATGAGTAAGTGGACAATTATTATGGATTAAGTTTTGAATTTCTTGACAAAATGAGATTTATGTGGGTTGGTATTTTAAAATTCGTGTGCCAATTTACAGGAACAGGTCTGCCGGAAGAAACTAAAGTAAATAAATAAACAGAACCTTTGTGCCTTATGTTTATGTTATGGGTTCAACAAATTATATTGTGAGTACATAAATAATAATTAATTAATAAACAAAATTATTTAATGAACTTATAGAGATCGTTTTCTCATTTAATGTTCTTATGTCACGTCGTCACTATTTTGTAGATGATTTGAGTTTTCCTCAGCAGGCCGCGCTCCCGCAGTTCCGAAAGAAATAAAATGAACCATTCATAAAGGTGACGGTGGAGCATTTATTACATTTAAAGTTAAATTGGTTCATAACGATCCAAAATGATTTGGTATTTCATTGTTAATCATCCTATTCCAGGAATCTCATAGAAATTGTCGGTAACTGAAAACTTTTTTTTTCTTTTAACTGAAAACTGCTTTTTACATTGCATGTGAAAATACTATTACGAATATTTAACTTAATTTCGCTGAATAAAGTTGATTCCATAAATATCTGCACGACATTACCTTGAAGAATTAATAACTGTTAAGAATACACTAATAAGAATATAGTAATTCTTTTCAGCACGAATAAAATATGCACAAATTAAAGTAACTACATTTTATTTTATTTTAAAACCTACCTGGAAGACCTTAAATTAGGTAAGAAATAGCGGACATAATAATATTATTTTAAGCTGAATAAATATTAGAAATAATATTTAAAGAGTCGATTTTAAATAGTGCTCTCAAATACGTCTCTTGAATAAGATTACGAACTCCCTTCTTTCTTATTACAAAGGGTAGGGCATTAAAGAATAGTGCAGCTAAACTGAGAAAGAATAATAGAGACAGGTATTGATTAGTGGAACAAATAACCATTAAAAATTTCAGCAGACCCGGACTGCTACTTACATGTTTTTGCCAAGAAAGAATTACTGCATACGGTTTTCAAAGTTTGAATATTCGCTATTTTAAAATAATTACACAAACACACAATTAAAAAAGTTAACAACCTAAATTCGATGTAGGTAGCTGATACAGTTTAGATTGATGTAGATACGGACTAGTTTCCGACGGACTAGATGTTTGTTACTGTTTGACGTATAAATGGCTGAACAGATTTGGATGAAATTTGGTACGCAGATAGCTTGGCTTGATAAATATAAAATAGGATACATTTATTCCTCTAAACCAAATTCTAAATTCTACGCGGACAAAACCGCGAGCAAACTCTTATATTCAATAAACCTACCGTCATAATAAACCTTTTTGTGTCTTATATTTTTCTATGTTTTCCACTTGATATTTTTTCGTAAAAAAAATATATCATCTTTTTGAGATATTTCTTCATTTATCTGTATTTATTTACTATACTCTCTCAAAGGCCGTTCTCTTTTTATAATTCTCATTTAACTCGATAACCCTTCTGATTTCTATCTTCCAAGGTTACCAGAGAGAAAAGTATCTACCGCCTTCTTGGTGTATTAATTTCTTTATGAAATTGAATTTCGCTTATTTTGGCTATTTGTCGGAAGCTCTGGGGTTTGAAAAATGGCCGACACGGTTTAGCCACTAGCCCGTATCTGCTTCAATGCGTAATGAGGAGCGTGGTAGAGTATGCAGTAATCGTATCAAGCGGCTTATTACGGGGATATGTCAAGACGGGCTGACATATGACGTACTAATGACTTACAGTTACTATACGAATACTTTGACAATAGCGGTCATACTCGAGGCACAGGTCTCTGTCATGTGTTTGGGGAGAGAAACCCATGTCCGATAATGAGACATAAAAGATTATAGTCAAAAAAGATAATCGTTGATGTTAAGAGCCTAACTAATGAGCTTTTTGATCGTTGATTTACCGTTGCATGTTCGAGTCGCAAATGCGATTAGTGCTTGTTGCGAAAGCAAGCGCGGCGGGCAATATAAGTAAGTATCAAAGTTTCTGCGGTTAGCTTGTAGCTGCTTTAAGCGCTTTGAGCGCAACCCGCTTTCGTGTGAACGAAAAGTTAGTCTTGAAAGTGCACGTAGGCAAGCAAAGAGGAAAATAAATGAAAATTCTGGTTTCATTTTTGGATTCTCTAGCTACTAGGGTGCAAACGGAACCTTGTTGCTAGTTTCTTGTGATCGTCTGTAACTCATTAGTACTGACTATTGGAGGGTCGGGTCGCCTATAACGCTGCGCGTAGCGGTTGTATCCCAGTATCTTATAATTCTGCCTCTTACTCAAGGTCCGTGTTATATTCCAGCGGCATGTATCAATGACTTCTTGAATGATCTTAGAAAGTTATGTGTGCTTTTCAAATTCATTTTAGTATCATCTGCTGTAACGGTGAAGGAAAACATCGTCAGGAATCCTGCAGGTCTGAAATTTCTCCGTAATGTTCTGAAAGGAATTTGAACTTCACCAACTCGCACTAAGCCAACGTAGTGGACTAAGGCCTACACCCTTCACATCATGAGAGGAGACGCGACCCTGTAGTGGGTCACTAATGGCCTACAGACTTGAAAAGGATTGTTGTAATGAGGGTAGCTTTCTACGGTACAATGGATCAATTCGATTAGGTACTGCATTCTAACTCACAGGATCAACTCAGAGGGCAGTGAAGTGATTGGCTCAGAATTCCTTCACGCGACAGTGGCGTCGAATAGGGGCGGTATGTGTACAATAAAGGCCCTTTACGACCCAGTTGCTTGAATGCACTTGAGCTACTATGACCATATTCACTTCGAAACTAATCTTTTAGGGTGGTCAACTGTCATAAACACACTGTTAAAACAGAAGACGTGAAGTACATGCTGCTTTATGACGGGTTAATAGGCTGATGGTACCTCCCCGGACAACTATGGCTCCACCACCTAAAAAAAAAGTGACTGACATTTTAAACTTTTCATAATGAAAACAAACGACTGGTCAAAGGTTTTAAATTTTTTTTAAATTGCCTTTCTAGGATTAATAGGGCTCATGCAATGAAATCTAAAAAGTAAATAAAAATTAACTATAACAGACTTTGTTGACGTTGATCGTTTTATTAAGTTTATTTCTTGCTAAATGACTTTTATAATTATATAAAATTGGTAAAATAACAGGATGATTTGGATTAACAACAACATGATTGTTTCAAAATCAGGTTTGTTATTTTAATTAAAAATTTCACTGATTACGCATTGATGTGGGATGGAACGATAACCATCTGAATACCACGTTATAACATCGAAGTAGATCGGTTTAAGATTTTCGGAACTGAAAAATATATAATTTTTCATATTCTTCATCATGTTTAATGAAAATAAAAAAACTCTAAAAAGTCCTAACAAACCACAACGGTTGCATACTTGTTAAAAACACACACTTATTTTTTTAAAATAACAACTAGGTACACGACTTAACAAAATTTAGCTTTAAAAGTTGCTAATTCTAGCTACAAACGTATAAGATAATTTTAGAAGCGCTTCTGCAATTGTGAAGAAGAAAGAAAAGCGATAGAATATGACTTTATAACACAGCATTTAGTCTACATTTACTAGTTAGTTCCGCTCAGTTGAAAAGCAAACGTGTAGGCCACAGCGCGGGCGAAAGTTTTGCGGTTATAGCAGTGTGGCTAACTTCACGGTCTTGTCAGAATGGAAGGACATAAGCGAGAAAATTGTACTCAAAATAGAAAAAGGAATTTCAAAGTGTCAAAATCACTTATTAGAAACTAAATACAAAGAAATTTAAACGAAATCAGTTAGTTTTCTTAAAATATTTCAATACATGAATATAGTAACTGATGTTAGTTGCTAGCCTGTGCTAGTTGAAGTGCCCATGAAAGCTCTTTCGTGGAAGTTACACTTTCACACATTTGTTATTCATTCAAGTAAAGGTTTCTAATAGTGAATAGAGCAAGTTATTAATATTCGGTTAGAGATGTAGTTTCCAAAATAGACTTTAAGACTACCATCCTATTATTCTGAAAAACCCTTTAACTCTATAACTGTGACTGAAGTCTAATCCGTTTAAGGCTGCGTGTGGAATTTCTCACTACTTATCTCTGTTTATACGGCAAGCACCCAAGGTAAGCAATAACAAGCGGGTCGTGTATAACAAGAAGGCCACTTTACTTAGGAAAGCTATGGTCAGCTAGTTTGCTACTAGGATCCAAATTATATTCTTGCATTATTTACTACTATCCTACAACTATCATTGCGGCTACCTGATGTTAAATGGTTATTGCAGCACATGGACGCCCGATTCCAATCTCAAATGTTATGTGTTATTTGAGGGTGTATGCGGGTGGTTTGTAACTCATGAGGACTAAGATGATCGCCTCAAATAAACTATCTCCTGCAACTATACCTGCCCGCTTATCGACGGGTTAAGAGGCTGGCGGTTATGAGCTAGCTTCAACTATGACTCGACCAATAAAACCGACTTTGGTTGCTTAAAACAAATTGAAACACGCTCCATTCGACGTAGTATAGATTCAAATACGAGTACATTTGTCTTCACCATTCAAGTTGTGTTCATACACGATAACGTGTTTTTGGATCCGAGACGAACCAAAACTTCAGTGACTAGAATACATATAGAAAACCGTTTAACGCATAGTTCTATTCATACGACAAGTACCTTAGGCAAGCAATAACAAGCAGTTGGTGTGTAACGAGGAGGCCAGTTGGTTGTAGCAGAGAAATGCCGCGCTAGTTTACATGGAAATGTGTTTAGGAAGCACAAGTACTTGGAGACATAGCCTTAACTGGGTTTGGTAGCACGAGATCGTCTCACACAAAGATTTGCATAATTATGTCAATGTGGAGTGTCAGGTTATTAAAAATGGGAGACTTAAAATAAGAGTATTTTTATTTGTAGCCCATTTTTTACTTTTGTCTAGTTTATTACTCTATCTGTGGGAGTCTTTGGACTTCCATGCCAGATGCATAGATCACGATATGCCGAGCATTCGTCCAGCGTAAGTTGCGTGTAGGCCGTACCAACGCCTATACTGTAGGGCCAACGATATTGTTGTATAGGACATCAAGAAGACACTTGCGGCGTTCCCGTGTTCCCTTAAAGCGGCTGGGATGAAGGAACTCCAGCTTTATCCACGAAATAGGGTGATATATACCTAGTAACAATGTTGTTGCGATCAATTGTACGGAAATTATACGAAATATTGTTCCGTACATTGCGTAAGTGTACCAGTGGTCCTTTAGCGTTGAGAGGAACATCGTGAGGTTTCCCATGACCAGGCGTTTTGGTCTGATGATGGTATCTACTATGGATGACGTAAAAATTTGTTTTCATGGGTTGCAGTAACCATTGAACGTAAGATAGCTTGTCATTTGATTTATCAATTACAATAAAAACAGAACTTCAACTTATCTACTCAAGACATTAAGTTCCTTTTCTCTTGTCTGTTTCCGTAATACCTCGTTCGTAGTTGCAAGAGTAATGCTCGACCAGTTTCATGTTAATGTAGGAGCACACGGAACGCAAGTGTTCTGTTGTACTGAATGTACCGGGTCAAGGGCATTATCCTGTTTCGCTTTACTGTAACGTTATCCTTGCTAAATTTGTGTTATTGTTCCCTCATACAATTTTAGGTGACAGGTTTCATTCAGGTCACCTATGTTTGCCGTCTTCTAAAACAGTGACACGACCAAGAAATGCATTTTATGTTATGGAGAAAACGAATCTCGAAAATTTAACAATAATAAAAATGTTTAATACTTAACGCTACTGGAAAAGTAAAAAGATTAAACATAGTTTCCAAATTTTTTGTGACATTTAAATGGCCGTGACTTTATGTGTGCTTTATAAAATTAAATATCACCTCCTGTAATGGTGAAGGAAAACATACTTTTTTTGCCCTAATAGACCTATTTGCTGTAATGAAAGCTTTGACATTACGTAGCACTTAGCGTAGTTACCATTATAAAAAGCAAAAAGTATTGGTTCAAGTTACAGCTCATAAGTCTCTAATTTAAGACTAAAGTTTGATGAAAGGAAGTTAAGTACGAGAGACCATGAAAATAAAAATCCTCTATACCTCGAAGCTTTATTTATGGGCCTGAAAATTCTGTACAGAAAAAATATTCGTCGCTCCATTTAACCAAACTGCGCAATATTGTGAACAATTTGCGGTGTAAGCAAATATCCTTTTCTAGAACAATTTGCAATATAAACAACTGTATTATATCATAAAGTAGGATATATATATTTTTAAATGACTTCTACTTTTTTTGTCATGTAGGTACTTTATATGTGACAAGCGTTTTATCAGCACCTTTGTCCTGTTCAGTATTGATTTCAATAACGGATTTCCATACACTCTTTTACCCACTTTTATATCACTAAAGGGTTGAATTTTCAAAAATCCTTCTATAATGTTTTACGACACTAGAAACCGGAGTACAAATTGTCAAGGTCCCAAACCTAGCGGTAAGGAATGTGTGTTTATATGAATTAGTGAGTCACTTACTTTCCTTTTTACACATAGATATAGATAGAATCATTATCCTTCCAAGGACTCCACAGCTATTCTTATTATATTGACAGTATCCACTGTGAATCCATTTTTCCATTTTTCATTATTTGTATTGAATAAATATGGTTGCAGTATGATTGAAGCTTTGGTCAGTCAGTAGTACTATCGCTGACGATAAAAATAAAAAATCGCTACACCTCGAGGCTACACGAGGTTGAAAAAAGGAATACTCCTACAGAACAAATTTTCGTCAGTCCAATTAACCGAACTCCGCAATATTGCGAACACGAACGATTTCTGAGGTAAACGTCACGAGTTAAAGTTTAAGTGTATTAAAAAAAAACGCTGTGAAGCGTTTTTTTAGCCATAGCCCATAGCCCCACACACTAGGATTCCCAGTGTCGTGGAGACACACTCACGACACACACGATGTATAAGTACAGAAGAGACCAGAAACCAAAAGTTTTAACTCATTAAAATTTCTTCTGCGCTGGGAATCGAACCCAGGACCAATGCGCAGCGCTCCGGCATCTTAAGCACTGCGCCACTCTGGTCGTCTTTGTTTGGCTATTAAGTAACGTAGAATTTTTGTAAAATAACTTTTTTGTTTCATAAGACTTTATGTATTTTTATTTCATAATATCGTCTTTTTTTATTCTTACAATGACGTTCATAAGAACCTTCATGTTTGAGGCCCCAAAATAGGTAACTGTTCATTAAAGCCCTATTAAGGCCATCCAAATGCCAGTAACCAAATAAAATGTCATACGTCATTTCACACGTGATAACATCACTTCCCATCGACTCGGCGCTCCAGTCGAATCTAGCCTATCTGTATCTAACGGTTCCCTACAGTACTATTCAGGTCTTCAACCCAGTCTAGACTCTACGTAGCTATAGAAATTATTCAACATAAGTTTTACCTACAAATCGTCACACGAGGCACACAATCGAAAGTCGATCAAAAGTCGATAACAATATGTTAATAGCGTCGAGCCAAACACAAGTAGCGTCAACACGAAGTGTTGTAGGCTCTATACATACTCGTAGGCCTTCTACAGGTAGCAGGTAAACATTATTGTGGAATCACCACCGCTCGGCTTATCCGATATTGTCAAACTTTTAATGACTCCGGAACTTCGGGCTTAATTTAAACTTATTATAAAATTCAAGCGTAACTTCATACTTACTCAAATCAATGTTTAATTGTGTTGTACTCGAACAGGAAAGTAAAGTTTACGCATAAGAGTAAATATTATGTGATATTTCATCGTAACATTATTTTAAGTTGATATTTTTCTTTGGAATTTAAATGCCACCTAGGATTCATTTTTTGATTATCCTATAGAATTAGATAATGGTTTCGATCGGAATTTGGCTTAACTGATGCATACGTATAATCCTAGTACCTAGGCCGAACGGCCTCTAAAAATGTTTAACGAATGCTATCTATCGATAACAATTGGGGCTCGTATAAATAAAATAATTATAGAGTATATTTTGATATGAAACATTATTAACCTCTTTAATAAGACACTAATAAATGCCTCAAAAGATTTTCACGAAAAGCCTAAATCCTAAATTTCTAATAAAAACAATGTTTCCGAGTAAACTAATGAATACCTTCAACAATATAATTATGAGGAAAATGTAAATCTTCCTACTTACGATTAGGTATATAAAGAACAAAGTCTTCTACGTCGTTTTATTTTGTCTTCAGTTAATCATCGAGAATTTCACAATTAAATTTTATGAGAAATTGTTAAAATTTCAAATACTTGTGTATCATTTTGGCGGGTAGGTATACGTCAAGCCTGCAAAAAATGAAATACGACACTGAAGTTAGTTAATTTCTTAGTTTAGTTTTAGCTAACTTGACGCCGTGCAATAACATGCCACTTATTCCACGCGTATCATAATGTAACTACGATTAAGTTGTCGCTGCTAACAATAACTAGAGTCAGCGAAGTTTCCGTGAAGCCAGAAAACGATCCCAACCGAAGCTACCGAAGATACCATGTATTACGAAGCACGTTTCACACTAATTTGTACTAAACTTTTCAGCGGAAAGTTTAGAAATAAAATACCTTGCAACCATGTTCATGAATACTTTCTTTCTCATTTTTTGTGCTCACATGACTTGAATTTTTAATGATGTAGTCTAATTTCAAATTCCTTTACTTAATGTTGTCTTATATCAAAAATCAAATCTTCATGATTACATTTTTGATATTTGTAATTTAATTTAAGTCATGCTATAAAATTATTTAACGACTGTAGTGATGTAGAAATGATAAAAAAACGGTATCTAGAGGCACGGCAGCACCTTCGCCAAGACAAAACAATGGAACAACTGCGTAGGGCACTGGACTAATTATGTCATCGTATTTTTGTACCCTTATAGATTCGGTCTGGGCAGTGCTAGAAAGTACAAATTCTCAGACATTATTTTATGTTAGGTATTTTATGGTAGGTTACCTGTACTTTTTTATTCCAAATTGGTAAATTTGTTCCGAATGCAATTCTAAATTTAAAGTAAAGCAAGCGTTTTGCTACGTTTAAGTTTGTCTTTTAAGTATCTTTCGTTTGTCTCTGCTAACAATTACTACTGTCAAACGAGTTTCCGAGTCAACAAACGATTCCAAATGGAAAATCTTAGCACGCAGCACGTTTTAAACTAAGGTGCATTTAAGATTCCAGCGGAAATTTTTATAATAAATTATCTCTGGATCAATGAGTCTTTCAAATTACGTTTAAAAATCTTTAATTATGTGTTATTGATCATGCCATTATTTTTAACAAATCATGTTTCCATGATGAATAGACAAATATGAAAAGTCACTTTTGTAAAATATTATTAAAATTGTTATGACTACCGTTAAGTACTTACCTTTCACCTATAAATTTGTTTTTATCATTTCAATTTTCTTTTGAATTTGAATTCAAATTCGAACCATAAATGTTTGGCGTTATTTATTAAGTTTTTCTTGTAAGTATCTTAAGCTTGTATCTACACTAACAATAACTAGTGTCAGCTGAGTTTCTGTTTGTTCAGTAAGTCATGACTGAGATTATTTTACCGTACACGTAAAAAGAAACTGAAGTAAAAACGTGTTTGTATTTTTTTCATTTGCATGACTAGAATTTATAAGAAAATACTATTTATTTTATAATTCTTTAAATGCCTTTTTTGTATACCTCACCGAGTAAAAAGTAAAAGTACGAGTAGTTAGGTACTAGAAGTTAAGCAGTAACATAGAGCCATAGAGCATCGTCCGGGGAGGTACCTTATCGTCAGCCTCTTAACCCACCACAAAGCAGCATGATCTTCATGTCTTGTGTTTGACTGGAGGTATGGTTGCTGTAGATACTTTACTTCATTATAACTTTGATACAAATGCACTATAAGATCTATTCTGGTTATTATCTCTTCAGTATGGTAAGTTTTGCTTCGAATGCGAATCTGAATTCGAAGAAGGATAACAGCAAACTTTTTTGTTGTTTGTTTAGTTTGTCTTGTATCTTGTTTGTAGTTTGTTCAGTTGTTTACAATAACTAGCGCAAAGGAAGTTTGCGTGAAATCAGAAAACATATTTTTGTTAGTATTTTCATCGTTAATGCTTAAGACCAAGTACCTTCTTCCCGCACACAAATGTTTTGCTTTATGACACCCTTTTTGTTAGAATGATTGTAATTTCTTACATTAATACTCTTCTGGATATGGGCCTCTCCCAAGGCGCACTAGTAAGCCCATTCTTCGGCTCTCTCCATCAAGTTACTTCTCGCCACCCGGCGCAGATCGCAAAAATGATAATCAATCATTTTTTTTTCACCTTTTCAACCAATTGGGTATTATGTGGACACATAGAATGAAAAAAAAAACAAAGTTAGAGTACTATTAGCAATAGAGTGGAATTTACCTCATACATATAATAATGTAGACACTTTAAGTATTCCTATACAGTTTCTAGAGCTTTTACCGACCATATTGAAAAGTTACCGTACAGTGTAGGTCCGAGTTAGGAATATATTCAAATTGCTTAACAAATTTAGTAGGGTTACTATAACCGGTCAACCTATTACTATTCCCTTTTTGTACAGGTCAAAATGGTTCATAAACTTGCTTGGAACTAGTTTAATATTCCCCGTAATGTTACAAAACGGTAAGTGCTTGGATTTGCGTGTGACAGTTGATGGAGTGGTACTGTCGTGGTCGTGGTTAAGTCTACAATTACTAGTCCGTGAGCCAGCGACGTATAGCCCCGCTGTTTGAGTAGATCGCAAGCGATCGTAAAGGCAACGTCGGGCACGGTCAGTCTCTTAATGGGTTCGCTAGTGGCAAATTAAATGCGCGCTTTCGTGCGCAGAAGGAACGTTCAGCTTTTATTGGTCATAATATAAGCCAATAAATATCGTCAGCTGATTATTTATTAAATGATGGATTATGTAATCCAAATGATGGAATAAGTATGCCTGCTCATTATACGAATGTGACGAAAAAATTCTTTCAGTGGTTCCTTCCCAATTGAAAATTCGATAGTTGATAGTTTATATGTAACTGTAAATAAATAAAAAGTCAGCTGGCTATTTACTAAAATATTTTTTCTTCATGCTTTGGAGGCTGCCGCTGCTCAACTTACCTAAGGAACCGATGCTGACGACTTCTTAGTTTTACTTTCTTAAGCATGCTACGAGTTGTCAGCTAGGGGTGTTGTGGGCTTGACGAAAATTGCGCCTGGCTCAGAGACTATACCGTCCGTTTGTTGTTGCTATCACTGTCCTGCATATATGACTTAGCCTTTTAATCGTAAACCACGTCAATCTTGCCAGCTAAATATACAGGATGTCCCGTAATCAGTGGACTAACGGAAAACTGGTAATAGGGAGACCATTGTCTATCAAAATTAGTAACTTTTATCGTCCTAGGCCTATTGGTTTAAAAGAGAGAAGTTTAAACATTACTTAAAAGTATGATTTTTACTACAAAGTTTGAAAGAAGCTTGTGCAAAAAAATTGTAGTATGGAATTGTAAAACTTTATTTTTAAAATTTCTGCAATTCACACCGACTCCGAAAAGGCAAAACTTACTAAGATTTTAAAGTAATAAAAAAAGTTATTCACATTTAATCAACATCAGGAAGCATTATCTCCACAATATTTCCATACAAAATTGCATTCAAAGATTGGACCTAGTACTGTAAAAAAAGTTCAGCATGGTAACATTTCGTCCTCTTTAAAATTTATAATGTTAAGTAATGTTTAACCTATTAAAGCAATATGTCTAGGACGATAAAATTTATTGATTTTGATAGATAATGGTCCCGCCTATTACCAGTTTTCCGTTGGTCCACTGCTTACGGGACAGCCTGTATATCGTTGCGTGTGCGAGTGCCATAATCATTTTTCAGATACGATTTTAATGTTGGTCATTTGTCTATTGGGAACAAATAGCCACAGAAACCTACGGTGAATAAATAATTTTATGGAGGATTTAACTTGATACAAAATTTATTGTAATCGGCTTTGATATGTTAATAAAATAGCTTTTAAATGTTTTATTTTATGCATTGTAATTTTGCATAAATGGTAAGCAATGAATTATATTTCACCTGTAATATTCATGTGCGTCGGCTTAATATTAGGTTTGTTATTAATTACAGATTGACCGGGAAATGGATAATTTTGTATTTTAAATGTAAAAATATTTTGCATAATATTGTGAATGAAAGGAAAAATAAAATAAAGTGTAGTTATATCCAAAACAAATAAATTATTATCAAGAAATATGAAAAGTATATTTAAGACACAATTCTCCAACAACTCTCCGGCCTAGGAACCTTAAGGGTATTAAAGATGAGAAAAATATTTGCTTTATATTTAATTTAATATAAATTCCGAATTCAGTTTGTTTATTCTGTTCGTTGGTGCAGCGCCCACTTCAAGTTAGATGATATTATGAGCTAGATTTAAAGTTTTCGAAGTTTGAAAACTAAAAGATTTGGAATTATTAGGGTTGCCACACGAAAAAATGTTTGACATCGTTGTGTCCTCTTGCAATAGAAAATTCGCGCTTTTGACCCATATCGGATGTTTTAAAATCCCAACCCTACAAAAGCTCAACGTGCTCACTGAAGCATGTTGAAATTTACGAGTAATTGAGATACTTATCTCTTTTTATTGTTGTACACAAGGCGTTATGTGAGGCTATGTATACAAACCATTAGTACTACCCACTACAAAACTGGAAGACTAAAAAATCCTTTAAAAGGTGCTGGTTTTTCTCGATTTTCTCTGCATCGAGACAGTAGGCAGCACTCTTTTTTATTTGCGGGTTGCTGTGATTCAAACCCGGACCCCTCGAGAACATGCCGAAATTACCCACTGGGCTATCACCGCATTTTAGTTGCGCGGATACGCGTACATTCATAAGGCCATTAATATTATTAATTAAACCATTCATATGTTTTATTATTGCCAAGTCACAGCAAATGAGCTGAAAAGCCTGAGTGCTAGTCTAAAATGGGTTAAGTACTCACTTGCTCTGTTGAAAATCGTAGTGAATAAGAATCTTGCAAAATGTATCTACATTTTCTTATATGTATGTACCTACTCGTACAAAACTGGCTCTTCAGTATTTTGCTCTGTCTTGGAAATTCTCTTTCGTGGTGAAACAACGTTTGTTTCAGTATTTTGGTTCCTGTGTACGTATACCATGTTTTTATTGAGTTTTGATAGGAGTGCATGTTTTTAATGTGAAAGTCTGTTTGTCTATGTATTATGTTTCTAATGCCAGGTAACTTAGTCAGTTGTCGATTTTTGTGATGTATCTTAGAGATACATTGATGCTGATGAGGCTAGATTGATGATTAATGTATGCTAGCTTTATAATCCTAGCAAATAATTTAATCAATACCTAATCTTGACTGCTTAACAGTAAAACTTCCAAGATACTACATTTTGCGGAGAAAAATAATATTGTTATGGTAGAAGAAATTAATTCTCGGTAATGTTATTATTGTAGCTTTTTTGGAATTAACGAATCTTATTTAAAACAAATAACGCAATTGTTTTGAAAGAACAGATGTTGTGTGGTATAATCAATCTATCGTACTACACCGGTTCGGTATGTTATTGGAACCGACCATAATTTTTCAGGTACTTATTTTTTCATGCTAAGTGGGAACCCTAGTCTTTTATGTAGATGTAGTAGATGGAATATTATTGGCGGACGTCTTCGAACTAGCTTATTTGGCGGATGGCCAGGCTTGTTTGAAATCTGAGCTCGATGCTCGTACATATTATCTAAATATTCATACCGAGTGTATCCCAAAAATAAAGACGACGATATGTTACTGTGCTGAACTTTTTTTACAATGCTAGTCGACGGAATCTTTGAATGCAATTTACAATTGAGTTGCCTAAGTCTTATCCTTTCTTATCAAATTATTCTTCTGTTCAATACTTTAAAAGTTGATAGACATGTATGTCAATGTATTCCGTAATAAACACCTGACGAAATCCGTAAAAGAACGAAGGTAACCGGCATAGCTTTCAATGTTTACAAATTAAAGTAGCAATGGTCTGGCCACATGGCCACTACAAAGGGCTGAAAGGAAGGAAAGAATAAAGACCTTTCCACCAGGTCTTGTGCATTAAATTCAACGTTTCACCATTGTATTCTTCAATTCTTCTTTTATTTATAGGCTATAATTATAGCCTTTCCTTTCCGTCAGTTACCTAGTCCTCTAAATAATTGGACCACCTGATTAGTGCTTTGGTTTTCATGCGAATTATGACTTAATCTTGGGACAGTTTATTTTATAAGAAGAAATACCCAAGGTACCGAGTAGATGTTTGAGGTTTTACTGTTTTATAAGTTTATTGATTGATTGTTTAAAAATTCATTGCATGCGGTATTCGAGGTTCAATAACTAAACTTTTATGGCTGGCCCCGATATTACTGTGGGATAGTAGTGACCTCACAGGTCCCTTGAGGCTTGGAAGTAAAGCGATGCTGCGAAAGTACTTTGACCGCCTTTTCGAATAATTTCTTGAAAAGGTCTTCTTAAATCGTGAATTGACACAGTCATTAATTTAGATTGTACAATATAAGACTTGGAAATTTTAGTTTAAGACGATTTGAATGCTATGGCGGTATAGGCTGCGGTGATACAAGTAAGTAGGTTTTCTAATTTTTCATTTACGTCATCCAAGTGATGCATCCACGCGTGTTTCAAATACGAAGAACTTTTATTTGAGCATATACTTTACGAAAAGCTTTGATTAGTAATTTAAATTGATACTAGCAAAATAGTTCAAAAGGTTTGAAATTTGGCCAAGATTTTGGCTCAGGATATTTCTTTAAGTGACAGTTCGTAAAAATATATCATCGTTTAACTTTGTTCATATATGTACATATACGAGAATGTAACGAGGCTCATACGAGGTATTTTAAATTGTATTTTTATTTAAAGTCCTACACATTTTCAGTGTAGGAAGTAAGAGGCCCGAGACGTGGTCACCGTGGGGTCAAAAAACACAAAAACTTCACATATACCTGTTGGAAGTCTTATTTAGGCTGTAAGAAGACGAGAGAAGAGGAAAAAGGAACGATTCCTCTAACAAAAACGTTCTAAATAACGTATTTTGTATTTAAAAGGCCCGTCCTTTTTGAGACGTACCCGTGCAGTGTCATTTCTAAAATGTAGACAACTATAATAATAATGTAGGTGTATTTTATTTAATCATTTTTCAAGCAATGGTAATCTTGCCATTCACATGAAATTTACGATTTTTACAGTTCAGTAGATGTGGATGAATGAAGGAATAGTAGGTAATATCTTGCTTGAATTTTGATAAAATTGATTGAATTTACGGTCCTTGTTACAAATGTTTAATGCGCGTAAAATTGATATTGAGATAGGTATGTCTAAATTTTCGGATTAGTATGAAGATTTGGAAAAATGTTATTATCACAAATATTTTGAGCCTCCATCCAGCCTCCAAAAAAACTAAGATAAAATTTGCTACACGTTGCTACTATGTATTAAAGAGTCTCTATTCTCATAAGACAACAAAAATCCGTCACATGAGAAATTATTACCATTTTGGTGCTACGTCGATTTACTAACTCATGAGGGCATACTAAGGCAGGTAAGATTATAGTCACTACAAACTTTCCGGTAACTACATGTCCAGATCTGAAACTCAGTATAACTCGGTTACAAAAACGTTAAGTTCCTTGGGCAAACAACGCATCACGTGTAAAAAACGATTGCCTTCTGATTAAAGAACAACTTTAAACATTTCGCAAAAACTGATATTCCGTGAAACGAATTCTCTGTTCTACAGCCAACTCTTGAAAAAGTAACATTCTAAATAAATCGCATAATAGTTTTAAAAAAAATCGTGTACTCGTAGCAACGAAAAACATTCGCGAATAACTGGAATAACATAATTATATTAATATCAATTGTATGAGGTTTATTCGTAACTCATTGCCTTCTTCCGTATGATTTAAAAATTTTGCAAAAACTGATATTCCAGGAAATGGATTTTGCTTGAATAATTCTTCTGTACACATTTCTGAAAAATGATTTGTCTAAACAAATCGAATAGATATCTTCTATAATATAATATAATCGCATACATAATAATATACATGATATTCATAAAGATCGTGTATATTATTATGTATAATGGTGGAAAATATGCGCTCCCGTGAGCCAGCCTATGTACGGTTGTCGATTCTCATACAGAATTCCAAACAGGGATCACGAATTGCAGAAACTCGTCCGTGCCTTCATGAACTTGTGTATTTTTGTGACGTTTCCTGTATTTCAAAAAAATTGCGAGAAATGAAATAATATTACGGCAATGCTTCTTTGCGTTATTAGGAACCTTTCTAAAGACATAAGCAGATTTACTTTTACGTACTTACCGTACTTACTTTACTTTACGTAATTATCGTTTGTGAGCCACTCTACTCACGCAAGGACTACAAAGGACTGAAAAACCCAGTAAACCTTTAATTTGTTTTGCTACTGTGAGCACGAGCCTCTACCTTGGTAGCTCCTTGTAGAGAAAGTAAAGAACACCTTGATTTGCTTTAGATTGAAAGACATTGCTTCGGAAAAGTAGTGTGCAGTGATGTGTAGTATGTAGTGTGCGCCTAAATCGGACAGCACACTCTTTGCAAAATATTAATGGCACCTCACAAGATAGTATATACTCGTACCTACAAACTGAACGCCGGATATAACATAACGACATAAGAATCCGCGCGCTTCAAGAATAACAAAGGCAATATTTCATTGCAAAACAAAGGGTTCCAACAGGGTATAATAAAAACCTAAATCGACGGAATGATGTCGCGATCAAGAAGTTCGTATTTAATAATCTACAAGGTTTTAAAATTACTCGGCGGTATTTTACGGTTCCCGAAGGAAGGAGCCTATTAACATCAGCCTAAGCCTACACGAGTGATTTCTTCTTCATATAAATGGAGATTATTTCAGTCCCCGATGTGATAAAAAAGGATGTTATAATATTAATTTATGTTTTTTCCCTTATCTAATTCCTTTGTAAAGGTTTCTGACAAACTTTATATTACAAAAATACAATTTATTTAGTACCTAAGTGCGTTTTGACAAAATCAATATTGTTCTAGAAACGTTTTTAATTTTATGTTGCATTTGCAAACATTCTCCATTGTTTATAAAAAAAATTCTTAGTAATCTATAGCTTTAGTTGCCCAGAAAAAGTGATTTAAAAGATATCTTTGTAATTTTCATAACTTTGGCTACAAGTTACAACATAAAAGCTTTTTGCGTACGAAACAATTTTAGAACTACCCAAAGTTTTGTTGAAATTCATTAAACTGTTATGTTGACTTATAGCAACATTGGGTTGTTGAGTTTAACAGGCCTAATGCCATTGTTTCTGATCTTGGGGATCATGACCCCACGCCCTATCGGTACTTACATTTCCTATGTTTACCGTGCGACCAATATTTAATAGGTGACATTCCCTTCTAATCCTGATTTTGTTTATTTGTAAAATAAAAAGTGATTTATAGTTGTAATTATAGGTATACTTAAAAAAAAATGATATATTATAGTAACTCTGTTATTCTAATGCTTTAACATGTCTAATATCAAAAAATACCTTTGATTTTTGGAGTGTTTAAAATTAAATTATTCTGCTTAAAGAAATTGGAATAACATTAGATTATTGGAATAACATGAGATATAGTCCACGTAGGGAAGTCCGTCTCAATTTTTTTTTGATTGTGCGGCCCATTGCTGTACAGTTGTTATAATTTGTAAAAAGCCTGGTAGACGGTCTTGCACCCTAGTCAAACTTTCTCACATTGACTATCTATTCTAACACGACATTAATTCATGAAATTCTATTCTAACCAATTGCAATAATAGCTGAATTGTCACGATTACATCCAATTAATAAGTCTCTTGTTTCTCAGACCTTAATCATTATAGCCAGGCACTGAAAACTTTGTGAAAACATGAAACAATCTACGATACTGAATTAAAAGACATCGTGATGGAATTTTGGCCGTTATGCCGCATTGAAAGGAATTCGACCACGCAGTACCTAATCATTACGGACTACGGTCTTTAATTTAAATATTTTTATTTCATCAGCAATCCAATTTTTGGTATATGTATTTCAATGCAATATAGGTACTAGGTATACCTACCTATATTATATATGAGAGAATGTAAAGAGTATTAAAATTATAAGATTACACGGGACCGTGAGAAGACGTCTAAAATAACATATTTTTGTTACAATGCCACTAATTTATTGCGTATTAAGATTAGATCTTGTAATAAGTAATAATTTTCCCGAAATTGCTTGCCTAAACTTATGGTACTCCGTGGGCTGATAACACGGTACCCACTGCTTAAGATTTATCTGGTAACCGCCTACGATTTTGCTTGCTTAGATACACAATACACATAATACTCGTATAACTTACTTAACCCCTTTGCTACTCAATTAATAAATAAAAAAATTACAATAATTACAAAACAACCTGTAATAAGTGTTTGGTCCGATATTGCTCACAATTTTTTAAGAAACTGCGATATTTGCTAAATGTATGATATAGAACTCCTTGTTATTAAGATGTGGTAAAGGCGCAGAAAGTTCGGCCAAACCGCTCGGTTACGCAAACACATTTGTAGTAGAGAATGTCAGAAGTTCGGTATCTCTGCAATGATACGCCGCAGACGCGACTCGAGCCAAGATTGGCGCCAAGTTCCTTACTTAAATGTCTGCTGCAGTTCTCATACGTATTACCTATATTTTTACTCCTGAACTTAATTGTATGTAACCCATTTATGACCGAATACAGTGTCAGGTCTTCTCTCACAATGAGAGGGATGTGGGCCTTTCCACCACGCTGGCCTAATGCCGGTTGGTGGACTTAACATGCCTTTGAGATTATTTTTGCTTTTTGTAAATCCTCAGGTATGCAGCTCACGATGTTTTCCTTCACCGTAACAGCAGGTGATATTTTATTTAATAAAGCGCATATAACTTTTTTTCAAAGTCATTGGGATACGAACCCGAACCGCTCGATTAAGAGGTCGAATTCTAAGTCACTGGGCTATCACCCGCTATCACCAGGCTTCTCATATGATTACAAAAACATCTTATATCTGAGATTAAATAAATTTTACATAGGATGTGTGGTCGGCTTCTGGTCGAAGTCAGATCTCAATTATTAAATTTTTATTTCATAGTTACTGCATCGTTTTTGTGTTTTAGGAAATTTATTTTTGGATCCAATGTTATTACATTGGTCCTGTACTTTATTAAGTACAGGATCTACTTACGATACTCTTATGACCAAGTTATTTACAACTTCGGATATCAAAAATTGTGCTGCGACTGATACGGTAAGGTATAAGACCCATATCCATAGTTTCAGCGAGCATTGTATGTTATTTGGCTTGCACCTGCAACTCTGATAAAATGTAACATATACTGTCTATTCAATACACAAATAGCTTCCATAAAACGCACTACACGGAAAGGGTCTCCCAACACGTTGTCAACTTTCAAGGGCCCTTAACGCCTTTACCATGCGTTCCAGATTAAAAAGTGTGTTCCCACCCGACAACAGAGCTGTCTAGTCAGCTATTACATCAAGGGTCCCACTGCTAAGATTCCCAATATTACTGTACCGAATTGTGGGACATGTGAAATATTTTTGTCAGTCATATCCTTAGTTATTTTGGAATGGGGCTTCGAGGTTATGAAATGCCTGTAGTTTGGAGAAATCAATAAAAAATATTGTACAATTCGATCCATTACGTAGTAGCCATTGCGGATCTCTTGCTACTGTCACAGTGTTTACCTGCCAGGAGAAGAACTAGGACCTTCTCAAATTGCTAAGTTGTATTGACGATTCGCAATGAAAGAAATAAACACAACATAATTTATTTTTATTATTTATTTAGAGTATGACATGATCAAGTCTAAACACACGGCATAAAGAGCGTGCAGCTTTACGGCGGATTACAAAAGTGGCAGTTTAAGTTGTTTCAACTTTACTTTTTTACGAAATATCAATCGTGTATAGCGACAACATTCTAATTTGCAGCAATCACCCTTTAACTCTCTGAAAACTCTGCACAATATATTTTGTGGAAAGGATGTTTTATAGAAACGGAACGTCACATTTCCAGCAAAAGGGTTGCCACCCTCACTATGTCAAGACAACTGGCGAAGTGCCAACCGATACTGAAACAGCTTAGGGTAGTAGATTAGATTATCATATCGGAATCTATGCGGCCATAAAAGTATATGTTCCTTGCTTACTGGTTGATAAGATAGTAATTTAGTTCTTCGCCGCTTGGCTCGGGTCTGGTTTTTACCAAGCTTTTTGGCTGGAGCGTGAAATTTTTATAGTTTATAGCTAAAGTTAGTATAATCGTGCTAAGTAATCTACACCAGCTTTGAAAATGTTCACTTATTTTAATGGTTGAATCTCGCTGTGTGTGTTTCCGGCTGGTGCGCTTTTGTAGAAATAAGACTTGAAGATCTTCAAAAACAAACATTAAAACACCTGTCCAATTGGATGGATAGAAGTTTTATTCCAAAAAGTTGGAAATACAGAAAATTAGGTTCCTAATAAGTACTGACACTAGTGCGTTTATTGGGATCTATTATTTGTGATACCGACAATAAATGTACATACGTATGTATGTGTCCCATATTTATTCAAAGTCCAATCGGATTACAATTGGAGGGTGAATGAAATATTCATTAGGCACGAACATGTCATAATTCCCTGAAAGCATAATATCAATAGACCTACTCTTGTACCTATTGAGTAGGTATATAATAATTTATGTTGCTTGTTTGTAATCTGTTAGTGACCCATTGTAGGGTTCGGTCTCCTCTCATAATGAGAAATGTACAGTACCTACTACAGAACTTAGTTTGCTTCTAAATCATACGATTTCTGCTACAAAATAATATGTATTTTGTTTAAACTGTGAAACAAAATATCTACATTTGTAGCAAAGATTCTGTACCTACTTCTTTTGTGCAGTAAAGAGATTGACAGTCTATGTTACGATGAAATTTGGTACATAGCCCGCCCTGTCTGCATGTTTCAGTGCAGTAAAGGGATGAAAGTTGAAATTTTTAATAGGCCATTATTGTCATTAAAATGTTAATATAAAAAAATATATAGTCACTAACTATATTAAATAGACACACTGTTTTCTATAATTATTTTTTCATCGATTGTGTTACGAAGTCAAAATGAAACTATTGATTTATTATACACTAACATTTTGTTTAAAGTGAGATTTTTTTAATTAAAATGAGTTTATTGTGTCGAAACTGTGTCGATTGCCAGGTACGAAAACAACATTTGGGGCTGCACGATTATAATATGGTTTATTGTAGTCACAATGAACTCAGTTCCAAGTTTAAACTGTCCAGAACAATAGAACACCCGAAGTGTCAAATTTTGAACGATTTCAAAAACCGTATTTTTTTTCAAAACCGTTTCAAATCTTACCACTCGAAGGATGTCAATAGCGGCTGGCACATTGCCAAGTTACTTGTACACTGCACGCGCCGATTGGCAGCAACTGGCAGAGCTGACTAAGCGAGGAATGTAACGAACTGCCGCCAAAAATACAATAGGGATGCCCAAAAATGTGTTGTATCTATATGTCTGGATCCCATTAATGACCCACTGCAGGTTCGGGTTTCTTCTCACAATGAGAAGGATGTAGGCGTTAGGCCACCACGCTGGCCTAATGCGGGTTGGAGGACTTCACATGCCTATGCGAAAAACATTTTTGTGAACTCTCAAGCGTGCAGGTTTTCTCATGATATTTTTGTTCGCCGTTACAGCAATGTTTATTTAACTTTATAAACGGCACATAACTTTTTTAAGAAAGTAATTGGTGCGTATTACTGGGATTCGAACCAGACCCCTCGAGTAAGAAGCCGAATTTTTAGCCACTGCGCTATCACCGCTTTTATCTATATATTGCATCGTAACTGTATCGTATTCCTTTGTATCGATACGCGATAATATCATATCTTTGTTTCGATAATTATAAGTTAACTATAAAACAATGTTCAATGGCAGTATTTATCATCATTTCGTTATGATGTAAAAGGAATTTTTAAGTTATAAAAGTAAAAATTGGGCGTAGTGTGATACGGTACGATAATGCGATATTTTTTAAGTGATACAATATATCGAATATCACATTGTGCTGTATCGATATCTCGATATCGCAATGGGTGGGCATCCCTACGAAAAAGTACAGGATAAATACTACCGCGCTCAAAACTTCGGGAGTATCGAATGAAAATATTTTGTTCGGGATTTACGGTCGATCCGTTTTGCTATTAATAATAGTCCAATTCCTCTTTTGTGATGCAAGTAATAACTGTATTTTCAGATGCAATTTTGAAGCGTAGTTTTATAGTTGGTTGAAGTTAGGTCCTTCTTACTGATTGGTAGGATAAAAGCCAGTTTTATTTTTCAAAATAAAGATTTTAACTCGCTTTTTAGGGTCATTTATGATTAGATATTTGATCCACTTTAAGATGTTGACTTTAATTTAAGCGTTATTATATTATGACTAGCCTGATTGCCCGAAAAAGAAGGATAATTTTATTTTTAAAGTACGTAGACGGTACACCTTAGTCTTAGCTTAGAACATTACTTATCTTATGAAACATGAGCATTACTAGAGCAAATACCGCAACATTAAAACAACGATTCGAAGCTTTTATTGCTATTTTATATAGCGAAAGTACATTATCCGTATAGTCCAAGTCATTGAAATCAATAAGGATTCGGTGGCAGCACGATAATGCGATTCGTATGGTAATTTCTGCCATTACTTTCCTCTCAACGATTCACTAGAGCTTGCAAGTTTTTATAGGTATTGGATTCCATTAATTTTTGTGTCACCGACGGCGGCAAATGTGCTGTATCTGTAATTTTGTTTCTTTGTAACAAAATGAAAATAAGACACATTTTATTGCCTTTGGTAATTTCGTACAATAAGATTGGTCCTATTGGACCATAGTGATACGTTCTTCGAACGATGTTGTTTTTTGTCCTAAAAGACTCGAAGTACAGTCAGTTTGATGACCTGTAGAGCGTGGTGCGTAGTACGACGTATATATAGCCAACTGTGTAGCACTTCTTGGGCGAGGCCTATGTCCAGGAGTAGACAATTATTGGCTGAAGCAAAGAAGAGCGTAGATAGTGGTTTTAGTTACGCCATGGCGTAAGGATCTACGGGGGCGGCGGGAAGTAACTGGATAAGAAAAGATGAAGATCGAACTCAATGGCGTGCCATGGAAAGGCCTACGTCCAGCAGTGGAAGAATTTTGGCGGAAACAAGGAAGCATCGTAGCAAGGAAGAGCGTCGTGGTTATATGTGCGTCGTGCATGTCTTGGTGGTGTAGTGAGTTTAAATTTCTGTGTCAAGTAGGTATGAATTTTTATTGTTCACGAACCCGCTCTATAAAAGGATTTTTAGTTTGAGCGGATGTTATCAGTTAAAATGTATTCCGTCACATAATCACAGTTGCTTCACATTATTACATCCTGCATTTTGGATATTTTACATTAAATGTATGACGTTCATTAAGTGTGCACAAATTGTACCTAATAATGAATAAAAGCTTTGGAATTTGAATTTGTAAAAATGACCTTCAAGTGGCAAAGGCAAACAAATAAAAACTTTATTGTTGTTTTTTTGTTACGTATGTAGCTCTGGACGACTTCCTTCGCCAAGTAAACGTTATGCAAGAAGTTTTCTCCTCTCACAATGAGAAGGATGTAGGCCTTAGTCCACCACGCTGGCCTACTGCGGGTTGGTGGACTTCGCATGCCTTTGAGAACATTTTTTTTTGTGAACTCTCAGGCATGCAGGTTTCCTCACGATGTTTTCCTTCACCGTAACAGCAGGTGATATTTACTTTCATAAATCGCACATAACTTTTATTACAAAGTCATTGGTGCGTGCCACTGGGATTCGAACCCGGATACCTCGATTCGAGGTCGAATTCTAAGCCACTGGGCTATCACCGCTGCACCGGCGAACTTTACCTTAAATAAATCCAACTTGAAAATTTTGAAAAATTTTACATGAAAATTAAGTCTATGTCCTTGAATCCCCGGTCACCTGATTTGTAGCTGCTGGGCACAAAGATCCACTCTCAAGAAAAGGGTTGACAGTTTATTAATAACCAGCTTTCGGAAGGTCGACGAGAATATTAAATCGTGTTTCAAATTTATGCTAACGAGTATTACATCCCAAAGAGATATTAGCTGATGAGTTGGTTTAATTTATTTGTAAGGATAGGAGTAGACGGCCTATTTTGTTTTGTGGGTTTTCAGTAAATGTTATCCGGACACTTTTCTATCTTATAGGAAAAGCTAGTTTCAATTTTACGAAAGTTTTTTTTAGTAGATATACCTTACAGATGGATCGTAAGTAATATGACTGTTTGTATGGTGCTTCAAATATATAAGTATAATATGTTGTATTTTGAAGACTTAGGTCTTATCTCAAACTATATGTAAACGTATCCAACGTTACCTATTAGGTAAACCTAAAGGTTAGATCGCGTCTACTTGTTGACTAACACCAATAAGTAACTTGTTTTATTTTATTATGCGTCTTTTGAACCCCAATTTTAAAGGAAAGAACACTTCTATTTTCATCGTTTTTATTCTTTCATACAATGTTTATATGATTCGAAAACTTGTTTCACTCAAAAAGATTATTAGTTGTCTTTTTATTTTAAACAAAACAAAATATTAGGCAAAGTTTTTAAGAAAATTTAACTAAGGTAAATGATTCCGGCTGATGTATTCCTACAGGACTATGACATGGGGTTCTTCAAGAAGGGCATAAAAATTTCATAGCCGGCAACGCACTGGCGACCCCCCTGGTGTTGCACGTGTCAGTAGGCGACGGCGACCACTTACCATCAGGTGGCCCGTCTGTCTGTTTGCTTGCTCTATTTATTAAAAAATACTTAATGGTATTCCATAGCAAGCTTGTACATAGCATACCAAATAGACACACGATAGAAGCCTACAGAACCCCCTTGGTTATAAGTTAAAACAGTCGTAGACCTTCCATAGTAGACATTCCTTCTTCCATCAAGGCTGGTATGTGCGCTGCTTAAGCTACACAAGTCTTAAGAGAACAATTCTCCTTTATGCGGGTGCGGGCGCTGCAAGTAATATTGCTATTATTCCTCGGATCTCAGCGTAGACCACATTAAAATTTTGCATCTGGAACAGCTGAAAGTAGGTTACTTTGCAAAATCTTTAATGAAAACTTATATCCATGTATGTCACCGACAATGTTTATCAAGCTGTGATATCGTAGTTCTACACATTAAACGCTACCGGGGCTTTATGTTAGAAAAAGTATATTTTTTACTTTCCCATCTTTTCCGATTTTCAGTCGTCAGGTTTTCTATAGAGAACTGCTAGTTATCGCTCGGTTATAAAGTAAATAAAAAATGACAACTTACTTACTAACCGCTTGCCATCAAGTGGCCAGTCTGCTTTTTTTGCTTGCTCTTTTTAGTAAAAAAAAATCTTTTTCCACGGTAAAAAGTAACCCTATGTCACTTTCCAACTTCCTACAAAAATGTCGATCCTAATTCTATTTCGATGTATATGAGAGACAAACAAACAAACACACCTTCAAATTTATCATATCATATCATTTTATGATATCACATTTAAAGATTAGTAAGGATTTATTAATAAATCAATGGAATCGGTATCAGAGTCTGTTATCTGTAACAAGTTAAATTACAATAGACCTCATCTATTTCAAACATTATCTAAGATTATCACAAAACATATTTGCTTACCCAATATCCTCCAACCAAAGAGATCCCAACACATTTAGGTAGCAAATGAGTTCCTGGTCCCTAACACTCATCAATTCTCCCCCCAATATTCATTTCCTTTCCGCCCCAACATGTATGTGTTACGCCACCGTCATTGACCTGAATTCCCGAAGAATATGCCGTAAACATCCATTTGTCAGAGATGAAGACGACATTTGGAAATTAAAAAGCTAAGTTACGATTATCGATTCTACACTCGCTCCTTGTTGCTCCTGTTTGCGTATTCAGAGGCCCTCTTCAAGGCTATGCAAATAAGTTGGTACATTCTTTGACTTTGGGGCTTTTGTCTTACCTAACTTTTTGACATCAGGAGAAAATTAAACTTTAAATTTTTGCCTCTGAGAAATCGCTTTTTATGTCTAGGTACTTGTACTATTATGTATTCTGTGGCCTAGGTATAGATATCTGGTTAAATCCCATCTATTTAAAATGATGAGGCAACAGGAAACATTGTTGAGAATTTTGTCTAAGGTCAAACTGGCCAATATCAAGTAAATATAATTATTGTTAACTACGCCCATGACGTATAATCGTACGATATAATCTAAGTGTGTGCTAAATTTCGTTCAAATCTGTTCAGCCGTTTTTGCTAGAAAGAGTAATAAACATCCATTTATCTATCCGACACAAACTTTTACAATTCTAATAGTAGTAATTGCTTATAGGAGGATGGACAATATTATTCTGGGCTATGGTCAAGGCAATTACAAGTCTTTATTATCGATAAATTTCGAACAGATCATGCCTTGATAGTGGTCACTCTATTGCAATATATGTACGCATAGCCAAAGGGTATCGTATATTGTGGCTAACTTCACAACAAAAGGAACTCAGGCAGTAATTTAGAACTGTCGACCCTTTTCCAAAACATGAATATGTAGTGATACCCGAAGATAGTCCAAGTTAAATTAAAATTAAGAGAATTGGGCCAATTTGGGCCGTTGGTTTTTAGGAGGTACTACATATCATTTATAACAACATTACAGTACCTATGCAGAACAGGAGGGTTGGAAGTTAAAAAACTTTGACATGACACGTATTTCCTAAAATCTAATGCAATATCGGAGAATTAGATGGCGAAAATGCAGTCGAAGATGGCTTGCATTGTAACATGCTGGCATCCTTGTTTATCCAATGGGAATTGATGGATATTCCGAGGAAAATTCCTTTCGTAAACTTCAATTAACTTTTATTTCCCATGATTATAATGAATATGTCATTTGCCGAAGAAACATTGAAGAAAACCTAAATTTAATTTAATAAACGTAATGAAAATATTTTAAGAAATGTCTCTTTATTGGGGTTTATCTTATACTCGTAATTAAACTTCTGTAAAGAGACGCACAAATATTTATCAAAATCATTATCGTCTTAAACTAAGACTAAAGTCCTCGGATCATTATTTTCCTTTACACAAAACCTTGGTAAAGTCAGTCAACTTTCGCCCATTCTTTAACAAACATTCATCAAAGTTTGGTGGGGGTTAAAAGGTATATTGTTCATAGCAAGGTACATTACGCTTTTGGGCGTTCATTCACCGTTGATTAGATTGGAACTATTTCACCGTATTCCACCGTAATTAGTGTTTCAGTATCGTATTGTTTGTAATCAACTATTGTGCGGCAATCGACAAGTGATTTGTTCAGTGGAATTGCTGCTGGCCTGCAAATGAACGTTGTTTGTGTGTGACTAGCGTTGTATGAGGCAGGAGAATTCGTTTTTGATATCAATCAATATTATACGGTACAGTTACACGCTTTTTCTAGGTAGATTGTAGTCGTTACAGTCTTATTGTGGAATGAACGCCTCTTCACCAATACTTGTAATACTTGGGTGAATGTCAATTTTGTGTGGACTTAGAAAGACTCGTGGTTTTGTCAATCTTCTAATTGGTCAATCAATCAAGACATTGTATGGGGGGAGCGCGCGCTTAATATTTGACAAAGCGACGCTTTATTCTGCGTTTGCATCAATTATGCATTAGTTGGCCAACTGATCCAACATTTTAACATCTCACATCCAGCATTTTGAATATATCACATTTATTAAGTAACCGAATGACCAATCTAAACAATCAATAAGTATGTATGTATAACATCTAAACCCCTACAGTTGTACAAGATTGTACAAGAGCATGCCGTATAGGTAGTTTCCCCAAAGAGATACCGTTACTGTTCATAAACTACAAGATAAATGGAGCCATAGTAGTTGGCCTGAGGAACATTTGAAGTAACCGCTTGAATCTATGAAAATCGATTGAAATAATCTCTAACTTCGTCATCGATCGATAATAACTACTATCTCCAAATCGTGGAAAAAACTTGTGAGGAACTAAGCTCGATGCCACAGTTTGCAAACGTTTTAATTTTTTGAATTAATCCATGAAAATTTCGGTGACACTCTTCATATGGTTTAATTAAAACTGTCACCGGGTTCTTTTAAATTCGAAAATGAAATTTCTGCCTTTTCCAGAGTTCTATCAGCTATGCAGGCTATCTATGCACTGCGACGCTATCGGTTTCCGATTCCAAAAATACGTATTGCTGCCAATTATTCCAGAGCCAGTTTTAGCCGGAGCTCTGAATAATTTGGTCTAGGCTTTTCCAGGATCCTTACGGTTAAACCTACCTTTGAAAACAATGTCAACTTAGACTTTAGACTTTACGAGGACGTGTAATATTCTTAGTTTATTTTATAAGACACATTTTCGCACACTCGCAAGTCGCAACTAACCCAGTGTTATAATTGTCATGTAGCTCGCAAAAGTTGCTCGTACTTACGACAACATATCGTACGTGTCGTATCGTACGACAACGTTATTTCGTACATGTTGGAATGTGCTTTAAATTAGGCGATTTCCACACAGAGTCCTGACAGATTTTTAAAAATTGACGTGTTGTTTGGTTCGGTTAGTTATGTCTATCAATTAAGATAAGGCCTAGCCATTATTTTTTTCTATTTTCTGCCTCAATTAATGAAAATTTTTATTTTCGGCGATTCTCCTTTGCGAGTTATAAGACTTTGCTTACTTACAATCACTCGACATGGCCTCCAAATATAAACGCATAATAGTTAAAAAAGCAATAAAAAAAGAAACACAGGCCATCCTTTTTTGAAGTTGATTAAAACATTTCATATAGCCTCGTACCACTTTCATTCAATGCGACATCGTATTGGTATATTCGTGTACTGATTGCGTTAATTAAGGGCGATGCTCGTTCATCGCACTTAATCAAAGCAACTACAAAGCCTTTGATATCGATTTTCTAAATAGAGCACACTACTTCGAAATTATTGGTTGTCATACTTGTTTTTTATCATACTTATATTTTTTGTTTACATTATACCAATAATGGTTCCAGTAACATGCAAGCCAGACTGTATGTGGAAATTACAGGTCCCACTGTTGGCCACGGGTCTCTTCCAACAACAGGGGAGACCTGGAGCCTACTGCAGCATCAACATTACTCCAGTGCGGATTGGTCACTTATCGGTCTGGTCTATTTCGCAAACCTAGTCAGCATTTCTCACAACTGAAATACATGGAATAATTTACGTTATTGTAGGTCGGTATATCTCTACTTGTGTATCTAAATAAAAATGCTTTTATCACCATATACATATATTATAATATACAATGTCCACCAATGCCTAATAATAGACTCTATTATTCTTAAGGAAGTATCATAATTATTAAGAACAAATGAAAAATAGCGACAAAGTTATGAAAGTTTGTAACACTTTCATCGTCGGTATTCACTACTATTCACTCAATATCGATATAGTTATGGATATTCGTGTACAGATTCCGTTAATTAAGGGCGATACTCACACATCCCACTCATTCAAAACGATGTCTAAGCTTCTATGAAATGACGGCATTCACAACAAAGCCTTTGACATATAATATATTCGTGAATGGCGCGTGTGTATTGAAATAGACCACGCACTTGATTCCTGAATGAATATTGGTTCCGAAATCTAATTTGGTATTCGAAAACTGTAGTAAGTGTGGCCCCAGATTTCTATTCTTAGCGAAGCAGACATAATGTATAAAAGATTAAAATTAAATGTTCCTTTCAGTCTGAATTCTAAATGTATGTTATTTTCTTGTATGTCCATATTATTATTGTCCATGACACCATAGAGAAAGGAATATTCGGAGTTGGGCTAAGGGTGTAAAAATCCCAAGAACATCATTACCGCACTGCTACAAAAATCATAAAACCTCGGTACCATTTCATGTAATGCGATATCAGAATGGGTTATTAGTGTACAGATTGCGTTAATTAAGGGCGATTCGATGAACTGAAGGCATTCACGACAAAGCCTTTGACATCGAACTTCGTTAATAGTGAGGCGTGTTTATTGAAACAGAGCATAATGCTATTGGTTATGCATACCAATATTAGACATGAAAGCCTGATTGTTTATTATTAAAGTTAATGGATATTATAATTCGTACAATTTATAGTAGTTCACCCGGAGAGAGTAGGCAGTGATGTCACTATGCCATCGGGGGCCCGTGGCAAATTCATTGGCCAGGGCCTCAGTAAAAATCGTCTTGTTGTTTATAATAAATTTTGGTTACTGCTAGCTTACTTCTAGCTCGCGGCCACTCAGGTTGGGGGCCCCCTTGGACCTGGGCCAGTGGCATCTTGCCACCGCTGGCACCCTAAAGTTACACCACTGGTAGTAGGTACCTTTTAACAGCTCGCTGGGATACATATCAGGTCTTAAAATATTATACAGTTCCGTTAATATTATATACATAGGTACGTGTCGAATTGATAACCTCCTTCTTTGAAGTTGGTAATAAAAATGTTGTTAGTTCCCCAAAGGATCACCTTCCATAATGGAACTGACCTGATATCTGCCTATAGGAAGTAACTATATTTCTTTGGTAGAATTGAAAAGGAAACAAAACTATTTATCAAAATCGCCAGAAAATGTGAAACAACTCTTAAGCTTTCGGATTCTTTGTGACTATATTCTACTAACATATACCCCTACTATTATAGCGTGTCCACCATTTATACTCGTACCGTATTCAGTGCAGGCGTGGAATCCCGCTTTTCCAGGGCTTTGTCAAAGATTCATGCTCGATAAATCCCTCTGTACGTAGTTATACTGTGACTGGATTCATTCCATACTTTGCTTTGAGCACAGTAAAAGGAAGTTGTTCTTTGTGCCTTGGAACATAATAGCATCAAAACCACAGTATTTGTTTAAGTATATAATATTTAAAAAAAAAATCAGTTGTACTTATAAATCTCGCTCAGAGCTTTGTAGAACTTGCAGATGGTTTATTTACGACAGTTTGTGTTTGCGACCTGCATTGATACTATCGAGTATTGATACTGAATCGATAATATGGCTGAATTATTTTTGTTTTTGCTGTTCACTTGTCAAAAGAGTATAAAGAGTTAAAGACTTACCTATACACCGGTATTCTCAACAATTGGTCAAGCTCTGAGTGAGATTTATAGGTACAACTGAAATATTGTTTAAATATTATACACTTAAACAAATACTGTGGTTTTGATGCTATTATGTTCCAAAGCACAAAGAACAACTTCCTTTTACTGTGCTCAAAGCAAAGTATGGAATGGATCCAGTCACAGTATAACTACGTACAGAGGGATTTATCGAGCATGAACCTTTGACAAAAGGACTGGAAAAGCGGAGTTCCACGCCTGAACTGAATACGAGTATATATGGTGGACACACGCTTTGATAGTAGGAGTATAAGTAAGTAGAGTTGTTTTACACTTTCTGGCGATTTTGATTAATGGTTTTGGTTCCTTTTCAATTCTACCAGAGAAATATTGTTACTCCCCATAGGCAGATAATAACATTTTAGGTCAGTTCTATTATGAAAGGTGACCTTTTGGGGAATTAATAACATTTTTATTACCGACTTCAAAAAAGGAGGTTGTCAATTCGACACGTACCTATGTATGTAATATTAACGGAACTGCATGATATTTTAAGACCTGACATGTATCCCATCGAGCTGTTAAAAGATACCTACTACCAGTGGTGTAACTTTAGGGTACCAGGGGTGGCAACATGCCACTGACCCAGGTCCAAGGGGCCCCCAACCTGAGTGGCCGCGAACTATAAGTAAGCTAGCAGTAACCAAAATTTATTATAAACAACAAGACGATTTTTACTGAGGCTCTGGCCAATGAATTTGCCACGGGCCTCCGATGGCATAGTGACATCACTGCCTACTCTCTCCGGGTGAACTACTATAAATTGTACAAATTATAACATCCATTAACTTTAATAATAAACAATCAGGCTTTCATGACTAATATTGGTATGCATAACCAATATCATTATGCTCTATTTCAATAAACATGGCTCACTATTCACAAAGTTCGATGTCAAAAGCTTTGTCGTGAATGAAATACAAATTTTCGTTGTTTATGGATATGACTTAAACAGAATTTTCTAGGATTTCATTGTTCCAGTTAGGCTAGGATTTGTAAGATGAATTTATAGAAGGAAGCTACTTTTATTTTTACTTTTTTACCATCAGAATAATCTACTTTCAACAGTTCAACTGGACTGGGTAGCTCGCTGGAACTCGTGATTCCAGTGTATGCCAAGGCCGGCATACATTATTGGAGTGGAATTCCACTGATTCCGATCACGGGCTTGAGATTCTAATGAAATAATAGGGAACGAGCAGAAATCCTTGTATAACATTAATTGATACGAGAGTTACTGTTGATGTTGGACCCAATTCCAGGAAAAGCATGACGCACGCAATGCTAACATTTTAAGGCTAATTTTGCTGTTGAGATACGGAGAAATCGGCCCGATTTTCATTTTGTTGAAAAGTTCACTGTAATGAATAATTTAAAATTATAATAGGTATTATGTGACCCCATAAATGATCATCGACCTCGTTCAATTTTATTTATTGAACGAATGTTATTGGTATTTTTTTGCATTTTAAAGCAATAGCAAAAGTATTTATATGTCAGCGTCACTGCAACCCAACCTAAGACAACCTCAAATAAGATCAAAAGGCCTGTCTATGTGTGTACTTGGCTCGTAGCAACATAATAAGATGAGTAGTGACTTATGAGATTTAAATCTCTACTATCTTACACCTTCCCAACTGAAATACAATTTATAAAGAAAACACTACCCAGTATTATAAGGGCCAGGATGATCTCGAATAAACTCCAATGATCTCCAAACTTTTTTTTAATAAACGCTTCACACTTAGGGATAGCCCCACACTCGAAGTATCGTGGGTGCATGGACATACACAAGACATGGAGTATTGGATACACATAACCCAGATCAGATACAGAAATTAAAACTCTTTATTCCTTTGTTCTGCTGGGAATCGAACCCATAACCTTCTGCGTAGCGCGCTGGAGTCTTAACAACTGTGCTACGCAGGTCGTCTAATTCATGTTCTCCTATTGTAGGTGGTAGATCACACTATAGCATGATAGAGCAAACTCCACGAATTCTTTTGTTTTGTTTAATCAAATAGCACGAAAATCCTGAAAACCTGAAAGAATGGAGAATTTTACAAAATTGCTCTCTGCTAGGTTTCACCGGAATAGGTTCCTCTTGTAGCGCAAAATTCACACCGGCTGTAAAACTTCGATTTCCGAAGCCCTTTTTGCAATCCTATCAGCCCAATGAGGCTCGAAACGTTCACCACTATATCTCGTAAACACTGTACCTTTATGCCGAAGCTAGTGTCAACAAATTCAGTTAGATGGGGTAAGATAACCTGATTATTTCTTAAAAAATGGTTTAGTTAAATAAACGCTTCTCATTCATAGCCCCTCATTAGGTTTTCTTATGTTTAGTCGTGCAATGGATGTACAAAAAAACCACACACACACCTGGTGACATTAAGTGAACGGGAGTTGTGCACTAATGTAACTAAAACTGTCAAATATGACAATTATGTGGCCAGAATGAAACCATTATGATACGATTATGATTGAATTTTAATGGAATGGATAGCCTTACAGTGGTTTGGTGAAGTTTGATAACGAGGCCACAACTGTTAAGTTCAAGGCAATTAATAACAGTATCTTGACAACTGTACTAGAACTAATGATACCTAGAGGTTATTGATACGAAAACTTGTATCCGTTTTCAAGGCTTTTTCATGTACAAGTAAATAAAATAACCCAATTGACGACAGCCAGTAATAATTATACTCTTACAAGTTGTAAGTTACAAGAATGTTCACAATGTCACTAAATCATCAAATTCTCATTATTCTGCAGTACAACACAGTAGGTACCTACTAAATCTCCTCATATAAACTTCATATAAAATGACGAAACAAGTGTTCCGAAAACAATGACTAGTGGGAAAATAAGAAACATAAAACTTCGTGCCTAGTCTGAATGAATGAACCTTGTTGGAATTAGGTCGCATATGCTCGTGTGTAAATTTTCTGGTGTGTTGACATTTCTACTGTTATAACATAGAAGATATCCACAGTTCCCGGAATTTAGGATAATACCGGCTTTTCAGAATGATCATGACATATTTTTTTAAAGATAAGCCGGCAAGGCAGTCGGGGCACATGAGGTAAGTGATCACCGTCACCTACTGACACAGCTTACAACCAAGCACCAAAGGTTTATTCCATGAAATGGTGATAAAATTGGAGCTTACATCCGCTAGCATAAAGAATATCTGAAAAGTTTTTGAACTTCTCGGGAAGCCTAACAATACCTACCTATCAATAACACTTGTTTTAATGCGCCTTCTATAGCTCGTCAGCCCGCATGGAATTCGCAATACCTATTAAAAGAACGAAAGCTGTGTAAAAAGTTACTGTTTTCTAAATAGGTATTACGTTTGTACGTCTTAATGCCCGTAAGTTTTCTCTTGAACATTTTTTCCATTTTCACAAGAGCAAAGAATGATCTATTATATCGAAACATAAATTGTTGCTTCAAGGGTCTGGAATTTGTATTCAGAACTCTTAGATATTTACGTATTCATTTATTTTTCGTATTTATGAACTACAAGTCACGAAGATGAAGAAAATGGTACTGCTTCATGCTGAGTAAAAAAGTGTGGCGGCGAGGTCCCTCCACAACCTAAAATGCTCAAACCATTTGTAGCTTGCCTTGGAATTTAACATAGTTCAATCATCTATAGAAATTTCCTTATATCGTTTGACAAACATTTTTATTTCTATTGGTCACACATTTTTTGCTGAAAAGCTTCTGAACAATATCCGGCCACGTAGTTGACTGTATCGACTTGTTCGCTTCCAACTCGAGCTACGAATGAATGGCTGGATTAATGATCCTCCAAGGTACACGAAAGCTTCTTACTTTCTTTTGCTTTGAATGGTGTAATTGATATACTATGGTATACTTTAATCACATTCTTGTACTCTACCTTTATGTTTATTTCGTAAGAATTAAGTCGTCTTACTTTTTTTACTGCATTTTGGTGCTTTAAATCAAGCTGACAGATCTCCGCGTATTAAGCGATTAACTTAACCGTATTTTTACCTGCCTATACGTTTCAACTGTAGGTATGTAACGAAATTTTTGCACGTAAATTTTCACCTACTTGAAAACGTCAGTGCCTTGAGCTATGGTTAAAGTTTTCGTATAGTTAAATTGTGCCATTGGTAAGGGAAGATGTCAGACAGACCGACATATCACACATGTACTATGTACTAATGACTGAAGTTTACCGTACGAATACTTTGAAGATATTGTTCATGCTCACGGCACTGATGACAGAAAAATAGTACGGCCAAGTTTGTGTAGTTATGCACACGCCCTCTCTATATTACCACTTCTGTAAATTCACAAAGATTAAAATCACAAATTAAAAAGCTGTTAAAATCCGTATGTTTTCAATAAAAATAATTTTAAACAAAAATGTGAACCGACTTCGAACTAAAAAGTAAGAAATAACTTTACAAACAGACTTCAATAATAAGGTATTTTTGGAGTCTGTGCCCAAGTTCATCCTCAGTTTAACCTCAAGTAACCTCATTTTTACACATACTCCAAACATATCTTATTAAGTATTGAAGTCTGTTTGTAAAGTTATTTCTTACTTTTTAGTTTGAAGTCAGTTCACATTTTTGTTTAAAATTATTTTATGATACAACAGAAAGAAAGTCTCTCTTTCTATTGTACATTATTGTACGGTGCAACCGTACACCAACCGTCAGCGCGTTTTTCGTATAGCACGCGCCGGTCACATTTTCAATTTAGTATGCATTTGGGATGCTAACATATCGCGCGCGTACTCATAGCAACATCATTATCATACCTACAGTGTACAACAATAAATATTATAAACTTTAACAACATCTTTTCTTTGACTATCGTATGGTGTCGATACCAGCCCGTACAATTATAATAAATGAATAAAATATTACCTAAGTACATATTTACCTACATACTTCTTTTTTAGTAAAATATATAAAGTAGTAAGTTTTATAGTAAAACATATCATGATTTCTTCATGACTTTAAAACTCGTCTGCAAAAATGAGGTTACTTGAGGTTAAACTGAGGATGAACTTGGGCACAGACTCCAAAAATACCTTATTATTGAAGTCTGTTTGTAAAGTTATTTCTTACTTTTTAGTTCGAAGTCGGTTCACATTTTTGTTTAAAATTATTTTATTTAATGCTTTTTAGTTGTCATAGTTTCACTTCCACTCTATTATCTGACTCTGGTATCTAGTTTTAATGCTTCATCATAGATTGCGGCAACTGGCTACTTAATGGTAACCTTACGGATTACCATTTTTTAATGTTTAAATATATAATTTGTACAGTTTTTTTAAATTAACTTGCTTTAAACACGATTTAATTATTCCTATTTTATAACGAGTTCCGCTACATCATTAGCATCGAAGGTGGTCAATGTTTATATAGTTCTGCAAAGGTAATGTGACCAACAATAATAATTTATCAACTTGGTTCCTTAACTCTTATCCGTTGAGGAGTTCCACTCTGTATCTTCGAAACTCTTCATCAGATCATCACCTACTTAATATCCGTTAAAGAGTTCCACTCTGTATCTCCAAAACTCTTCATCAGATCAACACCAACTTAATATGGGCCCAAATTGAAACTAACATCTTCCGAACTTAAAAGAAAAAAATTCAAATCTGGTAACAAATTACGGAATGCGGTGATAACAAATATAAAAGAAAAATAGGCAAGTATACTAAAATTCTGAGAAACCGGAGGCCGGAGGTATGGCCGTTCGGAAGTAGGTAACTACTGCATTAGATTCGTTTTCGTAGGTACTTGGGAAAGTCGTGGATACCCGTCGCTAGTATTTGTTACTATACATGGCAGAGCTATGCGAAACTTTTACAGTCTAAAAACGCCAGTGGCAACTGGCTTCTCAATGGTAACCTTACGGACACCATAATTACAAATTAAATGTAATTATAATTTGTATGGTTTATTTAAGTGAACTTTTAAACACGATTTAATTATTCCTATCTTATAACGAGTTCCACTCCATCATCAGATTCGAAGGTGGTCAATGTCTATATAGCTCTGCAAAGGTAATGTGACTAACAATAATATGTTTTTAACCCGGTTCCTTAACTCTTATCCGTTGAGGAGTTCTACTCTGTATCTCAGAAACTCTTCCTCAGATCATCACCAACTTAATATGGGACCAAATCCAAAGTAACAGCTCCCAAACCAAAAAAAAAACAATTCAAATTGGTTACCAAATGACGGAATACGGCGGTCAGAAATATAAAATAAAAACGAGTTCCACTCCATCATCAGACTCGAAGGTGGTCTATGTCTACATAGTTTTGCAAAGGTAATGTGACCAATAATAATAATTTTTTAACCCGGTTCCTTAACTCTTATCCGTTGAAGAGTTCCACTCTGTACCTCCGAAACTCTTCATCAGATCAACACTAACTTAATATGGGACCAAATTCAAAGTAATATCTTTCCAACCAAAAAGAAAAAATTCAAATCGGTTAACAAATGACGGAATGCGGCGATAACAAATATAAAAAAAAAAAATAAAAAAAAAAAAAAAAAAACATACAGACGAATTGAGAACCTCCTCCTTTTTTTGAAGTCGGTTAAAAAGAGTAGTGTTTGACAACTTGACATAAAGAAAATAGGTTACCTTCATGACTACGACTTAATATAATGCACATTAGTTTGCTTTTACTTCGATGTTGGTAATGAAATGCGATACACACAGTATAAATTGAGGTGACCCAGATTTCCAATCGCAACATTTTTCGTAAGATGACGTAATAAGGGTAATTTAGATCGAAGATTGGCTTACAGTTCTATCGTGCTAAGATTAAAATAACTGTTATAAAAATATACCTAAAAGCCACTGAAGGGGTAGATTAGCAAATGATAAAAGAAAAGTTTAAAATATTTTTATATGGACTCAGCAAACGCAGAGTTTGATTAGAGAGAAATTCTTGCCCCCAAAACAGCTGTACCGCTTTGGATGAAATTTTGTACAAATATATATAGTTTATAATCTGCATCAATATAAAGGATATTTAACTTACAACTATAACCTTCCGACGGCGACGGCGGAAAATTTCGGCCATCTTGTTTATCAATCAACAAGTGTTATGAAATGTAAGTTGCTTGCATACCATAAAGATTAGAAAAAGATAACTCAAATATAATTTTATTATGCTAAGGTATTTATTTATTGAGTCAAAAATGAGCGGACCTAAGGCCTAGTGGCATTCTCTACAAGTAAATCCTCGCAATAGTGAAAAATATATACGTACATTATCACCATATTTCACTTTATCTCGCAAATTCAAAATGAATGAAATTGAGTCATTATAAAGGAATGTGTAATAATTTATTATAATATATTTTTCACGTAAAATACTAGAGAAATATCCAGGTATCCAGCCACATTAACATTGCGCTTGCTTTCTCACAGTTCCATTTGCGCGAGTTCCACAAAACGTGTTATGGTACTCTGGTGGACAGTAAACTGTTTTTGCTACAGTAGCCCAGTCATTTTGGTCAGAAAAATGGGTTTACATGGAAAGTTTTCGGGAGTTTTGAAAATTGGTTCTTTTATAGATTTTGATATGCTCTTTCCGAATTTCAACTTTGCCACCTCGTATCTTTTGCACGTGCGTCGCCATCTTGGAAAAATGGCGCCTAATGGCAGTATCTCGACAACATCTCCTTTCCTTCTTATTTTATGATAAAAACGCCCATAAATAAATTAAACTTAAGTAAAATTCCTACTATTTATTCCCTGAATTTTTTTTGTAAAATCAATAGTTTTGGCATACGAGCGGAGCAGCAATACTCCAACGGGTTTTCGGATTAGAATAGATATGGCTATTAGGCGACATTTTTCCAAGATGGCGGCGCACGTGCATACGATACAAGGTGGCAAAATTGAAATCCGGAGAGCTTTTCAGGTAAAGCTACCAAATGATTGGAGTACCTACAGTTTTTTGTTAAATTCGCTAGGCACTCGTAGTCATTTATTCTTTGTAACGGCCAGTTTTAACTTTTATTTTTTGTTAATGGACATAACAAATTTGTTTGCAATCTAAAAAGACATTAGGTTTATTTATTTATGGTATGGTATTCAGGGAATTTGATAGAGCAGAAAATTGGGGGATGTTATCCTGAAAGATGGGTTTTTTAAAGTTAATTTGTAATAATGAAAGAATATTTTTGAAATGATTGAACTGTTTTTTACGATACAAACTTTTCTACCATGGTTTTAAAAAACCGTTTCCAAGCTTATCCTGTTTCAGCAGTATAAATAATAACATCATCGATTTTAAACTGTCGTCCTGATGAGGAATTTTTAATACTAAAAATTCAGATAAAGATTTCGAATTGGGCCAACCAATAAAAACAATTTATGGTCCGCTATTAAAACATGGCAAATTGGAAAATCCTTTTCAGCGGTTTATTAAAAGCAACGAACAAGACTCTATTACAGTTTAGTTTCTATTCTTATAAAACTTAGCGTTTGCGGACAACATTAGCCCCGGTCTTATTATAAATTACACAGCTATATTACACCCATATTAAGTAAGTCAGCCGTGACGGTGGCTCGAATGGGTAATTAAGGAGCCCAACAATACGAAGATTAGGTGTAATTAAACACGAGACTCCTCCCCTTCTCTGCATAGAGGCCATTAAGCTATCGCTAATTACATTTTTGTTTGTTATTTTTGGGGGGAATCTGTATAAAATTATATTGTATATTCTATGACGGAAAAGGCGTTTTAGCGAGTATTCCAGTTAAGTTTTGTGTATTTTTTTATCAACCCTTAGAAGTCATGCTAACAGGCATTTCGAACCCGGGCCCCTCGAGCCACTGGGTTCTCATCACTTTTTTTTCTCCACCGGTCCGTTACGTTTAATTAGTAAAAAAAACTCACTAATAAATAAAAATAAATTTTCTTTGATTTACACGTGCCTATCATTTTTCAAAGTAAATAACGTAGCCATCATAGGTTTTTTGCTTTATAAATTAATAAACGCCGCAATCTCTCAATATAGCGATAAACGTCTCCTGTATAACAGACATGTTTCATCTTCAGGGATTAGCCGCTGACATGTGAACCACGTGACGTAATCCTTAATGCTGTTAAATCGCAAGTGTGATGCTATGTAATTACAGTTACACTACTCACTAAGGTTGCTGATAACTGTTTTTGAATAAACAAACATATAATATATGTACAACGCTCTATGTTGTGAGGAATAACAACGCAGTTGAATCCAACCTTTAACAGATTAAACAATCTTGTTTAAAGAAAGGTGAATTTAACTAAAATTTAATGAAATTTTTCTTTAAAATAAGTACTTTTTGTGTTTCAAAAATGTGGTAGCGGGTAGCCTATACGTATTCCGTCTAGTAAATTTATTTATACGATGCAACGAACCCGCTGACGTGTTAACCAACGTAACATCCTAACATCTAATTCTGATGTAAACTTAATGAAGCTTAACGTTGTTAGAATCGCTATTAACAAAACATTGCCATAAATAAAGTCAGTGCTGTGAGCATGAACACTATCGTCCAAATATTCGTACAGTAAACGTATTAGTATGTCATATACAATGTCTAACATCGTTCTATACTAATGACACACATTAAGTACTTTCATGAATACTTTTACGATATTGTTCATTGTTGGGGGGCAGATCTAACTAAGGTTATCAAGACCGTGCAGCACCGTTTCAATGATTCTCATGACAACGACTTGTCTGAAATGAAACTGCTAGTATGTTTACCATCGTTTTAAATGACAATGAATTCATAAGCGATATGATGTCCAAATGATGCTCCTTAAAAAGTTTCGCAAAATAATAAGGAGAGCGTCTTATAATTTAGTGATACTCGTATAAGAGTTAGCGTTCGGAAATAGAATACTTTAACAGTAAAACCGATGCCGACTCAAACGCTCCTAATAGAAAAGTTCCAGTTACTTACTCCTAAACTCTTATTACATATTAAAGAAGACACAAGATTCCTCTCGAAGTAGCTTAGTCAATAAAAAAAGTAAATTAAAGATGAGGCTGATTGAAACTTAGTTAAAGTTAATGTAAAAATAACTTTCATTTATCGCTAACTTCCAATTTGACAGCAGGACTAATTTGTTTAGAACTAGTAGAGCAGGCTTCCCTCTTCTTCGAAATAAAGAAGTTTCATATAACTTTTAACATCAATTTGACCCTATTACGAGTTGAAATTTGCAATATTCGTTCTTATTTGATGTCTTGTCTGACGATTTAAGTAATACCACACACAAAATTAATTCCTTCCATCGCCCGGATTTTAACGTGAAAAAGAACAGAACAAATGCTTTTCAAAAGTAGCTTTTGACAGTTTTTACAGTAAAAGCTGTTTGTTTTACGAATTAAAAAAAGTTTGAAAAAAATACTTTTCCATGGGAGTGGAAAATTCGATTGATGACATTAATTCTTTTTTTTTCGTGGTTTAAGAGACCGAATTGTTAGTCACTGTAGCGGTGATACCGCTACGCATGACTTATGATAAAACTTCAGTCTTTTTCCATAGTTCGGCTTAGACTGGCTCGTCGTTCTGTGTCTGGGTGTAAATTATCTATATAAGTATGTATTTAAAAATATACATATAAATGTGTGGTTATCAGCTATCTGGTTCCCATAACAACTTGCGAATTCAACAACTTGCCTATCCAATAAATAATCATTATTCAAGGTAGAACTTAAGTCCAAGACTATTTCTTCGCGATAGTTACTTATCTTATGATTTTTTTGTCTACAGGTGGAAGAAACAGACACTCAGAAGCTGACCATCCGATCAGCCACTCGCACCATGAATGGGCGGTATACCTGCGAGGTGTCGGCTGATGCACCTTCCTTCCTCACGGCACAGGTCCACGCTTCAATGTACGTCGTAGGTGAGTTAGATTACTTTGAAGCATGTCTATTGGCTACTCAATCCAGTATTCATGAACTCAATTGCTTAATTAATAACGCATTCAGTAGCCTTCCGGCGCATATAAGGGAGCGTTGGGATCTCAGAGGAAAGCTTTTATACCAGAGAAGGGGGAGGCCCTACCTTGATTCTGACTTTTTGAACAGATGGGGAACAGGACCAACGCCTTATCCTGTCCTCCGAAGGAAGAAATGCATAATATAATGCGTCACCCACCCAAGCAGCTGCTTCATTTTTCAATGCTTGAGATTTTCACAAGTGGCGCGACTAGACACACGGTCAAGGCCTCACCTATTCGACATAATTTGTTCCGAATGAATACTGTCGTTCATAAAATTGATAACTACACTCTTTGTTTACAGATTTACCGAAGGTGGATCCTGAAATTTACGGTATGCAGTTATACTATCGGCCGGGCATGAAGCTAAAAGTGGAATGCGTCAGCTACAATTCACAGCCTCCCGCAAATCTCTCATTTTTCGTGAACAACGAACCGGTGAGTTAGAGTTGGAAAGATGATGGTCATTACTTTTATAGTAAATGGGAAACAAACATAAACGACGTGTGTATTAATGTTACAGTGTGAGAATATCCTTATTGGACGGGATAGATTGGAACGTTAGGCTGTCTGTAGTATAGACTCTGTAGTGTAGACTCCATAGACGCTTCAAAATACGCCATAAACAGCCTAGCGTACCGCGTTCACACTCGTATCGCGGCAATGTCGTGTCTTGCCCGTGATAAAAAGTCAAAAAAGGCCTAAAAGTCAAATATCGTGACAATCTATTGTGTGCCTTATAGAAAAGACATTAAGGTTCCTTGTCTTGCCGAGTTCATGGAATGACATACGGTTGGATGACACACGATATCGACACGAAATCTGAATGGTCATACAGAATAAGCCCCCTGATCTCCGTCCACGAGGCATATCGCAAGCGTACGCTTTTCAATAATTTGGGAGAAGGAATTCAATTTCGCAGCTGTTCCGCCATTTGGCAGAGACAGACAGCCCGCCAATTGACAGAGACATTTGCTCGTGGACAGAGAGCCTTAGTCGAATTGTTAGTCGTCCACTAAATTAAAGACGTTAATTTTATTATTGGTGTAAAGGGGAAACGGCCTTTCTGACTGCGACCAAAATTAATCTACTCTACTCACGCCCTATGGGTTTAATCTCATTACCAAAATCAACACTATGAAGGGTCTGGATGTTGTTATATGTCACTGTCAATGTTGTGTGCGGATGTATTGAATGAGGGTTTAGTAGGAAAACCTTAGAATTTAAAGAATAATGCCAGAAGTTCTATAGACATTAGGCCCATATAGTAAAAGGCAGTTTGCAAGTATTTATCTAATATTATATAAAAAAACTTACCAGAAAAACATTGAAAAGCATCGTTAAGCAAATTATGTAAAATTCATCATTTTAATGCCATTTTTTATTTATTACCAAATGTTTCTGTTCAAATTTTGTATGTATCTACAGTAAAAAGCTTTTTGTTCTCTCTCACTCTCTATTTGTTGATGTCATTTCAGATTCATAGTTTGCAACCGATTTAGTGACCCACAGCAGAGTCGGGTCTCTTCTCACAATGAGAAGAAAACAAATTATTATACAAAATTCACAGAGGTATCCGCTATCGTAGTTTCTATAATTAACAAATCTATAAATTAGTATAGGAAAGGCAGTGATAACGACCATAACCGTATACGAGGACGTAGTTAGTTTTCATTGAGGCAATAACAATTGTAGTTTAGTTTAGATTAGAAACCTTCGGGACCAAATTGGACAGTTACTGATAACTAAACTACCCAATAAAAGAATTGATTGTTATTAGACCAGCGGACCAGAATAGTGGGTCGGTATTGCCAGATCGTCGGACGTCCGGAAAAGTCATGAAATTGCGTTACGTTACGGATGAAATATGTATAAGATATACATAAATAAGGGACAAGTACAAAAATTTTAAAAATTTGTGTCTAATATTTAAGGATCCAATCGTCCAACGTCCAATGGTGTTATGTTGAAGGTTTATCAGAGGTAGATCTTCCACAAGGCGAGGTCATCGTGATTGGAGAGGACACGTGCTCCGATTAAGTCGTGTTGGAGTTTTGCATATACCTACCAGTGATGTAAAAAACTTCTATAGCGTGATTCAGGATACCGGTAGCGCCATCTCGTGACCTGGCCCTTGACATATAATCGTACCGAGTTGCCCTTTAACTATCAATACACTTTAAACAGAATGGAAGTTTACAAAGTTTACCTACACGCATAATTATAATCAATCCAAAGAAAGCAAAGATTTCAATTAAACTTATTTTCTACTTAAGTCTTATAATTTTCCTATAAAAAAATGTACAATTTATACGAACATAAGCATCAAGTAACGAGTATTTACTCATAATTTTTCATAACTTTTTGAGCGGTAAAAATGTTCATTCATCCATCGCTGCAAAGACCTGTATAACAGAGAAATGTTATTACTTAAATGGACCTTTACTTAAGTGATTACATAGTGTGTTCTTAGTCACTCTATCCATCCAGCGGAAAAAGCTACACCGTGTCAGTAAAGGTAGATTCGTTTTAGAAAAAGATATGCAGGCCATCTGATGTTAAATGATCACTGCAGCTCATGGACGCCGCATCCACCCACAAGTAAAAAAAAATATATAATTATCTGAGGTTGCATGTGGGTGCTAACTATGCTACTCATGATGTGACTACCTTATACTACCACTACCGCCTCCTACTACCTAGGTGAGAGATGTTCGCCTCAAATAAAGTATCTCCGGTAACCATACCTCTCAGTCGAAACACAAGACATGAAGAAATGCTGCATTACGACCGGTTTAGAGCACAACATTAACGTTAGATATACCAACAGTAATAAGATATTTCTGGTTTTTTCTTGCGGAAACATGCCATCTTTGAATAAACCTAAACCCACTCGTCAAGATGATGCCGAAAATGTTCTTTTTATTTTGATGTTATTCGGGTATGAAAATTTATTCACTCGTTAACAAAAGTAGGCTTCCATTATTTTTATCATTCAGTGCTCATCTTTCAAAATGTATGTGCCTTGTTTTAAAAATGTTATTTTGGATGTTTTCTTGGCAATTTAATGATTACAATTATTTATTTTAAGACTTCAGACAGACAAAATACTTTATTTTCATTTAATAATATAACAACAAAACATAATCATATCCAATCGCACACATTTCATTACATTTTACATAATAGGTAGATGTAAAATGTAACACTAAGTTAAACTCAAAATCAAACGATCAATATCTAAACATGCTTTTTAACGCGTTCTTATATGTGTAGTGCGTTTACAAAACATAATTGCATAGGTATGCGGAATGCAATTCATTTTTCGTGAAGGAAATGCATTGAAAGACAATGAAAGCGTAATGGGATTGCGACGTTGCATTGAAACTGCGGAGGTATTTGAATGTATAAAGGCATACGAGGTTTCCCTTATGGCATTGAGAAGCACTTTTAATACCCACACTTTTCAAGTAACCTTGCCTTCTATATTCAGGATTTCTTTCAGCCTACGACTTCCTTCTGTCTTGGTCTTTTAATGTGAGTAGAGCAAATCTCATATTAAACGGACTCTGAATCCGTCCGACCCACGTCCGACCCCAGATAGAATAGAAATTCCATCTAAGAACGTGGTTGCGTCTTATCTCATAAGGTCTAAGATATTCGAGTCAGATAAAGAATCTTTGGCAACCTAATCGGTAATCTTCTTCTTTTCAGCCCTTTGTAGCCCACTGCTGCTCACGGGCCTCCCCTAATCCACGCCACTTCACCCGAACCCTTTGAATCCAATGATTTTCCGCTGTTTTCTTCAGGACATCAGTCCACCTGGACGGAAGGCGGCCTGTACTTCTTATATTGAGACGTTGTCGTCATTCAAGGACCTATCTTTCCTACCGAGTATCGGTCCTTCGAACGCAAAGTACTGACTACTAGTACGCCTTTGACGCAGTGATCCATAGTGGATTTTGGCCTTCGAGAACTCGCCACTTTCTTCTGTCCTATGCAGTCTCCTGCCAGTCGCTGGCTTGGAGATACACGGGTCTGCTTCCAATTTTCAGCGATATTTTGGACGACCAACCAATATAAAGTACTAAATGATAAATTGATTTTGCAGGCACATCCCCGTCACGTGTGGAAACGGGTGGGCAGCGCCGAGAATGGAAGCTTCTGGAACTCCTACAGCACTATACAATTTGTTGTTCAGAAGCATCACTTCATTCGACATAAACTAAAGGTGGGCATCTACTATAAAGTTATTAAATTTAATTAAACAATAAATTCAACGATTTTATGAACCTCCTCTGTACCTAAAATTCTGATAACTGATACAAGACTGCAGAAATTGTTGCAGTAAACTAAAGATTGTAGAAGCTAAACAATCCTGTAACCTTGCAGATACGATATACTCTTCAAGAACTGTTATCATTATGTTTAACTTTTTTATTTGGTCTTAATTCACTAGCTCTTTTGCATTGCTATGACACGGCATATATGACACGTTTTACTTGTAAATATAATTGTCTTCTTGTAATCATTTTCCTGCTGACGTCCTTATATAATTTTGTTAATTAGCTTTTTATTAAATCACCACAATGGAGATTTTAATTAAAAGTGAGAGTGTTTGTGAGAAGCGGAAAAAGTATCGCACAAATATAGGGAACGTAAATCAATTTAAGAATTCCTCGATTACGGCACGAAATCTTTTTCGGGAATCCAAAATATGTATATTTAAAAAGCTGATGTTATATATTTTATTTCACGTTCAATAATTAAAATCTACTTTGTTTTGTATTATATTCCTTAAATGAGTAAATACGGTGTAATTTTTCTAGATCGACTCGATTTAAATTTAAAGAGTTTAACTAGTACGGCAAGGCAACGACAACTAAGACTACTTTACGGCTTAAAGTCTGTTGCAGTGTTATTTTAAGCCTCAAGAGCTCCACTGTGCTAACGATTAAGTTGCGGTATGTTCTGTTTGTGTTACCTGCTCTCTACAAATGTATTTGTTTACTTATTTCTTTAAAGGAGCTTAAGCTTGCTTAATCCCTTCATTATACTGTTTTGCGATTTTCTCGATTCAAGAATAGCGAGTTTTAATCTGTGATAAATCTTTAGTATATTGCTTGATAAAATAATAGATAATTAGATGCGATAGCGGATATTGTATAATTTTTTCCAATTGGGTATTTAAAAAAAATGTTGATTTTTTTATGTATTTTAAAACTTTATTATTGATATTTAATGCAAAAACTTAAAAAAACATTTTTTTTCATATAATTATAAACAATTATAAATTGGTGAAATTTAAATAAAGATCGCGTGACTATAAACATGCCACGATTGGTCAACATAGTTGTGACGTCATAATGTTATAGCTATTTAATAACAGTACAGCGTTTACGGCTATACCACGTGACTAGACATTAGACATTACATAGACAAAATTTATACATGATCTTCATTTATCACAAAAAAATGGTCAAATACCCAATATTAATATACCTATATGTGTATATAAATCTTAACCTAAGCATAGTCAGGGCCGACAATTAGTCTTTAAACACACTTCGAACAAACTTTAGGATTTTTTTTTAATTCTTTAACATACCTACACAGATGTAGGTAGGTACCCATAAGATAATTTACTCAAATTTGATACTTTAGTCTATAACTAGTTCTATCTTATTTTAAAAACCGTATTTTCTGATTCTAAAAATATAGTTGCCATAAAAGAATAAAATGTGTTCGGTGCATTGAATAATATAAATAAAAGGAAATTATGCCCCGCGAGCCATGTGTCGCGATGCTTTATGTTGTATTTGAGTTGGAAATAGTCGTCATAGTTTTATTGTTAAATTGTTTTCGACTGGGTTCCTTTGAATGCAAAAGCTAACAGCTCGTGAGTCAATTTGACGACATTTTTTTACGTTATCGAAACAGAACTATGACATTCGTGAATCAGGAATACACGTTGATGATCAATTTTATGGTGACAAATGGAGGACAAAGGACAAAGGGGAACATATAGAACTTTTTCTTCATCTGTATAAGGTATAATCCATGAAAACCCGCCGAGATTCTAGACAGATCTTTCGAGTAAGATACGAATTGTAGTCACTGGGATTTTAATAGGTGGAGGAGATAAATGTTTGTATGCATTATTAATACCTCAAGCTATGTAGTTATCGCGGATGGAGCAAGGTTAGAGGGTTCTGACCTAAATTATTTTACACTTTAAATTATAGCCTGCCGACAGACCGCAACAGGTTGTTTAAACAATTTAAATTAGATGGATATGTTTTATGATTATTAAAGTTGGTATCCTAATCTTTTAAAATTAAAATCGACGATGAAGTGACATGAATGAACTCCTAACTGACATTTTGGTGGTTTTTTTAGGTAATTAGATAAACTTTAAATAATAATGTTTTGGTAGATAAAGGTTCACGTCACTTCATCGTCAAAATCACATAATAAAACAAGTCTCCCTGTAATCTTGTCACTGCCATCATCGCTCATAGTTACGCAAGCATTTTTTTCAGTGAAGTTTGAACTGAAGTGTAGTGCCACCCATCCTAACAAAATACTATTAATACGATCCAACAGTAACTGTAGTAAGCCAACTAAATTATTAATTGGCATAATTGATGACTATCCTCTTAACATCGCTGTAACATAACAATTTCAAATTAGAATACGTATGCTTTTTTTATTTAACGGTTGATTTTTCGGTTACAGCGATCATTTAATATTAGGCAGCCTGCACGTGCGTTTCCAAGTTGTATAAAGTAAAAATATGTATGGAACAGTATGACATTCAAACTTCAAAGTTACTGCAGAATTCAGAGCTGTAATTTGAGAGAGATTACGCCGGGAGCGAGCATTCGATAACAAGTTTGACCGAATCGACAGATTGCATTGAGTCTGCGATAGAAGGAAATTCGCTACATAATAATATGGAAATATGTCAGAACCTAACGAACTTTTGATAGTTATAGGTTATGCATTCGGTAGATACATTTTAACAACTTTTTAACCTCAATGAAAACATTTCTTTGGTGAAATAAAAATAATATTTTACGATATGGGACTAACTAAGGCCTCGTCCTAATGGCTATGATAGACGACCCAACACGATAAAATTTTAAAACAGGGCTCTGAATTGGAGCTGTCCAAATTAAAATAAACAATAACATGCGACTATAATATGTCATTGTATGCAATTACATTGTCGTCCGAGCAACTTTTGCGTGCGACATGGCAATTAGAACAGGGGGTGATATAAAAGGGTTATTTTATAAAGCTGAAAACACGTTGTGTTATCTTAATTTCAAGTTACAAAAGCTTCACAAAGTAACTAATTTCATTCAACTTCTTTAAGGGGAAAGTTTCAAAAAACATTTCCTAACGATTCTTACGTAAAATAAACCTTATTTTAAATTTCCTGTGGTTCTTTTTGGTTTCTGTTATACCATCAACATTAGATAATAATCAATGGGTACCAACAAGGAGAAAAATGCATTAATTAATGAATCCTTTGAAGTAAAATTTCTGTGTTGCTATTTCTCAACCACCGAAACGCTGTTCGACAAATCGGGCGGGTTACATGTTGACATGTTGGAAGCTTTTTAAAAATGCATGTGAAATGTTTAGTGGTATTGTGAAATATTGTGAAATTTTAGAGAACTATCTTTTAAAGACACGAGTCTTTGTAAGACGGTACTCTAAAATGTCGTTCCTAAATTAAGAGTATTTTTTTATTTACCGCCTAGGATCAAAGTTCTAGGACCATCACTCTTGTAAAGAAATTTCACTATTAACTTCAAATATAGCCTCATTTCATTTCATTAGATAGTATTTGCTTGGTTACCTACCTTATTTCTCAAAGACCGAATGAAACAGTTTGGCAGATCGTACGCGTTATGTGTCACGTTTGGGAGCTCAAAGCGCATGAAATGTTTCGAGGAAATGTGAAATATTGCTCGTGTCTTTGAAAGACGGCACTCTAAATTTTCATTCCTAAATGTATAGAGAATTTCAGATACCAAAAGCATAAACATTTCAATGTTTCGAACATAATGTGTGTAGGTATTTGAGCGAAAAGAAAAGATGTAAGGGTGAAATATTTATTGGAACGTAGTTACTGATGGAGTTAAATTTTGAAAATGTGTCGGTAAGATCCGGAACGAACTACAATGACTACCACAGCGTGATAATTATAATTCAATCAGTGAGTTTTATACTCATTTATTTTTATGCAGATAGGTAATAGAAGTTTTAACCATTTTACTACATAAAAACAGAGATGATCTAGCGTAGAAAGCTGAGTGTTCCAATTGAAGGCCACGGCGGACCCCAAATAGGATTATGATAATAATTAATATTATATATATGAAGTTTACCACTTTACGGTACGTTGGGTAAATCCAGACCCTTCGGCCGTACCATAACATTATAGCGGTACACCTCATGTAGTTATCGATTAAGTTATTGTTGTTATAAAGTTATTTTAGTAACTTATTATTATTCATGGGTATAATTTTTGTTGGTAATCATAATTGTCAATAAATATTTCTCAAGGTAGAACCATTAAAATCGTATAGGAATGTACCATACCGCCATGCTTTAAAACCGTTACGATTTAACAGCCGTCGTTTATAGAAAGAACATGTAAGCTAAGAACGAATTTTGCAAACTTAAAACCCTGAAATGGCTAAACAACTAAAAAAGCGTTGAAGAGATAAAAATGATTTCCTTTATGTAAGTAATAAAAGTAAAAACATCGATGTTTCCTGTTGTCCCATGTTGGACCGAAAAGAAGACCGGGCTCCGTAAATATATTAGCAAGCAATACTTAATAATTCCTACCATAATCACAAAAGCAGCTTTTCACATTTAAAACAAAGATTTACTGGAAAATAAAAATTTCAAATTTCATTTCCACCTCTCAAAGTTTGAACGATTTCAGCACTCACAATAGAATAAACGCGTGAACTGCTTTCAGAGTGAAATTATTGTGTTGTCGGAATTTAACGCTCTGCGGAAATAAAAAGATTGTATTACAGAGTGAAATATTATATTATTATACTCGTAAATTAAACAACTGCTCGACTGAAATAACGGTAGGTACTCTTTGGTTACACCTTTATTACACTTGTTTGATAATGGCGGAATTCATTTGCATGCCACGTCATCTTTTTTCCCCGTGGTCAATATTCAACTGTAGGTACCTAAATGTCAGTGTCATTGTGTACAATTGTCGTACGTCGTTTGTATCGTCAGTTGCATACCTCGACCTGTGATTGAATTTTGTCGCGTTTATTGGTCAGTTGGTTTCGTCGTTTCGTGACAGCCAACTCGGACAAGGCCTTTTATTTTTAAAGCACTATCTTCCTTTTTCATTACCGTGAATAAAATGTATTCCTATTTACATCACCCAAGATTTAATGTGAGGAATTTATTGTAAAGACTGTCTGGGTATGTTAGCAATCAGCTAATATTTATGATACTTGTAGGTAATAAAAAAGCGATAGGTGTATATCGCTTTTTTAGTTACACTAGTATTAGTTACATATAGTATTAGTATTAGTTAATACTACATTAGTTACAATAGTAGGTACGTTAGTCTTAGTTAAAATTGAATCGGAAGATCACGTGCTATGAATATCAATATCACGTGACCTGAACGATCGTTTCCTGAATTAAAAATGAAGGGTCCGTTTTCAGCGAACCCCAAATAAACAATTTATAAGAAGTTTTATTGGTACTAAACCTTTGAAGTTTATTTGGAGATATATTTTGCGTACCGTTACCCTAATATATCTGACCGAAGCAGTATATTCTTTAAGTTTTGTGTTTCGTTTGGTAACGTGTAGACAGTTGTAAAAAAATTGAGACGATTCACTAATAAACCGCAGAAAGATAAAATCAAATATCACCTGTTGTAATGGTTAAGAAAACATCGTGAGAAAGCCTGCATGTCTGAAAGTTTTGCATAATGTTCTCAAAGTCATGTGAAGTTCACCAACAGATGACCACAGACAGATGGCCAAGGTGCGTCAATAGACAAACAATCCAAAGAACCTCCGTAAAAGAATCACACAGTCCAATTTAACGAAAGGAAACCAGTTATTAATTGAATTACAAAACATTGCCTTTCCTTTGTCCGCAGATAAGATGCACCTCTATAATATACAATATATACATTCGGAGCTACGAGAAGTGCTCCCTAGAGGAGATTATTCAGACCACACCAGAAACTTTCCCGGAGATTCGACACGCAGTCGCATTTCCCAGACATCGTACGGTTGGCACAAGTAAGTATGATTTCGAACTCGTGTAAGTTCGGAAGGTATAAGAAACTTTGCTTTTTTATAGAAATTTAGTTAGTCCAGTCAAATAAGGGTTTCACTTCAGAATGATCGGGTAAGAGGCTGTAAACTCATTCCAAAAAATGGACACCTTTATTTAGCTTATTTTACTGATCCAAGTAGTAAACGGGAAATCAGGGCACCTGATAAGTCGTCACTGCAACCCGTGAACACGCACGCGCATCCAACCTCAAATAGAAAATAAATTTTATCTGAGGTTGTATGCTTTGCTAATCACGAGGAGAATGATGTCGCATCTAATACGGCACGTCCGGCAACCATACCTTCCCAGCCAAAATATCGTACAAAAGATGAAAAGCATGCCATTCACATGGATATGCCCATAACTGTTATTTAATGATAATTGTTATTTAATGATAAATCTATACGAAAAGCACAGAAATTTCGATACCGTGATTCGGTGTCCTAGTAACTGTAGTAATGCCATTTTTTGATGAATGTATGAAAACTATGAAATTACTTATGAAACTAAAAACGTAATAAATATTTGACTATAAAAGTTATTTCAGATTATTTTGTACATTTGTGCATTTCAATTTTTTTTGTAATTGTTATAAATATTTTTCCTTACGTAATGGTTGTAGCTAAAAGTTTTAATATTAATGTTTATGCAGCGTTTTAAAATTGCATTTATGTGGTTTTTTTTCTTTTCAGATTCTACAATATTTCGAAGTAACGCTTCACTTGCTTTTTCTGGAATCTTCTGTTATATTAACATTCTAATACTATTACATTTTGTTGTAAGATAATTTAAAGGTCCAATGTTTAGCTAGTTATATTATTATAATAATAACATTATTAAATAAATAAATATGTTGTACTGGATGGTGTATAGTATAAGATTCTGGTGTTTCTATGACTGACAAATTCTTCTCTATATTTGCATTGTTGATACTTTGTAGTTGTGCCAATCCGAATTTATGTGTTTCATTAAATGAAATACAAAAATTGACAAAAAATTTATTTTCCTTTCATTTTTTTCAGATTTTTTCTTGAAAATTATGTTTTCAAGATTTATAAAAATAATTTGTTGTTCTAGTGGCTTTAACTGTTGAAAAGTCAATATTGTATATACTTATTTGTATATTTTAGATAATCTCGGAATATCAAATCTAAATATTAATAAAAGAATTTTAAACTTGTACAGACATACAAACTTTTATTCAAGCGTAAAAATTGCATACAAAGTACCCATCGATTAAGATAAAATCCGAAGATTCCATTTCAAATTCTATAAAGTGATCATTGTTGCCTATTGACCAGGATAACACCAGTCAGTTGTCAGGTTTGAAAGAGAGCACAGTGTATTTCCGTTTTGAAGAACCCCATATGAAAATCCTACGAATGTTCACCTGACGGAAGACTGTTCCAAAGTTTGCACATACCTACTTGTCAAAAAACTGCGTGAAAAACGTCTGTTAAACAACCCTTAGATGAATTAAAAGGTAAAAGAACCCCATATCTAAAGCCAAATATGTAGGTACCTTACATACTTTGATAAATATACTCGGAAATAAATGTTTATAGGTACCTACTGTTACTTAAGGCAACAAACAACCATTCGAAAAAACTTCGCATTTATAATTATTATTTATAAAACCGAGAAATAACCAAACCAACTTCCTTGTTCCTTCCTTTCATCAAAAAAAAAAAGTAATAACAGTTCCCTCAAGCGTTTCTCATTTTGTTTTCCAATTTCCACTCGCGCCACGTGTTTGCAAAGGGCGAATTTAAAAGCAGTGCTCAAACGTGAAATGCATTAAATGCACCGCATCGCAAGCACTTGCGCTAAATGCACGCAGCCATCTGAAACACGCCGCCGTGCAAATAAGCAGCTGTGTGACAGAGTGTACTTGCGTCGAGTGGGTCCGGTTATAGACTAGCCGGCAGACATGCCATTAAGGAAAACAATAAATAAACAAATGTTTTGTTTTCCTGTGTGGTCTTATGTTCGATTACGATGTCAGAAAAAAATCTTTGTCGATCGATTTGTGTATGCTGTAGAACTCAGAAAAAATTCAGGCCTTATTTGAGGTTCGATGTTCGTGGTTGTGGTCATTTAACGTAACACATGACACAGTAGTGTAGTCGTGGTTGTGCTACTAATGACACAGTAGTGTAGTCGTGGTTGTGCTACTAATGTATCTCCGGAAATCACGCTCCAATCATACCCGAAGACATGAAGAACGTAAGGGGTTGGCGGTAAGGTGAGATACTATGACTCTACTCTAATGGCCGTGGACAGTCACATCCAAACTCAAATAGAATTAAAGCATAAATTGATGATGTAAGTATGTAGGAAGTTTGCTACTTATGGGACCAACGTGGCCGCCCCAAAATTGTCGTTCAACAACCACATTTCCCTAATCAGAACGTGGTTTTGCTGTAAACATATAACATGTCGGTAACGGTGTGACAATCCGGTATACCTTCATATCTCACCTATGTTACCTTACCTATGTGAAACAAGAAATTACTGCCAAGGCGCGCCAATCGTTTTACATCAGACAGGTTTTACATTAAAAACAATATTGTTTGCATTTTTAAGCTTCCCTATAAACGCACCTACAGAACACGATAGATCCGATATAGAGTAACATTGCGAGTCCTCGAGGTCCTTGAGACAGTAAGCTGTTTTTTCGATATTTATGCTTTTTGAGTAGACGAGTGCAGCATACTGTAAATATTACTCAATGGGACTAGACGCACACTGGAGATGCTTGAAAAAAAATTTGATTTTAGGGTTCCGTAACTGAAAAGGAAAACCTCTTATGCAGGAATGTAGTGTGCGTCGTGTGTGGGTTTTTTCTATCATTTGGGTAAGGTTATATCTAAGTATATACTTGTATAAGTATATTTTGCAAATACATATACTATAAGTGAGTGTATCTTGCCATCTAGAAGACGTAAAGGAATCGAAAACTGTCATTTTTGGTGGAAATTTTGCCATTATAGGGTATTTCTTGTTGACCTAGAATTCAAGAGGCAGATATTCAAATACAAAAAAGAAACAAAAATCGTACTATGGCAAAGGTAGATTAAACCACAATTTCTTAATGTGCCACTGATGTAGAAAACTTCGATAGCATGTTTCAGGGTACCCTTGACGGTTAGTCACCACGGTAAGTAACTTTCTTATGTTTTGGTTTGAGTGAAATTGCGAAGGAAGCAGGGGCAATCTTTGTATTTTTAAGTAGAGATTCATCTATTCAAGATCCCAATCTCAGTTCAGTGGACTTGGTTCATCAACTTGTATACGGCTTTACTATTCGTATTGCAAAAATCCTATACAAAAATTGTACCTACAAAACCACAAAGTGAAATAAAGTCACTGAATACTAAAGGAACCAATTAATTGAATAAATATTAAAAGCAAACAAAGCGTATACAATCGTATCAGATTAAACAACCTTTATTTTAATGAATTGCCTGAAATTATAATATTAACATTTTTTAGGCCGCATCAATAGAGTGAACTCAATCTTTTAACATATTTAACGCTTGGTTTGTATACAGTGTGACTGGTAAGGCGTCGTAACTCGTATTACCCTTAAGGTAATGTAGATTAGGTCAAAGGCAATCATTTTTGTCATGACAAGCCCAATCTGGGACTCTTCTAGTAATCTTGAGATTGATTGAATCAAATAAAACAGTTATTTTCTTTGACCCAATCTACATGCTTTTACACTCGACCACCTGTAAACGTATGTGTGTATTCCAAACAGGGTGAAAACTGCCTAACACAGCATATTATTTATACCTTTCCTAGTTTTTGTTTTTTACAAAGATGACTGCTTACATTTTCAAAGGCAAACATGGTTGTGACATCAAACTGCTCAAAATAATTTCTTTCCGGACTTCAAACAACATTTACATGATTTTGTCAACAAAACATCAGCAGAACTGGGGGGGTTCTCTTTGCTTTGTAATTATTCTTTTGATTTTACAAAAGACTTGCAGCTTGGATAAGAACCAGTCGACCCTTTAAAGCCGATGATAAGTTGACAGGTGACCTTTACATTTATAAATTCGCGTAAGCTGACGTTAAGCTGAAAATCCTTTTTTGAGAATTTGCATAGCATAAAAACAGACTATCGAATTTCTACCCAAGCTGATTGTTCCATTTTTATTGCTGTAATTATCGCAATGTTAATTCATATTGCGGGACGTAAGTGATATTGGATATATTAATGGATTAATATCCGTTGGTGGCTCTTTTACGGCGAATCTAACTACATATCCGTGTAACTCACAAAATGTTTGTGTTTCTCATTTTTAGTATATTTTATTGATATACTCGGTTTAAGCATAGATAAAATTATTATAACCACGCAGAGCGTGGTTTGTTAGTAGTTTCTACGTCCCGTTACTTAACCTAATTAAAGTTACCTTAAGGAGCAATTTCCTCTTCCTAGCATATTTCCAAGATAAAAACATTTTGCTTTTTATCTTGTCACGTCTCATTTAAATGCAAACTAAGCACCAACGCTGTCTAGAAATTTATTTTAAAAATAACTTTGGGAGACTAACTTCATTCAGCGACCAGTATTCAACGTTTATTTATAAGCAATTATCGATAGTACAGAAAATAAAGCATCTTTTCTGCATCATTTAACAAATTACGAGTACATGTGACTATTATTCAAGGAATTGCGGTCAGAGTAGAACTTAAGACAAATGCAACTAGTCCAAACTCAATTAGTTTACGTTGATCAGTTACGGAATTCTATTATCTATCTCCCGTCTTTAGCATCAGATCAGCTTGATGGTAATAAATCCTGAATTAAGAAAAGCTCTCGATCAGAATGCCTATGAGGCTTTAAAATGGACGTTCAAATATTCTGTAAGTCGAATTCCTACATATTAAGTATTACATGGAAGTAAAGCTAATCATAAAGCGTGAAAAATCGCCAATTGTATAATGTAGTAAAACCATATTGTATAGATTCGTTTGTCACTTAAATTTTGTACATTTAAAAAAAAATATGACGTGCGTGCCAAGAATTATAAAGTTTCATAAACTAATTGTACAAACACTGCAAAAGTATTTATACCATAGCATGTTGGTCGAAAAGTTGCCGCCAACTAGTTCTGCTTGCGAAACTTTGCAACTTGTTTAAGGCAATAAAAACCGCTTTGATAACATAAAAAACTTTTACACACAGACATGAAACAATAACCGCGAAGCATGCGGCTTGGTAGTTAGCCCACCCTGTGTGCGAGCGATAAAATATAATTCCAATAACAGTGGACCATGTTGTTCCAATGAAATCAAAGATTGATAATTTCTTATTTTTATTATTCTTATTATTAGTACATTTGAGAAAAATGTCGTGTATAGGTACACGACGTTTATCAGGTAATTGGGTATTTAAAAAAAAAATTGATTTTTTTTTATGTATTTTAAAACTTTATTATTAATAATATTGATATTCAATGCAAAAAAGTTACAAAAACATTTTTTTCAATTAATTATAAACACTTAAAAATTGGTGAAATTTTAATAAAGATCGCGTGACCATAAACGCGCCATGATTGGTCACCATAGTTGTGACGTCATAATTTTATAGCTATTATTTTATTAACAGTACAGAGTTTACGGCTATTACACGTGACTAGACATTAGACATTACATAGTTTGTCATCTTGGGGAACATTTTTCTATCAACTGCAATGAGTGAAAACTAACATTATGACGTCACGTTTGTTTGGGAGTTGTCGGCGTGTCTTCGGTACTTGATTCAAAACTTAATTTTTATTTTGAAATAACTTTTGAACTATTGCGAAAAAAAAAATATTTTTGACATAAAACTTATATAATTATGATCTTTTCATTTATCACAAAAAAATGTCAAATACCCAATTATAATAGTACGAGTAGATAGTAACAAACCTTACAACACCAAACACTGAAAGTAGGTCAATTTGCTTGTTTTTTATTCCTTTGATATAAAGAATTTAAACTCATATATATTACTCAGAATAAATAAAGGACGTTGGCCGAGGTTTTATTACTTTTGAAATGACGAATTGATGATATTTTACTCAATCGAATGTATGCTGCTTTTATATTTACTGGTTCGTTGCATATATGCCAGTATCCTACATAAACAAAATTTGTCGAGAACAAAATATTTGAATTCGCGTAAGGCAATAAAAACTGCTATGACAAAACCTAAAAAACTTTTATTCACAGCGGCGGCATGAAACAAAACAGCGGCGTGCGGCTTGGATGTTCGTAAAATAATTGAGTGGCATTTTCTGTTGCAAGCACTGATTTTTTTTGTCACCTATTAGACAAAGGTCGTTTGTTTGTTTGACACCTCCTTATTTATTAGATTCCAAATAGTGCGGCTTGGAGTTTAATGGTTGTATTCTAGTACGTCCTAGATATCATGGTTATATAAATGAAAAAATGTTTTCTGTAATAGGAATTAGCCTGAATTTTTTAAACTTCTTTTTATTAATTTTCTCATGCCAGGACACACTTGTATCTCGGAATGTGTAACACACAAATAAAAAATATACCCTAAAATGGACAGAATAAATAATTACACGTCTATATACACAATAGGCATGATGACAGTAATCAAGTATCGCCAAAATATTTATCTGATCTAATGAAATAGGGTTCAAAGATTTTGAAACATGTATTTATTCTCTAATTAATGTCGAGATTAATAATTTATTTGTTAAAATAAATCTACAAAATACAACAATCCGCCATGATAGCTTAAACACCCATCAAATCGAATTACGTCAATTTACGTCACGTCTTAGTAAACGTCATTTTTTTCGTAAGCATATTATACGCGATTTGGCATTTTTTACTGAGCCGTGGCGCAATGACAGACGCCATGACACGGGCGAGCGTTTTGGAATGAATTTGAAACTTAAAATTTAAATGTACTTTTATAGCACAAAAACCTTAATTTTCTACAAAAATATGATATATTTTAGACAAAATAGAAACTTCTGAATATCATAGAAGAGTTTTTGAAAATTAGTCATCATGCCTATTACACACATAAATAATTTATGAAGATATTTGGGATATCTACGTCTACATTATGTAAATATAAAGGTGAAAATATTTAACAATTCCAAACCTTTTCACGATGTTACAAAAAAAAAACAGAAAAATAAAATCTAAAATAGTCCCGAATTCGATTTACATCGTTTGGTTTTTAAATATTTACTTTCTAATAAATATTAAATCAGTGTCGACTGTCGAGTTGTATTTTTATTTGTTATTTTATTTCATGTTTTTTTCCTGTTTCCATGTTCCTCCAATTAATGTTGTCTCGTCAATTAAAAAACTTAAATATTTGCGTAGATATTTCATGTATTTTGATCAAAGTCCTCATAATGAAAATAAAATAAAAGGTGTTTTTAATTCTTAAATTATGCGATAACATGCTCGTTTGACAAGTTATTATTTCTTTAAAAAGATTTTTACAAAAAATTATTTGCTTTTTTACTATATGCTGGGATTGGCAAATTGTGCACATTTCATGGAAAATTGTGCACATTTCGTGGCAAATTGTGTATATTTGCTGGCTTTGTTGATCATACAGCTATTTAACATCAAATGATGTAATTGTCCATTTTCTACTTATTTACTCAAAAAATATCAAACGTTGACTGAGATTACAGTATTCATCCTCAATGGAAAAATAAAACGCATATACGTTCAGAAACTATGAATAGATACCTACTTGCTTAATACTTACATTACTAATAGAATATGAAAGCACTAACCATTACGTGAGCTGCGTGCTCATTTCATATCTCATTTTGTTAAATGAATGTGAAATCGGAATCGGTGTTTATTGGCAGTATTATAGGCTGAGAGCCGTATCCATTAGACGCAGGTGTTGTTTATTGGTGAAGTTCGCGAGCCCTGCCATTGAGAGCGACATCGACCACCTGCCGACCGGTTCATTGTCTATACCACGCCCCGTTGTCTGTTAAATGAAAGTCTACACAGTGAAATTTTACGTAGGTTTTATGTAATACTCTTAAAAATATGTCATTTTTAATGTATTAAAAGGTCATATTTTTTCGTTCGTGTGCTACACTGTATAGTAGAAAAGTAGTAACCTATTTTATAAAAAGGTTTATGGGGAGTTACAACCGCAAACAAATTGTTACGAGTCTTCGTATCTTTTGGTTTTAATCTTGTATATATGCGATTCTAACAAAAGCGTTAATTTTCACAGAACTAATACTAACAACCCGTCTGTAAACTTTCGCAATTCGAATACTACTTTCGATTTACATTGAATCACGATGCAGAATCTTGCTTGTGCTGACAGGTATGTAGGACGTAGGTATACGTATACATGAAAATTAAAATGTTTTATTATAATATGCCAGGCTTATCAGCACAAATTTCCAGTACTGATGTTACAAAACCGAAGTGTTGTTGTCCAAAGTTTTCCTCTAAACAACAATGAAAATTGTATTTAAATTGGTTCAGCTGTATACCTACCTGAAATTAGAGTGCACATTACGCCATTGGTAGCTCAACAATTTTATTATATTATGTATGTGAAGAATATAATATACCACTAGAAGAGGTTCAATTTAATTTGAGAATCTAACCTTTAGGTATTCTTACGAAAACCTCAATGGAAATGATCATTACGGTAGCTCTTGGATAGATATAAGTAATCTAAATAAAGGACCCGCTGCCCGGTCAACTAGTATTTAATAAATATTGCGGACAAAAGGAAAAGAGATCCCTCATAAAATATTTTTGTGAAGATGTCCACGTATCCAGCAACATAACCTTAGGTAACTTAGGCCATAAACAACCTGGCTCTAATTGGGTAGGCCTTCGCTTGTCAAAAACTTTCAGAAAATCCTCATTTCCGCAAAATAGCGGACGTTTGCGGAAATTACGCTCCTTTCAATGAATAGCAAATACATTGACTGTTTGTTGTTTTATTTACCAATCTATACAAATCCAATGTCGTCAGAGTGGTTCCTTTCGTATTTTTTATGTGGACAAGTGGTTTACTATGTAAAGGCGAGGCCTTATCCAACGTTTTTTATTACGCACTTTCACACAAAACATCTAGCTTTCTATTCTGCCGCCTTGATAGTATAAGTAGATTTACTTAAGTATCTACAATGACTTACATAAGAATGTTTAGGTAAAAGGGGAAATACTTTACCTTTCGATCCATACCTAGCAGGTCAGCACGGCGTCGAAGTAGATGTAGGTACCAAGCCCCTTCTCCAGCCAATATAATAAGTCAATTAAGCCATAATGACATTTACTGAAACCACATAGTGAGTTTAAACTTAAACAAAGTATTACCAAAACAACATCATATATTATTACAATAATATTTTATAGCCTATCTATATCGGCGATAGCCCAATGGCTTAGAATTCAGTATCCTTCTCCAGGTCTGGGTTTTTAAATATATAACTATCCATTTCAATATACATAATTATAATAAGTAATTAGAACAAATAATTTAGAGATTATTTTTCGTACGAAAGTTGGAAAAAATAAAAAGGAATTTAATTTTTTACATATTTGCATTCTAGGGAAGCTGCGGGGCCGTAACCGCGTGCGGGCGCGGCTGAAAATCGTACCGCGAGTTCTGGCTCTAAGAGTGGTGTTGTAGGTATAATTAAGTGTGTAGGTACATACCTAATAATTATATTTGGACGAAATTCAATTTACTTTAAGTGGTCACTTTATGGCTAGCATCATGCTCGTCATCTTACATAAACGCAGCCTAAATCAACACAATATCAGTTTTATGTTAATCACTGTTTTTATTACCACTAATATTCACGCAATACCAGTTAATGCGAGTGAGTGACGTCAGTGAATACGTAATAATGTTAATGCGTTATATGAAAATATGCTCAGTCAATTTTCCGAGGATTTTAGTAGAGAATTGAATATGAGATAAACGTTCACCCTCATGATTTAAAATAGAATCTAGCGTTATTTTGTATTTTTGCCAAGTTTTATGAATGTGAGGTGTGTTTTTGTTTTCAAGATGCTGTAGTTTGGTGTAATATTTGCTTTCAGGGCTTTGCTGTAATGTAAATAGATATTTGAAATTTGTTTATTTCATTAAAATACTCTTAAGCCCTGGAGTACACTATCGCACTGATTTGGTATATTGTTAGCTATGCTATGCTAATAATTCTGAACTTAGTAAAGTAATTTGCTGAGAAGAAATTGACTAAGTGTTTGTAACCCATTATTGACCCATTAAAGGTTTCCTCCCACAATGAGAAGGATGTAGGCCTTAATCCTCCACGCTGGCCTTATGCGGGCTGGTGGAGAATGCGGCTTGGTGGGTTAGCTAAGTAATCTGATGATATTTATTTCGATCGATTTTGGGTAGGTGTGTTTGGTGAATTACCATAGAATACCCATAGATGACGTGTATTATATCTATGAGAATACCATATAAAAGGAAAGACGACGCGCTCTGAATACCCAAGAAGATATTATCAGAAAGTCATAGTATTCAAGTGAACCAGGTATGGGTAGAGGCAGTTTTACGTAGAAGTAGAGTCATACGGTATAGGTAGAGGCGTATATCCAGCAATGTACTCAGACAAAGACAAAGAAAAAATTGTTTATTTAATTTTACAAAATTAGGGGAAAGTGTAAGGTAATTACGAAGCGTTTAGTCAATCCGTATTTAGCTTTTCAGGGATGCCCTAAAATCAGTAGGCGGTAGCCAAATAAATAGGTCACGCGGACTTATAACCTGAAACAGTTAATCCTCACTTCACCAACAGTATCTGTATCGAGCCGAACTCTAATTTCAATAAGCCCCATTGACTTTGATTCGGTAGTCTCGGTAATTTGATTAACTTTGAGGGTGTAGTATAATATGTCATTAACATATATTGTTTAATATGTTTGATTAGTTTGGAATACCCTATTCTGTGAATAGGTTATATTATTCAGGTAGGTAATATAGGTCTCTGGGGTGGATTAATTACTGAGTGTACGTCTTGTTTCGTTTTAAGTTTGCATTCGCATTAGGTTCTGGTGTATCATGGTTTGTCACTGATGTTTTTTAATAAATGTGAAAATACTTGATACATATTTTGTTTTTCTCAATTTTTTTGGCTGCGACGCCACTTACCATAAGGGTAGGCATTATTCATCAAGGATATTATGCTACTTTACGATAGTTTTTAGGGTGTCTTCATAGACGAACTGCTATATTTTTGCAACCGATAAAGTAACTTAAGAACATAAGGATAGAATGAAGTGACATAGGAGTCTAGTCTGAGTTTTCTTTAAAATACCTTTAAAAGGGCCTCAAAGTTATATGGATGGATTTAACGAACTATTAACCCTAAAAAATTAAATAAATAATTAAGTTTGTTTAGGAGGATGAGGTACACTGAACTGTGCGGCTTACCTTTATTGAAAGAAAAGTTTTTATTGAAATATGTTTTCAGTTTAATATTTAATTCATATCTGTTGTATGTTCACTAAATTTTATTTTTGTTAACATGAAAATGATATTTAAATACTTTTAATAATAAAGTAGCATAATATTATAAAATTACACCATCATTTTAGTAGACAGCATTATTAAAGAGATTTTTCACATTTGTACGCCATGGTTCGCTTTTCTCTGTATGATTTCGGTGACGCTTTAAAGATTTCTCCGAGGTGGACTGCTATTATAATACTTAGCTTCACAGTAGATATGCGTCACTTTATGCAAGTACCGATCAACAATTAAATTTAATGCTTACGTCACCATCTCTTCACCGCATCATTTTGATTTTCACGTTTTCACATTTTCACATTTTAGCCTTGCATCTGCAAAATTTGGAACGATTTGCCATTCCAGGTATTTCCAAGTGTCATGGTGTTCCTCAGAAATGCGTAAAAACACTCGTCCTTATTGAAAGGGATCGGCGAATCTCCTGATATTGCCTGTGTTTGTAGGCAACGGTGACCTCTAAAAATCTGGCGCCGTAAAAAAAAAACAAAATATAAACGTATCAGTTACAACCGAAAAACACTGTATCGAGGTGGATAAATGTAAGTTATCCCTAGGCCGTATTTATATTTTAGGCAGATTATACACACGCCGATAAAGTTTTTGTTTTTGTTGCGGCATTAAGGGAATTAACAATAGCTCCCAGTAAGTCTTCGATACTGTTCACGATATATTAATTTTAACAAAGTCAATTTAATTGGCTTGGGCTAATTCGAGTTTCGAATTTGTTTTAAACAAAATATACATCAAAATGGGCCTGGCGAAAACAACATTTCGAAATATTCCAGGAAACGAAACGGATGAATATATTTCATGCTAAGAAATTCTTTTACTTTGACTTTAATGATTTATAACTTGCGTGTTTCAGGAGGCATGTATCAAGATTGATTGATATATTATTCTAAGTTAAACAAAACATCGATTGCCATAAAGTACGTTACTGTAAGGATATTAAATGTTTCTCGTAATATGTGTAGGTTCTAACTGAAGTATTTTCTCTTTTTCTATGTCAAGTGATTTTCAGTTGCAGATTTCCAGTCACCCTGTACCTATGGGCCTCACCCAGCTTATGAAATACCATACACAACGTACTATTATAGTACCAGGGAATAGTGTAAGACATTTCTGCATTAACTGTCACGTAGTCTTGGGTAGTTCGCGAACGAACTAGGTGGGAAGAGCGCTCCTTAAGGTGAACTATGCGAACTATTCATTGATAGTCTCGCTCTTAGTTCTTTAGTTCTTTTTATATTTTTTAACGTCCACTTTACTAGAGAGTGGCGTTCCCAATTTAGGGGTTTGGACAAATGAACTAATAGAACGAAGTAGTTCGTCATTGGATTAGGAACTAAATTGACCGCTCTCTGTGATGACCGGTTAGGCCCAAGACTACTGTCATGCTTCTAACAGCGTGGAATGTACCGACAATGCAGTATTAGCACAAACTACCACGCCAAGTCAGTTCTATTAAAATTCTTGCTTGTGGGTGACGCGGAATTGTCGTTCATACGATCCGATGTCGGAAGTCGGATCGTAAGTCGATTTTGGAAATTAAACTGTATTTAAAAAATAGGTTAAAAATAGGTACAGTTGCTTGGTTACGGCGTAAATTACTAAAGAAGTGACGTCATCGTGCGTACATGCGAAATACAGTCAGGTTTTAAAATGTTTGTATTTTTATTTTTAAGCCTATTAAAATAATTTTGAGTTATTTGAGACATATTTTAAAAGTATCGCTTAGATGTGACCACTAAATATCAGTGCCATAAGCATTAACACTGTCGTCAGTCAATTTTTCTGATACTCGTATCATCACGTAGGTAATGGCACATGTTAACTGCACGAATACTTCGATAGTGTTAATATTCGGGGCTCAGGTGACATGCATGACTGTTTATTACCCATTTTAAATTAAAATCAATAGTGTAAACCACCGATATCTGAAAGAAATCGGATCGGATATAGTAAATCCTGTCTTGGGAATGTTGCAATCCCGCTCAGTGACTCCAAGTATTTATTTCCTCCAGTGCATTAATTCTTGAGTCGCGATCAGAGTACCTATTGAGTACAATGGAAGTTTACAATTCTGCGTATCTCGTGCTTTTCTCTTTCTGCTAGCTGTCTCATCGCTTGCGATTAATTGACAATATCTACTTGTATTTTTTTACGAAGTGTCTAGTCGTCTAATTTAGTCGAATTCGATTGAGTGAAGCGAGAGTCAGTGACAGAAGTCTAAATTTATCACAGAAATCCCTTCAATGGGTTAGATTAGGTAATTTTTTTTCCCCTGAGCGAAGCGATTAAGCGAAGCGGAGTGAGGGTCAGTGACAGAAGTCTAAATTTAATTCAGAAATCCCTTCAATGCTTAGGTTACGTTAGCTGTCCTCTTTTTCTTTAATCACGCACACCATGTCCACGTTTTTTTTTTTTAATTTTTAAGTCACGCCTAGCAACCGCCTTTTTTTGTAATTGAGTAGCAAAAGAGCATGCAGGCCAACTGATGTTAAGTGGTCACTGTGCTGCAGTGACATTGACGCTTGCTATCCAACCTCAAATACCTAGAGAAAAATCATCCTATCTGAGGTTGTACGTAAAATTGTATATTACTTAATTTTTTTAGCTTGGTATCTATTTTATTTTAATTATACAACTATTTACATAACTTAGAATAAAAAAGGAATAGAATAAAAATAAATAAAAATAAAATTTTATAATTAAAATTATGAGTCCAAACCACTGTCCTGCGGCTGGGTACCCAAGATGCTGGCTGCATTCCCCTTTTGGATAGCAATACTTATCCTTTGTCCAAAGAAGGATCCAGCTCTTGGGTCCCCAGTAACGTGATTTAATCGAAAAGATAAGCCTTTAAAAAATATTCTAGCTTCCGGACCCCACGGACCCAGAGTTTCAACTCATTACTTCATAAAGTATAGTTTTATTTAATTGTTACTTACTTACCTAAGACGGCTTGTCCAAAATCAAACTTGTTAAGTAAGTAAATAAAACTATACGTGAACATGAAACATGTGTCATGTGTATAATATACGTATTTACGAGTGACGCAACACACGTGAATGCAGAATGTGTGAAGATATGATTATGTTGGACCGAATACAAACCATACTTAAAGAAACGGGAACGTTCTTGTGGTATTCACTGTTCAGTGAGTGGCTCGAGGAGTAACTGAGTATTCACTCAGTTACTCGTCGACGGGGAGACAAGAATCAAAGACCCCGCAGAAAAATGTTTGCCAATACGGCCCCTACAGTTTCGCCGAGCGATATATTAAATTAAAGCAATTTATAAGTCGGATTACAACCCGCACCCTCGCTTCAGGCCGCAATGCGACGTGCGAGGGTGTTGCAAAATCAGGGGAAGGTATTACTGACATGTCTGATCATCTATGGTGAACGATAGTGTCTACTTTTAACCGTTGTAGAGTCCACATCACCTGATGATGCTCCGTTTTGGGGCGAAACACGTGTTGTGTACTATTGGAATAAGTTGTTATGGTATATACCTACTCAGAGAGGTAAGGGAGGGTGGTGGGTCCATACCAAAACAAGTTCCACGTGTGCGGATTGTTGCAAAGAAATATAAATACAACTTAAATAGTATTCCATGAGCTTCAAAGACTTTTTAACGCCAGTTGGTCTGTAAGCTTTGTTCTACGTTATCTAAAAACAATTTTTCCCGCTTAATAGCTATTCGCGTGAGATGCGACAAGTCTCTAACTACCAAAACATAAGATCTCAAATGTACAAAGTCAGCTGAACTTAAAAATTATTTCTTGAACTCGCCCATTTATTTACGAGCAAAATTTGGAGTATCGTAATGGCCCGTTGCGTCATTGCAGCTATTCTTAACATATTATTTCGTACTTTTGTTGGCGGTATTGTTGAGGATTTGAAATTTCGGATTTAGATATGGATGTGGATTTATGGAAGTAAGTAAGTAGTTTTCCCGTGGCTCCAGTCTCGTAGTTTACAGGTAAAAAAGTTCTCAAGTGCATAAAAATAAGGTTCAAAGATTACGTTACATACATTATACAGGTGAAGTTAATAATTTATTCACGGAGAGTATATATTCGACCTAGCGGTATTTAGAGAGCCATAGTATTACAGCAATTTAAAGCCTATTAATCTGCCTACTATAATACTCGTAAACTAAACGTCCTATTATTGAACCTGTTTAATTGAAACGAGACGATCATTTTACTTCAGCAAATTTTATCTACAGCAGTCTGCGTAATATACATAAAAATTAAACATTGTCAATACAATAATGTAACGCCTACCTTAGTAGGTATACCTTTTACTTAATCCCTGCTAATTACGTTCTATAGAGATAGAGATATATCGATATGTCTAGTATCTAAATGCTAATTGACACCGTAGTCGACGTTTGATCAATTAATGTTTATATGTGGGTTTTGAGGTTTGAGTTGCTAAGTAACTATGTATTGTTTGCAACCCATTAGTGTCTCACTAGAGCACTATGTCCCCTCTCACAATGACAACGAAGTGGACCTAAGCTACATACCGCCGCACTCAGAGACATTCATTAACGTTAATGGTTCATTATGAAAATAACGATGACACTTATGTCAATACGAACAAAGACGATTTTATTTGTTTGTTAATGAAGATTATGTTAAATGACGTCTCTGAGTGCGGCGCTTAGTCCACCACGCTGACGTTTTGTTGTTTTCAGGGAGGGAATCTTATAGATGTCTATATTCGTCTTACTCACTCACTCACGTGTCACTCACTTATGTACTCAACTAATCACTCACTTATGTGCTCACTTATGTGTTGCAGTAGTACCTATCTAAGTCACATCAACAGGTATAAACCTTATTCAACCCCTAACATAATTAGTTTAAGCAATGTATGCGATGTGGTGTATAACCAAAGACACTGTGTACAAGACGTTTGATCAATTAGTTTTGAGGTTTTGCTAAACATGTCTAATGTCTTGGCTCTGTTAAATATACAATGCAGTTTATCGATGCCAACCAAGTGACTAGGTACTTATACGGTGTAGCATGCACGATGGGTACTGGGATCGATTCCTAGCTCAGGGGAAATTTAAGAATAAAAATAAAAACATATTTATTGCTATTAATTTTTTTTTATTATTTTTAAGAAATAAAATTTTATAAGTAAAGAAGTTATTTTTTATTTTTAGTTTGGGTATATTTGAGGTAGCAATGGAATTATTTATGTGTGAGGATAATCTGCGTGAAATGAGGTTTTCTCTTAATTGACTTCGAAACAGAAGAAAAGAAGAGAAGATTTCAAATAAAAAAGCTACCAACCGACCTATTGCGCTTCGGAACTCTGAAAACTTAATATAAATGGGTTCAGTTCGGACAAACAAACCGAATAAAGATTTTTAACTTTTATAATATAGGTAACAAAAGTTTCCACTTGTACAGTAGACCGGTAGGTCCAATTACTGTAGATTTTATTTATTTTATACCTTTACAGGTTTTGGAACATTTACAGCTAAAAATTAAAGAGTGCTTTCAGGAATGAAACTACTCTGTAAACTGAGTAAATAAGATGGGCAATGACAAGTTTATACCTATAGTTACGAGTAGGTTGAATAAGTTTGAATGTAATACTACTAATAATATTAAGAATTTTTAATGCTAACAATGGCATTAAGGACTGTATCTCATCATTACTGAATAAAATGAAACAAAAATTAAAACCACAAATTGAATGGAAGTCCTTTAACTAGTCGTGGATAGGTGTTTTGCTCCTCATGAGATCGCCTCAAAATTAAAACAGCAACAAATTTATAATGAAACAAATGTGTTATTTAATAACGTTAAAACTTTGTTAATGTAATAAAGCTACAGGCTATTGTTTTCCGTTCTTTACAGAAGAAGAACAACGTTCAAAGCTACGCATTCCATTGTTCCCTATCAACCGGACGGCTCCAATTTATTTATTAAACCACTCCACCATACTAATAGTGTCTTGTTTGTTGCATTCTGTTGTGTCCTCAAAAGTTTTGTAATAATAATATATAATAACCTAGTATTTCTAATAATAATATAATTAGTAACCTTGGTCTTTGATCCCTATAGTTTTTTGTATAAATTCTGCTATAATTCTTTGTTTCCATCACTGTGTAGATAGTAATTATCTTCTATGTTAAATTGTATTGTGTCCTGGACTATCCAAGATTTTATATTTTTATTTTATTAAGCCCTATTCGCGTTTCTCACAAACTTCCACATTGATAATAGATAGTAATATGATTTACATTTTGTTAGTAAAATAAACCAATCGCTTTTCTACTCATAATATGACTCAGATAGGTACTGACTCTTAAGAAGTGCGCAGCATACAATATAAAGCCACTATTGTTCCAAACGGCCAGACGGCGCCTTCATGACGCATCTCTACGCCATTCAAATAGTATCCTGGCTGAATCATTGTCTTCTCATATTGTGAGTAAAAGGAAGAACTAAAACTAATAGTGATACGTGATTTCCGTACCGACACCGTTACGCTATAGAAAGGGACAGAAAATAGTTACAGTTGTGTTAATATAGACCTCCGCTATATATTAGAAGGAGAAAAGAAGACAGACTGGCGTCCGTGCATACCTAGGTTGACACTCTCATTTTTTAGTTTTTTAAATATATATATATAAAACTAAGGTGACCCAGCACACTTCGTGCTGCCAAATACAGTTTTCCTTGCGTTCTTTTCGAATTTTAGTACCGTTAACTTACATTTTACAATTAAAAATAGCCAATTAAAATTAGCCTATTAGTTTAGTAGTAGTATACGTGGGATGCCTTTTAAGTTTTGTCGTTTGAAGAAAAAAATACAACTAGAACCTTATAGTACTTTTTATTGTTTTTCAAAGTATTCACCACGTAGCTTAATACACTTTTCCATTCGCTCAAACCAGTTATTATAACATTTATTCCACTCTAAAGTGGGGGTGTTCAAAATGGCTGACTTGAAAGCGTCGACTGCTTCTTAACCGGACTAAAACCTTTGACGATGAAGACTTTTTTTAATTTTAGGAAATGTAAAGAAATCGTTAGGGCTTAGGTCCGGACTGTATGGAGGATGGTCAAGAATTTCCACTTTTTCCTGCTTCAAATACTCAATCGTTTGACGAGCGCTGTGTGAGCTTGCGTTGTCGTGGTGCAGGATGATGCGTCGCTTTGAGTTAGATTTTCGAAGTTCAGCGATGACTTGTGGTAAACAAACTGTGGTATACCACTCTGCGTTAACCGTTCTACGATCTTCAAGTGCAATAGTCGCAACGTGGCCGGTTTTTCCAACGAACGTGGCCACCATCTTCTTTGAAGTGCTTTTAGAACGAACAACTTTAGTCGGCTTTGGCTCGTCTTGAAAGACCCAGATTGTAGATTGTTGTTTGGAATCAGGATCGTAGGCATAGATCCAAGATTCGTCACCACTGATGACTTCGTAGACCTGATTTGACTCTCCTCGGTTGAACCTTTGAAGAGTTTTCTTACACCATCTGACGCGGGCCGCCTTGTGATCGTCGGAAAGCAGATGCGGTATCCAACGGCAAACTAGCTTTCTCACGCCAAGCGCTTCATGCAAGATCTTCTGAATGGTTGTCCCTAAGATGCCTAATAATGCCTCTATCTCTCGATACGTCACACGACGATCTTCGAGAATTAGTTGTCTCACAGCAATGATGTTATCTTCAGTGAAAGCGGATTTTGGGCGTCCTTCGCGAGATTTGTCACCAACACGAGTATGTCCCCGCTGGAATTCTAAATACCAGCGTTCGACAGTCCGCAGACATGAGGCTACATCACTGAACACAGATGTTAGCTCTTCAAAACACTGAAGCCGTGTCAGGCCTCTTCTAAAGTTGTAGAAAATTATTGCACGAACATTTTCCTTAGAAAGATTCATTTTCGTACGTAACCTAACGGATTCCAATCGACAATGTGACTAAACTATTAATCCTAATACTTTCAACTGTTTCGAGATGCAAAATTTAAACACATTCGAATATAGAACAGTTCCAAATTCAAAATTGCCGGGAAATATGGAAACGACAGAACTTAAAAGGCATGCCAGGTATTAGTTTAAGCGAGTCGGTCTGTGCCCCAACCCACTGCAGGGTTGGGTCTCCTCTCACAGTAAGGAGGATGCAGGCCTTAGTCCACCACGCTGGCCTAATGCGGGTTGGTTGTATGTAGATATAGTATGTATGTTATGGTAATTGTATAATTTAAACAATAGCTAAAGAACATTATAAAAGATCAGAATGGAAATGTGCTGGAAATTGCGTTCGTCGCACCGAAAATTGCGAGATAAGCTTGCCGGATGTCGTGGTCTCAGTAAAGGTAAAATGACCGACATATTCGTTCGTAAAGCGAACCTTTTTGGCACAAATTGCCGTTTTACGTAAAAGAACTGAAGCGTTTGGGTCTTTATGAATTTTCGAACACCTGATTGGATATACCCCCAATCGATTGATTGAATGGACATTGAGTTATGCTATTTCTTATTTCTTTAATGAGAACCAAACACATTTCATGTTACGGTTGAAAGTTCAGTGAATCAGTACCTACCAATAAGAGTCTTTTCACAATTAGAAGTACCTATGTATATGCAGTACATTACAATGTTGCCTTCACCACTGATTTTGTTGCACCTAATGTGCAACAAAATCGGCAGTTCATATTTGTGATCGGTACCTATTTATGTATAAAATTTAATTCAAATCCATTAAAAATAACAATCATAGATATTCAATAAACAATTTTTGTATTAACCATATTAATTATGGTGATAAATTATTTGTTTCTATATCAGAGTGGCTAAAGTTAGGTAAAATTAATTTCAAAGAAAAACATTCGTTATACTTGTCCAATTAAAATTGATCTTATGTGAACGACTCTAATCGGCATCGAAGGCCCGAAGGTAGAAGACAACACTCAAAGGGGTACACTTAAACTCATCGTACCCAATTATATGAACCAATCTAAATGTGTACACACCGAATTATACAATAATACTTAAACGAAAGTACTTAGAGATCCGTATTTGGTAAAGGAGACAATTTGGGGTCCTTATCCAAAAACACACACCAAACATCCTTATTTTATAAGAACCTCCTTTAAAATTAAGTTAAGATTATAATATGTATATATCTATTATGAATGTTGGTTTTTCAAGAAAGTCGTCAAAGTAGTCGTGTAACTAACGTGTGCCATTAGTATGAAAATATGTCAGACAGACGCACATATGACATACTACCTAATGACTGACGTTACCGTAGGAATACTCTGAAGAGTTTCATGCTCGTGGCACTAATTTAAGGCCACTATTGGATGGATAAAACTGTTAGGTGTTCGACATGACGCTTGGTTATGGAGGTCCTGCGTTCAATTCCGTATTCTTCCGCAACCCTTACAGTGCTGGACCACTGTTGAATCTCATTTTCTTGGTGAGATAGAGCTGAAGAGTCTCTATACCATCTTCTGTAGGAGCCGCCTCGAGGCCTATATAAAGGGACCTACATGAGGGAATTTGGATAAAAGTAGTGATAGTATATAGTTATGGGTGCGTCATTTTATATTTACACCTTAGTGGGTTTTTACCTTGTTAATCATCACAAACCTTCGGTAAGATTATATTCGATAGAATAGCCATATTAAAAATATTTGTTTAGGATTTATTTGCATATTTTATGTTTTCTGTAAATTTTAACCCAACCTTCGCCTATATTGAGTCCAGGAAAATGTAAATATTAGCAAAAAAATAACAATGTGGTAGATAATATATTGCATGAAAGATGTGTTTGCCTATAAATGTTAGGTCAAGTCTAAAATAACGAATATTAAGTATTTGAACTGTTATATTTCAGTCCTGGAGTTGCCGGAGATACTTTATTATAATAATATACTTTATTTGTAGTCACCATAATGCGTTATGAGTAGAGTATACATCTATATACAACTTTTAATAGATTTCTATCGTATTCAAAGGTCCGTGAGCCACAGTGACCAGTAATAATTCTTAGAATAGCATGAACCATCAAGGCTAATGTTCTAAATGTCCTACCATTTCTGTAAGACGCTTGGTCAGCCACCCAAGCTAACAATAGTATAAAAATTGTCATATACTCCTCAATTAAAGTAAAATAACACGTTTCCAAATTGCACAACAATCAAATTAACAAACAATGCAATAAAAGAAAATACCAAACACATTGTTTCAGTAAAATGTTCGTGTTGCAAAATTATTTTAAAATAAAAGATATTGGACCGCAAAATAAATTGTTTGTTTTGGCAACGCTGACCACAAATGTCTAGATTAAAATGTGGGCAAATATTGTGGAATGTGAGCTAGCAATGATAGATTAACGTTTCTATCGCTATTTCACATAGAAATAATACAAGCTAGGTAAACGTGTAGGTGTCTTTAGATGGTAGAGCCACATAACTCGCCTTTACCGCCACTTACTGAAGACACTGAAGACGCCAAATACACTGAAGACTTACAATAGTTTAAAATAAAATATTTAATAGCATTTATTGTTATAGAAAAACAAACATTCGGAGAAAGAAGGAAAAAATAAACATTTATACGAGTTTCACCAAGTTTCATCTAAAATAATCCAAAATTTGGTTCATCTAAAATTTGTTTTATTTTTCGAAGTGTAGATTTTTTTAATATTAAATTTAATCTGTGCTTCTCTACCATGCCATAATAATATTTGCAATTCGCAGGCAAGGAGATTCTGATTTTTAATTCAACCCATGAATTTTACGACGAAGTGACATCGTCCCGAAATATATTTTATGGCCAACAAAAAGCATAATGGTTACAGGAGGATATAAAAAATGCAGTTAAACAGCTATTACGCCTCGTAAAATGAATATATTCACGGAGTTTCGCTGCCTAAACCGTTCTGTGCTTTAAATTGACTGAGGGTATTGTTATTTTATCTACAAAAGACGACGGATTTTTAACAGGCTTTATCGTAATTCTTTATATACTCGTATACAGTTTTAAAAGTTTTATTTAATGATTTGGCTGACCGGGCAGGCATCGCTCTGCCCTATTTCTTTTAAAAATTTCAAGACTACTTTCAATAACGCGCCATTATATTTATTAAATAAATAAATGTGCGTGTGTGACGTCACGTTTTACGCTATTTATTATTATTATTGATTATTTTATTATTTTAGCAGCCCAGTAAACAGGGTCAAACTCGCATTAAAATCCTTTGCTGTTTGAATGTTGTTATATAGTAGGGCTGTAGTATATACCTACCTATGTAGTTTGAAAAATCTAAGCGTATAGACTCCTTACAGCAACTTTGTTTTATATTATGTAAGAAGGTAGGAAAGCTATTTTAAAAAATACATATAATGTATTTTTTCAATATCTTTTTAAATAGCTAATTGGTTCCTAAAAATACATATAATGTATTTTTATTAATAGCTTTCCTATAGCAAAAATCAGGATCTCGCTGTAGGAACCAAAGACTGACATAAGATTAGAACAATTGCAACGATTTACATACTTGCAGTCTAGAGTGCTACAATCAGTTTCAAAATTAATTAAATGATAAACATATTATTCGTTTTTAACAATATTTAATTAATCATTAAATATTGTTCGTGTTTCTACCACGATGACAAGAAGCAAATATGTACAAAGATTACTATAAAAGAAAATCATAAAATTTTATCGATCGGAAAATATATTTCATTGACATTCCTGAACCGAATAAATTGAATTTCGGGTTACAAAAATAACAAAAGTGAATTATTTCAACGTTATTTATCGCGGAGTCCCTCTGACTAAAATTATTGTGCATGTAATATTCATTCCGGAGAGAATATGCAACCATTCCGCCATATTTTCGGCTAGCGGTCATGAAATGTAGAATTTCATTACCTACTGAAATCAAGAGGTGTTGTTTACCCAGCTCTAGGTTATTGTAATAATTATATCGTAGCTGACGGTGCATTTACTTTGCTGCTAACTAAAAACTGTAATAGGGCACGAGCTTAGACCAGCTTTGTATATTTTGCACTAAAAATTGTAGACTGCCTGAGGTTAAACCAGTATACGAGGTCGCACACACAACACAGTTTCTGAACATGCAAAAGATTCGTGTGTATATGTTACAGTCATAGTGATTAAATAGCAAAATTGTCAAGCAAATAATAACAAAATTGTCTAGACAATGTGATATTTTAATCACTTCATCCAGATATTATTCATAATAGCGGGTACAGTTAGCCAAACTAATAAATACGGTCTAACTGACTCGCAATGATTAAAGAAAAAGAGAATAGCTAACCTAACCTAACCATTGAAGGGATTTTTGTGTTAAATTTAGACTTCTGTCACTGACCCTCGCTTCGCTCGGAAAAAAAATGTAACCTAACCCATTAAAGGCATTTCTGTGTTAAAATTAGACTTTTACGAACCAATAATGCATACAACAAACAGTAACATTATGTATAGATAAGTCGTTATCATTCACCGCTATTAAAATTTTAATCCATTAACACACATTAATAATAATAATTGTTTTGTTACTTTATCCAATTCTTTGAAGATACTATATAAATTGCTAGTTAATGTGCTTTGTATAATATCCGGATTTATTACTTTTGTAACATTTATACATACGAGTAGATACCGCTTTGACCAATATTTTTTAGACCCCGCTAAGTTTTTACACGAATTCGTACGGATTCAACTCGTGCGCCTACGTACCTACTCGTATGTTCACGCACGACTAAATTCATGTACGATTAACTCGCATATATCTACAGACGAGTTGACTTCGTACGAAATCGCGTCCAAACAGCGGAGGATATTACGAGCTTTATTGCTCTCTTAATCAATGTTATGTATCTAATCCATCCATAGCACAACGATACATACATATTATTATGACACACTATTTGAAAGCGCATAGTGCGAGATGTTTTTCACAATATTTCTTGGAAACTTAGTTTAAAGCAGCGAGCGGTACCACAGGGCAGTTTACGCTCCAAAATAGTGCATTTGAATGCGGACCACTGTGATGTATCGAAGTGCACCAAAATGGGAATGTCGGAGCTCGCAATATCTTTGCGACGCGTAAAATTGTAGCATACTTTCAATGCAATACTTTATGTAAGTACATAAAATATTTCAAAATTTAGTTCAAAGATTCCACCCGAACAAACATACCAACCCGAACATAATATTATGTACATTGCAAGTTAAATAAAACCTTTTAATAAGCAGATACCTTAATTGTTCACTGATTACTTGCTGAAAAATAAACTTTATGAATAATAAATAATCCCGTATTTTTCGATTTTGCACAACCATTCTATTCAATTCAAGCCAAATTATTGTAGCACTACAATACCCAAGGTCGCACCCAAAAATAAAAAAGAAACATCAAAATGTATCTCGCTGTTTCTGTAGAACAATTACAAAAGGTTTTGATCTTTATACATATAACTGATACAACGGATTGTTTCGTGAAAACCAAACTCGCCATATGCGATTGGTTCTCATTGAGGCTATACTTTTTAATCAGGAAATGTGGAAAATTGCTTACTTCATCTCGTTCGTGTTTTTGTTTGTCTCAAACCAAACTAGGATTACCATAAGTAGGAAATTTTATTATAGGACTGGTGTTGCTCTATTTCTTAAAGTGGGAAGTAAAATAAATAAAACAGAAATATAAGATCAGATTATGTGCGCTTTATAAAATTAAATATCACCTGCTGTTACGGTGAAGGAAAACATGCATGCCTGAGAGTTAAAAAAAAATGTTCTCAGACTCTTTGTCCACCAGCGTGGTGGACTAAGTCCTACATCCCTCTCATTGTGAGAGGAGACCCGACCCTGTAGTGGGTCATTAATGGGTTACTAACAAAACAATATAAGGTCGCATTCATAGATATCCATGTGTCGTGGATGCCCTAAGACGGACCAGTCACACCCAGACCAGTAACATAATGTTTTATTTACACAATATCTTTCAGATTTCAGACTCCACTGAAAATCAAACCCAGGATTGATGGGGGCCCCATGGATCGATATGTCATCCATTGCACAATGCAGAAATTATTTGGCTTAGGATTAAATAGGTTGTGGGACCATTGTAGTCCCCGGGAAAATTTATATTACTGCCCTTACGCCTGACAGGCTTTTGTGTTTTGGTCCCTCCTCCTGAGATGGTTAGTATGTTTATATTTCATATTATTTTAGTTATATGTATATAATACTTTTTTATTTCTACTATATAATTGTACTAAGACCTAATTTAAATTAAATTAAACTAAATTAATAATGCCAGGAACCTTAATATAATACATAAATAGTTTGTATTGTTATAAAAATATTTGAATATTACATTTTCATCTAGTTGAAAATATAATCAATAAATATTAAACACTACTTAAAGACCTTTACTAAAAGAATCTACAAGTTGAAACAGTCCTAGAGGACTGTCTTGAAAAATTAAGCGGTGTAGCCACCCTACTCTACATGCTGAGTATAAATTTTATAAGTGCAATTTACATTGTTGTTTCTCAATAGAGTACATGTTATTAAATTTTTCTCATTCCTTTCTCACTTCTTGCTGGAAGTAAGGAAAACATACTGCTCGACTTACTATTTCCCCTGGGAAGTTCTAAAATTAAATTTTAATTTTCGAACTCGAAGTGAAATTTAAGCTTTAAGTGGGTTTAAATGTTCGTTTATAATCGTGCTTCCGGACCTTCTATTTATTTCATAATTAATCTTCAGAAATTATCTTTTAAGAATATCGAATTACCTTAAATGCCACTTGAAGTACATTTTCAGATTGCGTTATAAATCAACAATATACCACTCTTTTATTAACATGACATGTATCTATCTACCTTACTTTTGACGGGGTCTTTGAACATCAATAAAATTTATTACACCATCACCACCACCATTAATCTTGGCATCTGTCCGTATACTGATAACAGCTATATAATTTTGCATTTTATTATTATAATAATTAAAAGCTTTCGAGCTAATCTGATGCTTAAAACAGAAAATATATTCTTAATTATTTTAAAACTAATTCCTTCCCGCGGCTGCATGCTTTAAACTATCTAAAAAATAAACGCGCAAACCAACTCTTCAGCTTTATTCTTCTTGCATAGTTTGTTTACATTAACTATCAGCATTTTTATTTAATTTGCTGGTCAGAGAGTGGCCTCGTTCTCGATTAGTCCACGGCTGCAAAGCAGATGAATGGAGAATAGAATAGGAAATCTAACAGCGATATAAATGATAAGTATTTAATTTTCATGCGTACGATCACTTAACACTTCCAGTAATGTCGAGTTCGTTGGCAACCATTCGCAGCTAGTATGTTGGGAGGAACACACCTGAAAGCAGATATAGAAAAATTTGAATGTTCTGTAGCAGTTAAATTATAAGTAGATAGGTTGTTTAACTAAAGAAATAAACAACATTTTAATCAGTCTTGCCGGGCTCATAACTTACAGTTTATTAGGATTTGTGCCAAGTTCTTGGGACAGAAGCCTTTGGATTCAAAGGCCTAAAAGCAGAACGAGAAGTTAGGTTGAAGAGACCAGAAAGACAAGGAATAGGATAGACCAGTATTGTAGATCAGATATATTTATTTGATGGATGGACCGTTCAATGCGAACCACATACTCTCTCTAACTCTCTAACGAAGGTTCAATTGTTACGATACGTGGCACGTCTTAACCACTGCGCTACCTAGGTCGTCAAATCGTTAACTATAAAAGAACGACTATAAAAACTTACCTTGCATCGACAATCCTCAGCAGCAACAAAGTGGAAGAGATCAGTGCCAGCAATGACGCCAGGGTCGCAGTGACGTAAGCGCACGGCCAATGGACGTCGAGATCCATAAATGCATACTGGGTGATGTGACTTCTTGAACGGGAACTCCCAGTCTGCGATCTAAAAGAATTAATGTTAATTTTTTATAGCAAGACAAACAGCCAAAAAGGCTACCTAATAGTTAGTGTTGCCTTTCGACAATGGCAACATCGGAGGAGTCGCTAGAACGTTGTCACCATTAAGGGAGAGACTTTTTAACAATATTTTGATGAATCTAATGTCACAGTCCTGTGAAAATATATCGAATAGAAGACCGTTTTTTGACACAGGCAACACTAGAGTTTAACTCCCTTTTTTATTGAACCCTATGTCACATATTATGCGCAATCAGGCCATGTCGCCAAATTATTTCGCTTATCTGTTTATCTTAAAAAAATTTGCGTGCGTGTATTGAACATGGTAAATATTAAGGGAAATATATAATATTTCGGAAAACGGATACGAATAGTAATGGAGGATAAAACGGAGGTAGATATCAGTTGATGAAGTTTTTTGATACATATACAGGTAAGTGATTTGAAATATCGTATACGCGTCAACTAATCCACATCGAAGATCGGTTCAGCGTGGCAGCTCGCAGTCACAATATAATTTGTTTGCAGATTGAACTGGCCGAATTCAGGGTTTAATCCAAAACTACTGTAATATTTGCATCCACTATCGAGCGCCAGCCTTAAATCGAAATTCCATGACTCTGCCGATGCTCGTCGGTAGAATTCAATTAAGAACATAACTTACCTCACTAGAGTCGCATCGGAACTTCTACAATGTGCCAGCACTTAGCCCGCTCGCATGGGATTATTCATTTCGTGTTTGAACTTTGAATAACTCTCCTTAATTTGTGGACATCATTTCGTTTTAATTTTATTCATAGTTTAAAAGCATGTGTTGATGTGACGTTAGCCAAAGACAACCAAATCGTACAAATCAGATAATCAGATTACATCCACAATCTGTAACTCATTAATGAGCTACCTACTGCAAGATCGTGTCTGTTTTCACAGTGGGAAGGAGTTAGAGTTTAATCTATTTCGCTGGAGTCTTAGGCAGTCGCGAGGACTCTTAAGCATACACTTCCTCACCATATTTTTTAGATATCAGGCATGTCTCTGGGATTTTTAGGCTGGATCTCCCAAGTAAGAGGCTCCTGCGGCTGCGAATCCATCTGTCTATTATGTCGATGCATCAATAGAATTTAATTAAGCACATAACTCACCTCATTAGAGTCGCATCTGCCCCCACAGGTCGGAACTTTCACGATATCCCAACACTTCAGACCGTTCATGTCGGACTGTTCAGCACGCGCCAAGTGCACCAACTTGGTACAGCTCCCCATTTCATTTGCGGTAACTGCCCCTAGTAGCAGAAGCAGCCAGTGAGATTTGTGATGGTATTTCATCTGGAAAGGCGGAAAACTTTCAAATAAACTTGTCTAGGCGAATGCGATTTCATGGGATTGTTCTTTCTACATTAAAACTTCGAATTCCTCTATGTTTTCTAGCAGATCCGGCAGACGTTACCATACCGTCTCAAACGTTGGCTGATTTAAACTCCTAAGTCGATCGCTGCATAATTTCGAAATGTTTTTTAGCATTTGGAAAGAGTTCATTAATATACCTGTAGCAACATTGTAATTCGAAAAATGTGTCGTATTTCAGTAACAACAAAATTGCAAACCTTTACAAATAAATACTTTTAACTAAAACTTATGAAAGGCTAGTAACAGAATGGATAACAAAGATACGAGTATATGTATCGCCTTAATTTCATAATGTCTCTACAAGAGATGGGCTGTCCGATACATTGATGTCACGAGATGTGAGTTTCGCAGAGATCGCAGTGTAGCGGTACGAATTTGAAATGTTTTCTGTTGGATTAAGATGATTTTATTATTTTTATTCTCCGAGTCACATCCTTTAAATATAATTGTATTTATTAATTCTATTATTTTAACACTTCTAACATCTAGTAACCTTTTTAATTTCAGTATTAATTTCGATGATAATTTAAATGTTTGTTATTTTATTTTGCCTCAACTGTTTTCCCTAGAATTAAGTTTTCTTTAGTTATCATTTTGAATTCTGTTCTTGTTAAGTAGTTTTTAGTTTATGAAAATAATTTGCAAAATTATAATTTGGATAAGAATTTATGAAAATATCTCTCAAAGCATAATTAAATGGTTTGTATACGTCAATTTTATCAAATGTGCGATGAATATTCGAAGTTCCGTGTTCAAACTTTTGTAACACAACGGATACAAAAGATATATCGCCGTTATTTCATAACTTCTCTACAAGAGATGAGCTGTCTAATACAGTGATGTCACGAGATGTGAGTTTCGCAGAGATCGCAGTGTTGCGAGAGAAAGATAATGTGCTTAGTTCGCGGTACGAATTTGAGAGGAGAATGTTCTCTGTCGGATTTAGACGATTTTGTAATTTTTATTTATAAACTTTCACTTTCTTATAACACATAATTTCTTAATTTTCTTTAACTTCTTTAATTCCTTAACATCTGCCTAACGTAATGTCGCAGGAAATTTTGTAATTCCTATTTGGTCCGGATCACTTACGTTTTGCTTCTTATGAGTTGATTTACATTATCAAATTAAGAGAGTGGCGATGATCCCCGTGAGCTACAAAGCCAGCTATTCTAAATCTAAAAAGTATCTAATTTACAGCAGACTCAAAAACGTTTACAGCATAACGTTCTATTTGCGGTTAAAAATGAGCTGTCCGGTACAGCCACGGGTGTTGGACTGAATTCCACGTTACAGTGAATTTCAAAGCGTCACATGTCGCGGGAAGTAAGACAAATGCGTGCTTAACGCGCGGTTTGCTAAAGTGTTTTCGGAAATGGAATGCAATGGAACGAAACACATTTGAATAGTGTGGTATACTCGCAACTTAGTGTATAAGTTTGCCGAAGCTTAAATATACTATTGTCTATGGTTCCCAGAGCATGAACACTATCTTCAAAGTATTCGTCTAGTTAACGAGTGTCATTAGTTTGGGAAGAATTTGTACATCTTCTCATACTAAGGACACACGGAACTCGACGATAGTGTTGTAATAATGCCACATAAAATAAGTTACACAATATGGATTTTATTATTGGAGGCCAAGATTCAATTTGGGTCCTCGCGCCATCCCACTAACTAATATGGATTTTAATTACTGAAATCACATCACCGTTACAATGTACTAGGTAGAATGTGTCGGAACTTCATAAATGAATGAGTACATTAATTCGCAGCACCCAGTTGAGAGTGAATAATGAGACAACCAGAGAAACGGATCTCTTTCATTTGTTCCCACTTTAAAACGTTTTCGCCGCGGTGCGAGTGATATTAGAATAGATACTACTCCATGCAGAGCTCTGAAAAAGATTAATGTCACGACACCAGCGGTCCACTAAATGTGTCACCAGTGAGCTTTGGGAGCATTAGAAGTCAAACATTTGAAAAACTATGGCGAAGAGATAAGGAAAGTAGATGTCCATTAGTGACCCACTGCATGGTCGTGTCTCCTCTCAGAGTGAGAAGGATGTAGGCCTCAGTCCATCACGCTGACCTATTTGAATTGATGAACTCAATCCCACGCCTTAGAAAATATTGAGTGAACATTTTTCAAATTCCAACGTAAACTTTTACTCTAAATCGGTTGAAAATCATACTTCACTATACTTACGTTATAATTGATTTCAAAAGAGTGTTGGAAGTTTTTTTTACGCCCGCTTTTTTCTCCCGGTCTACGACGGCCTGAGGGGCACCGAAAGACACTGAATGACGTTCATTAAGTGTACACAACTTGTACCTGACAATGAATAATACTTTGAATATTTAAATAGGATCATCATAATAATAATATCAGAGGTTTATCATTTTTGCCGTCATTATATTATAGGTGCTGCGGTTTTGGACTAACGCTTTTAGCCCATATTACGGTGATTTCGGTTCACACGGTCACGTGTTAGATAGTATTCCTATATTCCCACCGGAGTTTATGCGCACCTCGCCATGTTGCCGAAAAAATATTTTTTCACTTTTCATGGTAAAAGTGCTAATGACGATAATGTCGTGTTTTTGAGATTTTTTTTAGGTAAAGCCATAGTCATGGTAGCTGGAGATACTTAATTTGAGGCGAATAACTCTTAAGTAGCAAAGCCAGTACATACCTCCTCAGATGAAATTTCTAATCATTGTAAAAAACGAGTTCATCATAATCAGAGTATAATTAGCAGACAAAGAGCAGTCTACTTCGTTGTAACAAAACGAATGTTCTTTCATTTCCACGTTGGAAAAGTTCACAGGAAAATATAGGTAAACCATAATGAATTCAATTTGCAGTAAGATAAATTCTTTTTCAATTTCCTCAGGTTTTTAGATTATCGCCCGTCGGCACCTCGGGTTAACTGATTAATGTTTGGGCGTACTATTTACTTTTACATAAGGATTTGATAAGTAAGCTTATTAGGAATAACGTATTTACTTTCCTTTTCTCAGTACAATAATAATGTAATGTCTTTTATTTTTAGTCGATACGAGCATACAAACATTCGTAGGTCTGTCAGTAACCCATTAATGACCCACTAGAGGGTCGGGTCTCCTCTCACAATGAGAGGGATGTAGGCCTTAGTCCACCACGCTGGCCTAATGCGGGTTGGTGGAGCGTAGGATTCGTAGGTACTACTACATAATTATCTCATTAATTATGTTGTATGCTGTCACGTGGTCCTATACTGTGATCTACAAGCTCAGAGTCGCTCAGTGGAAAAGCCCTTAAATGGCGCCCTTAAAAGAGCACAGGCCGCCCTCCTACCAAGTGGACTGACGACCTGAAGCAGACAGCGGGATGCAGTAATAGGGAAAAAAGGGGAAGATTCAAAGTTCAATAATTAATTTCTTGATATAATAATTCAAGACATTATAACATATAAAAATCGTATTCTTATCCTTGTTGAATTACTACAATTGAAGGTAACTGCAGCCCACGATCAATCACATCCAATATCTTGTGACCAGCCTTATTCTGAATATATTTCAGGACGTCAGTAATAATAATGTGGACGATTTTGTCGATTGAAATCAGCATATATAGAGTAAATTCAGCGTCGAAATCCCATTCTCTCCAGAATCAGACACTCAATAAATTGGCAATCGCTGTAAAATTGATCACTTTGTCTCCCTCGAGGATATATTAAAATCTGAATTGGTAATTACAGTGACTTTCAGACAATCCAGAGAGTGCAATACGATAAATTGGAGTTAATCATAGAATCTGGCGGTTATTAATGGATCTGGGACAGCATAAATCTAGTAGCTGGAGAGCTGGCAGACATTTTTTGAGAAGTATTTGAGACATCATAAAATATGCTCACACAAAAAATACAGAACTGGTGAATAATGGAACTTACCCTACACTCAAAAAAATAAATGTTTTGTAAATAGTTATTTTGTTTAAAAATATTATGTTTAGTGTGACCCAAACACTTATTTCAATTTAAAAAATAACAATTTTAGAGACACCTGGCGGCATCAAAAACCCGTCTCATTTTTTATTTGTTTCTTAAAAACTAAATTTAATGTCGCTAAATTCCATTACCTGCCAGCCAAGTGTGCATTTTTTTGGGTTTGGATATAACAAATAAGCTATTCAACATGCTTCTATGATGCCATAAATATTTCTCGAAAATCATCTGACGGCTTTTGGGCTATAGGAACAAAAATTGAAATGACAAAGTTGTTTCACAAAGATAAAAACTAGATTTAAGTTAAGACGGATTTATAACGTTACCTAAGTACTGGTTAGCTCTTTTGTCTAGATTTAAACTAGCTTGTTGATGTATGTACGAGTAGATGTTGGTTACAGGATTCGACGGCAGAGTCGAGCCAATGAAAAATATGTGTAAGTGGGCGACTATAGAAAAAAGTGAACGAGTTTCTTAATGAAATAAAAAAATTCAGGGAAATAGAACATAATTATAATCATGTACATTTTATCTCAAATACTTTTACTCATAAATAAATAACTTACCATTAGACTGTATCTGTTCACTGCCAAGATAATACTGAAGGTAATAATTTACGCATTTCGGATTTAAACCTTTTCAGCTGTAATTTTTTCCTCATGAGCACACAATACGATTATCCCTTTCGGTCGTTTAACGTGTTATGTACTGCGATGGCCGCTTCTATCAATAAAAACCCCGTAAAATAAAACATAAATGAAAGAGAGCAAGTTGTTTGTCACTCATATATATGTAAATTTTGGATTTATGACGAATTTTAACCGTTACGGGACTGTAGGCCTTGATTTGTTTTTATTTGGTCATTTTATGACTCCTTAAATTATGTAGCCCTGGATAAAATTTTATTCGAACAAAGTCAAATTTTACTTAGTACCAGGTTTTGTTGGATTTTATCGCTTCAACTGTAAAAAAAATTCTGTTTAAAAATATTCAGAATAAATTATAAGTACTTATATTTGATAATGTGAATACTGTAAAGTGTAATACGATAGACAGCCACGTACAAATGCAAAAGGGAGTATTATATCACACTAACATTTGTCCTGGTAGGGAATCGAACCTATGAGTTGCATAGAGTGGTTACATAAATAATATGCCAAAATAATTCGCCGGCGCTAAAAGCAGAACCTTAATGCGTTTGTAATTAATGGAAGGTTTGAATAATGCAAAGCTTTATGTATTGGTGAAATAGGAATTTTCACTTAATTAATGAATTTAATGCTTCGAAATGAATGTAAAAATTACAACTGAGTAGTTTTTATAATTACTTGTATCGCTCTGTGTCGAATGGGGAGCGCTACAGCCATAGTTATGGCGTAGCAAGTTTATAGGTGAAAAAGTCACCTTAGGTCACAAATAAGGTACATTTTACCGTAGGTACTCGTACCAATACGAGTAGCTGTACTATTTAAGCTAACAACATTGTCGTTTTCAATATTGTGTACATTCATAAAGCAAAATGTACATTTCACAGGAGAATTATTTATGAAGAAGCTACAAGAAGCGTTTATTTCCCCCAAAACGTAACAAAAACATGCGTCCGTATTTCTGTAAAAGGAGACTTTTCGGTTGTGAAATTCAAACGGAAAACGTAAGACGATTAACAGTTAATTTCTTTGAGTATTGTGTCAAAAAAGGATTTTAGCCTATTTGTTACGTTTCGTTGCTTATTATTTGTGGCGCAAATATATTTTTCGTACATTTGAATTACAGTGTAAAGTGTCTTGGTTTCTTTTTTCAAATTGTCTGTAGTATCTTATGATAACGATATTATACATAACAGCTGTCGCGATAAAAAACTTTTGGGTGGATAAGGTTAGCGAATATGCATGACAGTATGAATATAGATATACATGACAGCATAGAAAACTACAGGAGTTTACGGAAAATACCGACCAATATTTGTATACTAATATATTTGAAAGCAATGTCTTATTTAATATTCTGCACATTCATAGAGAAAAATTTATGATTCACGTAAGAATTTTATTTATGAAGTATAAAAATCGTTTTCCTCCTAACGCAACAGAAACATACAAAAACATGCGTTGGTATTTTTGTAAAAAGATACTTTTTCTGCTGTTCTACATTGAAACATTGGTTTGAATTATTTATATCGGTTGTGAAATTCAGAGGGAAAGCAGTAGACTAGGAACAGTTAGTAATAATATCTTTCAGTATTGTGTCAATAAAGGATTTTTGTTGTTAGGTTTTGTTGCTCATTATTTTGTAACGTATACATTTCTCGTCTAGATTTGAATTACAGTGAAAAGGGCGTTATATTTTTTTCTCAAAACGACTGTATTATCTTATGACAAAAATATCGTAGAGCTATCATGTTAAAAATAAACTTTTTGGTGGTTCAAGTAAAAGTATTAACGGATCATAATGTGACAGCAAAGAAAACTCGGAGAGTGAACGGAAAATACCAAACAATATTTATATATAGGTACTATTTTATTTGAAAGAAATGTCTTATTCAATATTCTCACATTCATAGAACGAAATGTACAATTCACGTAAAATTATTTATAAAGGCGCAATAAAAACGTTAAAAAACAAACAAAAACAAGCGTTGCTATTTTTGCAAAAATATAACTACTTTTTTGCTGTTCGACATCGAAACATTGTATTGAATTATTTATTTCGGTTGTAGATTCAGGGAAAGCGTACTAAGGGGATTAACAGTTAATATCTTTTGAGCTGTGCGACAATAAAAGATTTTGTTTATTTCGTAAGTACGTGTTGTTCAGTATTTCGCTTTCTTTGGATGTCAGTAACCCCTTAATGACCCACTACAGGTTCGGGTCTCCTCTCACAATGTGAGAGAGTTAGTCCACCACGCCGGCCTAATGCGGGTTGGTGGACTTCACATGCCTTTGAGAACATTTTTTTGAACTCTCAGGCATGCAGGTTTCCTCACGATTTTTTTCTTCACCGTAACAGCAGGTGATATTTAATTTTATAACGCGTACATAACTTTTTTACAAAGTCATTGGTGCGTGCCACTGGGATTCGAACCCGGACCCCTCGATTAAGAGGTCGAATTCTCAGCCACTGGGCTATCACCGGTATTAAAAGGCTTATCCTTAGGTATTCTGAAGCCTTTTTGCTTCTTTTTTCGATTTGTTACACACTGGAAAGTGTACAAAATTAAATTAATTTATCGAAGTAGTTGTTGTTAAAAGTTTTAGAAGTCTTTTACTATTTATATATTATGAAATTGAATTCCTACAATAAAAAAGCTACCTTTCTTTATCCGATTTATTCACTATATTATTATAAAAATCAAAGGGTTAGTTGATCTATAGATACATAAAAATCAGTATGTCAACCAAGGGACATAGGGACACAGGGGTGTAGCTGGGGTGCATTCCGCGCTTGTCTATTCTTTGTTTTTCTATAGCGTGAACCAATTTTTGTGCTCTATAGTGCGACTTTGCCTATGTTTAGACTAGTGTCGGTACGGAAGAAAGTTAGTTAGTAGCTCGAGCTCAATATCCAATCCCGGAGCGCATTCTAAACGTATCTTATATAATAAGAAAAGTAAGGGGTTAAAACCTAAAACAAAATGTTGCAAAGTTCTCACAAATCTAGCGTGAGCGATGGCGTTCGCCGCAATCTGTAAATTTTTGAAAAGTAGCCCAAGGATTCCTGAAAACCAGAGATAAAAGACATCGCAATGAGATCGCGAAAATCCCCGAGGGTTGAAGCCATCTTAAGGATGTTTCTAGGTTTCATATTCAAAAGTGGGACACAGTAATGCACGAATGCAGTGATGCTGTACTAACAAAGAAGTAGGTTCAGAAACGAAGTTACATAGTTTTGTTTGGCAAGAGTAGTAGGACAGCGGAGACGTCGGTGAAATATGAATATTTAAATTTAGTACGTAACTTTTTGTGTTACCGCTGTTGAGATGAGTGTCCGAGTTTTAAGGATTTATGCTGCAATAACAGGAAACATTGTACTTGTGTTTGGATTTTTCAACGTTGTATTGTTATTTTTAACAGTATTTAAATAATACTTGTTTATTAAGATTTTAGGTACAGAGTTTATAAAGTTAAGATTAGGTATTGTTACATTTTGACTTAAAATTTACACTAGATTACATGAGATGGATTTATTACTGTCTTAGTTTTAAAAAATTATGTAAAAAGATAAATTACAATTTTTTTTGAAATTTTTAAAATAGATGCATTGCAATTTACACAAAGTGGTAGCTTAACTAACGATTTAACTACTTACTTAAAATACTTAAGAGGGACTGTTCATAACAGCTTCCGTGGACTGTAATAATTATCCCGAGAGCCTTCAGGAGAGTCTTGTGAGAGTTTGTGAATAAAAGATTATTAAGTATGCAGATTACTTTGTTATAACTACGAGTACATAGTTCATGGATAATAATTTATTCTAAAATTCTTAATCATCCCATTATTGGATGACTAGTTATTTTTATTACTTCCATAATTTGTTTTAAGTTGTAAGGCGCGCTCAGTTTGGATGCATTTTCGTACAAATACGTATAATATAATATAATTCTATGGGATTCGCGCGCAGTGGGTAGTAAAACTTACTAAGGTTGGGATTGTTCGTGACGAAATACGCACGAGTTAAATTTGTATGAAATCGCGTCTAAACTAAGCGCTCTATAATGTCGATTTTCCCGATGTGGAGTCACAGTTGTCAATTTTGTCTCGCACTTATTGGTAGTTAAATAACTTAATCCCAAAGCGGTATCCATTTTTATTATCCACCACACTAAAAGCAAATCTATAAATATAATAACTTAAGCTGGTGACCTTTTACTATGATAAAATTTTATTTTTACCGAGTTTATTTGTGACTTTACAGGTCATTGGTTAAAATATCCCTTTCATTAAGATTCAAACTACAGAAATCCTGTCATCTAATATTGTTGTTGGTCTAGCTATGAGTGTGAAGCGCTATTCGTTCCTTCATTTCCTTTAGCCGTAGACGTGGGCCTCCCCTAATTGATGCCACTCCACCTGGTCCTGGACCCTTGATAGCAGCAGTTTCCCACAGTCTTCTTCAGATCGTCAGTCACCTAGTTAGAGGGCTGCCTGTTCTCCTCTTGCCAAGACATGCTCGCCATTCGAAGAACTTGCAAACGATGCGACCAGTCAATTTCCACTCTCATCTTTAATCTTTGAAAGCTGTGACGGTTAGAGAGAGAGTCACAAACATCCATCCATCCATCCAACCAACAGCACATAATAGTAGTATAACAGTGCTGTTAGTAAGATTAACCTCTGAGTCTTAGCACAGCTCTAGTGGAAACGGCTTAGCGGAGCGAGGCTATGTAAATAATAATTGTAAATGTAATACGCTAAGTAATGAAGCAATAGGCATGATGACTAATTTTCAAAAACTCTTTTATGATATTCAGAAGTTTCCATTATGTCTAAAATATATCATATTTTTGTAGAAAATTAAGGTTTTTGTACAATAAAAGTACATTTAAATTTTAAGTTTCAAATTCATTCCAAAACGCTCGCCCGTGTCATGGCGTCTGTCATTACGTCACGGCTCAGTAAAAAATGCAGAGATCGCGTATAATATGCTTACGAAAAAAATGACGTTGACTGAGCCGTGACGTAAATTGACGTAATTCGATCTGATGGGTGTTTAAGCTATCATGGCGGATTGTTGTATTTTGTAGATTTATTTTAAGAAATAAATTATTAATCTCGACATTAATTAGAGAATAAATACATATTTCAAAATCTTTGAATCCTATTTTATTAGATCAGATAAATATTTTGGCGATACTTGATTACTGTCATCATGCCTATTCTATTGGTTCTTCAAAAACGCATCCCTCGCTACGCATCCTCGCACATCTCTGGTGGAAACGCAGCCTTAGATAGGACCACTATTATTACATAGAATAGAAGATATTACGTGTGAAACAGGTTGTCTGGTGTACAGGCAACTTGGCAAGCCAAACGAGCGGTACAACTTTCTTCGGCAGGCGCGATAACGTGCCCTATGCACTTCAATGCATTACCAAGTAGATCACTGGCTGTCAAACTTAGTCACAAACTAGAGAAGGCAGTATTAAAAAACTTGTTTTTGCCTGCGACTTACTCTACGTTTATTTATTTTGACAGAGAAAGGTATCACTTGCTATAAATTGTGTGTACAAAAATTCCTCCAAATCTATACATACAGCGTGTGGGAGCAACAAATATCCATATATGTACAAACTTTTGCATTAATAACATTGATATGATTAATTAAAAAGAACAAAAAAGAAACTTAAATAAATCTTAACTATTAAAAATATCTATTTACAGAATACAATAAAATAAAAAAAAGAAAGAAAACTCATAATAAAATTGATATTATATTTGTAGGATAGAATAGGACAATATTGGTAAAAGCTTATGGATAAAATATTTTTTCTAACTATAAGTACAAATATTTGAATCACTTGATTGATATTATTAAGATGAATAAGTGTCAGAAGCACATCCAATAGTACCTACGTATAACGTTGAAACATTTTTCATTTCCATGTGTTGAATTTTTTTCCTTGAATACATAAAAACAATAAAAAAATTGTTGTGTCTAGACTCGCAACTGAAAGAAATCTAATAATGACTTTTATTTCTTTTTCATTTAGAGATTCAACTAATCTTGTATTAGGGCTAAAGTTTGAGGAGCGATGCATCAGATGGTTACGTGAGCTAACTTTTATAGTGTACGCATCACGTACCGTTAGCTGGTGGTTTTATGTAACTTTCCAGTTCACTATATATCGCAGTTTAGTTCATTCGAACTAAACGATGAATGTGCACTCTAACTAGTAATATTGATTTGAAATAGCCAGAATATTTTGGCTTGTTTCAGTTCGAATAGTGGAAGAAACATTTTTTAAACGACCTCAAGAAAGGAGAAGGTTGTCAGTTTCTGGTTTTTAATTTGGAATAGTGGAAAAAAACTTAAAACACTTTTTTAACCAACCTCAAAAAAGGCTATCAATTTCGATCTTTATTAGCTTATCGTAATTTCTTTTGTTATACGATTTATTCGTAAATTTAATCTCGACCATGCTGGCTTACTCACGTTAACTATCAACCGGAGTTTGTTAGTTTACTAGCTCGGTAGTTAATAGTTTCGGTCCCAGCTGAGTCCTTAATCATTATCTCCATTTTTACTTCATGTAACACTGGCTGGACCTCATATTTTGACCCATGAAACGCTAACCCTTGAAATCCTATAGGCATAATACAAAGAAAATGACAGTATTCCGTTAATTAAAATATTTCATATCGGTATTACTCAAACAAACAAAACTCACCCAGTGGGTCACGAAAATTGTTACAAGCGAGAAATTGTATTTTTGTAATCCTGCTGAGATCACTTATTTTGTGTCAATATCAAGTACTCGTAAATGTTATTGTTAAAGGTTTTTTTTATATTATATTAAAACCATTCGTAATCTCATTAAATATAAGCAACAATCCTCCATTCATACATGAACACTGACATTTACAATATTATTATAAGAACAATCATACGTAACGGTGACAATTATAACGCTTACGTCATTTATGCCATTTAACCCGACAACACCCGACAAAATAGTTTTTAAAGATGGCGTCGAAAATTAGCCTGAAGCGGTTAGCCAGAAATGCAACGTAATATTCACAGAAATAGAATTTGAGTGTTGTTATAAAATAACATTTAAAATTAATTACTTAATTCATTTCAACCTATGGCAGAATTCACAGGTTAAAATGTTTTTCGTGAAATTGAATTTCAGTTTTTATAAAGCTTTCTGATACCTTTTTTGGGACATTACCAAAACATTGTGCCATGATTCATATTATAATAATTACCTTTTTTACTTACACTTTAAAATTTAGGTATTATGTTGTTAACTATGCCATTACTAGAGTTCACACATGAACTTACCCTAACAATATTTAATACCCGTATATATTCACAGATGTGTCACAAAGCTTCAACTAACGCCTACGCCATATGCGTCGTTTACGCCAGACAAAATAGTTTTGCAAGATGGCGTCGGAAACCGGCCTAGCGGTTAGGATGCAGAAAATGTCACATTCATAGAAATAGACTCTCACTTAGAATTGGGCTCTCATTCAAATATAACGTTCTATTCGAATTAATACAAATAGGATTCCGATTTCCAGTGCTTAAAAAGTTATGTGCGCTTCAAAAATTAAATATCACCTGGTGTAACGGTGAAGAAAGAGACCGTGAGGCAATCTGCATGCCTTATAGTTCTTCATGATTTTCTCAAGGCAGGTGTAGTACAACAATCCGGACTAGCCTAGCGTGGTAGACTAAGGCCTATATCCTTTTCATAGTTAGAGGAGATCCGATTTACGGCAGGTAAGTCTCTAGTGGGTTACAGAAATTCGAATTAAATTATGTGATGGTCAAATGCAAATCCTGCTTATTTATATTATTGATGGAGCATTTGTAGTTAGCTAGAGCTATCATCACTAACGTCAAATAGCATCAGATAACATTACCTGCATTGTCTACAAATACCGACACGAGCAAGCAAACTCCGCAGCCGCTGCGCAATTGTATATTACACCAGAGACCAATTAAATGTTTACACATTTTTAAATATCAAAAGGAAAGATAATAAAAGTACATACTTGAAGTTCACCTTTTCATTTTGACAATACCTGCTCGTACTTGTTGTGAAACTGACTAGTTGCGAAAGTTTGCGAGGACGGATACCTAGATGAATTTTATTATTAACTAGTTGACCGCGCAAACGTTGTTTTGCCATATTATAAGTAACTAGCTGACCCAGCAGGCTTCGCTCTGCCAATGAGTTTTTTTTTTATTTTATTTTTTTTATTTTTATTTTATTTTATTTAATAGCCTATGTTACTCAGGCGGAATGTAGCTTTCCAATGGTGAAAGAATTTTTGAAATCGGCCCAGTAGTTTTTGAGTTTATTCGTTACAAACATACAAAAATACAAATGTTTCCTCTTTATAATATTAGTATAGATGGATGGTTTGTTTCATTAAGCGTATCTAAATTGTACCTGATAATGAATAAACTTTTGACTTTCAAGCAAAAACGGCTGAACAGTATTAAATGAAATTTGGTATTCATAGGGTTAATTTATACATACCTAATCTAGACTAACATCTGGGTAGTACTTCTTATATCTCTACCAAAATTTATACCTCTACTGAAATTGAAAGTTTACCTGGACAAAATTACGGGATGAAGTCAGTAATACAGGTAAGGCATAATTACCTATACAAAAAACCTAGTCTCTCTTAGCGCTTTTTAGACGTTTCAAAATGGCTTAATTGCACGATTTGAAATATGTTACTTTCGAGTTTCAAGGCTAAATTTGCTAACTTTCTTAGTATGTACATAAGCCCAAGGGCCCAATTAAGTTATCCTCTCTTGGATCAGCTACTATTTCTAGGTATTGCGATAAATCTTACTTTATTGTTCAGTGAAAACATCCGTTCGGATGTTATGAAAGAAAGCATAGCCATCGAGGCAGAGACAACTAATTGGCAAATCTCGATCTATTATTGTGACAATGTTTAATATTAGGTACCTATACGAGTATCTCCAATAAAACTGGAGGAAATCGGTTGAATGCGTGTGATTATTATTGAACAGTAGATTTTGTTTAATATAGGTTTTTGTTTTTATACATTTATTTTAATACCAACGACATAAAAGGCAGCCTTAATGCTTTTGCTTTGAGTTGAGATCTCGCCCTCTCTTAGCGCTCTTATAAGTACACGAGCGGCAAATTGCCAACGGCAGAGGTAACTGTAGCCGTCGATACCTGTCGGCGGCAGCCGTGTAAATAGTCCAGGAATGCGCACGCGTTGCGGTTTTACAAAATGAGATCTAGTGACAATGTTGATGTTGAAATGATAATTGTAGCAGTAAAAAAATTCTTGTATTTGGAATTATAAACTGCAGGAGTACAGTAACAAAACAATAAAAAACAGAGCATGGGCGGCTGTATGTGAAGAAGTTGGAAGTGATTTAAAGAATAAATCCATTAATGAAAAAAACATAGTAAGTGTATCTTGAAATTGAATACCATCCCTGTCACGCAAGAAATAATGTAATATGCAACACGCTTTAACAACATCCTTCGAAAACTTCATTCATTTTCCATCTGGCTCATGTACAAAAAGAGTCGGCGATGGTCGCCGCAGAGCTTCGATGTTGACACGCCGACGGCTGCCGCCGGCGGGTGCAGTTGTCTATGCCGTTGACATAGTGCCGTTCGTGTATATGAGCCCTTAGAATGTCGCCAGCGGGCTGTTGGAAGTTATCATCTCTTTTGATTTAAAAATATCTGCATTACATACAAGCATATAAAAAAAAACAAATTCATATTCGTTATATCGAACAATATTTCGAAATGACGAAGTGACATAGGCAAAAAGACTAGAAAACAAACTCACAAACCAAACTCAGAATTTTGAACTCAGCACCTCCCAAGCATGTTGAGAAGAAACAATGAAAGCTTTAGAAAAAGAATTAGATTGAATTACTAATTTTGATTTCAATTCATCTTGGTACAGTAGCGTCTGTGTTGTTATGTTTGAAAACTTTTAAGTGCCCAATTAATCCCTCTCATGTTCAGCTGTTAATTTCTGAACGAATGAATAAATGACATGATTGATTACAGTTGAAGGCTGTTGGAAACGAATTAATTATTAAAAGTCAAGACGTGCTTTTCGGTAATTGACATTTAGTTACACCTTACCTTCTAAATAATTTATTTACTATACATATACGGGAACAAATCTACAATTGCTTATAAGATATTCAGCAGCTGGCGTTGAGTGCAAAATCAATCTCGGAATTCGACTCTAGAACACCATTGAGCAATGTCAGTTCGCGACCAAATATGGAAAATAACTTTTATTTATATTGAATCTTGAAAATACTTTCGAGATACTTATGTGATGATGTATTGTATGATTATGCATCAAAGTTGAAATCAGCTTAGAAATTGTAAGGATTCCTTTCCCATTGTAGTAAATCAGAAATTTTGGCTGTAATGTGTGTCTGCAACTCATTCGTTACCCATTGCAGAGTCGAGCCTCTAATAAGAATAAAGGCCTTAGTCCACCACGGTACCCTATTGCGAGTTTAAGTTGGTAAACCAACTTCCACACACATGTCTTTGTCTGTGAGATGTCTTTGAGAGTATTGTGGACAAATCTCAGGCAAGCAGATTTCCACATAAAATATGCAACCTAACATACCGACACAAGATTTTGAAACTTTTTTACACATCTTGTTTCTTAACAAAGTTATTAATTGATTTAAATAATCATTAATCCTTAAATCACCGCAGTATGTTTTAATTGCAACCACGTTCCTTATAAAACTCAATTAAAGAGGAACTTTCAGAAATAGCTACTAAGACTTTTTCTCTCCTAATTGCCTTCTGTATCTACGCTGCGTGGAAATGGACTTAATTTTATTTGTTTTAAAAATAAACTTAGCGTAAAACGATACTGATTTAAATACTTCATTTTAAAATCAGGAATTTTATTTTCTTCTTTTTCGTAGCTTCCTATCCATTCTCTTGGTAGATTGGTCGAGGTGATTTTGAATTGTTTTTGGATGTTAAATTCCTTCTATGTTCCATCACGTGATTGGGACGAGGACACGGCAGTTCACGGCACAGTGTACACTTCAGAATTATTGGGTCATCTTAGTACAGGTTTTCGCCCAAAACCATGATGAATTCACGACTCTCAACCTCCCATACTGAACACCTCTGAAGTGTAGACCGTGCCGTTTCCTCGTCTCAATCACTTGAAACTTCCTTAGGTTGTAGAAAAGGGATAAAATAACAAAGATGCTGAGGAAAACCTCAACTCCAACCACGTCCGACTTAACACTCATAAATTGAGGTCTAATTGGTGGCGAGAGACAGCTATTACTGTATGTAGACCCCAAAGCGTGCGATGTACAGGAGAGGTGCGTTGTACCGTCTCTTTTGTGTATTCCTCAAATGAGACGGACATTGAAGAGCTCCAGCTACACGACAGTGGCATGACGATGTGGTGGACCAATGCAGTTGGGACTATGATATTGATAAAAGTCCCTAGCCAAAAGGTACACTACTATATAACTATAGAACAAGTATATTATTATAATTATATAATTTGTGCAAATAAATGTTTTGTCTTTGTCTTTGAAAAAACTAGTGTCGATGGACGTTGTTAAGTAACTGCTGAATGTTACTGAGGCTTAAGATGAGAATACCTACTTGCGAACCTCATTTAGGTAAGTACTGTTTCGTACCAATAACTTTACTTCACACATTAGTCACTTTCAAAATAGATATAAAAGTTATAAATACATGATTTTAACACATACCAAACATGCATAGAAAGAGGCACAGGTTTATTTTGCGATAGAGCATATCGACTGGTATTCGTTATTTAAATTTATGAGTCCGTGCGTGTTAGTCCGGCCATATGAAAATAAAATGGTCGAATAGCTTTATGAATATTTTACAAACCCATTTCATCGTATACGAAGCATTACTATGGAATAAGATCATTACAACTGTTTTTTGATTGAGTACTTTAGGATGTATACGTGGTAGAGTCAGTAGCTCATCCGGCCTGGTATATTGCCACGACTCTCTTTTCCCGTCAGAAAGCGGCATATTATACTACTTCATGAATTGTGTTTTGGTTGGCCAAGCGTGGCTTCCAATGATACCGTATTTGAGAAGAACATCTCAATCACGAGTATCAACGACCTCAAGATTTACTACATATTAACTTTAATCTATAATTGTTTTGTTTCATTTGCAATGTTGTTGTATGTTTAAATGTTCGGGTGTACTATTATGTATTCTGTGGTTCGGGTCAAATACTGCAATTCAATTTTAAAGCAGTTATCAACTTTTGCATAGTCGTTAATCTTGAATAACAATGCATGATTATTTAAGTAACGTCATTCTAAATCCGATATACCGTCTGGCTCAAGGTGGCGGACTAATTATTTCTTATGATATGAGTATCAAATAACAGAGCCTTCTGGAGACAATAAAAAATAATACAAATTTAATTTTTATTTAAACTTTGTCCAAATTTTAAAATGTTATATAATGGCATTTTTTATGAAATATCTAACATAACAGGTAAGGCTCCTATTTTTGATAACCGACGGTACCCTAAAAAGCAACAGGCTTTGTTACTCTTTGTTAAGTTTTATGAAAGCAAATCCGTGTCAGTTATTTTTTAGAAAATATTTTGCTGAAAATTTGCCTCCAGTAACAGTTTTAAAAGAGCGAACTTGTTTATGATATTTATAGAGCTCAGATTGATTTTTTTCAAGTCACCTAATAGAATGCATAGAGTGTATTCATCGAACGACATATTGTCAATAAAACTTGGCTATGAAGATGCACTACGTTTTTTCGACAACTACTAATTCTATTATGTACTTAGTAAATAGTCGTAGTAGGGCATAAAAAGGATTACAGAAAAGAAGTATAATTTCGAACCATAACTCTAAATTAAATGTAATAAAATGTAGAGGCAATCAAACTACAATTAATAAAACATTTAAAAATTGATATACCTAGCTTTATTATTCATTTAATTTTAAAACATTAATGTGTATGTAGCAAATATTGAACGAGGTCCATCAATAGTTTTGCTTTGAACACACACATGGGGTACTTGATCCTGCAATGCTCTTCTTTGCCGTACAACCTGCCAAAGTGGTAAGCCTTCTTAAATACTTCTAGTGCAGACCTGTCTTCGTCCCGAGGTTCTAATCTGAAATTAAATAGAGAATCAAAAAAGTAAACAAGTAAATAAAATAAACGTTTTACGGGGCACACGGAATTGTAGCCCTACGCTAGAATTCTGTATGTCATGGGTGCCACGGATACACACAAAACCACAACATGTACCAGAAACCGAAATTTAAACTCATCATTCAAATCTCAGCTACGCTGGGAATCGAACCCAAAACCTTCCGCATAAGGCAATGGCACCTTAACCACTGCACCATGGTAGAGGAGGAATCAGTAAAGGAACAAGAACTTAGAAAGAGGTAAATAAATAGTTAACATTTCTACAGTAAGATAGTAAGCGTGCTAGGAATCTATCTACAGACGTATCTATATACGATTCGTACTTTGAAATTCAAAGACTATGAATTTATTTATTTCACCTTTTTTATTTTGAGCCCTTCGTCCACTGCGGGACATGGTCCTCCCCTAGTCAACAGTAGTAGTAGTCAGTATGCTCCTTTGAATCTAACGGTTTCCCGCTGTGGAGCTCGGACTATTTCGGTCTTCATCCTATAAATACTACAATATTCATCAAACACAAGATTAATATCTTCGGATTAATACCTGGAAATAGAATTCACTAACCCAGATGGAACAAAAACTCGATGAATATGAAATAAAGCCCGGCGATAAATCCTTGGGTATTGACAGCTTGGTCTACCAATCATTTCGGCGAAGCTGCACAATATACGATATACGTATATTTTAGGGAGGCAAGGTAATATATTCAATTTATGTGCAAATAAGAAAACACCTTAAGGAAACGAATATTTTAAATGTACTGTTAGATGAAGTCAGCTCGTAAGCGACTGCTACAGATGGCTGAAGCTACGGCCTTCGCGGTCAATTCAAGAGCTACAACTGGCCACATAGAAAAAGAAAAGAGAAAAGAAAGGAAAGCATTTATTGTTGAGTGTTACAGAAAAGCTGTTACAATGTTATAATATGCTTCGAACGGTCTACTCTAGAAACAATTAATAGATATATGTCGTTAAAATTTTCTCGATCGTCAAAGAAAATTGTCTACGGTTTCTCTGGTATGGTTGAGATTAAAACAGAAGCAAGGAGTACACAATGGACCTACATGAATAACGTACTCGTGAAATTTAATATACCACACGGTGCATTTTCGGTTCGGTTACCACCCTTCATTTGCATCGCTCTTGTTTCAGTGTTCACTACAATGTTCATTATTTCCTCCTTATGAAGGGATTTTCATAAAAGATACTAATTGCTCTGAATTATATTAGAACCGTGTATGAGTTACATAACATTTTTATAGTAGGTAATGATATTTTTCTACAATATGCGTAAAATAATAATAGGGCTTTTAAATATTTTAGGTAGAGCCATAGTAATCAGAATTGTAACCCTTCGTAAAACAGCATGTTTACCAAGACATGTCTTGTGTTTCGGCTGGGAATTTTGGTTATTATGGTTGCTGGAGACACTTTATTTGAGGCGAACATCTTAGTCCTCATGCGTAGCAAAGCACACGCATACAACTTCGGATAGGATTTTCTCCCTATCGGAGGTTGATGTGAGTGTCCATGGACTGCAATGACCTCTTAACATCAGGAAGACTGTGTACCCGTTTGCTACTCAATAACTCTAAAAATCAGAAAATACACAATCGACTTACGTAGATAGCGTATTCAATACATATTTGTTTCAGTATTCGTGTGTAATACCACACTGTCCATTTTGGGTTACATCGTTTCGTACCTTCATTTGCATGGCTCTTATTCCAGTGTTCACTGCAATGTTCATTAATCCCACATCATGGACCGATTTCCATAATAGATACAGATTGCTCTGAATTCTAGATTACCACGCGCAGGACATTATTATTAACGCGAATGTAACTCATACGATTGATTGAACGTACTACTTATGATTAAACATTTGTGTGTTGATTTAGATCGTCAGACTGAGATTGATATTGTTTGGTTGCCAAGATACTCTAAAATTATCTTTATAATTTATTTCAAATAATAAGTGCTGTCTGGAAACCGAACATCATTTAGGCGATTCATAATTGAAGATCGGTCGGACCGGTAAATTGAGAATCGATACTGGATTTGTATACGAACTCTATATATTGTTCCGTCTAAATTGTTTATTGCTGTTATATTGATGACATGACCTAGCTGATGATGGTTCCTAGGACAATATTTTTTGTGTTTTTAGTAGAGATAGCGTTTGGCGTTTAGCGTAATCTCACTGATGAGTAAAGTTTAACAGCATTCAAAAATATCAATTAATAACATAGATAAATCTAAAAGGGAAGATACGGCACACGCTTACTTGTATCAATCATAAAATTAGTCCGACTCAACTACATATCTAACTTATACACACACGCCTATAAATGAAGTGACAATCGGGCGAGAGAGACAGAACGGTAAGTTTATCAGCGGGGGCGACTCGGAGAGTACCGCGTCATATCGCGCGCGACCGTCTCGCTCACAATCGCTCTTGATAAAAATGGCGAAAAACATTTAAAACAATCAGTGATTTTGAAGAAAAATTAAGTTTTAGTGTATGAAAAAAGATGCCGTGGAATTTGTTTTTCGTTTTTGAGCTGTTTGTGCGCCTTTTAAAAGGACACGAAAGCATCGTTTTACCTTTTTAAACACAGAAAATCCGCGATTATTGTGTTCTAAGCGCACATGTAGTTCAATAGCTAGCCAAATTGCGACTAAAGTGAAATTGTGTGCATGGACCTAATTTTAGGTGCGCACTCATGAGACGCTAGTGCCGTATCTTCCCTTTTTGATTTATCTATGATTAATAAAAAAGACGCAAAACGATATTGTTCATGTACGACTTTCAGGAATTGCTGGTTTATTGGAACATCCAAAAGTATACGAATCATAATGTTCATAAATCGTATAAATTGTTCATAGACATTTCATGTGAATATTTTAATATTTTTTATTTTATAATTAGGATTTCATAAATACCATTCACAGGAGCAATTTTAATTTCACCGTTAGACCGAAAATAACACTACACTAAATCAAAACTAGGAAAACCGTTCATTATGACCGGCTTTTAGGAATCGTATGTTGGACGAACAGTAAATAGCTATCGCAATTTTTGCGAACTTGTGTTGCTCTATTATTTTTAATCAAACGTACCTACATAAGTCAAAGAATAAACACTAATTAAAAAGTTTTTTAATGAAACGTCTTACCAAGATTTATAATTTCTAGGTACCTAGTCTGAGTTGAAAATAAATGTTTCATTTTAGATTGAAATCTTATGGATTCTTGGTATTCTCAAGAGAAACATTTATTTTATTTATATTCAAAAATATACGGCGAGAATATCTAGGCTGAACTTAGATTTAATTTAATTGGATAAATTCCAAATTAAAAAATTTTTGACAAACAATAAACGAATTTAAATAAATATTGATATAACCTGTAAATTATAAAATGCTTGTTTGTCTGTCTGTTAAATTAAGCTTCTACGCGTTAAGTGTAACTAACTCGACTTGTAATCAACCAAACTAATAAAACTAATCCACCAAAGCAGCATAAGGTATTTAGACTATTTAAGTATATTTCTATAGATTAGGTACGATCGCCCATTGAAGTCCACCCGGTCACCATGATTCTAGAACCAAAACTGAGCCATAACCTAGACCAGGTAACTTTCAAATTTAACTTTGACTCATATTCCTTTTCGCAATAACTCAACTGTTGACCTTGTTAAGTACTTTCTGTCTTAAGTCTGCTAAATTAATAGAAGTTTGCTTGTCTGTTTGTTACGAATAACTTTTTGATTACTTTAGCGTCAAAGTTTAGGGACCGTGGAAAATACTATTGTAAATTGTAAATTGCGCATCCGTTCAGTCGATTTTGCGTATAAGACGTTTTGGCATAAAAATCCATCCATTTATATTTATTAACCACCGTTTTTATTTGTCTATCTGGCGTTGACTGCGCTGTTATGTCACGTGATTGGTTCGTCAGTCATTGTAGGGTGCTATTGGTTTTCTTCCACTGCTGTATACACCAGCCGAAAGTGTTTTTATACTCCAACCACTAATCATCTGTGCTCACTACTGGTGACAGTTACTAGAAGGCCTTGTATTTATTTTTAGTTTGGTTTAGGTATGTAAGTATAGATTTCCCTTTAGAGATCATTAGAAATTAGATCAATTTCACCCCTCTGCTCCGATGTTCAAATAACCTTACTCATTAAAATATTATCTTTACATATTATCGTTTCGCAACCTTCATAATTAACTTAGTAAGATTAAATTGATTAAACAGTAATTTTCGTATGTAAAGTGATATCCAGTTCATGGAATAAATTGATCCGTTCTCAAATTTGCAGCATAATTAAACTATTACTATTGCATAGTTTAATCTTCTCGGCATACAACAAATTACTCGACAGTTCATGTATAATTTATTTAATTCAAATTATACCTACATAAATTCCATTTTGTTTTTTTACTGAGAATCTGTTAATATTAAAGTATTTTATTTTCAACCACCAAATAGATAAAAATAAGTTTTAAAAGAGAGATTAGAGAATGTTGGGCGTTTATAGGATGTATGGGATTTATAGGCGGTAGAACCAATGTAGCTCAACCGGGACTGTAAGTTAGTGCCACTCTTTTAACCCGCCGTGAAGGAGCACTTCTGTCGTGTTATAACCAAACAAATCACAAGACCATTATGTACAAGTAATTTCAATTTAAAGATGTTCCCATAATCATGTCCTCCAATAGTGTCCAGTCCAGGACGCGCAACTACTTGGAGCGTATATTACGAAATCGTCATATAATTCTGTAATTTGGCAGAGTTAAATGTGATAATCTATGCTCGTGGTGAACAAAAAATAAAAAAAGCGTAAAGAAATTAAGAAACCCTGTTTATTTATATGTTAACATTCGTTCAAAGTCAAAGGCGGTTAACTCATTAGCTAATAAAATATAAACGTCTACAATCAGACGAGGTCGCTTCAAAACCTATTTTTATTATTCAAACCGGTTCATTTATAAACCAACGGGCGATAGTCATGCAAATATTGGAATGCTTTTTCTCTCCATTCAGTACGTCCGTGCTCCCAGTTCAAAGAGATGGAATATTCGGGAATTTTTTGTGAGCGTTCGACGTGTTTGCGCGAAACCCGGGAGATTATAAAGAAACTGACTGACAGTGAACAACGAACAACTACTGTGAAGAGTAATTAATTGAACCTAAGCCCTCAGATCCTGTCTTTCCATTGAAGGATTTTTACCACTTCACTGTACCGTGAGTCACATGCGACTCATACCCATTGTTAAACTATTGTATCTTCTTATTGGACAGAGTAAGAGTAAAGCGTAAAGAGTTAAGAATTCGGAAATGTAATGACTATACCCTTTCCAATCGTTTATTTAACTTTTGACAGATCACGCACATAAAGTATTCTAATTATTTTTGATACAGTGTACTCCAGGGAATACTGTACTTCATGGATGGGCTCCGCCCACTTAGAGATGTGTAATTCGTAATTAATGACCACAGACTATAAATCTATTGATTTTTATGAAAAACTCTAAGCTCGTTGTTATTATTTCTTGACGTAAATAACAAAAATTGAACGAAAACGAGTCGCTACCAATAAACTTACTTTTTTAAAGATATTAATAAATAAGAAATAAATAACGCTTCACACTCATAGCCCCACACTAGGATTCCCTGTGTCGTGGGCGCCATGGCTAGAAACAGAAATTCAAATTCATCATTCGAACCTCTGCTCTGCTGGGAATCGAACCCAGGACCCTCCGCGTAGCGTACCGGTGTCTTGATCACTGCGCCATTCGGGTCATCAATATTGAAAGTTAAGCTAAGTTTTCAGACTTTTCTGAAAATTCTATTTTGTGTTAATAACTTAGTAATAATTGTACCTAATAATAAATAAATTTGTCAGTGAATGAACAAAACTGTTGAAATGCAGTCTTTAGATATAGAATTTACATTATAAACATTAATTCTGCTTCTTTTTTCTCTTTGTTTTTTTTAACAAAAAAAGAACCTAGTTTTTTTTCAACCCATCATATTTTCTTCTGAGTTTTTTCCTCGGTCACGTCAAAACGTCGCCACGGATTGATAATTATGATTTTTTGTCAGGAAATACTTGATCGGCAGTGCCCTAAGCTACTTCACAAAGCATTTCAAGTGTCTCCTTTAAAAGTTTTATATATTTTTTTTGATACAGCGAAGTCTTCCGGGTCTGTACAATCAAATTTTTAAGCATAATACAAACAGGACTGAAGTCCTATTGAGTCGACAAGTTTAAATAGATAGCGCAAGTTAGCCCATCAGTATGAAGACCAAGCGTTCCGCTTTTTTACTACCTACTGAGACACAAAAACAACGTTTTAATAATGGGAATCCTACATCATCGCGAATAAATTTATTCAATTAATTATAATTCATCGATTGAATCGTCATAATAATGACAAGTATCAATCAAATGGATTTGAATGAATATGGAATGATAATTATCTAAACTAAACACCGTCTACTGGAAATCTATTATTTCATTTGTATTTTTTTGCAAGACATTTTCGTGATCTGTTTACCATTATTAAGCTGTTACGTATTTTATCAGTGTCGCCTTTTTTTATTCTCCGAGGAATTGAAAGGACTTATTTTAATGTCTTCACAAAACGCTGAAAGGCTTCGTTATCTCTATTCAAAATGATTTATTTTCAAAAGTAAAAAGTAAGAAACTTCTCGTTTATTCCTTTATAAAATAATAGTATTAAATAAAACTGAAACCTTATGAACTTGAACTTGGGTGGCTATACCATTATTTAATTTTTATCATTACTTACGTCAACATAAATATGAATCCTTTCCTAATTTCGTTTTCTGGTTCCACCCCGAGATCACAATACAACAGCCTGGCACACTGTATTGGGTCGTACTGCAAAATCTTCCTCCATCTCACGTGTGGTCTCTGAAAAGAATGAGAAAGTGTTATAAAACAATGGTTATCTGGAAATGACACAGTTTAAACTTTATTATTATGGACTAGCTAGTATAGTAACCGTCATGAGTCGTGAGCACAGATTATCAGTGGTAGGGATATTGTATACTTTCGGCCAATGTACAGCAGCCGAAAAAATTGATCCGGATTATAACTTACCGGTATATCAAATTTCATCAAAATCCATTCAGCTGTTTGTGCATGAAAAAGTAACAAACATTAATCGATACTCAGAAACCTTCGCAAGTAAGATAGTACGTACGGAAGTAAGAACGTTTTTGACTTCCCAATATTATTATTTATCTATATTGGGAAGTCAAAAACGAACATACATAATTATGTATAGTAGGTACCTAGTCCAGCTTCCAACATTAAATGTAACATGAGCTTCTATTTTTCTTAGGAGCCATCGTATTTTAGATACCCGGACAATTGAATTAAATCGGCAGGAGGACCCAAAATAACAATAAGAAGACATCGTCTTGTAAGGCGAAACGCAAATTGACACTAGAACATTCTCCGAATTTCAATTAGCTGTTAGGTGAATGGTGTATACCTGTGTGTATATTTAGACGTTTCCAAGCAACGTCTAGTTAGATAACGAATTGGTCTTACAGAATTGTAATCACATTATTGAGAAAACAACTGCATTGCTACTGTTGTCTTAAATTTAGAGGTCGAAAACTGTAATGTTACGTCACTACAGTTCACTACACCATAATAATCTGGTCCTTTTCCGTTCAGAATTTCGGCATTTATTTATAATTTGATGTCGTTTCATATAAGAATGAGGGAGGCTGCGTTTTTTTGAGTCTGTGAAATCGTTTAACTCTGAACATTCGCATAATGCCGCTCGTAGTGTAGGCATTCCTTTGGAATTTTCAAATGAAAAAATCCTACGATATATTTTAACCAGCGGCTTAAACAAGAGAGAAGGTTACACTCCACTCATATTAAAAGTAGACACGTACATGAAACGACATTAAGTGACTGTTTAACGCAGGAAATTAATAACCAATCTTTGGTTCGGTTTGGGTGCCAAGCAATGTTTGTTATTTCAAAGAAAATGTAAAGAGTATTACAGAGTATCTTGGCGACCAAATACTATCAATCTCAAGACATATAATATAAAGATCGGTTATTGATTTCGTGCGTAAATGTCACACGTCCGTCTATTTATCCATCTATACTTGAGTTTGTGAGAGTGGAATCAACCGACTGACAGCAGATAGATAAATAAAGACCAAGTTATAAGCTGTATATTAATGAATTGTTAATTTCGATCACAAAAACAAATATACCTAAGTACCGACATAGTAATAAGATCCTAAAATTACAATAGCATATGGGAGGCAACTAAGAACACGTTTGCAAATAACTAATTAAACCTGATTACTCAGTAAACACGACGTGCACAGACAGTAGGGAGTATAACATAACATGGTATAAACGAACTAAGACTGATTTACAAAGCACACAAGTAAATTAAAGCATGCCCCGAATGCTTACTTAGATACGCTACAAAAGTATATTCTTAGAGAGAATTTTAAATACTGCAAAATAACTCATGAATAAACTAACACAGGCGGTGTAAATGTTAAATATCATACTATTTGATAAAGTATGAGTCATGATATTAAAAAGGTGACCTACAGCTACCCTCGTGAACTGGATGAGGAAAGCCGAAAATGGTGCACATTAGGATGTTTTTAATGTAAGGAGTATGTCAAAGGTATGTATTATGTACGGCAGCAGTCGACTGATATAAGTTTCAAATATGTAAGGTCCCCTCTCACAGTGAGGTGGATGAAGGCCTTAGTCCACCGCGCTGGCCTAGTGCGCGTTGAGAACATTAATTTAGAACAAAAATTCATTAATAATAATTAATTCGTAACATATAATTGCTATGCAGTTGTTATCAACCTGCATTAGGCCAGCGTGGTGGACTAAGGCCTACATTTTTCCCATTGCGGAAAGAGAGCCGTCCCAGCATTGATAGGTTCAATTAATTTTAATGCAACTTTAATTTCATCCTCACAGCTATTTGTTACTGCATTATTACTTATTATTATTATTCATTGTCTTCAATTTTAATACGATATTAAAGATTACTATCAGCACGTAATTAATTGCTGCGAATAATGAACGCGTATTCGATATCTTTCCAACATAAAAACCATTAATCGTAATTAAGCAATTTCGCTGAACAATTTTACCAAAAAAGCTTTTGAAGTTTTTAATTTGATAATTTAAAATAATTCATGCTTAATCTGATCCTCGATCCTATTGCGACTATGCCCAGTCGAGCATAGGACAGTGGTCACTGAAGCCCATTTATAAAAGACCTACTTCAGATTCGACCACAACGCTATATAAGTACTACCCTATTATAGCACCGTCAAAATACAATGAATGGATTATATAATTAATCCTTCCAAGCATGAAACGTGTCGTAAAATTATTCGCACCTACTGTAAACGTGGGCTATTAGTATGGCAAGGTTCATACAGATGCTATCTTCTTCCCATACTAATGTCTCACGTTAACTTTAAAATCACGAAAACTTTGACGATAGCGTTCATGCTCGGTACAGTGAAGTTTCAAAGTGGGCGTAAATGAAGTTAAAAATAACATAATATGAATAGATACATAGATGAATAGATACACAGGTGAATACCTAGATACAGAAAATTAAAATTAAATGTAAGCTAATTTAAGGCTTAAAAATATTCGCACTTGTCGGTTTTATTTCCTTCTATATTATATAAGGTAACTTTACATGTTACGGAATTTTATCTTTTGCTTAAATTACGGGAAATCCAAGTTATCTATGACGGAAAGTACCTAGCGACTGACCTTTCCGCACATTTAATTTATAAATTAATAAGAGAAATTTGTAATTGAGTTATGTAAGTTTGATAATAAAACTGGCTTTGCCTCTTATAGGTATACAAATAGACGACCAGTACCTTCCAGGAGTTATTCGTACGGTAAACATCAGTAATTTATATTTCATACATATATCAGTCTGTCTGACATTATTCCATACTAATGGAACACGTTAACATTTGTAACGATAGTGTTCATGCTCAGGGCACAGGGCTCGTGCCCTAAATGCACCACTTAAGTACGCCTACTGACAAATGCCCAAACAGTATTGATAAACTGACAAAATCTAGAACAATGTTACAAGTACCTAGGTCCAGTATTTTTATTAAGCTGACTAATAAAAAATCTATGAAGTAAATATTAACTTTTGCTTAATTTGTTCAATTATAGTCAACTTCCAATAAATTAAGGTTCCGAGGATATTAATTTTGCTTAAAAAAAATGGTTATTAGTATAATTTAATATCGGAAATTGGATTATGGATGATTTGTCTTTCTAATAAATTTATAGAAACCGACTTATTTGCTGATCTAAAGTAAAAGAAGGTATTATTGTAATCTTAAAAACACTTAAGGTAGAAACTTATTTTTAAAATTCTTACATTTTAAACTAATAGCTTCTAAATAAAATTAAAGCAAAATAATAAACGAATAGCTGGGTACTTATGAAACTAGATACTTAAAGATAAACCGTAGAATACGTTTTATGAACGAATCTAAGAATATAAAGAACTTTTCTTTAAAAATATGGAATATCTGTGTTCTTTTGAATCGTAAAATGGATGTCAAAATCGATTACAACATTCACGTTTGTATTATAACTCTTAATTTTAATTGTGTGGAAAATAATGAAATTTAGTTTCTTGATTATTTATGGTGAAAAGTAAGGTCACACCAAAAATTTTTTTGGTCAAGCTTTTAATCAGGTAACTAAACGCGGTTGACCGAACTTTATTTCATAGTTACCTCAGGAACGGAGAACGATTCAAAATACAAGAACGTTTTGCTACATAGTCGATTAAACCTCAAATTTCAAAGAAATAAAACCTTAAATAAAATACACCGAGTGTCGTTCGAACTTGTTTGAAGGAAAATTATATCACAAGAAATAGGTACTTAAGACGGTTCTATTCCGCTATTATAAAAATAAACTCCAAAACAGAAAGTTATTTTATTATAATGTTAAACACGTAGCATAAGTTTCGTTGTTGACTCCCGGCAGAGGCATGCATGGAAAGTTAAATGAAGAAACGCCAGCCATATAGACTCAAGCAAAGAAATTACCAAGTTCTATTGGATGTCTCCATTTAACTTTTAGTTAGATGTATAAAAGTTTTTGGGTTCTTTACTACACGTTTTGGGTTATCCCGAAGTACCACTATACCGTCGCTCGCTTGATCCAACACATACGAGTAGGAGTAAGTTTTTTATTTTTATTATATGTTGGATTCAGGTTAGGGAGGTATGCCGGATATACTTTATTTGAGACAACGTGGATTCCACGTGGATGGAGTAGCATTTACCGCCAATTATGTAACCTTGCCAACCTCGCCAATTATGTAAAATTAAATATCACCTGCTGTTACGGTGAAGGAAAACATCGTGAGGAAACCTGCATGCCTGAGAGTTCAAAATTTTTTTCTCAAAGGCATGTGAAGTCCACCAACCCGCATTAGGCCAGCGTGGTGGACTAAGGCCTACATCCGACACATTGTGAGAGGAGACCCGACCTGTAGTGGGTCATTAATGGGTTACTGACTGATGTCACCTTGAGGAAACGAACTCTGTATTCCCGTGCGCCTCTATTTGTCGGCCACATGAACGGAAATAGGACCAGAAGGAGGGGATTAGATACCAATAAAGTAGTAAACCTGTGCATAATTGTACTAAAATAGATCAAACTGGAAGATTCTTGGTGGTAAGTTGGTAACGATCTTACAACCCAGATGTGGGGCAACGAAGACTTCAGCACTTCAGCATGTAGGTTTCCTTTTGGAGGTTTCCTTATTTCGTAATATTTAAGTTTATAACTTTTAAGAAAAACATTGGCGCATGCCATTGGGATTCTTAAATCTAACCCGATCCCGTCAAGTGAGAAGTAGTCAGTCAATGGGCTTAAAGCACTTGCTTTAACCATTCTATAGCTCTCACTTATTATTTTAAGGAGTAAACTTACATACTGATGTTGAGCGTTGATGTCCCTCTTGAAAAGAAACCTCAGAAGCTTCGGCGCGGTCACCGCCTGGTAGTCTTGGACCAGAATGTGGATGCAGTACAGGACTCCTATGAGCAGTGCCAGCAGGATTATCAGCCTGAAATTTATTTGAATTTGGGTTCAATACATGGTTAATGAGAAAGGAAAAATAACAAGATTTTCATATAACTTGGAGTTATATAAAAACTTTTTCATGACTGAGTTTTCATGAAGTTTGGATTTTATTGATGAAAGAAAGTTAATGTAACAGTAGTAATATTTTGGTGATGCAGCTTTTATGCCCCATTGTTTGGCATGCCCCCAGAACAAGAAGAGATGGATCTTCGTTTTCAAGCTATCCATTTGACGATCCAATCAAGTGGCGCCAGTGCGCGCAAGGCCTTGTGTTCGATTCCCAACCGAGCAGAGATTTGTATGATGTATTTGAATTTCTGTTTCTGGTCTGGGTGTGTTGTGTTCTTGTCTTGTGTGTGTCCATGACGTCCACAACACAGGGGATCCTAGTGTGGGGCTATGAGGGTGAAGCGTTATTTATTTATTTATTTAGGGCCACCGACACTGTTATCTTATCGATCCCGGTTGTTATCGACGTACTCGTAACGTTTTGTTCGCTATTAGCGATCACCTGTCCAGTTACTGACCACCACCAAAACGCACGGCACGCTTGGTTCTCATATTGTTGGGATAACTTACGTTATCTAGTAAGACCTATATCTCTGGTAAACCATTTTTTAGGATTAAACGAAAGCTAGTCAAGTACTCAGCACGACAATCGCAAAAGCCGATGTCGAGAGCAAAATACAGTAAAATTATTTTCTTTACGCTGGCTTCGCAATATTAGAGATTTTTAATAAAAAGTTAGAGGAGCTTTATAAATAGAGATTGGAAATCTTTCTATAACAGAAAGTGCTGAATACAACTTGAATTTTAAAGAACAATTGGTTAAAAAACCGTAAGATTTTAATTGAGTATCGATTCGAAGATCTCCCTAGCGTGTAACTGTTTCATTTCACTAAGGCGCTTCTCGATTGTGAAAAAAGTTGAATAAAGTTCTGGCTGGACCTTCGCTTAGTAGCCATTAGCATTTTGGTTCATTACGGCTAATTTCCAGGTCAGTAAAAAGACATTTTATAGCCCAGTTCTTTTAAAAGTTTTTTGATTTTTTGAGCCTGAGAAAGAATGATTTTACTTTTTGCCGATCAACACAGTTTGCAGCCGCTTTATTGTGCTTTTAAGTTTAAATAGAATTTAAACTTAAATATCTGAATTTATGTAATCCTTCTGCCCTAATATTTGTTAATTCCCACTTCGTTGTAGTAACAATAAATAAATACAAAAATATAAATAGATAAAAGTAGGTCATATAAGGCAAAAAATTCCCATTATAGATATCACTATCATTATTTATAGATATCACTATCGTTTCATTTATTCAATAAATCGACATCTGCGATATTGAGCATTTTAACTAAGTTTTTGACGAAATTTTTATGGTAACAAAAATAATAATTATAATGTACCTATAGTTATTATAGAATCTAAATAAGAAAACAGACTCTATTTTAAGCAGAAGATATAGTAGTAGGTACACGGGGGTTAAATACACGTGTCTATTGGATAAACTTTTCCAATAAACTAATTATTCCAATTTGGAACATTTTCCGTTACGTTCAAAAGCATAAACTTTCATAATGATTTTATTAAATAACTATACTAACTTACTTGAAGTTGATAAGTTACCTACATCTCAGGCAAAATAAAATACATATTCCTAAATAGTTGTAATTGCTCAACAACTTGGGGAGTAATTAGATTTGTTAGTCAAAATGCAAACTTTAACCAATAGATGGTAAAATCATAACAGCCCCGCCCGGGGTTATTTACCGCCAGCTTGTAACACGTCATGAAGCTTCGTATGTTCTTCGTATTGAGTGATTCAGTAGGTGTGGTTACCGGAGATACTTCATTTAGATCACCACTATTTATGGGTTGCAACTTAACACCAGAAGACCTGAATACTCAAGTAGGTACCTAAATAGATTGAGTAACAAAGGAGCAAGTAGGCCACCTCACGATAAGTGGTCACTGCAGCCCACGGACATATCCAACCTCAATGAGAAAATAAATCCTATCTGAGGTTGTACGCAGGTGCTTTGTTACTCATGAGTCTCTCTCGTGTGTCTCTCAGTGTCATTTCTCCCCAGCCGAAACACTAGTCGTAATGAAAATGCTGCCTTACAACGGGTTAAGAGTTGGCAGTAAGGTAACTCCCAGACCCGTATTTGTTTAAAATTTATAAATGCTGATTTAAAAAAGTTATAATATTAAAATCTAGTTATCACATCGTTCGCAGGACTAACAATCGATCGGGAAGAAAGGTCCTCGAATGGCGACCACGTATTGGCAAAAGGAGGACAGGCCGCCCTCCTATCAAGACAGATGACCTGCAGTCGGCAGCAGGAAACCGTTGGATTCAGAGGGCCCAGGACCGGGTGGAGTGGCGTCGATCAGGGGAGGTCCATGTCCAGCAGTGGACTACCAAGGGCTGAAAGGAAGGAGGGAAGGAATTTTGAAATTAATTTATTACTTTGCAGCTATCGATAAATTTTTGCGAGAAAATGTATTTCAAATGCTTGAAAGGGATACGCAAGGCTTGAGTTTATTGGATAAACTTTTGTAATAATGTGCAAATATGAAACATTTTCCGCTACGGACTAAAGCAAAAGTACCTACATTGAGAACTATATTTAACAAAATATAATCAAGAACTAAGTCAAAGTTTACACTTGAATTATATTTTAATAAAATGAAGATACCAACGTAAGAGTTTGTCCTAATAGTTCCAATTGTCGATCTGTAACACATTTAATGACCCACTGCAGGATCGGGTATAACTTACGTAAAAGACAATGACAAGAATGTAGGCCTCAGTCCATCACGCGGACCTAATGTAGGTTAGTGGACTTCACGTGCCTTTTAAATGCTTCACACTCAGTGCCCCACACTGTCACAAGACACCACAGGGATACACATAAGATCATACAACCAGACCAGAAACAAAATTCAAATTCAATCATTCAAGTCACTGCTCTGCTGGGAATCGAACCCTCCGCACAGCGTACGGGTGACTTAACCATTGCGCCACTTGGGTCGTCAGAGAACATTTTTTGTGAACTCTTAGCCATGATGCATCTTGTTCACCATTGCAGAAAGTGATTTTTAAAACGTGAAAGAAGTGAAATTTTAAAACGTGTACAATAATTGTACATGAACTTTTTAATACGAAATATGTAAGTAGAGTTAAATGCCGACCTAAACCACTGGGCTATCATCGCTTAAAATTCTGTAATCCATAAGTTTACTTATCCAGAGTTTCCTATTTTTCTTAACAACAGATCCAACTATTTCATTAAGTTAGTCGTATATCGTCTTCCGTATACTTTATTATAGAGACAGGATTTTGAATATCTTATTCAAAGTAAGCTTTGAATAAGGCGATCAGATTCCACGCGAATTTTCCCAAAGATTTTCACTTCACTGCGGCGAAAAATAACGCCTTAATAAAAAGTTCCTCTCGGGAATTTCAACAAGAATTTTATATTAAGATTGTATCTTAATCGACATTTTTACTTATACCCGATTAGCTTTCCTGATTTTGCTCAAGGTTTACACAACGTCCAATGGTTAGTAGGCTACAATCTAAATATAAAAGTTTTTTTAAACGAAACATTTAGATATGTTTTGTTTTTTTTACAGAAAACAAAAATTGGTTGCCTCTTTTGGCAGTCTATTTTTCGGGGGGAAAATCTACCCGCCAAAGTGCCCACCTTAAAGGGATGGATGTCGGATATCGTTAAGAGTGATGCGTGACACATATTATGCTAGATATTTAATATTTATTTTTATAGTAATTGAGTAGCAGAAGGGCCACCACGTTAAGTGGTTACTGCAGCAGTGGTTACTGTTACTGTTACGCCCGCATTTAACCTCAAAAAGAGAAAAAGATCCTATCTAAGGCTATATGCAGGTGCTTTGTTACTCATGAGGACTAAGGTATTGGCCTCAAATAAAGTATCCTCGGCAACCATACCTCCCCAGCCGAAACACAAGACATGAAAAAAATTATGTAAGTACGTATATTTAAGGGTAATTTAATATTTTTATGCTTATAACTATCTATATCTAAACTCATAACGACTTCAGCTATGATTTACTCTAAATTACCTCATATTCTATTCCTGAGGCAGTTACTTGGACTGACAAAGTGTCTTAAAAGTTCTGCATACCGAAGTTTGACCGCGAACAGTAAGCTTTAGTACCTTTGAATTGATATGAAAATTAGTACGCTTAAGTGTAAAGGGTTAATGTTAAGAAACAGATATAATTAAGAAGATGAAAATAAAAAATAATAAGCTAATTATATCTTGATTTGAAATTTCAAGAGCTATAGAATTTATTTCATATGTCGAGAATGTCGATCACTTGGGTAGTTTTACACTCCAGTAAACATTTTGAATCTTAACGCAAATGTAAATAAAAAAAAAACAAGAAAACCTTACTTAATTCCCATCACTGGCGACTTAAAGACACTAACTTTGGCAACACTGACTACCGACTAAATTTGAAATTCGAATTTGTTCTGCATATCCTCACCGTGTTCGGTAGTTTATTACGCGGCCAAGTACAAAATGTATTTAGATTGTGTTTAATTAAAGGCGTCTGCATTATTCTCAAACGGAGCGTGTAATGTAGCTGTTTGTGGGAGGAAAGTAGCTCCGCGTACAACGGGTTTGTTGTTTCATTTCCGGTATAGATTATGTATGGGCAGAGAGTGCCAGCGCGACATAAAGTGATGTTTTTATGGAATAAGGAGTAAAGGTATTCTTAGGGAGTTTTAGCTTCGCAATTGCAAAGTGTAACCTGTTCATAAATTATATTTTTTATTCCTGTTTTTAAAAGTCAATAAGTGGCAAGCGGGCACGTAGGCCACCTGATGTTATATACTTAAGTAATTATTGTAATCCATTGAGGTCTTGTCTGAGGTCTTATAGAATGCATTGCTATTTATAAGGTCTAATATATTGTTGTCTCAAATAAAGTATCTAGATCTCTCTAACCAAAACACAGGACATGTGAATATGGTTCACGGCGGGATATGGGTTTGGCGGAAGATACCCGGGTGAGATGATGGCTCTTCGACCATCTACTTATTAACTTGATGTTTTAAAACTGAAATCTCTCGCGTTATGGCAAAATTTAAATTTTAGTACTACACCATTTTTTTAAATTTACTTATGTATGAGCTGAGAATGATTGCGAGGCATAAAACGATATTTTTATAGGATCACTCCATATTCTAAGCTACAAATTGCAATGTGTTCATAAAATCTCGTTTTTATGCGATGTTATCAAGGAAGAAATCTTAAAAAAATTGTGAGAAATTTCCTCTTAGACTATGCGTTACCTAAAATTATATTATAATAGAGAAGAGACATCATATTTAATTTTATCACCTATAATTTATAGTACCTACATCATGACATTTTTATAAATCAAAGAAGTCCTAAACTACAATTTTTGGGAAATGATTAATTAATCATCTAATTTGTTAAGGTAGGGTTTCCCTAGCAGTACATTGCAGTCATTGTCTCGTCTTGGCGAGACTACCATGTGTCCCTATATAGGTACGAATATGAAAGACTTTTTCCGACTTCGTCCACGGGGGCCTAAGAATATGACCCAGAGTGAACCCAAAAAGTATTCTATATGTTAATCCAGGTTATAATCTATCTGTGTACCAAATTTCATTCAAACAAACATCCATCCATCCATCTTTACAAACTTTCGCATTTATAATACTTAGTAGTAGTAGAATAGAGTAGAATAGTAAATGACTGTTGCGTTGATGTTCTTTGACAATCCTTAGATTCTCAAAGAGGGATAGTTGCGTAAGCCGAGTTACCTACCCGTAGCTTATCTCATATAGAGATGTGCAATTTGCGTGCAGTGACATACTCGCAACGAAAATAACGCTAATGTTCCTACCCTACCTGTTTGAACAGGTGTAATAATGCTTGTAATAATAATAAATTATAACAAGTATGTTACGTTATACGGCTGGTTGCAGCTCTTATAATGTCATTCTGTTGAGTATAGGTCTCTTTCGACGACAGGGAGAGGCTTACTACTATACTCTACTCTACTATACTCCACCACGCTGCTCCAACGGGGATTGTTAGTAATTAGGATTAGAGGCCAGTTGCCATTCCGAGATCTTTGAAACCGCTCATATGAGTGCTACCTATCCTTACCAACGCGTACCCATCCAAGTATTGAACGCTCCCAAATGTCTTACTTTTCCGATGACCGCGACAAAATTTTGTGTCTACAATTTAACCAAACCTTCTAAATAAGTAGGTGGATTATGCCAGAAAATTTGCAGACAAAGATTGAAAGAGTATAAGAAAATGACGACAGAAGTAAGCAATCTGCCATGAAGTAAGTGAGTTTTTGTGTTTCATCTGTGAAAGAGAATGTTAAACAACATCTGGCGCAACCATTGGGCCTCATCGAATCCCTTTGATGGGATTGGAAAAAGAGTGACACATATTAGTCTTTGCCCGTACCTCCACCAATTTGCTACAGAAAACATAGTCCAGTGCATGTCATACAGAAAACAACATAGTCAATATAAACCTTTTCAAATTCTTTCCAGATTCACCATTTCAAATCCACCAAATTCATTATAATAATATTGTGACTCTGGGTAGGTAGGTAATGTATATGTATAGTCCATTTTTATTCTCTTGTCATATTAAATTTGGTAAACAATCTTAGCACGTCTTTTTATTTTAATTTGCGATTAAAAATAATGCAGACACAAAATTATAAAAATTTAAAAACAAATGATCGTTTAATACAGAAACAGATTTCTAGAAGCTATAATTTTTTTTAAAGCAATTTTAAACTTTTTTTCAATAAAAAGTACTGCCAAGATTGTTTACCAAATAAGACAAGAGAATAAAAATGAACTGTAGGTAATAATAATCTCGGCCCCCAGGCCTCCAAGAGGAAAATCCAGTAGTAGATAAACAGAGCAATATCCATGTAACATTGTTTCATATTTGAGCTAGAAAAATGCGCCCATAAAATTTTGTTGACAAAGTTTAGAACTGCGCTTCGCTACAATGTATGTTTCGATCTCGAGAAGAAACGATCGTATCGCCGTAAATAAAAATGGCAGAACTTAGGCAAAGGGGTAGGAAAGTGTGTTAGACTGTACCTCCAGTCTGGATAAGAATTTTTAAGTAAAGTTCGATTTTTAAATCGTCTTATTTGGTTAACAATCTTTGCATTTATTACCTTACTTGCGAATTAAAAATAAAGCTGTAAAATCCAGTTGGCATTCAATGCTAAAACAAATTTCTAGTACTTAACTGTAATTATTTTTTAAGCTAATTGCTTAACTCTTTCGATAAAATATTGTGCCAAGATTGTTTACGAAATAAGGTGGTCTGTAAAAATGGTCTGTAGAGCGATTGCACCAGGGGAGGTATTTTACTACATGGTGTGTGTATTGAAATAACAAGTGAGTCCATGTAGTCGTTCACGCAGTATTGCTACTTCTGAGCTATAAAAAAGCTAATGTACTTCACATAACCTAATCTCTTCATTCGATGAGCGGGATGAGAGTGATAGCCCAGTGAAAACATCGTGAGGAAACCTGCATGCTTGAGAGTTCAAAAAAAAGTTCTCAAAGGCATGTGAAGTCCACCAACCCGCAGTAGGCCAGCGTGGTGGACTAAGGCCTACATCCCTCTCATTGTGAGAGGAGACCCGACCCGGTAGTGGGTCATTAGTGGGTTACTGGTATGACTGGCTTTTCATTCGAAGCACTTCATAAGCACTTCACTTCAATATATAACCAAACGCCCAACCACCAACACGACAAAATTTTAACACAGAGCTCTGCTTGGAGTTGTCGTTATTGAAATACGCACTGACATGCAACAAATGTACGCAATGACGTTTTCTTAAGACCAAGTTTTGCGAGCGACATGGAAATTAGGGCAAAGAGTAAGAATTATGATACAACTTTAATAATAATTAAACATAAGAATGTAATTTTGTTTTATGACTGTAGAATTCACCTTAATACAAAACAAAAGAACGCCGATTTCTATAATCAATTTCTTACTAATAATTAATAAGATTCTCTCTCACTCTGAAATTTTTCTTGATTGAAAACTCGTTAAGTTGTCATTTTCAGCGCCAACTTCCGTTTCTTCCGTGGCTTTATGTCTGTACCATTTACTTAGAAGTTGGTTGTTAAGTACAAACTATTATTATATTCCGCAATAATCTCGAACCTACCCATTACCAAGTTATTTCTCTGATAAAAAAATCTATGAGTGTTCGAATACATGCTGACTTGAGTTTCTAATACCTATTTACTTAGGTAACTTGTCAACTGTGTTAGAGTGGTGTCTCTTTTAATAATAATCTTCTAACAGTTAGCCCACTGTAATAAGTAGTTACATAAATATAATTTCAAATATAACGACCGAAACACAAGAGTCGGACAAAGAAAGTATTTAAAATTTAAGAAAATTGGCGGCTTAACTTGTATTGAAAGATATAAAATGGTAATACACGCCATCTTTTGTATATTAGACGTAACACATTCAAACTCGTATTCATAAAAAGTTTATGCATTATAACAGAGATGGCGCTATTTTTCATTTACTAATCAAAAGATAAAAATATAAAATAAATATTTTTATTATTGAAAATATCGAACAGTCTAACAATAATTATTTTATTATTATTTTAAAGATCGAACTATTTTTATTTACAAAATAAAGTAATGATAACCAATTAGTTTGTTAAGGTGTAAATACTAGTAAAAACGCCATCTGTATCATTAGTCAAGAAGAAAAAGAAAGCTAACTTTCTCTTTGAATAAATATTTCACCATAACTTGCACAGATGGCGCTACTGGTTAAGTGTTTGATGTTTTGTTAATGTAGGTATACTTAACTTTAATAACTAACTATTAAAATAATTGAATTGTTACCACGATAACACTGAGCCATTGTGATTAAGTACCTAAAATGTCAATATTAATCAATATATTCTGAAGTAATAAATATCTAGTCTTTCGTCCAGCAGTTTAATGCATGCCGAACGGTGAAAATATATTCGTCCTGTACCAAAGAATTAGCATTTATTCTTATTACCATCACGTACATTATCTAATGAAATAATTAGCTTCTGCTCGTATCTTTCGTGAACTTTAAGATAAGAACCGGAAAGAAATAAAATCAATCAATCTTAAAAACTAACTCTCTGCCAGTCCCATACATAACATTCTTTTATTAATTTTGCATGAATCCATCCATCTAACCATCCTATGCATGTACCTACCTAAGTATTATTTAGACATCCATTCTTACAAACTTTTACCTTTATAATATTCGTGGGAAAGATAAGTCAACTCTTAGCATTGTAGCAAAAACTAATTCTTTTGCTATTTCATTCATGTAATCAGTGGATTATTCCAGACGACAATTAAGGCGGAGAATTGTCGTACCTACTACAACAAAAGTTTCAAGTTCCTTACCCCTGGGGCAATTTAGATCAAATCAAATTAATGGGTTTGCCCTTGGTAGATATTCGATATCTTTTAACATTTTAATTGGAGGTCATTACTCTGTAACGCACTCTTTTTGGATAGATTAAAGTGCGACCTGCTTTCACACAGGAAAGGGAGAGCTAAATTCCATTTAATATGCACATGACATGAGTTAAGAACTTAAGGTAACAGTCGGGGAACCTTTCTTCCTTACTTCCTTTCAGCCCTTGTAAGTCCATTGCTGGACATGAACTAATCGACGCCACTCTACCTAATTTCTGTATCTGTCACGTAGAGATATACCGAGTATCTGTAGCTCTCTCCAGCGCCTTTCTTAGGAACTTAATATTTTTGTTGCAAAGTTGTGAAGTGCCTCACGTCATGATCCCGTTAAATCGATTTTTATAATGCTCCGGGATTAACGTAAACACATACCTAAGTTGCCTAAGTACAAATGGCTCAATTCTGTAAGGTTCGCGGAATGACGTAAAAATACCCACAATCCCAACATGACCACTATCAGATAAACATTATAGGACTTTAGCTGACTGGGAAATAAAGAGTCAATCTATACATACATAATTATGATAAAATTGTTAAACTACAAGTTCTGTTAAAGTAATGTTTTTGAGTGAAATTCAATGTTTTCAAGTCAAGAAACGCTTCTAATCCCAAAAATATACGTTTTAAAATATTTGTCTGTTTGTCTGAAAAGGTTTATTTTTTTAAATTGTTAATTCTGCTAGCTCCATCTGGTGAATCTAGCTAGCAGCTCACTTAAGTGCTAATCGAGCTAGCAGCTTACTTTAGTGCTACCAAGCACTTAAGTAAGCTGTTCATAGTAAACTACACTAAACGTGAACAGAGTTACGGGCACAACTCGTTCTACATAAATTCGTAGCATAAAATCTGTAGGGGCAAAGTGTACTTAAACAAGCTTTGTACGTTAATGGCGGCGCACGCAACGCTGATCGCTCTTAATCTGTAATTTGTTTCCGTAATGGCCGAAACGGGATGAATGCGTGCCGCCGACCACTAATAAACATGTTTGATTACGTAAACTGAGTAAGGTGTTGATTATTAATGCAACAAGTTAATATTTTTCTGTATCTAGGGAGTCGGATGTCGTAGAATGATATAGTTTCCATCCCATCCCATCCATGTGGAGTTCCGCATTCTGCAAAACGATTTTCATAAAATTTGTCAAAAAATTTGCTTCAAAAACTCTTACACTAAAAGTTTGAAGAAGGTAAATACAAAGTCATTACAGGTAGGGGACGAAGCGCAGAAGAAACTAATGTTCGCGCTGGTCAATCGGAAAATGGTCCGTGTCCCAAAACCCTTTAGTTCCAAAGTCCCATGAAATCGCCCCTTTCAGGCCACAGATGGCGTTTAAATCTCGAAAACAATCGTTAAGACGGACGGATTAATGATAGGGTCCCAACTTTGAAGCGGCCTGTCCTTGGCGCTACCCAATTGTTAACTCTTCTAGGCTTACTTTCGATATGAAATGGCTTATAGCCTACATTGTAATAGATGTACAGTAGATATTTCTATATAGCGATAAGTCTGCTTTTTGTGTAAAATCTGTGGATCGACACTCTCGACTAATTTCAAAGCGACCAGACGATGTAATCCATTCGGCCATTTTTGGAAACATTTTCTTATCTGCGGTCGTATGTAAATTAGGTATATTCGGTCGAGTGCATTGCTATTTATAAAGTGGGAGATTGTTTAGTTAAATAAAGTATCTTCGGCATTACCAACTAAAATACAAGACACGGAGATCATGCTACGTCGCGTCGGCGATAAAATCGTCTTTCAATAGCAGACTGTATAAAAGATAGACGGTATAGAAAATAGGCCGTATAGAAGCTGGGCTTATGAATGACCTCGCGGTCGTCATACACTAGTTGTATCTAGGAGCTGACTTGTGCTAATGATATAATAAAAGAAATGTAATAAATAAGCATAGATAATAATTCATAGGACTTGTCTCAAAATGTCTTGGAGTTCACTAAAGTAAACTAAATCACTAAACTTCGGATGCGAAGTACGAATTGCAGAGGAATAAAACTAAATCGAAAAGCACATTTGGAAAGTTTGTAGAAGTAACTAACTTAGTTTTATTTTACTGACGTAAAAGCCAGTATCAACCTAGTTCTATTAGAAACTAAACATTTCAATTGCATTAAATTATATATCTACTACTGATCATTAAATGGTTTTGTTTGGTAAATGAGTCAGATATGGACATCTGAAACGCAAGAACTCCTACGCCCAATTTCAAATATATATAGGTATTATAGTATACACTATTATAGTATACACTACTATAGAACCAAAAAAACCTAAATGTCTATTTTACAGACTGAAAATATACCTTCATAAGCATTTAACACACATCAGATTTGTAAAAGGACTAACCTTATTATTTCATATCAGTGCTTGATACGTTTATTCAGCCCATCAGAGCAAGAAAATTACCCTCACCTCTGACAACCTACTACCTAATACCTAGCCAACCATAACTAGAGACATGAATGTGGTACGCCACGAGCGAGGGGCTGTAAAGGTGATGAAAAGGTGTTGTGAAACGCACATAATTTGAAAAGCAATTGATGATTTGATCCATGTACTGGGACTTAACCGGACCTTTCAATCAAGAGGTCGACTTCTTAGCCGTTGGGTTAAAAATACATCTAAATATTCAGGTTTCAAATACATTTTATAGTCCAGATACTTTAGTACAATCTTGGAGAAACAAGATAGGTACGAGTAACCTCCAGCGGTCTCTGAATTCCATTTCTAAAGCGAACTATTGCAAAGAGAGGATGGAGTGGCCTGACTCTGTCGATAAGGCGAGTTCAATTTTATTACACAAACTAGAGAATACTTGGACAAGTTAGAACAGCGCAAGCATGAGCAACATCGAAAGAGATATCGTTTTGAAACGTGAATATCAACCGATTCTGAACTCGAACATTCGGAAAGTGGTGGACTGCACAATTTTTTTCTTCTTTAAGCATTCCAATCTCTTATATTTAACGTTAAACTTGAATATTAGGAAAAGAACGGTATATTAAATATTTGTTTTCAAATGTTAGCACTGCAATTAGATTCAAATAATAAAAGGATTGCGCGAAATCTCAAGAAGTACTAGGTGACCTACGCGCTGCGAAATTTTTGTTACTGCTACTCTAAACCATAAGCTAAAAGTTATTCTGAGAATGTAAGCCTAATCAAAGCCTCCCTGCGACCATCAACGTATAAATTCTTCTTCGTCGACGTCGTTGTCGTCTGACATAATATATTATTATGTACTTTTATGACTGAAGCTAAAAAAAATCGTAAAAATGCTAAGTTTGTATTCCTATGCTAGGAGATTTGCGATTACGATTTATCATGCTTGTCCACCAGAATCAGATGAGCCTAGGGTAAGTTGGAGGTCGCAACAAGTTGGATTGTGTGCCAAGTTCCTCAATGCTAATATAGTAGAACCAGCAACGTGCAAGTTTAGCAACAAATTGCGGCGCATGCCAATATTTCAATGTCAATTGCATTTTAAACCTTGTTCTTCGTACTATAAACTTTTCTATTTTAAGCTTCCTCCTTAGTACAATGTTTTCTATCAACTTAAGCACTTTTTGGGATGGGTAAAAAATGTTAAACTCGCGTCAAGTCATGTGACCCTGATCGAAAATGCGTAAGACGGAGGGAGAGTGTTTTTTGTGATTAGCGCCATCTAGTAAAAAGTGCAGAAACGATTACATGACGTTCGTGAAAGAGGGAAGGAATAGATTGCTGCTATACGAGAAGAAGGTGTTTTTTCCTTAATCCTAAATTCCTAATGCATAACATTCAAGTTTTGAATTCTGCCGGCACTCCCGGAGTGCAAACCGTTTTTTTTATTGTAATTAGTTTAGTACCTAGTATTTTATAGTATAAGTAATGATGATAAGTGGTCCCTGCAGCCAATGGACTCCCGCATCTAACCTCAAATTGAGAAAAAAAAAACAGTAAAATTTGTATTTTTTTGCTTTTTTAATTCAAGTTTACAGTAGTTTATTAAGAGGAACCTCTGGGTTCCTAGAAGTAAGAAGAGAAATTTTGAACTATGACTTCTAGTAAATTAATTAATTAGACGCGCTATTCGGTAGCAAAACTTTGTACGTGGTAGCTTACAGTTCATAGCAGTTTTGAGGAAGTTTTGCATGTTGAGGTGCTCCTCAGCTGAGGAGTAAGCATAGAGTAGGTACTTCTGGACGGATTAGAGAAACGGGCTAGTGAACGACGTATTGAATATTCTAGACCATAGAGCACACGACAAAGAATAACAATAATAACGATAATCTCCATTCAATCCTGCATCTTTTTAAACCAACAATTTCCCGCTTTTTGTTCAAGTGATCAGTCGACTTGGTTGGAGAGCGGCTTTCCAGAATTACCTTAATACTAACAATACAATGCAATAGGTAACGTAAAACACTTGAACATAAAATACGATTAAACCACTGCGGCATTTCCTTTGAAAACGATGCTTGATTAAGAAATGAGGGTGTAATAACTTGAAGCACAAAGGCTGGTTGCGTCTTGGAAATTATATTTTCTTCTGAACTTTAAATTCATGTCTGTGATTTTATGATTTTCTGCAGCTTAATAGCTAATAGCTATAATATTACACAACACAAGCTCAAATGTAACTTTTCAATGAGAAAAGTTGTAGAAAAACATAATTTTGAGGATTCACATTAGTAGTAGATGCATTATTCTTATATAAAGTTTTGAATAGGCCTATAATGTAAATAGCTATATTAAATAAGCGAGCCGTCGCGGCTTCGCACAGTGAAACTTACCTCAACTTATTTATATTTATTGTAAGCAAAATAAAAACAAACATAAAAAACAACAATACAAAAACATTGACTTCAAATTACTAACACAAACTTATAAAATAATAATTGATACTTAATTATTATTGTTACATTTATAATGTTTCAAAAACTTAAGTAATTTTTTAGCTTTAGTTATTATCGACATCGCAAATAATAAAAGGGGTAAAAGAACAGTCTGGAAGAACTCTATTAATGTTAATTATTCCAGAAGAGACAGAAAGGTGAGGAGTATTGTTAATTCAAGACAAGGAATTTCTGAGCAAATCGGAGGAATAATGGCTTTTAAGTGCTAGGTGAGAAGTCTTTCAAGTTTTTGTTTAATCGTTAGTCTGCTTTTGTTCCTTTTGTAATTTCAACATTAAAAGTCGTAATAAACGTACTTATGATAACGTGGGTTATTTAAGTAAGATAAGGTAATTTAAATGCTTTTTTCACTGTAAAAGCTGAATTATAGGCTTTTGTATAAAAAACATTCAATGTGACCTCACAACTGTTTTGGCTAGATAAAACTAAAAATGATACTGTGTTTTTCAGTTTCAATTTGTTAATTTTATTAAAAAACATGTTTGAATCAAAATCGCTTACCATCTGTTCATATGCGTTAGGTAAGTGTAGATACATACTCGTATTTGTCAACCCTACCCTACCTGTATGCTGTGGAATGATTTACAAGCTGTTTTCCCACAAGATTATGACTTGGAGTCTTTCAAGAAGCGAGTCTATCTTATCTTCTTTGCTGCCACCACTTACTACGACTGCTGTGATCATGAAAACTATTGTTAAATATTCATTATAGTTAACGTGCTCGTTTGCCCGCCATTTGGCATAAAATCTCATTAAAAAGCGAGTATAGCCCGTATTTATACTTCTAATATATTAGTGTAGCAAATAAGCATAACAAAAAGTAATTTTCAGTTGAACAACGAACATTCCATACGACACAACTTGTCGAATACGGATTAGTGTTAGCCAACATTGAGTGTTTGCTAACACAGTTAGAGCCACGAGTTCTGGAACTGCATGAACTTGTACATACTTGTGACGCAAATAATGTTCAGAATACACGCGAATAACAGGCAGACTAACAAGCACTCTAGTTGCTTTAGGTATTGCTCATTGCATTAGAGTTCCATATCTGTCTGAAGCGCGCATAGCCCCCTCCTCAAAAATCAAAAAAATCAAATGGGTTAGTTATTGGTTTTACAGGGCATTTTGATCAATCCATATTCACCTTTTCAGGAATGAAAATTAAAGTTAAGGAACTTCGGGCGCGGTCAGCCCCTGAATGGGTGACTGCTAGCGGTCCGAGAGCACGTTAAGCCGTCGCTCCCAGTTGTTATCGATTCGATAGCAGTCGTTAAACCCTGTCGGCGGCCCTAAAGGCGCTTTGAAAAAATCCGACACGGGTTGACCACAAGCCTGTATCTCCAGACCTCCCCGTATTGTGGAGAGAGACCCTTGCCCAACAGTGGGCCATAAAAGGGTTGCAGCCATGCTGTCTGTAAATAACTACAGTGCGTGGCAAAAGATTTAATAAATTGATCGCGGAAGTGCAGCTTAAATCGATATTAAGATCAGAAAATCATTCCTTAGAACCTTTGGCCTTGTATTGTTTATAGTTGAATAGGATTGCCCTCAGTGCAGTGCAGTGAAGTGACATAGCCACATAATTGTATCTACCGTTATAATAATAGGACTGTTTCCCGGCTATACTTAACAAAATTCCCAAACGTCCATCTTCAAATGTAGAAAAAAACCCTAAATAAGGTTGTATGCAGCTTTGCTACTTATGAGGTATCCCAAGCAAACATACGAGTAAAATATCCCAAGTGAATGAAATGAATAAATAAAAGTATCACAAGCAATCATTACGACGCGTTTAGAGGCTGGCGGTAAAGTGCTTACCCGGTCGAGCTACTAACTAGGGTTCTAACACCTAAAAAGCCTACTTATACTTACTTATACTTATACACCTGTTATTATTTTTCAATAAAATACTTACATGATATTAAGTGTAGTGAAAAAATCTAATAAAATATTTTTTGTTATTATGCTTTAGCTCTTCTGAAAATTGCGCATTTTTGCATTGTTACCTACCTACATCCGAAGAGAACACCGAACGGAACTAAAACCGAGTTGATGCCCTTCCAAAACAATTAATATGATTTATGATGGAAATAATAACCCTTGGAGCTATTCACCAGAATTTTTGCGTAAGCAATCCGACCTTTATAATAAAATTTGATATATTTTGCTTTGAATTCCGCAGAGGAAGGAGGGTCGAGCTGTAATATTGTTAAAGGGGCGACGTCACACGACGTCCTACTATTGTATTACGCTCTACAGAATATGATCAAAAACTGCGACAACAATAGTTATATTGCTGGTGGATGGTATGATCGCCTGAGGGCTGATCGGCTTCTGTAATTTAAAAAATTTATGCTAGTCGTATCAATTTAATCTACTTGTTATTGAAATAAACTAGTGATAAAAAAATCAAACGGGTGACTAAAAAATATGTGCTGGCATTGTAGACTTGGAAAACTATAGATCACGATTCTCTATCAATTAGAGATAAAAAAATACTTTTTATACCAAGAGAAAAAGCTTGTAAGCCATAGATAAAATATAAAATAGTTTCTAGAGTAGGGAAACTATTAGCCTAGAAGAAGAGATTGTTTCTTCTTCTCGAAGTTGTCGATAGAGTAAGAAAAAAATTAATTTGGCCTAGAAGATTGAATTTATGTCTATAATATTATTATGTATTTATTCTACGTAATATATTTTATTGGTGGTATAGTTATTGTAACTATATTATAATTAAATCCATCATTTTTTTTTTACTAAATTTACATTTCACGAATTGTTTCTTCTGTTAATTGGAAATCTTCTTCCACTGAAAAAACGCGTCTAAAGTTTGTCAACTCTTATACATCATACCTCTTTATTGCTAGCCCCCTCACATGGAAGAAAAATAAAACTTACCTCGTATAATGGCCCTCACCGCCATCCAAGTTTTTTGAGCCATTTATAACATGTTCACTATAATAGCTACCGTAGAATTTCCGTAATTAGCCATGTCTCTCATCACGTAAGGTCTGCTGCCCACTAGGAAAAAATTGCTAGAAAAATGAAGTTATTAAAGACTTGCGCCACCGCAAAGGATTTTATGAGTAACAGATTTTCTGATTAAGGATTTAATGAAGCAAATTTTTTGTATAAACTATCTATTTTTAGAGTAATCTTTGAAAATAAATAAGCTTCTAAATACTTAAGTAGCTAAGTTTTTTTTTGCTTAACTTTTGTTACGCAAATTCGCATATACATGTATATATAGGTATACCCACCTACATTAAAGATTACAACAGTTCAATTTTTTTGTTGTAATATCCATATACCTAAATATGAAAGTTTGTGCGGATCGATGTATGTTTTTTACCCTTTCTCGCAAAAACGGCTGAACAGATTTGGATAACATTTTGTATGCACGTCGTTCATAACCTAAATTCACTTCAAGGATACTTTTTATGCCTCTCTGGACCAATTCTAAAATTTACGAAGACGCGGGAAAAGCCTAGTTTTTATCCGACTTCGAAAAAAGGAGGAGGTTCTCAATTCGTCTGTATGTTTTTTTTTATTTATAGCCTAGTATATCGCGAAGATTAAGTGCTTAAGCAGACTGATTGGCCTTCGAACAAGGTGACGGGCCTTGTGATTATAACTATTCAGTTCACATGTTATCATAACTTGTTCGTTGACATTTAGTCACAGTATATTTAGTGTCAACGTAACCTTTATAATATGAGGGGAATAGTTTATAGTTACCACTTTAAATCGATCGTTTGTCGCGTGAACAAACGATCGATTACCTACATTATTTTCTCTTATTAATTGTCAACATTCAACCTCTTACAGACAGACGGACTGCATTTAAACTGCGTTCCAACTACAACATTTCAGTTAAATGCAGTTTGATGGAATGGGTGAACTGTAACGATACTGCATACCTACCAACCGTGCAGTTCAATTGCAGACAATGTGCAGTTCGAATAACTGACCGTCTATCACATTGTTATTGGCTCACTGCAGGTTCGGTTCTCAGATTGTGAAACATACATATAATTATTATGATATTCATTAAATGCGCTTGACAGTTGCGTTGAGCTGGAGCTATACTATGGCTATAATATATTTTATTATGTTAGGCACATGGGTATTACAGGATTCCTTATTATGTTTTTCTTTAAATCTTTCCTTTTGACGCAGGTACATAATACGGATATCATCTTGGTCATTTAATATATAATAGTTTAATAACGCAATCACAATGAACCATAGATAGGGCTTCTATGTTATTTAAGGTTTAAGTCGTAGTCGTTAGGTCATTATTATTTGTGATCTTTATTATAAATCCTTTTTTATGAAAATAAGACTATCTTTTTTTTTCAGAGTGCAGTGTATATGGAAGCAATAAATTAGGCAGCTTCATAATTTCCGAGTCGGTGTATACATACGCCTGAAAATTCACCTGAGGCTCGTATACTTGTCTTTCAGTTCGTCTATAGATTATTCCTCAGAGACAAGCAGATAAATACGGTAGCTATTAAGACAAGTAGAGAACGATGTTGCAAAATGTAGGTACAAGTTTAAATGAAAAGTAAAGGTTTCACAATGTTGAGGAATTTCTATTTTTTTATCAAGTTACAGTCCTAGAAACAACCGCCATTGTGACAACTATCGATAGATATAATTGGAAGACGATAATAATCATTAGGGAGATGACAGTGGGAAGATTTTGGATTCATAACCCCTGGACAGATTCGCGTCGATTCAAGGAGCACAGTGACTTAAGTAGTTGTTCGACATTCTTATTGAGAAATCCGGGTTCGAGTCTAAGTCCACGTTGGCCTTTTGTGAAGTACACTTTTAAATGTTGTACGTGTGCACTTTATTAAATTAAACATAAACTGCCACAACGGTGAAAGAAAACATCAATAGGAAACCTACAAGTCTGATGTTCTCCCCTTTGGGAAATCGACTCATTTGAATCCGTGCGTGTTTACGCACGCGACTTTTTTTAATTTTATTATAATTTTAAGAGTAAGGTAAGTATTCAGAAAATGTCCTTTTTCATTTCATACTCGTAATACCGCCCCGCTCAAGTCGCTTTCTCTTAATTCAGAGCGCACCTGAGCCGGATCCGACAAAAGATACATCTTTATCTACAACAAAACAGAAGCGTTTTGAAATTTTCCCTTGTAACTTTAATATCTCGATTTTAATAAACATAAAGAATGTAATGGAAAACTAACGCGAAAACAGTAAGAATTGATTTTAAATAAAATTTTAATATAGTGTGGAAAAGTCCGTCATAGTTTATTTTAATTTATTTTTGATACCTCATTCATTTAGTCGTATTCTTTCTACCATGATGATACTTGGAGATGTTGAACAATGGACCTTTGTTTAAATGATGATAAAGTCAAAATGTCTGTACATGAAATTACTTTACAGATATTGATCATAATTAAAAAATATCATAGAGACCGACGACGTGCCACATTGACTATATTTTTATTGATAACTAGTAGAGTCGGCAGGCGCCGCCCTGTCCTTAATTTAGATTGTCTGTCCAAGTAATTCTACCGTAATAATTATTTCGAGTGGGGTTTTCATGGAGATAGTTAGCCTAGTATAGTATACCTATTATAAGTAGAGATTACATTTTACAAGTATTGTAAAAAAAAAATACGTCAGACGCTTTCTACCTGCATTGATCAATAAGAAGCCTTATCCTTAATCTGCTGTTGAAGTTTCATAGAATCTGAGTATAATTCTAAGTATATCTTTTACTTGGCCCAAAGTTAGCTTTCACGGTCCCGAGAAGTGAAATGATCTAGCGGAAGATCTTCCCTTGAAAGACAAACTCATTTTAAATAATGTACCAAGAGCAGTTAGTGAGTGCGCCAAGAGATGTTTAACATGACATCAAAAATTCTAAATTCGAACATTTCCCTGCATGAAATCATTCTGATCTCTCACTAGATGTCAAACACCTTTTCACAAAGCCGAAGTTGCAGTACGAGCGTGTTGAAATTTGAAGCGTTTCTGAGAGTTATGGCCTAAATATAGAAGTATAAGGTCAGAGGTACATACAATTTGTATTTTACGTCACACGAGTTCAAGTTTAGTTTAGTACTAGTTTAAAATTCGCTGCAATTCTACTATCCTCCCAACTATAGGTACAAGCGAAAGTTTGTTACTCTTTTATGCAAAAACGCTGAACGAATTTGGATGGAATTTAGTATACTATGGGATACTATGGGATGACTATAAAGTGTCCACTATTATTATTTAGTTCTAGAGACCAAAGCTGAAAAAATATGAAATGGCTTGCCGGAATCAAATGTTTAAAAATAATCAGTAGCAAGACGGTAATTTATGCTATCGAAATGGTAAAATGTCTTTACAGCCCATGGAAACTCACATCCAAACTCAAAAAAGTTGGAAATGAATCGGAGGTTGTGTGTGTTCGATCAATCGTAAAGTTCAGTAAGGAGGATGGTTGCCTCAAAAATAGTATATCTTCCATAAAGAGTTATAGACACTTCGTTAGTCAAAACATAAGACATAAAAACATCGTCAAAACATTTATTGGGTATTAGAAGGTGGCAGTTTCTTCTTCCGTAATTCCAACGGTTATCGCATTTGACCATTAATACTGCAATAATATTTCGTTAGACATAAAGCGCCTTTTGATAGAATATCAAAATATCGTCGATGGCGAACGTAATATTTTATTGTGTCTAAGCACAATCGGCTCTCGTATATTTCATACAAAAGACTGATAATTTGTTGAGAGGAGTTCAAAATATCTCGTATACGCTGTGAATATGTTGTAAATATTAAACGTTTGATATTTCATGAAGCTGATTGAAATATCAAGCTGTGGGGACTAGGAGTTCAAATGCGACGGTTAGTTAGTTTCACTGATCCGGCTTATTGATATTTGATAAATGCGGTGCACAGACTCAGGTGAAGGTACTGGCTTAGTTTTGGCAGTTAAAGATTAAGTCTTATTCTAAGGACCTACTCGGATTTACCTCGAATGTAAGATTGTTCCACTTTTTACAGGTGCTAGCCAAAAACTGAGGTGAAAACCGGACTGAAGACGACTGTAATGAATCAAATGATGTGGGTGGAATTTAAGTCTTCGTCGGGTGGTGGTCGTTTCCTCGCCATACACATCTAAAACAGCTTGGTATTATATGCTCATATCTCACTTTATATTAACTAGAGATCGCCAAGTAGTCGACATTCGATTGTAATTTATTGCAATTTGAATTCGACACGCAACGGAATGTACCTACGTACACGTCATGTTTGTCTGTGTGCATGTCAAAATACTCAAACTTATGTTAGTGTGCGTGGCGTGTTTTTTTAATCAGTTTATATATTTCTAATGAGAATTTTCTTTAAAAATCTTAGAATTCGTGCATTATTCTCCATTAAACTTTGGATGATGAATTGGGCTGTAAGTAAATTTTAACGCTTAAAACTTGAGGGAAAGAATAAGCTAAAACAATTTGCGCTCAGCACGTCCAGAGCTGGCCGGCGACACATTCCGTCGTATATTGCACACATGCTACGCTCCGGGGCTTATTGCAAATGTTATGTGAATGTCGACTGTACATTTTAATTAAAACAAGCATCTACATCATTCATAGGTTTCAAAGGGTCGCTGTTTTATTTACAATTCATTATACTGCGTTTAAATATGTAGATGTCTCTCATTTATTACACGCGACGATGAGGAGACGGTATATGCGTTTGGGGTGAGAGTGTGCAAAAATCTATCCACCTATCTCCAAAACTACTAGTTGCATATTTTGATACAGTTTTCAGTAGGTAATGGGTTTGGATTTTATTGGGGTATGTTATTAAATAGGTTTCATGGTGACAATTCACCAGGGGGCGCGGCAGCCCCGGACGGATTTTCTTGGGTTCAATTTCTTATTTTGCAAGTCGGGGGTTTTTTAATTAATTTATCATTTTTTGATAAAATTCGTGTGTTATTTCTAAATTTTTAATTTTGCTTTTTATGGGTAAATTAAAGTTCACTACTGGACATAGTTCTCTCTCTTAGTTTTCTCAATTGGATCTACCTAGAAAAAGAAGAAGCAGTAACCTAATTTTATTCCACTGTTTCTTCAATCAGTCTAGCATTTCGGGATCTCAGTAGATTATTCTGCCATTTGCTTGCCGTTATTATAATTGTGTGTCTACTATGATGATTTTCTAAGCTTAAGTTGTCAAAAAAAGCTATTAGGCAAGATATTGCTTACTACGCATTTTGCTAAGCATTAACATTCCACGTAAGAAAAGGTCACAAATAACTTTAACTCGGGATAATTTTGACTGCACAAGAAAAGAAAATCTTTAAAACGAATCATAGCAATTTGTAACCTTTTCAAGATTTACACATAGGTCTGTACAGATTGGCCGAGGCAGGCCGGACAAATTATGATAAAAACCCGAGTCAACAGGGTGGAAGGCATCGATCACCGCATCGATCACGGTCACGTGGCCTGACACCCGTGCCGCGAATTTTGGGCGGTTGCCGAAGACGTAGACGAAGACTAAGACGACGCCGAAGACGAAGACGAAAATGAAGACGAAGACGGAGACGAAGACGAAAATCTTACTGGATTTATTGTTGGTGGACAAAAAAACAGTTATTTACATTCACAATAGGGTATTACGGCCTATGTCAAAAAGGCTTTTTATATGAATTCGTTAGTCATAAAAACCCATAAAAAATTGGAAAAAAAAATTTTGCAAACAAATATTATGTAAAAAAAGTCTTTTCAATTTAAATTTCAAAAATCCCCGCGAAGACACGGTCTCGGCTGTCTCGGCCGTGCCGCCATGCTTGTGACGTCACTCGCAGTGTAAACAATACATCTCAGTAAAGGAAGAAAGTTATACTCCATTGTTTATTTACACTGCTAATGACGTCACGCCGATAGCTTTCATGGCGTATAGAGTTTTTGACATTTAAAAAACAGATTAACAAACCTGAATTTTAAAATTGAAATAATAATGTAAAATTGAAATAATATTTTTTAGAAGAGAAATCACCATTTTTCACTTGCTTTTATCAAAATCTATCAATATTACATAATTTTGGATTTTTCCTTGCATGGTGCGAAATACCTATTCCCTCTAACTTTCAACAATTTGAAACCATTTGTACACATTATAATGTGTATACGTAGGTCCAGTTTAGCCGGGCAGGCCGAACAAATTACGATAAAAACCCGAGTCGGGTGGAAGGCATCGATCACGTAATGACGGTCACGTGACCTGACACCCGTGCCGCAGATTTTGGGCGGTTGCCAAACAGCTGATTGTGTTCAACAGGTCACTGGGCGAACTAGCTTTTATTTTCGATCATCGAGTAATCAGAAACCGGATTTTTGAAGCAATTTAATAGATGATTGTGGTTAGGTTGGTTTAACAGATTGACGGATTATGTTTCTACAAATTTTGTACAACAGCTTAGTCTGCTTTATGCCTACATGAATTTGCCATATTGGTTTTCGTATATTAATTTGTCTGTGAGTTGACTAAGTTCCATTATACTCTGGTTTAACCTGGATCAATTTATTGAAACTTTTGCCATACACATTGAATCAGAACAATGACATCTTGTTTTAGGGCAGATATTAGCTAAGACTTCAAATCATTGAAATCTGTCCAACAAATAACGCAGCTTAAGTATTAAAGTTCTACATAATACATGATTTGCGATTGCCAACATTTAGCACTCTAAAAGACGCCGAAGTTTTATTGCTTAGTATTGTTATAAAAGAAAAAGTTTATTCCAAACGAGGCGAAACCATTGCCAAAACGTGGTCCGCCATGGCTTTCCAGAATTATGTAAAACTCGCCACGACTGTTGGGCGGTCGCCAAACTGAGCGTGATGAGCTCAACAGGTCAACAGATTACTGTAGTGGGAATTACTTAAGCAAACAATCTGGTTAAACAACGGGGTTAACATTAACTTAGATGGTTATTGCAACCAGGATGAAGTGACTACGAGAACTAAGGTACGTTGTGCTAAAGTTTTATAGTTCAGTGTTGGGTTGAGGGTCTGAACTGTTTACTAGTCACAATAGTAAACAGTTCAGACCTTCACCTTGCTCAAGGGGAATTGGGATATGATGAAGTCATCTAGATTAAGTAATCTACGTTTTATCTAAAATAACTGTTAAGTGATAACAAAAAGACTAACATTTTCAGCACTCAGAACTTACAAATTTTCTTGAATCATAATCAATAAAACGTAATGGTGTGTCTAAAGATGTTTCAATTATGTTATGAAGTAAAGGTACATTTTCTAGGCGAAAATTGAGGCTCTTAAATCAATCAATTACGGACGAAAGGTGTTCAAACTAATCCTGTAAGGCCACCTAATTTAATAAAGGGACACGAATTTCGTAATGGAATCTATTACGATCATAATATAGCGGAGTGGCACTCTGGTATTATGATAAAGTAAGTCTTCAGTCTTTTTGTAAATTGCAAGTATTTTGCACGTAGCATTTTATAGAGTCTGCTTTTATGTGACAGCCTAGGTACAATTTTGAACCCGTGACACAGAATACATAATAGTACAAGCCCGTGATTAAGATATTTTATTTTGCCTTGTATTTTATAGAAATACTGAAATGACAATGAGTACTTTATTTGGCTACTAATATTTCAATAGACTAGCAGTACTCCGAAATGTTACGCTTAATTATACATACTCGTATTTAGTACCTAATTCAAATGTCTCCTTATAAATGCACTATTGAGCTTTGTTTGAACGGGACAAAGCTCGAAAAAAACATTTACAAAACACTACTGTGAGCTAATGCGGGTTATTTGGGCATCGTTAGCATACATTTTAACAGAATAAAGCGAGTGATGCAAAAACTAAACTATCGTATTACAAAATAAAAACTTTGAAATATAATGTTCTTTTTTTCCACAACAACTACTATCTGTATCAAAGCAGAGAGCCTGAACGTTGGTAATTCCAGCACCACTGGATTTCACCATATTGTGACGAAAGTTTTATATCCAGCAGTTGCAGACTAGCTAACCCAACATGCGTTGTGCAACATAAAAGCGGTGATATCCCAGTGAATTCGAACTCTTACTCGAGAGGTTCGGGTTCGAATCCAAATGGCAGGCACCAATAACTTTATTTAAAAAAAATATTCGCTTTATATGTTACGTGAAGGAAAGCATAGTGAGGGAACCTGCATGCCTGAAAGTTCCCAAAAAAAGTTCTCAGAGGCATATGAAGTCCACCAACCCGCATTAGGCCAGCGTTGTGGACTAAGGCCTGCATCCTGCTCAATGCGAGAGGAGACCCGACCCTGCAGTGGGTCAATAATGGGTTACAGTCAAACCTTACCTGCATTTGTATACTTTATTAACCAATATAGGAACTTGAACTTCAGTAAGGTAATGAGGGTAATTTATATTGAATCTGAATCTGAAAACAGGCTAGTTTGAGAGCGAATTTTGTTTGAAACCAGAAGTTTTAAAACATCGGAGCTGAATACGAATTGCAAGGAAACAGCAGGTGCTAGCGGAATAATGTACCTATCATATTATGGAATTCTATGAAATGAATGTTTCCGTAATTATGTTAATAATTATGTACATACTGAAATGTATTGATTCATAACAGGTTCCGATATTATTTGCCGTGTATTAAAATAGAGATGAAAATGTTTAATATACTCGTAAAATGACTTGAGTAGAATTCATTTTCTGAAATTAGTGTGGATTGTGATTAGGATATCAATAAAGTTTTCTCTATTCAAAAAAAGTTTTTTAGTTTTTAGTCGATATCATGAAAACGGCTTAGCCGATTTTGATGAAACTTTCACCATTTCCTATGTTGAAAAATATGCACATAAATAAAAAAGGAACGATCACGATCTGTAGATTACTTTTGGAGATATGCGAAGACAAACATTTCTACATACATACATACCTAGACCAACAATTATGTAAATATTGTGCAACTCCGATAATGTAGCTTTACATACGTGTTGAATTAATAACCTACGTTTTTGAAGTCGGTTAAAAAAATAAAGCCGATTTAAGGTCATAAATGTTGAAGGTATCCTAAAATATAAAATTCAGATATTTATAAGATTCTTGTTACTGGGAAAGTATGTACGTGACCAATGAAACTAAAATCAATAGTTACAACCGCCATCGCGCCACCGAAATAGAGTCCCCTGAGAAATCTCTAGCTCTCTTGTATACAGTAACAAGCTTAAGGACGACGTATGAGACATATCCCATGACTTTGTAACGGGAGAATACAGAGATTTTATAAATAGCTTCATGTATACATAAAGTAATTCAGCATTATTTAAAGAAAAATTGCTTTGAGAAAATTACTGCAAGTAAATAGTCTTGTTTAATGACGTCTATATATTTGTATGTAAAATTGAATGAGCAATCTTATACTGTATACATTGTATTGTATACATAAAGAAGATTAAGAGCATTGTGAGACATTTGGAATGAGTTTGATGGGAAGAGGGATATTTGAATAGCCTCATACCTAAATCAAAAAAAGCGTTTTACACGCTTTTAATTAGCTTCACCTGTAGGTATGCTTGTTTGTAACCGGCGCCTTTGGGCGCGATTTTGACCAACTTTAAGTGGCCAGATTTCGTTCAAACTTTGTAGATCTATTGCGGACCGGTGACAATATACTAATTTGATAAAATTATTCCATTTTTCAATTTGCAAAATAAGATTTATTTAAATTTATACCTATAATTTTTTACAATAAAATTTTAACATTAGGTTCATCCGTGTAAATAGGTTTCCTTTTGCGCTTCTATGCTGCCTCTTCTTTAGATCTATGGTTATCTACTAACATCTCCCCAACCGTAATAGAAGACACGAGGAATATGCTCCTTCACAGCGAGTTCTGAATGTGTAAAGTATACGAACAGTAAAGTACTCGAATGTCTCAAGGCATATCTTGTGAAGCATGGTTGCCTTAAATAAATTATCTCTGGCAAACACATCTTTCCAGCTGAAATACATCATGGAAAGAACAAGATGTTTTAAGACGGATTACAATGGTGCCAGTAAAGTATCCGTTTGAGTGTTCTAAAATGGTTCTTTATACTAACCTTTATACTAACTAAAGTAATTTCACAACAGAATACAGACAAGTACTAGATACCTAATTATATCGGACACAGCTGCAAGCTTCTGGCCTTCAAACTTGTAGCATTAAACTCAAAGTACCTAAGATCAGCGTTCCGAAACTTTATAGAGAGAACTATCTATAAAAGTGTTGAAAATAATTTCTCTCTACAGCAAACTTTTATTGAAAATTCTAAGTTGCTTGTACCTAGTTGCAGTTGGTACTGTACGAAAAACGGATAAGGTGGACGAATAGTCAAAAATGGTTTGTATAAAAATATAAAATGACTTTAAACTATAATGTGAATAACTCACTTTTTATCCTTTTTACCCATCTAAAAGACCCACTTTAAAAAGTCGGACAAATGTTAGTTCTACAGAAACCAAGACAGTTCCCAAAATTCTCATTTGTTGCCTACCAGGGTAACCCCGTGCCGTAATTGCCATATCGCACGCAAAAGTTGCTAGTACGACAACTTTATTGCATACATTTTGTTGCATGCCAGTGTTATAGACAGTATGATTGACGATTATGATGCAGTAATTATGCATGTGTATGTCCTCAATTAAAAAAATCCTAGTGCGAAAGTGTCTAAAACTTAATGACTATTATATTTTTATTAAAGGCTACTGATAGTTTTAATATTTATAATGTATGAATTGAAAAAAAAAAACAAAATCAGGAAACTGTACGCAAGTACGGACTACAAGAAATATCCTCCAGCCTTTCTCGGAGAGGAATAGAGAGACGAGAATAGAGATGGAAAATGTAGAGAGAAGTATCCATATAGCCCAATGATATTTATAGCCCAAGATTGGCCAAGGCTGGAATTTCCGCCATTATTCAATATCGCTTCACTGATCTAATCTAATCCACGCCATTATTGAGGCTTCGGTTGAATTTACAGCATTCAATTTTGTTTAGCAAGTTATTAACGGAGATTTAATTACCTTTGAATATCGAATGTTGCGAAATCATTGTTAGATTTGTTTTGATTGCGATAACCGATCTAACTGTCGAGTTCGAATGAATCAACATGAGATTGTTATGCCTAATTTTAATAAATAATTTCTTGGTTCAAAATACATTATGAATTGTTTCGATATAATACCTATCGAGTAGAAAATCCACGACAAAAATAGACAGGTCAATCTCAATTTGGCGCGTGGCGTCGATATCAATTTTTCAATGTCCCGCTTCCCCCGACTTTAAATAAAACAAAGGTCGAGGGCGATGATGAGGTCATCAGAGGGTGTAATTAAATTAGACCGAATAAAGCCTCTCGGGTAGGGATTTGGACCTCAAACCCAAACCGCCCCTCTTCACGAAGTACTAAAGCCTAATGTCCTTTATCCAATGTACGAGTATATCTTTTGTTAGTTTCCTATTTGAAGCTAAAATTTGATTTGCTTGAATTATAATTTACGTTTAAGGATGAAATTCAAATATACTCTGTAAGGTTATTTGTATGTTTTCTATCAGAAATTGTTCTCATCAATGGCAGGTGTGCGCTGTGCGGAGGGTCCCGGGTTCAATTTTTTACTTCAAATTCGTTTTTAAATTAAAAGAAAGTAATGGATTAATATAAGTTTTTGTGTGGGGATACAGTATTGGATAAAGGCATTGATAGTATTGATAGTTTTAAGCCTAATAGTTCCTATTCCATATTAATACTCTAGGTAGTCTGGTAGGCATAAACTACCTTTACACAATAGACGTAACAATTCCCTCAACATTAAGCAAGATTTATTAAGGCAGAAGCCTGTAGGTATTAAACAAGAATTATATCTGCACATTGAAGCGAATGAGATCACTGAGACTCATGAGTACCAAGCACCCCGCTTACACCCACAAATGGGACTTTTTTCTTCTTTTTGAGGATGGATGCGGGCCTCCATGGGCTGCAGTGATCACTAAACATCGTGTGGTCTATATGCCCATTTGCTATTCAATTACTTTAACAGTTAAAAAAATGTAGGAGATACCGTAGCTCGTATTCTATTCCCAACGTACAAGGATGCCTTAACTTGCCGCTAAGACATTAAACACAATAATATATTTTCATAATTATCCGTTTCTATTTTACTTTTGTTTCTAGATTCAGAGCTATTAATAATATTATATCTGCGCATCAAAGGTAATGAAATTAGCTAGAACCGCAATAATACGTTTAATGGCGCCTTCTAACAGAAGGAGTAGGTAGGTATGTCATAAACCACATTATTGCTGCTAAGACAGTTATGAGAGAAATCTTTGATTATATTGCTGCCTTTCTGGACGTCATATTCCGGATAAATAATTAAAAAGTTATAAAGATAACAAGCTGATGTAACTAAAAAATATAAGGATATAAGTATTTTAGAGAATACTATTAGAAAAAAACCCTGGGATACTTACATGATAATAGGCTAACATTATTTTTGTCAGCAGATGCCTGAGGATTGATAATAAGATTAATTACGGACTGTTGGATAGGTATGTGACATGTGCTCGGACCAAGTTAGGTCAATGTTTCATTTGAAAATAATGCTTGTAGTTTTTTCCTGGTTCACATCAGCTTTAGGAGTGGACAAAGTAGATGTAGGTACTTATGTACATTAGAATGCAACATATTATATAACATATAACATTATGTGTGCACAATTTGTATACTATACGAGTCATATTTATTTAATGAAAAGCTAAATTCGGAATATTCTCACACGCCGTTTCGTCGTGGCATTCTTAATTAAATTTCTCGGCGCCTACTTATAAGATACCCGTGATGAAATTGCTTGCCTTAATGCGTTACACCTCATTTGGTTAATGACTGATAGCTTTTAACTAAGGAGTGGATATTTGTTAGAATAATAGGTGTCTACCTACCTACTTTGTGTAACGGTCATGGTTGGTTTCTATTCGTTTATGTAACTAGTAGTTTTGGTCATGGCATGAGCAATGCAGTATGCCATCCAATATTGACTGTTGAGAATGATATTATAAATGTGACTAAAAATAGCGCTGTACCATTATCGTAAGTGGCTTCTTTTCCTAAACTAAAATACTCTAGGTGCAGCTACCTGATTTAAAACACAATAAATACAATTAAAAATGTAAATTTAAGTATGCTGGGATTTTTTTCCCACTGTTTTTGCTCCTAGCTCTCCCGGGAAGTAAATCGTTAGTTGAATAGTTTAAGGGAAATAAATTTTTTTACGTAAGTATAAAATATTCGTAAATCGCAGCATGATATTTTTCCATTTAAAACGATCGTTGATAATTTTCTATACCTTACTAACAATGAAATAAGGGAATGGTTGCTCTTGTCGAATTGAATTAAAGGCAGAGTAACCTACCTTCATCAGTACTCCAGCGTATTCGCGTAATACCCAGATTAGTGATAAATCAACCCTACAGTGCGAGCTCCGTTCTGGGCCTGCGTTAACGTGGCCTTGTGATAAATTTATAAACCTCCGTTGGTTTGGCTTATCGAAAACAGGTGGGCTTTTACGGTTTTTGCCGATAAACCTAAAAAAATAATTTATGATACATGAACCTTAATAACATCTGTTTCATTACCTTTGTAGGTAGGAGCAAAAATGAAAAATTTAAAAAACTTGTTTACATAAACGTTTAACTCTTAAATTTAACTTAAATTTAGCTCTACTGCTTTTAACTGTTTGGTCAGTTAATATTGCATAGTCTGTTTCTGTAAAAAAATTACTCAACCTTTAACGCTAAATGCAAAGCTGAAATTTTATATTTTTTAGTTATTGTAGTATATTTTTAAATTAATAGGTACAAGTCTAGTTTAGTTCTAAGAAAAAGATAAGTTTCCACATAAAAATTAAATTAGGTATAACAGATTTCATAAACAAACTTCTCCGTATTGAAACTGAGAGCACCCAACTGAAATTATCTAAAATCAAGGAATTGTAAACTTTTCTCATGAACTATTGGAAACTGTTAAAATAAATTTGCTTTTAATTTTTCTTAATTCTTTTACTAATTTGCGATTTCTACATTAAGCTTATCTATGCGGGTATGTACTTGGTTGTTGATGGAAATATAGTTATAGATAGATGGCAGTCATTAAAGCAAGTCGCTACTATGGAATATATTATGTACAATTAATACATACACAAAATTAAAAATAGTACCCAAAATAAAATAAAATAAGATACAGTTAACGGGTTTAATGGCCCGGTAAGTTATTATAAAAACGTAATAATATGCGAATTTAGAACCTCCTCTGTTTTTCGAAGTCGGTTTATACACATAATATATGTGACATGTGCATTAACGCAAACGCACACGTAAAGGGTGGCAGCTTAACGTGTTCATACTATTTGTATAGAAAGGAAGTGAGGCGACACTGAATGCGGCGCTGACGTCCGGCATTGCCTCAGCTGCCGCTCGACTCACGACGTTTAATTTCCGTGCCGGCTCACGAGGTATTCTCTCCAGTCAATGAACGACTTTAAAGGTCAATAATATCATAAAAATTACAATTGCAAGTACGTTGTTGTCCAGTGGACAACAGCATTGGCCATTCGTACTAGGTATGTACTGATGCCATATTAAATCTCCTTTGACTATGCTGATGCGGAGTGGAGATTTCGGGCCCATCAGTGGAACGCACTTCAGAAATTTAACAAACGTATAGAAAAGTTTTAGGGCTATGCTCTTTAAGTGATAAGGTCGTTTCCGATGAACCTAAAGCAACAAAAGAAGTTTATAAATTCATGGCGGGGCTACATTAACGAAGGTCGGGCGCGATCCAACAGAGGCTCCTCTGGGCTTGATTTAACGCTAATCTGGGTATCTGGGTAGGCCAGAACGTGACACTTTGAATTGATATTATTTCTCATTTGGCTAAAAGATGATTTTTGCAATATCTAAAGGTGAAGCAAATGACCGTGAAACTCAAGCTTTTTTTGGGAATGCATGTGAGCAGAGAACGGATGTGCTTAGCAGGCCACATGATGTAAGATCGTAGGATAGTTTTCTTTTTAACTTTCATATATTAATTAATACCAATAAAATAATGGTCATTGCAACCTAAGAACATTCATAATAGCAAACTTACTCTCTCGATTTTCTTCGATATTTTCCTTCACCGTTAAAATAAAGTTTCCTTCTTTTAAATCAATTCAATCAGAAAATGTAGTGATTCACGAATCGCGTGTCAAGTTCAATCGACTTACTTATCCTCTTTTACTCTATTCAATGTTAATCTTCCTGTCTCGATGTATGCGAAATAGAGCTCGTTGACATTTTGATGAATGACTAGAAGTTTACCTCTTCTCTGTACATTTATTTAGACAACCGATGGTAAAAATGATCCCAGTGGCTTAACTTGATTTTATTCGTGGTAGAGCTATAGAAACACGCCCGGGGAAGTTACAATGCGTATTTCAATTAAAACAGCTTCATACAGGGTCCTGTGTTTAAATTTTGTCGTGTTGGTTGGTCATTATGTGAGCCAATTAGAGGTATACTTAGTCTGTACGTCCAAAGCTACAAGATTTCTATCTTTATCTAATGTTCATCCAATTGTCACTATCGGGTGTCACGACGCATATTGTAGAGTCTACCACTCCTCTGGTAATTTATTATTTTGTGTATTAGATTATCTTAGGCTTTACATTAATTTGATTTTGTGATATGTATGATGACTGGTTACGTACTGATACAGTGTAGTTTTGGGGTGTGAAACAATTTTAAGATTCTGTATCTTTAATCTGTGTTTGTTGGGAATCACACTCCTTTACCTTAGCTTTTTCTTTTCCCCAACATACCATTCATTGCTTTGAAGTTTAAAGCAATTGCTTTCATTCTTAATTAGCAAGCATTAATTATGAATTATACGATATGTATGTATATACTTGATCTAATATCGATTTTCCTATTGAAAAGGAATTCCAGCTTATAGAAGAACTAAAACTGTTAAAGGAAATGACACTTATAAAACTGTTCCAAAGATTATGGCCCATTTTGTTCGACTCTAAATTTGCCTCATCGTTCGATTTCGCATTTCAATAAAGGTTAAATTTAGAACTCGTTCAGATAGAGAATATACCAATATTCGAGAAAGGTCAGCATTTAACCTGCATAGGTTTCTAGACCGATAGAAATGGAATTTATTTTGGTTTTAATACTTAGCCACACCATTTATTACAGATGACAGAGGCCAAATATTTAACTTTGCCATTTGTCGAGAATTCCTTAAATTATTCTAGCACAGCTAAACTTTACTGTTTCTATCTTAACTGTCACTGTTTCTTTTTACAGAGTATGTAGCTACCTAAGTTCTGAAATATAAATGCCAGTTTAAAGAGAAACGGAACCACCTACTTAGCAGGACTTAGCTACACAACAAGTTCGCAAATCAAACCCGTAAATGAACAAAATTAACAACGTAGACTTCAAAGTTGGCAAGTTAAAAAGGCGATGAGGATATAAAATGGTCATATCATTAAAATAACTGAAAACTGGTGGGGAAGAAGAGTCTATGAATAGACATCATGTCTTCGAGTACGAAGTATACGCCACCTTCTGATAAAGTAGACTTTATATTACTATTACTGACAATTATTATAGTCTTCTAAGGAACAATTAACCCAGGTCTGGTGTCATTTAGGGGTGGCTAATGTCCAAAAATATAATTCAAAAGACTGATTTTTGAATGAAATCTTCTGCGTATTTCCAACGAAAATAGCCGGCATTACGACGTTGTATTAGAAAAATCGCTGGAAAGTTTGCTCAATAAATTGGATTGTTGGAATGTTGGACCCTTTATAGCTTTACTAAAACGAAACTCTCATTTACCCAGTAATAATCGACAAAGTTTGATGTCTTAAGTTGGTGTAGTTTCGAAACACAATTTGTTGGGATCTTATTATAACTATTTACTTGTTACTGTAGACTCTATTTGATAAGTAAATTTGTTAAAGCACGTGCTTATTCCCTTATGATATTATAAAATATTATTTGATGTATCGGTGAAGGATCAAAGGAAGGAAGGAATATCGCGAGGAAGTCTGCATGCCTGATAATTCTCCATTATGTTCCCAAAGACATTGAAGTCGGATTGTAGTTTTAAACCTTTTTTTTGGTCCATATAAATGAGATATTAAATTCAATTCCGGCATTCTTTTCCAAAGTTTCCTTACTGAAAAGCCTGGAGCAAGCCAATAGTGTTCCGGCGAAATGCTATTGGAAAAGTTTTTAGGAATTAACTCGAATGCTATCTAGATGGAAACCTAATTAGAGTTTTTTCTGTACGAATAAAAGCGAAAGCGTTTTCTCCTACATTTTGACCACTTTTAAGCGGCTTTAACGTATATTGTAGTTGCTTCAGTTCATTTAGTAAACTTATGTGAGTATTAGTGGTTGCTCAGCAGTCGAAATTCAATCGTGATCGTTTAAACTTTTAATTGACAAGCTTTTAATGGACTTGGACTGGAAGCGAAAAAAGCATATAACGGTTGCTGGAGATACTTTATTTGCATCGAACATCTTGTTTTTCTTTTTATGAATACTTTTATGAATACTAAATTTATAATTAAGATATTGTAATGTGTTTAGAAACAAAGAATTTAAATAAACTAAACAGTGGTAGGCAGGCATCCTAGGAGTAATTTAAACCGGAAGAAAATTTCACGCTTGGAATGACAGTTAGTTGGACTTGATTGTAATCGCGCTCGGTCTGAAAAGGGTTATTTCACGTGCCATAAAGCGGGGGTCGAATGAAAGGACACCCTCGGATAATGTTGTTGAGTTTATACGCAGAACGGACGCTGCGTGCAATAATAGAAATACATGTAAGTGCTAAATTGTAAAATAATTATAAATTACCTACTAGACTGTGCCCGCGGCTTCGCCCGCGTGGATTTTAGAACTTGGTGCAGAGAATGGTAAAAAGTGTCCTATATTATGTTAATCCAGGATATGATCTACCTGTGTACCAAATTTCATCCAAATCTGTTCAGCCGTTTTTAATAAAAAGTATCCTATGTTACTTCTAATACCTCCCAGAATATGTGTACAAAGTTACGATGATTGGTTGAGTAGTTTTCGCGTGAAAGCGTTACAAACAAACTTACTTTCTACGTTGAAAAGCGGTGATAGGTCAGTGGCTTGATTCCGATCTCTTCTTGAGGGTCCAGGTTAGAATGTTAGTGGCACTCACCAATGATTTTCTTATTCAATTTTATGTGCGCTTAAAAAAAATAACGAGAGCGAAGCGATATTTACGAGTATTTGTTTCTTCAATGCATGTTCGCTACACCAAATATCTCCAATCAACTGGAGCAAGCTTGTTCGGAACGTTCTAGACTATCTCCTGTTGGTCCAAAAGACCAGTACTGGGATAAATAGTGTAACAGCCACTTACTTACTGTCAATTCTATTACAAGTGGCTCAAACACGACTCAACCCCACACGTCACATTACGGTGAAGGAGCGCTATCGTAGGATCGTTACAGGGCGGCGCTATCTCCGACGTAATGTCGTCTCTCGCTTAATGCTCTCTGATATTTACTTACGACTTGGAAGATAGATACCTACTTAATAAACAGATTCTGTAAGCGACGCTTTAGTATTCGAAAAGCCAATACTAATATACACTCGATAATGCAGACAAACATAAAATTGAAATTTCTAAAAACTGTTTTATTCAACTGTTACGGTAAAAGAGTAGTCCTCAGCAGTTTGATAAAGTGTAGTCTTTTGCTAATTGGCTGACATACCCGACCAACCAACCAACACGACAAAATTTAAACACAGAGCTCTGTATGAAGTTGTCAAAATTGGCATACGTTCATGCGACTAATGTAGATAATGGCGTTGAGTTGAAGAAGAACCTATTTAAAACAAAGTAATTGATGCGGCTACTGAAATAAACATTATAAAGCTAGACAAGGTACTTTAACATTTATGTCAAAATGTATTTTTTTAAAATACATGAAAAATTTATTTAAATTTTATTTATTTTTATTAACCCAGACGTTGATAAATTATCTCCAATCACATCTAAATAATTTACTTAACGTAAAGCATAAAAGCACACACCATTACATGACGTCACATTGGGAACACAACGAGGTTAATTTTCGCCCTTGCGTGTACCCAGTGTGTACACATTACAACACATCTTGACAAATACGAATGAACGTGTGGATTTTCGTATCATATTAAATTAAAAGCTAAAGCTACGGAGCTCGTGCGTGCCTTAAGTTCATTTGAAACCCAGATTAGTAAATATTTCATTAGTATGACTATAAAACTTTAAAGGTGGTACTTCACTTGGGCATTTGGTGTTTGCGTATTTGTATTCAAATATTTGACGAATGCACCGCTATGCATATATTGACACTAGAGTGATAGAGCGTCCACTCATGACCAGCAGCCAAGTAACAAATATACATACGTTTGACAGTGAAAGACAATGTCAGGGTAGCGTCAATAAACGGACAATTACTGTTAATAAGCCATTTTTTTTCGTATATCGCATCCACACAATACATGGTTACCAAATACCTATATGTCGTTCTTGTAAGATTCATCATAAGCGACGAAATAAATGTAATAAAATTATACAGGCTGCATAGAAATTTTACGTTCAATGCCTTGTTAATCTTCGTGGGCGCTTCCTTTAAAGTCGAATGACTTGTTAAAGCATTGATTTTATACAGGTTTAAATTCGGGACCAAACGTACAAAAATAGACTAGAAAAGAGAGACTGGACTAGAATAGACAACATTTTAATAGACTAAGATTTACAACAAAAGTGTTTCATAACAAGATGAAAGTTTATAGATTCGAATTGAAATTTTCTTACATTTGTTTCGTTGTTGTTGATTGTTGGTTGTGTCGAAAGTAGGACCATTTATAATGAGACATTTTCCCATCCAAAAATATCAGTTCAAATGATTCAAGGCCTGCAGATTGGTTAAGGTTTATCGTAATATAGCCATTTTTCTATAACAAGTAGATTTTCCTGAACAGAGAACATGGAAGTTTATCAAATAAATTAACATGAAGTAGGAAGATGAGAAATTACTTTCAAGACTCCAAAATCTTAACAAAGAATCAAGATACGATATTATAATTTGAATATCACACTTGCATTACATACCTTCATAACGATATCTATAAAGAAGAAAAAAATGTAGTAATCGGTAGTTTGGGAAACTCAAACTCAACCAAATTAACCACTTATGTCTCATAAATGAATTACTAGATATTATTATACTTACTTCTTATCTAATCCAAGTACGACTAATAAACAAGACATCATAACAACTAATCCTTAGAAATGAAACCACAGAAATCTTTTCAAATTCAACAATGATCACACAATACCAATAATCCAAGATTTAGACCCACACAATGCTTAAACGAGCATAATAATTGCCTGTTATCATATTATTCCTAAATCCAACAAAAACAGGGAGTGAAAGGGAATATCCTGTGTTTATTTACAAAGGAAAGAAGGCGGCTTTTATGACTAGTAATTTGAATTTTCCTCGCAGTGATATAGAAAAGAAAAAGAAAGACCCGTCCTACACAAACTCGTTCGAAAGGACCTGTTTTTTCTAATGAGATAAGATAGTATATATACAAATAATAATAAACACATGCCACTTTTACGGGATTAAAAAAACAAAATTATAAAACTTAGTAGTCTTAGTCCATCATATTAAATTTATATTAAAAATACAAACAGAAATACGTTAAAAAGAGGAATAAAATTAATTTTTACTACTACAGAAGGAGCAAGACTCTACTACAGGTTTACACTACTACAGCCTTATTTTTAATGCAGTCAGGTCTATTCCCACAATGAAAAGGATATACGCCTATTGTTAATACCATTTACTTGTTGACAATTGATGGTCGACTTAAATTTTCTATCTCGGGCTGCATATAGTTTATAGTTTAGCAGGTGATAGTGAGACAATGTATCACTTCTCGTTACTCGATCGTGGTTACACAAATTTTATGCCAAACGAGTGAATGTAAATGTTAGTCTTGTTTCGTTGGGTCTGAGGCATATGGATTATAGGATTCACTTAGTTTTGCTGATTTTTTTTACTTTTGATTATACATATTTTATCTATTCCATTCCTTTCCATCTGCGGGCTTGGGCTGTAAAAGCCAGTCGTACATCTTAAAACTTTTGAATAACGCTTTACACTCACGGACCCACGCTAGAATTCAGTATGTCGTGGGTGCCATGGACACACACAAGACAAGAACATTAACACCCAGACCAGAAAAAGAATTTTGTGAAACTCATCATTTAAATCTCTGTGCCGCTGAGAATCGAACCCATGACTCTTCGCGCAGTACACCGTCGTCGTAACCACACCAAAGCCAAATTAATTCAGCACGATAGCCCACTATTTCCTGTCAAATTAATCGGTATTCACTTCAGTGGCACGTGTATCGAATTTTTCTGGATTTTTCTCTCCACGCCCGTCACTATTCCGCAATTTTCCGTAATTGACGACCCTGATTCATGTCTGATTGCTTTCATTTTACGTCTGTGGGCCATGGCAGTGCGGCCATTTTAAGTCTAATCGTTTTATGGTTTATCGCTTAGGTATTCGTATAGCTGTCTTGACGATGGTACAGCCATAAAAAAGCAGTTTAAGGATTAGAAGAATTAATTTTCTGCATTTAAATTCTATATAAATAATATGAAACAAATAATACTACTCCTCAATAATAGAAAATTTAAAAATATCACTTCATACACATAAAGATATTACATATTATATTGAATCTACATTATTTTCATTTTCTAGCCTAGTATATTTTCTTTCAATCCAAGTTTCTGAAGGTGTTGTTTCAGGGCTTCTGTATAGTTTGCTACAGTGCTTATTATAAAATATTATTTATTATCATCTTCGTTGGAACCGAATAATGGTAACACTGAAATAAACTTTTAAACTTTCTGTTTGTGTACCAGGATCATAAGGGAATAATAATAATGTTGTGGAGTCATTCTACTAGCTCTTGTCACTACAAATTAATAAACAAAAACAAGAATAGTCTTCTAAAGAGCTCCCAGATGTTGTAGTTTAAAATACGTAACACACAGAAGGCAAGTGATATTAACATTTCTGAGCAAAAGCACAGTAAATTGATTTTTACAGCCAAAAAAGACTTTCATGTCACAATATGAGACGCTTTCCCAGATTCCCCCCCCCCCCCCAGGGATCGTAACGCACAGACGCGAACAAGACATTCTCGATTGAAATCATTTTCGTGTTACAATTGGAATTTACATTTACATCCGCTTTTTCTACCGTTTTTTTATTTTCGTATTTTGCATTTCTTGAGAATGTCTTGCTTTATTTTCAACTGCTGCTAAGTGGATAAAGAGGATTAAGATATTCGCCTGAAATTAAGTATCCCCGGCACGAAGAAATGAAATGAAAAACATGGTGCTTTACGACGGGTAAAGCGACAAGGTAACCTCCCCGGAGCTACTATGGCTTTTCTACCTAAAATAAGGTAAGCTACTATGGCTTTTCTACCTAAAATATAATATAATTAACTTCAAATTCTGTGAGTTCTTACTCGCAGCCATAGAAGTAGTATTATGTAATTTCTTGTTTCGTTTTCATCAGCGCAAGATGCAATTTAATCCCTCCATTGCATAGTAACTAAGATACGTGAAATAATACTGTGAAGATATTCAGGTTTCGTCGGCGTTATTTAGATTTTGTCTTCCTCAACGGATCTATGTAATTGGATTTTCCTTATCTTCGTCTCGTTTTGAATTTTCTTACATTCACATAGATAATATTGCAACCTAAGCTAGTAAGTAGGTACCTACTTAAATATTGGACAAAGTGCAGTCATATAGAATAGTAACTTAACATAAGACGGGTTGCACCCTCCTTAGCTATTCCCAGAAACTATTCCTATAATTTCTTTATTTAAAAAAGTAGTTTCTTAGTACTGATACTACAAGTGGAATTTTAGGTTATCGGATGTTACCGCCCATATGACCTACATCAGGGTTTAATAACTGATTTATAACTATAATAATCGCCGGAAAACTCTACTTACCGCGCCCTTCAGAATCGTGCATTTGGCAACAACATTATCCTAGTGTAATTCCGATCGCGTCCGATGTCGATCGTAACTCGAATACGATCGATTCACTCGCATCGCGCATCAGCGGACTATGCAAGTGATCATAGTCATCGTGTTGATAATACCAGCATATTATATTTACAATGGGTATGGTTTTAATCTTAATTTTAGCTCGAACTTACTCGATTTGTTTGTATTGCAAGCGATTGATTACATTAAAGCATTATCCGCCCTGGTTGTTATCAATAGATAGTAGATAGCAACCTGATGGTCTACACACTTTCTCTTTATGGAAAAATATCATAAACATGACCAAGCCATGATAAGTACATAACAAGATTGCAGCAAATAGATATAGTGAGCGCAGCCAGTTGAATTACGAGGCCTTCCCCTTTTGAAGTAGTCGATGGATCGTTGCTCTTTGAGATTGTAGATCTTTGCTTGAGCCTACGCACTAGAAGAATGTTGGACTGCGCTTTAGGCTTTGTGATAAGAGACCTGTGTCCGGGCTCATGTAGTAAGGATATATGGAAGGCAGCTTAATAGGCTACATTCCCTGAAAACTTGTTGTCAAAATTTAATATTCACACCGTTTGGCATGATTGGCAAAATTAAGATGACAACATTATTTAGGCATGATTTTGTCATCTTAATTTTGTGCAATGCATACATAATAACATTGTTATCGTCTTGCTATAGTTCCGTAAATCTTGTATTCCGTATGTATTGGTATTCACTGGTGAGCATAGAATATTATTATTATTCATAACAACCAAAAATTTTGCGTGGTACGCAAAAGTGTCCTTTTACATAAAAAAAACTTGTGAAGTAGCACTTACTGAGAAGCTTGCACTTAGCAAAACTTTTGAACGGACGCAGAAGAGTTTCCCTCATGTTCTTTTTGAGAGCACCTAACTCACAGCTTAATGGAATTTTCTTGAAATTTGTCGCAAATAAAATCTCCGCTCGTTGACATTTAGTTCAAGTACGTGACATTTCAAAATTCATTTAACACCATATAATATAATAATATGAACTCAAAATCACATATATGAAACCAAAAACAGGACTCTAATGTCAGTAGGTGTATAACATGAACTTATTTTAATCAATTCTTCAATCAGTTTTGTCGGCAAGTCCTGTTTATCTTTCCGAATTATGAGGTCGTAAACAAAACAACAAATTATACTTGATTACATTAGCTAATTAGCTAATTACCTGTATAAATTCTCAAATTAGGCACCAAAATATCAAACCATTTTATATTCAATATTAATTACGTGGTAATTATTCAAATCGAAATACGAGTAGACCTATTAAAACACGAGTGTTGTGGTTAGCCGAGAGTGATTTCGCTTAAATGTGTTCATAACCTGAATATACTTTGGAAGAACGTTTTACGTTTTTGCTTTTATTATTTGGGAACCGTTTGATTTTACATAAGCGTAAATTTCTAAACGTTATCTTCAACTACTTTTATAAAGACGAAATTTGAAGGACTCTGCAATGTTAGTAGTTACCAATGGCAAAGCAATATCACCCGTAACACAATTGTTTATTTTGCTCAAAGACGAGGGAGTGAGGATGGATCGATAGACTGATGTTTGCTACTCTTTCTTGCAAAAACAGCTGAACAGACTTGAATGAAATTTGGAATTATCACTCTCTGCATCAAATTCTTAAGAAGTCGCGGGCGGCAACTAGTCTAATAAATTAGTCAAATAAACAATAGAAACTTACTAAGTACCTGAGGTTTTTAGTGGAGGTATGCTCCTCTGGAGTAAGATGATCGCTTTTAATCTTTTAAGCAATTAAACCTCCCTAACCAAACACAGGATTAATTATCAGTTCGCGGCTCTGCTTATAAGGGCACCACCTCAATAGCCGGCAAGTTCCTCCTCTGAAAACAAGAATTGACTGTCAATGTGGATTATTTATTAGGTTATAGACGCGGAAAGATGCCGTGATAGCTCAATGGCTCAGAATTTGACCTCACATTTGAAAGATCCAAGTTCGAATTCCAGTGGCACACACCAATGACTTCAAATGTCTTATGTGTGTTAAATAAAAATAAATGTCATGCTGAAAAAGTAAAGGAAAACATCGTGAGGAAACCTGCATCTCTACCAGTTCTCAATAGGTCACCATCCTCTAAACCGATGAAGCATGCTGTTAATGTCTGGTATTTTAGTTTGGGAGTTGTGGTGCCCATAGACAAAGTCATTGTAGGAGACCTGATTGTCATATGGCCAGATGGTAAATTTGTCTATAGGACTGAGATAGTCCTGATTAGTAGAAGTACACCTACATGGGACCTTCAATAGGATTTTCATCATGTTTGTGATTGAACGGGTTGCAATAACCACTTAAAATACAGTGGCCTGTAGGTATGTCCGTTTGTTTCTCTTTAGGTACTATAAAAATTTTGTTACCTACGTTATTACATATTGAAAATACGTCGACTCGACAAACATTGGAGTATCAATGCTCTCTATCTCGCTAGATAAATCCTAAACCGCATCCTAGAATGCAGCGTTTGATGCGGTTTCAGCTTTATATTTGGTAGTCTTGTGCTCTCACTATTTTATAGATAGGTTTATGAAGTGTACCTGAATCTGAATGGTTTTTAAATGGATTATTCACCTCTACGAACCGTTATAATTCCTCCTATCACCTTCTCGAAAGCCTTCGAAAGCAAGCGTGTCTGCAACCTATTAGTGACCTTGTTGTGCGTCTCAACCCTGCAGCATCTCATCAGCATATTATTCATATCTTGTGTTTGGCTGGGGAGATGTACCTGAGGTACTACCAGAAAACATTGAAGTATGTAGATCGCAAACCATCGAAAAAGTTAACAACTTCGGGCGCGGTCAGTACCTTGGTGATTAAATACGCGCTTTCGTGCTTCGGAGGGTTCGTTAAGCCGTTGGTCCCGGTTATTATCGATACTATAGTAGTCGGTAATCCTTGTCGGAGGCCTTTCACGTTCCACAGCGTACTATTTATTTAAAAACGAGTGAAAACAGCTAAAAGAAGTTTATTTTTACATACTCGTAGTTTCAGAAAAAAACGTTGGGTGCAGATTTTTTTTAAATAACTCTTTCCCTAATCGCATTATTCGATATGGTTACACTCCGTCTTTTTTACCTTCCTTTACATAATAGGCCTACGCCGCCCGAAACGATTTTTATGAGCGTTATTTGCTTCCAAACGATTTCGTCGTTCTGAAGAAGTCGTTAGTGATTCCCAACTTAATCTGAGGCTTTGTAACGAAATTGCTATCCATTGTTCAATGTTCCTTCTTTGAGGATAATCTGTTGGAAACTTCTCTGTATTTTGCAGTGTGAATGGGTAGCTGGAAAATGAATGGTCATATTATGCGCTATTATGCTGCTCGTGAGGTGTTATACTAGTATGTAAGCCTAACATAAAGAATCCCCGACCATAGACTTGACCCGGCGGCGCAGGCTATATTATGCGTGCTTCAATAGCATTTTAACAGGTACAAAAATTTGCAAACTATTAACAGTTTCTGGTATGTTCGTCCTTGATTCGCGAAGATTATTATCATCGACTCAAAGGAGATTTGTCATATAAGTTTACAAGTGTAACTTTTTACCAGACACAAATAAGCAATTAGCAATCTTGATGTGATTTACTCTATGATGCCAAATATTTATCAATTATTTTAATGGCATTAATGACTAATACAAATCAATATTATCAATTTTAAAATCGGTTAGGTGCCTAAAGATAAGAATGCTTTGTCATCTGCAAGAAACAAATAAAAAGCCATTATTAAAATGTGTTAAAAAACTAATAAATTATAATGGATTTCGTTTAAAATAATGTTATTTACATGACAGCAATTACATTATAATTTAAATGCAAGCATTGGCTAAATTTTAGCTACTGGGCTATGGGTTGGGCTATCTATCACCGCTATGATGATACCTATTAGTTGTGTTTTACATATTATCATGATAAGATAATGTTTTTAAAAGCTATAAATATGACTAAACATACAAAATATTTAGTGGTGTTTTGCTTTATTCTTAAAAATGTCCCTCTCTAAGACGGTAATATTACTTTCAGTATGGTAAATATCGTCAAAGATAAACTAACTCCTTAAATCATACTTCTTTTATAATTTGACAATTTTTTTTTCTCGACTTTATTTTTTCAATAAAACAAAGGGCGGACTTCCGTTACTCAACCAGTCAAGTCAATCCTTGATGATGGTGTTACTATTCTATGGTATTCTTTACTATTCTATGTAATAAAGGATTCTCGTGATATTTTTCACGCGGTAAAAATAAAAGTAACGCGTTAAGTTTTAATAACCACATGAAATAGATGATGGACCTTGTTTGGTTATGTGTTATATTTATTTCCAGTTACCTGATAGCTGGAAACTCTACTGAGACTGAACCGCCTGTAGAAACTGAAACCACAGAAAGAAGCCTGCGAATATTTCCTGATGATTTCAAATTCGGAGTTGCGACTTCATCTTACCAAATTGAAGGCGCTTGGAACCATGATGGTATGGAAAATTTTAATTTGTTACAAGGCATTCATTTGAATATATTGTATTTAATGCATGATTTCAAGAAAACCAAATATTTTTAAAGTACGTAAGTAGTTTTCAAAGTCACTTCAAACTTTATTAATGGCGAATTAAATGCGGGCTTTCATGCTTCGGAGGACACGTTAACCCATCGGTCCCGGTTGTTATCGAAAAGACAGCAGTCTTTAAACCTTTTTGGAGGCCTTGTGGGCGACACGGCTTGGCCACTGAGCCATTTCTCCAACTATCCGCATTGGAGCAGCGTGGTGGAGTATGCTCCAGGGCTCCCCTTGTGAGAGGGCCATAATAGGGGTTGTCATGTATCCATGAATACTTTAGCTAATAATAATTCTTATGATTACAGGAAAAAGTTGGTCCATGTGGGATTACCTGGCCAGAACTGCTAGGAAACAGATCGCAGACGGAACAAATGGAGATATCGCTGCCAACTCCTACTATTTATACGAGAGGGACGTTAGAATGCTAAAAGAACTCGGCGTACAAATTTACAGATTCTCAATATCATGGACGAGGATTCTTCCAGACGGCAGACCGGACTACGTGAATCCAGAAGGAATTGCGTACTACAACACATTGATAGATTTGCTTCTAAGAAACAACATAATACCATTCGTCACTATGTATCATTGGGATTTGCCTCAAACCTTGAGTGAAAAAGGCGGTTGGTTGAATGCTGATATCGTGGACTGGTTTGGAGATTACGCGAAGGTACTCTATGAAAATTTTGGTGACAGGGTTAAGTATTGGATGACGATCAACGAACCGTTTATTCACTGCAGTTCGGGATACGGTACAGGAATGCATGCTCCCCTGATCAAGTCCCCTGGTATTGGTTACTATCAGTGTGGAAGAAACGTTCTTCTGGCACATGCGAGAGCGTATCATCTGTATAATGCGTTCTTTAGAACGACCCAAAATGGACAAATCTCTATAGTTACAAACATGGAATGGGCTCTGGCTAACACGGAATCAGATGATGACGCAGAAGCTGTGGAAGACTACATTGCTTTTAATGTAAGTAAATCCGTGGAATTTTTTATGTTGATTTTGTTGATTATTAACTGAATAAGATTTAATACCGATCTGTATTCTGACGTATTTACAATCGAACTTCCACGAAACTCTTAAGTGCAAACTCTTAAACTCTTAAGTGCAAGGATTTATTTTAAGGTGGTAGAGGAGCTTGCCTTTAGGAACTTATCTCCACCCTCTTTCGTCGTAACGGTAATTAGAGTGGTTATCGTTGGTATTGGGGTGATTAAATACCTTAGTTTCAAGGCGTTACAATGCACTAACGCAACCTAAGATATGATTTCTATCCTTTTTGAGGTTGGACGGTGGTATCCATGTGCTGCATTATTGTATGCCCGCATAGGGTAGACTGTTCTTAACTTATTATAATTTTTGTAACATCATTCTCGTATAACAGTCAACAATAAACGCATTCTTTTCTTTTCTTTTCTTTGCAATGACTACCTACTTAACATAAGGTGACCTACATGCCCTAGACCTAGATCGCTCTTAGAATACACAAATGTCGATCGTATCGATATTTGTGTATTGTCTTAATGTGTTTGATTCTGTCTGTTTCTTTCTATGAGTGTGTACAATAAAGAGTTTGAATAAACAAATGCCCTTTTGTCACTCATATACCAAAAAAAAAAAATTTTGCAGGTGAGATACTTCACAGACCCTATTTACTCCGAGACCGGGAACTATCCTCAACGTGTGATCGATAAAGTAGCAGCCGCGAGTGCCAATCAGGGCTACAACGCCTCAAGGCTGCCTCCCTTCACGCCTGAAGAAATCGAATACATCCGAGGGACAGCCGATTACTTTGCACTAAACCACTATTCCACTGATATTGTGTATAGGAATTCCTCCTTAAACGGAACATTCGAGGTACCATCGCACGAAGATGATTGCTTCGTTGGAACGTACAAGGATCCAACGTGGCCGACTAGTGCCAGTCCTTGGATATCGGTAAGTGTAACCTAACACCATAAAAGGGTAGATAAAAAGTTAATAATAACATATTTCTTCCGAGTCCACTATAGATTAGCTAGCGGCATTCATAGCAGCGGCGGCAGCCAGCCAGTTTAGCAGAATCTAGGGGAACGCCTGCGTTTTCCATGTAGCCGTTCTATTTTCTTCCAATTAATATGCTTAACATAAATAAATTTTAATATCTTTTTAGGATAATTAGCGTTACGTCACTTGTGAAATAGTTTTATCCTTTGGAAATCTGCAGCCTATATACTGGGCTGAATATGGACTTTAATCCATACTTTATACGTACAGTGGACTTTATGCTTTATGGTGTAAATTAAAGAGTATTGTATTTTACAGGAATATGCACCAGGTCTCCACAAACTGCTGGTCTTTATAAAGGAAAACTACAACAATCCTCCGATCTACATAACCGAAAACGGAGTCTCTACTAAACGTACTCTTAGTGACTACTCCAGAATACAATACCTTCAGAACTACCTTAACGCTGTTTTAGACGCAATGGATGACGGTGTGGACGTTCGAGGATACTGTGTTTGGACTCTTATGGATAATTTCGAATGGTCCAATGGATATAAGTAAGTCACAATTTAATAATTCGAAAGAATAGTCCTCTATAGAGAAATGCAGGCCTTAATCCCACACACGATACGTGGACTTCATATGCCTAGTACCTAATGCAAAATACAATAGAGACCTAAGCGTTCTCTGTATCATATAGGTTCCCTGACAAAGTTTTCTTTCACCATTACAGCAAATGAAATTTAATTTTTATGAGGTCATTGGCTGAGATTCGAACCTGGACCTCCATTTTAGCCAAATCCTTAGCCACTGGGCTGTCACCGTTATCGCTTTCATAATGAAAGAGATGGATAGATGGAATTTAAAGTCTTATCAAATTTGATTTTGAGATTATAATTGTTTTCATTAGTATTTTATCATTACATTTACGATCAGCACTTACTATCCGTTCTTATCGCTGAATCTATCGTTCAGTTACTTCGTTATTAGTTTAGGAACTGATGACTACGTTTCTACATTAGTGTTTAATCCTGCTGCGTGCAGTATCGCAACATGTAGTTTTCAAACGGTACCTAACAATGGCATTGATAGTGTAGTAGTTGAGAATTGAGTCTCTCACTCAAGAGTTTGTATCTCAACTGATCACATCAATTTCCAATGTGCATTTTAAGTTACGTCTAGTGACATTATTTTTACTCCTGTAAGGAACCACAAATTGGCCGCTAGATAATAATAGACCCATAATCTTATGTTCCACCATTAACGACCAAGTAATGAAAGGGAAATATTTTATCATCAATATCAACGACCCTTCCTAGCAGTCTGCTGCTATTCCTAAGCTACACAATATATCTAAAATACATAAACCCTTTTAAAACCCCGTTCATATTTTTTCAGTATGAGGTTCGGCCTTTACGAACTTGATATTAATGATCCTGAAAGACCACGAGTTCCGAGGAAATCAGCGGCAGTTTACAGAGATATCATCAGCAGAAGGGTCATTGACCTCGACTACCTTCCAGACACCAGAACCTTGTCTGGGAATGCTCCTACAATAAGCGTATCTATCGTTATAACGTTGGTAGTAGCTGTGTTCAATGTATACTTGTAATTTGTGACTTAATAAATTATTTTTTCGACAAAGGTTTTCTTCTACTTACCTACCTAACAAAAGGCAATAAAACAGTTACACGTGACAGGCCAGTAAAATTATTCGATACAAATACGTACCTCTAATTTTGTACCTTGTTAAATTTGTAATTTAGGTATTAGTTCTAGGCTATTTGAGGTCATGAGGTCAGTTGTACTCGTTACAATGCCTATAATTGCTGTAAACCGTCTCGACATCGCATGTTGTAAGATTCAAGACTCTAGATAATCTTTAATCGAGCAAAGTAGCCTGCAGACAAAGGAATTCTTAGCTACAGAATCTTTGCCTAGATGCTTCACAAGTTCACAAATTATTGGTATCTTATAATGGAAGACAGTGATTTCTTGTCTTTTGTTTACCATTTTACCTAATTTTGTTTACCTAGCAAACTAAAGCTAAAGAGTTTGTTTGTTCCGAAGCGATAATCTCTGAAATTACCAGTTGGATGTAAAAAAAATCGTGTTCTATATTAAGATAACATTCATTAGGATTTTGTCACGGAAATATTTTTTTGCGTGTTTGTTTTTCTTTCATAGTTTTTATAACCGTTGTATACAATTTAACGAACAATTTCACATAAAGATACGACATAGATTAAGAGACATCTTAATGTAATATGCACGGGTTGAATTCGTACGAAATTGCGTCAAAACTGAGCGGTACCGTCTGTGGGTACCGCGATGTTCTGTGGTGATGTTGGCTTTTAATGTCTCACAGAAACTCAGACGGGGTACTTTTTTGTTGTCTACCCTCGTATATAATTCTATTACCTTTCTCAATCCAGTTTTCAAAACTTCGCCACAACAAACCTTCGCGCCTCGGATTAACAACAATAACAATATCATAGTCAAGAAACCAGTGACCGAAAATAAAAGAAAATTTGTATCACGAAAAAGCCTCGGGGAAAGATTTAAGTAGGTGGCGAAGACCGGAAGTCATTCTCATTCAGAATCAGAGGGCCGAAATTTGTTTGTACCTCGGCTCGTTTTAAATTCGATTGAGGTAAATCGTAACTTTTAATGTGCTTTTAATATACTTCTGCATGCAATTTCCCCGCTAATTTAATATTAACGACGTATTACAAAGGTTTTTGAGAAATACATTTTTTTGTGGTAGAGCCATTGTAACTAGCTCCAGGCGGCACCTACTGTCGCTCTAATAGCTTGGTGTAAAGCAGAATTTTCATCATAATTATTATCTCGTGTTTCGAATGGTTTTGTTAAACAGAGATACCTTATTTGAGACGATCATCTTACCTCATGAATTGCAACTAGCAACAAGCTCACGTAATAATTTTTATTATGTTTTATCCTATTTATCTGCTATCTGCTATCCTATTTAACTGATCCTTCGCCATCCTACTCATTTCCGAGTTATAAAAGGGAACGTAAAACTCATTCCCAGTGCTAGTAGTCGTTAAACCGTGTCAAAAATTAAGTCAAAATCCTTACCAATAGAAACGTATATATTTACAACTTAATCTAGTCGTGTTTATATCGTAATTAGTAATGGAGTTCTTAAAGACTTACGACTTACAAGAGATGGCGCCACACGATCCTGAATCACGCTATAGAAGTTTTCTATATCGCTGATATATAAATGTACCTATACAAAATTCCGACTTAATTGAATTAGAGCACGGCCGCTCCCAAGACATAACCACCTCGCCTGGTTGGAGATATCTCCTTGCCAAACAGTTATCATTAAACCAGGGTTACTTTTTTTTTTAAAAGTTTAAAAATTTTAAAAGTTAATTTTAAAAGTAAAATTGCGAAAACTATTATTATTTTTATACTGCCACGTAAAATTTCTAAAATATTTCAGGCGTTGTACCTACGTATATTTCACGTGTGCTTACCGGACCTTAAAGGACAAATCGCTACGGGCCGATAAAGCAATCAGAATCTGTATCAATATCTTACAAACATGCCCATATTTTCAGTGTAGGGTATCGGAACTTATTCCCACGTGTGTGGAGTATAACAGATATTGTGAGCCCACATCAAATTGCTGACGGATAACGCGTGGGTGTGAAACATTTGAATTATTCATATTTTGCAAGACATACATACGTTGTACCTACCATCCTACAAAGTAATGTTATTAAGTAGACTGTTTCGTGATTTTCCTTTTCTGTACTTAACGTAACTTTACTTAAGTGTATAATTAACATAACGTTACTTAAGTGTATAATTATGCCAGTTTTAGAAAAACAACTAGGTTTCCTACAGAACAAAATTTTCTTAAAATATAGCCATCGTTATACTTAATGGGTTATATCTGTATGTGTTCTTCAACAAGATATATAAAGAAAATGTCCTAAATCCAATTTATTCATTAGGGCAATATTATTCCTTAAGAAGAGGTCTTACGCATCATAAAATACGAGGCATTTTAACGTCTTCGGTTCTCTCTAACGTTATTAGGTAGTACCTACTTCAAGTATAGGCCTGTAAATCACAATTAGGTACAAATTACTTTCTTACCCTTCCTTTTGCGACATGGCAATTAGAACACGGGGTGAGGTGCGTGAACGCACGCATACGCACTTGTTGAATCGTACGAAATCGTGTCCAAACTGAGCGAGGCCTTATAATTTCGAAGCTACTCATGTGTCATGTCAGTAACCCATTAATGACCCACTACAGGGTCGGGTCTCCTCTCACAATGAGAAGGATGTAGGCCTTAGTCCACCACGCTGGCCTAGTGCGGTTTGGTGGACTCTACTACTCATGTATGATGGTTAATTTGTTTGCATTTAATTGTGTTGATCTTGAATTACATGTTAGATTCTATGTGTCAATGTAAGATTAAATACTTGAGCACGCTTGTTTGCTACTCATTATTAAAAAAAACAATACTGGCCTTATATATTTGTAGCCTATCTTTCATAAATAAATAATCTCTAAGGGGAAGTCACCATAATTATGTTTTGCAATATCTGTGTGAGGGGATGGACGATAAAAAAACGACCGTGGACAGAATTATAACTTTATTGGTTATAAATTGTTCATCAGTTCCGATTTGTTGATGTATCGATCGTTAAAACAGACAGAAGCGCCTAGGATATTTAACACTGGAATTTATCTAAGCGGACTGAAATAATATTTACATAACATTAAATAAACTGCTCGAAATTCTCCTGGGATGTGACAGATATATGATAGATATTATTTTCGAAAAAAATTCAAATAAATACGTTTTAAGCTCTATTCACATCTAAAATTACGTAACGTGTCCAGCACGTAACGTGGCCGACACCCACAGACAAAATCATCACATCACTGACAACGTCAGGCCTGGCATTTTCTCTTTCTACGCGCGAGTTACGAGTAGCGCTTCTGCGACCGGCTTGTGACTGCACGGACATGCACCGTTCGCGTACGGTAGATGTGAATACACCCATAATTATACTTTATATGAAAGAACATTTTGTCTGCCATGGCACGTGCATGAAACGCTCCGTGTCTGTAGATATGAATGGAACTTTACACAAATATGGCAGCCATTCAAACTGTATATTGCAAAGTGTTTAACAAACCAATTACTTTATAACAAGATTCAATTAAATTTCGCCCATTTACGCCGGCTGCGTCACATTAACGCTGAAACAACCAGTGGCTCGGGAGAATTCAATAATATAATTGAATCGAAACACGAACTTAGGGCCAGCCAGCACTCACTGATAGCACAGCACACGCAAATAACCCTTGGAATTATTTTAAATGTAGGGAAATGTAATGTAAATTTTGTGCTGTGGTGAGCCGAAGATTGGCATTAAATTGCTATGTTAGAGAAGACATAAACCTTGAGTCTGAAATTTCACAAAATGTAGGTATTTAAATATCAAGGATTCAAATAATCACAACTATTTTCCATTTTACAAGTGGGTGGGCAAAGGGTTTGTTTCATTGATACCACACCAAGAACACTAATTCGATCTGACTTCTAGTTAATAAAGATGGCGAAACGCACAATTAAACACGATTAAAAAAATTGTTGAAATTATATTTAGTTATTTATTTATTTCCGTATCTTGTCTTGTCAGTGAGCGCTCACCCAAACACTTTCGAGCAGTATTAAATAAATAAATAAATAAATACAAATACATAATGAAAATAAGGGGACGTCAAGCATACAACTGTTACTAGCATCCCACGATATTATCTAATCATCTTACAACGTCGTACAATATATCTTTCTTTACAATAAACCATCTATTTTAAAATATAATCTGCATTAATATACACAATCTTTAACTTATCACATCTCTTAACTTAAGGGCCCTGATCGACGCACAAGCCTATGCCGCGGCTTTAAAGAACGAACGGCTCGTTGGTGCTGATCGACTTGAGAACAAACAGTCGTGTATGAAGGCGGCACTTCCCATGGACATTTGGTGTTTGCGTATTTGTATTCAAATATTTGCATAAAATTTGACGAATGCACCACTATGCACATATTGTTCAAAATTTGCGACAAATAGAGCGTCCACGCATGGCCTCACAGCCAAATAACAAATATCCATACATTTCGCAGTGAAAGGCAATGTCAAGTTACTGTCAAAAAAACTAACAAGTTTGTCGTATAAAGCATCCACATATAATACGTCGAATACGCAAATACAAATAGCCAAGTGAAGTGCCTCCACGAAGAAATGTGGCAAATTACAGCAATCATGACCCATGAGGCAGCTCGTCGGTATTTACCGCGGTATTGCGATGATACAGCGAGCTTTAACTACGAACCAAAACCGCGGTTTTACTCGCTCTTTGATCAGGGCCTTATCAAATATTTAAACTTTCTACAATAGTCAGTGTAGAGAGCTGCAGGAAGACTTAAACGCCAAACTGAGGGTGCGATTTCGTTTCAAAATACAACCCCCGTCAGCAAACACTATGATTATAATTAGTAATGTCTCTGAATCACTGCGTAACACTAATCATATTTTATAGAAAATATACTGCTGAAACACACAGACAAAACTATTTTATTTCTTTATGTATATTTATCACTTCAAAATCACCTACGACCACGCCTACTTGAAAACAAATCGACACAATGCAGGAATATTGGCGAAGTCAATGGAATTTTAGTAGCAAAATCTTATACGTTACGAAAAATTTCTTGAACCCTCCCTGCAAGATAAAAGGTGTTCGAATGACTTGTTTTATCACAAGCGAATAGCTAAAAACCAAATAATTGGTACAAGAAGGCTGCAACTAATTTTATTGCTCTGATTTTGTGGATCAGAAGCGACACTATGACGTAAGAAATTTTTAAGCTTTCTTACGTCAGAATTTCGCTTCTCTTATTTACTTGCTTGCGATTCAACACGTTAATAAGTCCAATAGATGCTGATTCGCAAATCAGCGTACATTATCACGTATTCACGTATAACACTGATTTTAAGGTAAATTATCGCACTACAATCAAAGGGGCAACGACTGATTGTCCCTTGAAAAAAGTACAATAAACCTTCAAAATTCGTAGGTTGCCTGCGTCAACTGCAAAATTATCGCTTCTTTGTATTCGCTTGCGATAAAATAAGTCCCTTAACGGCCATCTATTTCCAGTCACCGAACTGAAAAGCGAAGCGGGTAGCGTCGCGAAACAAAAACAAACTTTTAAAAACCGTTTTTAAAGTAGCCACTGCCGAGTGGCCGGCACATTCTTATTGATTTCCGGTCTGACGCTGTCGCCTGCCAGCTCGCCAACTTTTTGGCCAATTTCTCATAACCTCGCTTTCTATTTAGCTTTTTAAAATAAATCCGAATAGATGACAATTTAACGGTACAGTCGACACGGATAATTTGGAACAAATTTTTAGTACTGTGAACCATGTTTAGATACGTTTTTAGATTTAAAACATTTTCGATCCCTTGAAATGATTTTATGTGCCTTTTTTACCCAAATGCAGCGTAGCAAAAAGGAGAGTTATGATGTTGACCGGTATCCATGTATGTATGTATGTATGTATGTATGTTCATCTGTTCGCTCATAACGTCTAAACTACTTATCAGAATTTGACAATTGAGATATCGTTAGAAGCGTCTTGATCTTCCGCTGGTTAAAGGCTATGTAAAGTCATGAAAATTTAATGTGGCGCCCCCTAGAGGACATTAAGTCATGAACTAAAAAAATGTTTTGTAATGATACCGTGTGGGGTATCAAAATAAAGAGCATTAAATCAGCACATTAAAACATTAGGATAATTACAGAGCCTAAAAAATCCCAAATATAAAAAAGCGCAATTTAAATGCTTACATCCTCACATTTCGGCTTTAATACAGTGCAAATACTGAATGTACTGAATTAAAGTTACTGAATGGTCAAACAAATTAAACAAAGCTTTTTTAAAATGAATACCTACAGAAAGAAAATACAAACTTAATTACAAAATTTAATAATCCCTGAGTGATAATTTGTTTTTAAATTTAAAATATATTTTTTTAAATAATTATAATTAACATTCATTTTTATTATTTAACATTGTAGATGTACTAGTAGTAGACACTCAATATTCTAACAATTTGAAACAAATATATTTATATTTTAAAAGCTATAATGTCATTATGTTGGTCAAGTACCCACTTACCGAGCACTAAACTGACTTAATGAAATTTAAAATTATTCAAGAAAGGTATTAATGATTTAGGTGCTATTTTTACAAAAAAATGTGACTAGGGAGTGAAAAGCTTTAAAACTTGTGATATTCATAATTTCAGATAGTGTATTTAAAGAATAAACAGTAAAATTGCTTAGGGTACTACAATACACTAAGGTATAAAAATAAATTATTCCAACCCTGTGAAGGAATAAGATGTAAATGTCAATAATTGACTTATAGAAGCTCCGAATAAAAATGATTGTTGGTAGGTATGAAGCTTAGAAATTAGAAAAATATTTAGACTATCAGCAAAATTTATGGTTTTAAAAATGGACACCAAAATAACCCACTATTGAACCACTGCAGGGTCGCGCCTCCTTCTACAATGAGAAGGATGTATGCTTTAGTCCATCGCGTAATCCATAACTTAATGTGGGTAGGTGGACTCCGTGTGGCCACTGTTAAAACTAGAACTTAGCAAGTTTGAATGCTCTCTTATTCTATCCATTATTATTCTTTCCAGTAAATCACGAACTTGTCTCCCCTTGAAATCAAATTTAAGATAATAATTAAATTTCTAATAACTAAATAACTAATTATCTTACATATTTTCTTAAACTTATTAAATAAAATCAATGGTGATATCTATGTTTTATTTCAATTGGGTTATTTTAATTTCAGTTTTAGTTCAAATTTAAATCCAAGATTTAAATCCAAGATTTAAATTTATGATGGGAATTCTGCATAAAATAAAAATAGGGTCATAAAATGATTTAAAAAGTTCTTTATTGGCTAATGATAAGAAATAACCCATTCTTCGTAAATATATATATACTTAATAGGTATTACTATTTTATTGTCAACCCACTTGATCTTAATAAATATTTTGTCTATAATATTATGTATCCAAAAATATTTACGTTTCAACTAATATTCATTTTTAAAATAAAATAAGGTCATATAATTTTTAATTAACATTCCTGGTAAAATATTTCAGAGCAAAAAATATCATAGAACGAATAACTTTAATGTTTGGTTCACTTTAAATTCGGAGAGCTCACCAGCTTTTTCGTGTAATCTTCCATCGAGTTTATCCAATCTAAGTGTACAGTATACCTACTGATCCTAAGATGTGAGTGAATCAGTAAGATGATCATAAGACTTTGTTAAAGAGTACTAAAACGTAAGAACTTATTTTCAAAATACTGACATTATAGCAAGGCGACAACCTTTTATCTCGAAAGTAGAACATTATAATAGAACACATAGTTAAAATTCATTTATAAAAATCCTCAAGCATTACCTACAATTTGTTTCTTCATACACGGTCCGAATATTCGTGTTCCTAAAAAGTTGCAAAAATATATAATATAATAATATGAAACAGTTGGATTGGTCTATTACAACATCAATTTTTTTAAATTAATAATATTGTTAATAAATTTGAATTGGACTTTTATATCAGGTACCTATTTTAAAATTTATATTGGTAATTGACTGGGAACACGAATCTTCTGAGTATTATAAACAAAGGGTACGAAAAGAATACAATTAATACAGTGAACGTTGTGACATTACATTGTGATGATGTATTATGATTTAGATATACAGATACTATTAATAAACGAAACGCAGCTGTACAGATGACTTCAAGCTCGAGTAGCAATCTGAGTGGAGACGGGTCAGGCACGCTCGCTGTTAGTCAAGTTACGCCGGCTGTTTATGGGCGCGCCTTTACTCTTGGTTCCGTCACTGCTAAACAATAAAGAAATTGCAGGCTGTTACAAGCAAGTTACTCCATCTGGTTTCACATTAAGATTTTCGTCTCCATTTTAACAATAAATAAAATTGTATACTGTCTAGAAAAAATTAAAGAGCAAACCGGCGAGGAGATAAAGTGACCTTGTTGTTGTTTTTGAATGACTTGTGGCCACGCTCTACAAAAATGAAACCTACGCGACCAGGTATATCAGGCAGATAAGAATATAATGTTTTGTAAGGAGGCGCAACAGATACTCAAGTTAGCTTGGCAGATTTATGCATGGATACAACTTAATACTTAATGCTTCTTCACAACCATTAAAACTACAAAAAAAAATTAGTTTACTTGTTGGAGCTTAGGTAGAGCTATTTGTAAGCGCACTTGTGGTCGAAGTCAATTTATCTCTGCTGGTTAATAAACAAGCGTTAAGGCAAGGTATGCCTCCGTTACAACAACAAATGGTACGTACTCAATCAGAAAAGTTGAAGCTCGAGTAGCAAGCCGGCGAGAAGCCAGAACGGCTTGTGGGCGCGTATGTGCATCGCAGTCGAGTTAGCTTGGCTGGTTTCTGAACGTGGTTTGACGCTTAGCTCGTTCACTGCCACTGTAACAAAAAATTGAATTTAATATGTGTAGGTAAGCAATGATCCTACGGTGATTCGTATCTTACTCAAGTGTTCGAATACCAGTGGTAGTTGTTTCTTAAGTTATGTGCGATTTATAAAAAATATATCACCAGCTGTAAAAAAATAAAAGATTTTTTTTCATAATCCAGTTTACTAACAGTAGATCTGTTGTCAAACAGATTCAGTAGTTTTAGAAGTTTTCTCATGAAAACAAATAAACCCAATTTGTTTTTTTAGGGTTAAAATTTAGGGTTAAAATTTAGTACGAAACTTATCTCCTCGATCGAGTACTGTAGCTCCCTTGAAATCATGTTAAAAACCAATAAAGCATTCTAAGTTTCGATGTCATGTCAGTACCCATTAATGACCCACTACAGGGTCGGGTCTCCTCTCACAATGAGAAGGATGTAGGCCTCCACCACGCTGGCCTATTGCGGGTTGGTGGACTTCGCATGCCTTTGAGAACATTTTTTTTTTGTGAACTCTCAGGCATGCAGGTTTCCTCACGATGATTTCCTTCACCGTAACAGCAGGTGATATTTAATTTCATAAATCGCACATAACTTTTATTACAAAGTCATTGGTGCGTGCCACTGGGATTCGAACCCGGATCCCTCGATTCGAGGTCGAATTCTAAGCCACTGGGCTATCACCGCTGCTAAGTTTCAATAAATGAATTTAACTAAACATAACTTAGTGTATGTAACTAAAGATATTTTCAATTGAACTGAATAAACGACGAAGCAAATAGTTCAAACTCAGTTCACTGCGACCGCTCACAGATAGGACATTAGCAATTCAGTAGCTATCTTTACGCTTCGAGTTGCCTCAACTCGAACTGCAGATTGAAAACAAAACTGTCTGCTTGAAAGTTATTTTAAACTATAAAAATAAAACATTTTGAAAAACAAAATATTTGAAAAATATTTTTAACTTTAAAGACAGCATAATGTTTATGTGTAATTCTGTGTAATCGTGTTAAATAATTTTCGTATAGTTCTTTTGCGTAAAATAATTCGAATACACTTTTAATCACACTATTATGTGAAGTCTTTCCTTTAGTGCTTATCAATAGTAGTCTTTAGTATTTATAATATATATGAGCAATGAAATAGTTGTTTAAATTATTTAGTTTTCTATGCTTTCTAAAGAAGTAATTTCATCATTTTTAACCACTTTGACCTCTGGAAATATTTCTTTAGTAAGTACTAAATTCTCATAAATAAATTACTCGGATTGTACAAATACAGTATCAGTTGTACTGAAAACGAAGATATTTTTGAATTGAATAGATTTATTATTGAATCGAATAATTTAAAGTTGTTGCCGCTGCTCACATATAGGACATTAGCAATTCAGTAGCTATCTTTACGCCGCGAGTTGACTCAACTCCAACTGCAGATTGTAAACAAAATTGTTTGCTTCGAAGTTATTTTAAACAACACTGACAGCCTTGTTTGTGGAAAAAAATGTTTAATAATGTAAACTAACATTAAATAATAATATAATCTTAATCATATTATATTATATTCATAGTACTTTTAAAAATTATCCTTAATCTTTAATGTTGCTTATTAAACAATAGTTTTTAGTTGATTTTGTTTTCAAAATAAGTATTTTCATCATTTTCTTTTCAACCAACTCTGATCTTTGGACTTATTTTCTCAGTACCAGTAACTACCATTCTCATAAACAAATCACTCACATTATACAAATATACTAGTTATTCTAAAACGAAAATATGTTCCTATTAAACTGATTTAATATTGAATCGGAATTGACATTAGCAATTCAGTAGCTATCTTTACGCCGCGAGTTGACTCAACTACCGATTTTATACAAAACTGTTTGCAGGTTATTTTAAACTGCAAAGCAGTCTTCTAGCTGTATCTGCGTTGAGTCTATCTTTGGAGCAAAACAACATTATATTTTAATAGGTTTCACTACACTCCCTGCCTAATGGTTTTTCACCTTATGGGTAATAATAATATGTCACATCTACTATACTTCATTATGAAAAGGTTCAAAAGTATAAATTTAAAGATATTTTTCAATTCCCCTGGATGAACGGCTATGCAAATAGATCAAATTTCATATACCGCGAATGCTGCTTACCGGTAATGTAAATAAATTATGTCATGGATTTTGGTTTATTGTTGTTAATTATTCGTAACTACTCGTATAACTATTCGGAAAATATTTAAGTCCCTGTTAGATACAATGGTGGACTATGTGGACAAGATTGTGAGAAGAAACCCAACCCTGCAGTGAGTCACTAATGCTCGCTTCGCTGTACTCTGCGTCTTTAAAGCAGTTTTCGAGGTAATCATGCAAACTGAAACAGCGGATACAAAAGATCAGTCGCTCTCGATAGCTCTGAGATAAGTTCTGCAACACAGTTCCGCTCTTAGTTGAGTCTTGTTTCGCTCGTATCAAGGACGCGCTTACACATCGTTCTTTTTCGCTAAATCTAGCACTCGTTTGAATGTTCACGATATCTCTTCGAACGAATGAAACTTGTAGATATATTTATTTTAGAAAGAATTTTCTATGCATGTATTGGACTGATAGTAACGTTAGTTTAAACATAAGCACCAAATGAGCCACCTGATGTTAAGTAACCATCCCCAAATAGGTTCCTATCTGAACTTCCCAACCTCAACAGAAGATAGAAGAACATTTCGCTCCACGGTGGGTTAAGAGGGTGACGGCAAGATAAGTACCAGAAGAGCTACAATGGCTCTGCCACTTAATTCTTTTATTTTCAACAGTAGTATTCGATCGGTGGTAGAACGCTTAAGCAGGTACCATTGCGTACTTAATTACCCCTTACTTAATTAGCCATTAGAATCATCCTAAAATGTACTAATTTTTCAGGTACGTTAGAATGTCAAACACTAACGAAATTCGAATTTTAAATTCAAAAATCGAGATGCTCCAATCTGAATAAAACATGATGTAATACGATTATTTAAAGATGTTCCGGGTCCCGGGTCGTACCTAAATGCATCTGCAAGAGAAATGAATACAAGTACTGTACTACGAACAAAGAGTTCTCAGATACAAATTGAGAAACTCCGCTTCATCTGCCTCACTACCGACGACCAACGACTGATAATTACAGATTAACTTGTGATGATTTAATTTTTTTCTACAACATTAACAGAATATTAACAATTTACATTTTTCTGTAACTTAGATATTTGTGACACATGCTGAATCTTTGTGTATTTTAATCACTCGACGTTTTGTTTGCATCTTTCTAAGTTCTTTTCATGGCCCTACTGGCCATGGCGTTTAGCTTGAATTCTCCCATCGTTTGCAGTGGAGCTGGAGCTTTGAAGAGAACAATAAGATTCTCGACAAAGAAATGAATGTCTTTATACTTTGTTTTTTTTTTCTTCAGGTCCTTCGCTGGGTTTTATAGATTGTTAATTGTTGAAACGGAGCTCCTTTGTAACAGGTACTATTCTTGGCACAAATCTGTATCGGTTTTGATTAATTAGAGCGGCCCCCGCTGGCTGGCTTTAAGATTTCTTTTTACTTATTGAAATTAGAATTATTTTACCAAAAATAAAAATAGAGTCGACCTTTATTAAGACACGTAGGCTGTATCTAGGCAAAGCGTAAAACTATCTATGAAATGAGAGTACACGTAGGCTGTATCTAGGCAAAGCGTAAAACTATCTATGAAATGAGAGTGGTTAGAGGATTTGACCTTTCTCTATTCTTTCATAAGTTATTATGACTACAAGTTAGTTAGTTTCAATAAGTTGTTGTATGTTGTGTTACTGTACCAAGGTGGTAAGTTAGGTAGCCTGCCCACCACAGCACAAACAATGCTACAAAGTCAAAAGTCAAATTATTTTATCGTCAACATTAATTAAAAAGTTAAAATGTGTTTTCTCCCACAGTTCAGTAGTTTTAGTAGCAGATAGTAGCAGTAGCAGAACTGAAGTCGAGCTTTACGAAATAGGAAATACGGAATAGGTGTTAAAATACTTTATTATTTAAAGGGACCAAACACTGTGACATTTCACGTTCAACTCCTAACAATTTTGTGCTATAAATGCTATTGAATGAAGATAACCAAAACGATGTATATTTTAACATTGCCTGTCGACAACAATGAAACAATGGGTGTGAGTCACATGAGACTCACGGGACGAAGTAGATAATTTTTGTTTATAGTGTACCATCAGTGAAAAGGCATCAGTGTTCAGTCGGAGAAGTAACTACCGCCATCCACATAACCCGGCATGAAGTAGGATGTTCTTCATGACCATTGTATATGTTGTGGTGCAATGACTATTTAAAATTGTTAACTTTAATAAACGACCTGAGTGGCGCAGTGAAGACACCGGTGCGCTGCGCAGAGTTCGATTCCCAGCAGAACAGACATTTGAATGAAGAATTTGAATTTCTGTTCCTGGACTGAGTATTTTGTGTTCTTGTTTGTGTGTCTTGTGTGTCCATGGCACCCACGACACGGGGAATAATTATGTACGTTTTACGTTTTTAATTATTTTTTTTGAAGCGTTATTTATTATAGGTACTTTAAAATAAAGCTGAAGAATTTGTTGTTTGTTTGTCGGAATAGTGTATTTTTGTGCAAATTAAAGTCTAGCTCCATGAAACTACTTAGAGAATAGGTGTTAAACACTTTATCGTAGTGACAAATACAACTTCTACTTACTTCTACTAACAATAGCAATTTCTTTGCGAGCTCAACAAAACGATCTTGTAGTTTTAAAGGCTTTATTTTAACTCCAAAGTATGTTTTTAATTAAGTTAGTTATAATTTAATGGTGTTTCTTTTGTTTTCTTCCACAGTTTCATTAATCTCTTTTTTCTTGCGGTATCCTTGCCTTGAGTTTTTACGATCTAATAAGGTACAAATGAAAATAATATACCTACTTTGTGTTTTCTTAAAAATTGTTCCAAGTTTTTACATTCCGGTATCCTTTTTATTATTTTTCCGTTACAAAAGGATTTTCTGAACGAAATACACCGATTTTGGTACAAAACAAGTTAAGTCCATTGTTATATTCTAGTGTTCTAGTACTTGTTATATTCTTATTATTATAAACAATAGTGTTTATAACAATAAGGTTAGCTGGTGGGAATTTTATAGTTTCTTCCTTTTTATCTGTAAAAGGAACAAGTATTTGATAATCATCTTACATATTTACAGGCCAAATTGTACCTACAGCTATAGCACTCTGTGAAAGAGTTATCTGGGTTCGATTCAAACTTTCATAAAGGAGCATACCTACGTTTGAATTTTGAATTATAAGTTGTTAAAATGATGTTAACTTATATTATGTCCTTTTAATAATTCATACTTTTAATGATATTTGCATAGAACAAGAGCCTTGTTAATAATTAAGACCTTGTCGTATATCTTACTCAGACAAGTAAAGATAGTTAAAATCGAAATATGCTGGAACACGTGTGTCTGGTATGTAAGTGAAAGTTAACTATAACTTTATGATAAATAAAGTTTTGAGTATCGGTATCAAGCGCGTTTTTGAGCCTCTTCACTCCATCCCTCGTTTTCAGCGCGTGTTTTAAGATAACTTTAAATTTATAAACTCAACCCTTTGGGTCGTTATCTATTTATAAAGCAAAATTATAAATAATCCTCTGGGAATTTTCTCCGTAACATATGACCCTAATTAGGGCGACGGGGAACGGACAGAAAATAGCTCGATATAGATTCGATGCTTTAAGCAATTATATTATATGCCTTCTATTTTTTATGCTGGTGTACAATTTTTCATAATGGAAATTGAGACTGGCGACTCCGTGTAGTGATTAAGACACCGGTGCTCTGTGCGGTCGAACGTTGGTTCGATTCCCAGCAGAACAGAGATTTGAATGTGAATTAGAATTTCTGTTTCTGGTGTGGGTGTGTTATGATCTTATTATTCGTTATATCGCATCAATAGTATGTAATAACTGTTAATATTTAGGTACTTAAAAATTGACAGTAAGGTAAGGTAGCCATGATTCCCTACTTAAAAAAGAGAAAACCTTACCTATAACAGTCTGTTTCTTCATATCGGCAAATCGCTCCCCCGGCCCAACTTCATCTGGGATGGTGGAAGTGCACGTGAGCTGTAACCTCCCGTGAGCCGGCGTGCGCAGCTCGGCTATCGACACCCACAGGGATATCGGTATCACGGGTGGCAATCTTGGCCTCTCGCGAATCTATGGAGAAAAATTAGATTAGTACAAACTGCTGACTAACGTTTGTCTTCAAGATAACGGCTAGACACCTAGAGCATTCTAGAATCAACTAGAATAAAATGCCATGTGTGTTGTCCCACAATATTTTTTTTTCTAGTCACGCTTGCTTCAGGGGCCGGATTCTGTATGACCATTCACACTCGTATCGCGGCAATATCTTGTCTTACCCGTGAAGATTCCTTGTCGTGCCGCGTTCATAAAATGACATACGGTTTGATGACATACGATATCGGCACGAAATTTGAATGGTCACACTGAATCGGGGCCGTACGATGTGTCATATAGATATATATTTTGTGATCTGTTATACTTTTTATCCCCTTTGGGTCAAATTCTGAAGTCCAAATGGACGAAGTCGCGGGCGGAAGCCAGTTATATATAAGGCAGAACCAACAGAAAAACGTCGCAAAATTGCCAGCAACCTCCCATATCTCCCAACCAAGACAATGACATAAGACACAAACATGTTGGTTCACGGCTTCACACACTAGTGGAGTATAATGGCCCTTACCACGCACGCAACCTAAAAAGTTATCACCGAACGTAGACCTAACGGCACAATATTACAAGTAATCTGTGAATAATCTACAAAATCACTCAAAGTACTCGTACATTGGTGCATAGACGTAGACAAATTGGTACGTAAATGTCTAGTTCCATTCAGGCCACGGCGGGTTTAAGAAAGGCTTAACTACGGCGACACTGTGGGACAGAATGCCACTGAGAATCTCTTCCGGGGCCCACTAAGCCTACCCAAAGCTGTCGTTTTATTTCACCTTCGGCTGCAAAGACGTTGCAGTCAAAAATATCGATACATAGGTACTTATCTGATTAATTAAAACACTTTAATTATCATAATATCTTATTTCAACCAGCTTTCAAATGAGGGATATCTCTAATATCTGAAAAACCGTTGAATTTTGGATAGAGCTTCACATGGCTTAAATTATTGCTTTTGAGCTTATCTACACGCCCTCAGCGGGAATACTTCATGTAACAAATCAATCAGCCTGTATAACCATGTAAAACTGTAACAAAGAAGTATATAAAATGACTCACAGGATTACAACCATTGATTTTTTCATAAATGTGCCTTATTAGAAAGAAGATCAGTATATAATGGATATCAAAAATTGCCGGTTTTGCTGGTTTAAACTCTGAAACAGCGCTTGACTTCACTTAACTCCTGTCAGACTGTCACAGCGTTGTTACGAGAACGTACTCACTGTACAAGCGCAATCCTTGGTCGTCCTAGTCGCAAATACAAATATAATATGTAGTAAAAGTATCGCATGCATATTTTCATAGACTTGTTCCCATAAAATTTGGCTGAGAATTTTAATAATATGGACTGTAAAACATTAGTTACCCACTGCAGAGTCTGGTTTCCTCTCACAACGAGAAGGATGTAGGCCTTAGTCCACCACGCCAGCCTAATGCTTGGCCTAGGACTTTACATGCCTTGGAGAACATTATGAAGAACTCTCTGGCAGGCATGCAGGTTTTCCTCACGTTGCTTTTCTTCACCGTTACAAAAGCTGTTTTGGTTGGAGCTCTCAAATCCATCGACAAGCTTCTGCGGTGTGTTCGACATCAACGGTTACAGACGTTTAGTAGCTATTGCCTTGAAGCTACGAGTAGATACTATTAGCCGACTAAGATTTCGCTCTGCATTGATTTATTCGATCTTATTTTAAATGTTTTTCTCTATGTTAGATTGTCTAAGTTATAAAGTTATTATTATCATTTGTTTTCCGGTTATTGCTGTTTGTCTAAGCAAACAAATTTTAGTTTCTTTCTTCGTTGGACCTCTCCATATATCCATCTATAACATCTTAACAATAACTTTGAAAAAAATAATCATGATGCGGTGGTAAACGCGCCCGCGCCTGTATTCTTTGCAAAACGTTGTAAAATTGAATCCTAGTAGAACATCTAGGAACATCTAGCAAATGTTATGAGTATGTGCACTTGTACAGCTATGAGTGTGGAGCGTTATTACATTTGAGTTCAGTATGTGAATTTTGGGGACGAAATTACGGTTTTAAATGTTCACTAAAACCGGATATTTGCTTGATCACAATCTAAACTCGACAAAACCTCAAAGCTCAAAACCTGGTGCGGTGACCGGAGGCTATCACGTAAATGCTCTTAGAAGTCCAAGATAACGAAAATTGGTTAGAAACTCCGAATATTTTCAGAATTTACACTACCTATTGAAAAATTTGGGTGTTGCACTTTAAACTGAATATAAAATATTAAAAAAAAATATTCTAGTCTTTTATCTGAAAATTCGGCAATGAAAGACTACCTCATACTATCCGATTCATTTCTGTCAGGTAAAACACTAATTAAGTACTAAAACTACCTAAATACATTTGTTAAGGGCAAGGTTAGACAACTGACCTCACAGACCGAACTCAACGCCTATACCTTTGAGGTTATCTTATACATTAATGAACAGTCTCAGAACTCCAGACTTGATTGAAGATATATAATTCACGACACTCGAAGTGCCCTTAAAAGATGCCAGGGAAAGTGAAAATATTCCTACTCTAATTTTTAAGTCAGTTAAGGTTATTTGAAAACTAAACTTAGGTAGTACCATTTACTCGGTACAATATGATTAGTCGTCTTCTTCTTTTTAGTCCTTCGTAGTCTACTGCCAGACATGGGCCCTCCTTAATCGACGCCATTCTGTCCGGTCCTGGGCATTTTTTATTCAACGGTTATCCTCTTCTTCAGGTCATCAGTTCACCTGGAGAGTGACCTGTGCTCCCTTGTCAAGATGGTCGCCATTCGAGGATATTTCTTTCTCACAGTTTTTGGTAGGAGGTAAGAATGCTCCTTCCGTTTCTCAGTTAATGCTTGCCAAAGTCTTCCCCTAATCGACACCTCTACAACCTGTGAATCTAACGGTTTTCTAATGTCTGCTTCAGGTCATCAATGCAACTGCTTTGAGAAAAACCCGCTTAATCTAAATCATAAAACTTTATAGGCAGTAATAATGTTCTTACCTTGGCGACTTCGTCGCTCGGTCCCTCCTTCAGCGTACACTTGCTATGTTTGGTGACGTTTGTCGGCGCAGGAGTGGTGGTCTCACTGACCAGAGCCCAGTACTTGGCAGTATAGTTGAACTCCGGTGCTATGTACCGGTGCTGGTGCTTCCTATGTCGGTAGCCCCCTCCTCCCTTGGTCCGAGTAGAACTTGACACGCGATATGAGAAGTAGCGCACGGATTCGTCTGGGACCTGGCATATAAACATAAAGTAGTTAAAATATGACGGAATTTGCATGTGATTATACAAACGCATGCATGGCAGTTCAAGTATCCGAACACAAGAAGTAAAGGGTGTTATTTTTAGAGATGTCATGTTTGGACATACTCGAAGGCTGTACTTCCCAGTGCATATGTCAGACCGAGATAAAGATGCATGCCTATAGGGACCGTGCACGGCGACACCTATGCCATCTAGTGTCATTTATCGGAACTGCCATATTGCTTTATGGGTAGGATTACTACCGTATGTTAACTTTTTGAAAAGTGTATCACAAATAATTTTGTATATTAAAAGGCTCATTAAAAGTGTATTCTTGTATTGATGGATGCTCCAATACTTCCAAGAATAAAATATATGTATATTAGTGTAAATTCTCGTAATTTTCCGCCGATAGTACCAACATGCTCTGGCTAAAAACTATACGAAAAGTTGGATAAATGCGGTTAAAAATACACGTGACATGAATTCAAACGGTAAAAAAGAACTATCAAGGTTTTTTAAATGAAACTAATATATAATTTGTTTTGAGATTAATTTAAAATTCAAGTTATTTTTATTTTCAATGAAAAGGAGGAATTTGTTCTATTTAAACATTTTTATTTATCACACAATATCAAAATACCTGGCATTCATCTTAAAATAGATACTGCTTTATGCGTTGCTCACTTTATTTAAACAATGTTATCTGAAAATCCTCTACACCCTTTTAATACACCAACAAATTTTCTATTGAAAAACACTTTGACCAAATACTTTTAGAATTTGAAAAATATCAACGTTCGCATGACACACACTATTCTTGATATCACTAAAATCGCATTTTATACATTTTACGTAATTTAATCCGTAATTTATAGTGAAATACTGAGTTATTCCTCGTTAAGCGACATTATGAAAACATATGAAAAACAAAGAGACAATATTGCACTTTGTGGCAGTTTGTTTCGTTTTAATCCGCTAGGTGGCGTTTTGTCGTTTGTGCACGGTCCCTATAATACACATAACGTATTTTATTCATCAAAAAATCATCGCGCTCTCATTGTGAGAGCAAACGCGACCCTAGCAATGGGACATTAATGATTAAAGAAAAGGGTAACAGCAGGCACTTATTTAGACCCTTATTTCCCTCAATCCGCTCTTAGCAGTAAAGTCAAATAAGTTTGTCTTCAGCCTGCAGTGATCAATGATCGTGGCCTGCATGTTTGTTTGTTTAGCGGTTGAAACAATAATCGGTTATCTTAAGACAGCCGTCTAAACATCACCTTCTCATTATCGATGTACCATGTCAGCTTGGGTGCAGGGGCTGCCGGAGCACTAGTGCAGTTGGCCCGAAGGAGCCCGCCCACCACCACGTCTGGCTTCCCGAACGTTATGATCGGCGGGTGCTTTTGGGAATCTGCCAACAGAAAATTAAAGTCTTAATGAGCTGCGAACACTATGAGTAGGTGGTTAGGCTCTGGTGTTGACCGCGACGTTGTTGTGGACATAACTGGTGTAAATAGCAGAAATTGTTTTTCAGGCTATTTAATATTCAGTTTGCTTAGTTTGGCTGAGAACTTTTATTTATTTTCCTTAAATACATAACCGTCATATTTAAATTAAATTTCGTTAAAATTGAATTAAAATGGAAAGGGTAGAAAATATCGCTATGTTTTTTATATTATATTAATGATGAATAGGTATAATTGATTTGAATAGACTAGATAGTAGGATTGCCTAGATAAAAATTTACTAAATAGAGACCAATTATCTGATAAGGTATATTCAGATATTATTTAAAAAGCCAAATGCAGGGTAAGAAATGTATGGAACATACCTACATCTAATTGGTACGTAATTCTAATGAAAATAAGTAGTTTAAACGCTCACAACTAATCTCTCTAATTCCTCCTAAAAGGCTTTCCTAACTTAAAATTGTTTGAACTAAAACCAACTGCTTAATTCGTCTAGCTTGAATAAATGAAGCCTATATTCTTCAAACGCAGATTTTCTATTTATAGGTTCTATTTCAAAGTGACCTATTTAGAAGGCACTGAGTCGGCAGGGCAAAGTTACGATCAAGTTTGTAGGTCCGTCCAGTAAGTTTGTTTTAGATGAGAGCCATATTTTAGTACAAGCCTTAGCCTACAACTTTGTCTGCGTGCTTAAAATACTATTAAATAAGTGTAGATAACCTAAACTCGAAGAACGGTAAAGGCAATTTTTTAATACTTAATTAACATTTTGAAGTTCCATGGTTATGGGAGAGTGAAATTGGAGATGTTATTGTATCATGTCCCGTGAATTGAGATTAAAAAATATGTCTAAGCTCTGACATAACCGACTGTCCAACCAATACGACAAAATTTAAACACAGAGCTCTGTATGGATATTATTATGTCTTAAATTATAAATCCGCACTGATATGCGGCAAAATTTATTCAATGACGTCATAATTGAGTAACTTTTGCGTGCGACATGGTAATTTACGGGGTACCTAAGTCTAGATGGGAGTAAGGCTCATGGAGTGGCGTTGATTAGAGGTGACGTATGTAGGTCTGACGGTCTAACCATGGACTAATGGTTCAAAAAGAAAAACAATGTGTTGCACTCCGGGAGTTTTTAAATATTTTGGAATGGTTAGGGAATAATTGCTGCTGCTATTTCATTATTATCGATGTATTCGATAAATAGACAGTTAAGTGAACCAAGGTTTCCGATTAAAATTAATGAGACCACCAGAAGAAATTATGTTCGACATTTTGTCTAAACCCAGTTTCAAACTACCAATATATGCTCCGTATTGCCAATAAATTCTTGTTACATGACACCTCCTGAAATATCAATGTTTGAACAGCGTCCGACGGTTATTCATACGATGTTCCTGTGTACAAATGGGCTCGAATTTCCTCACTTCGCTTTTTTTCGTACCCAAATGATACCAACAGGAGCTTATAAGCTCCACTATCTTTATGTTTGTCTGTATTTGTTTGTCGCGTGTCATTTCGTTTTTAAATTGGGACAGATTATGGATCAAGCATGTTTAAATTTTGTCGTGGTGGTCAGTCGGTCAGTCGGTTAAGTCAGCCAATTAGGACAATGCCTTAGGTGGTTAAACTGATGTTTTTATACTATAACATTTCAAAACTGAAATTAGCCTAATCAGTCCAACCGTTCTCGAGTTTTAAACGAGACTAACGAACAGCGACTCCTTTTTATTATAGATGCATATTAGAAAAAAATATTTATTTCACGCTACTTATCAATCTTCTAAAATACATTTTACTAATTACTTTAAAACCTTTCAAACGTTTTGTTCTGCCCTCAAATTTTGATAGGAAGGGAATGAGATTTATATTAAAAATGTCACAAAAGTGTATGCCGAAATTCTGGCTCGTCTGGCAAAACTCGACTGAGTGGCCTTTGAAACAATACGTATGGCCGGGCAGCAGAAGCCAGAATTACATACAAAATGAACACAACATCTTTCGCGGGGTTAATGAAAAAATATTGCCAACTCTAATTTGACACCGACCTAGTTTACACAGTTTTATGGCGTAGAATCTATGCATGGTAATGGAATAATTACTCGGTGAGACGCTAATGATGATGAGAAATGGAATAGATTCTTCGTTAGAAAGAATTTTTCAAGGTATTTTTATGAATTATTACATTATGGCGATAGTGGCTGATAATTACAATGTATTGTAGGTTAAAAAATTAATTGATATTATGCGTGTATATTATATTTTTTATTACTCTCTTTGGATCGGTACCTTTTGTATATTTTTCACATGTACACGTATAATTTACTTACACAACAAAACTTCAACGGACATTTGGTGCATCTGTGTCTGGTAAAGTCTTAGCAAATATTAATTTAGCAGAGGAAATATTCCACTGCAAACAAACAAACGTAGAGTAGTTAGGTATTGAGCAACACTTAGGTACAACCAAATTTCACCAGATTTAATTGATTTCTGATCCTTTAGCACATTTTTTAATCCAAGGAATTGTACATTCTTCTTGGATGACTTAAGATCCTTCGAGACGCGAGTCCATCATTATCTCCTTGGGCGATCATCATTATTACTATCTGTCAGCGACACCTTGAGTGTTGCAGATGTGGGCGGCGGTGCTCACTTACGAGTATATCGGACGTATCAAAGTGGCCCATCCGCTAGATAAGCCGATCAATATTATTATTTATTTATTTTTGGCTTTCTTATTTTAGAAAAAACTGAAAAGTTAGCTTGTAAGTTACCTGCTAGTCAATGGGAACAGAAAGAAAACTCACAAACGACAGTCAACTGATGCGGTGGCGACGCAGCCGTAAAGATGGGCGTCTCTAGGGACACCTCGCACCAGTATAAACCGGACGCTGTCGGATCTAGATTGTCTATCGTAATGGAGTTCTCCGTCACTTGGGACATCTGCAACAAACAATTGAAATTTATGATATGTGAAATGCCCATTTATTTTGACTGTGAAGGCTTTTTCTCTTTTAGCAACAGTTTAACCGAATTTTTTTTCTTTAGGGCACACAGGCCACCTGATATTAAGTGGTCACTGCAATCCATATCCAAGCACAAATAGAGAAAAAAAAGAGTTGTTTGAGGTTGCTTAGCTGCTCACTTTCCGATGAAAAATTCACCCTGTATAATATATTTTATGAATTAAGGTTTCTATCTATCTCTATCTTCTACAGCAGTTAAACGATAACCCAAGTCACCCGTGTGTGTTCTCGTCTAGTGTACATGGTAACCATGACAAATCCTAGGGTGGGATTATCTTCGTGAACCGTTATTTATTATTTGCATTGCTACAACCTATCTGCCTCTTACGTGTTATTTGGTGTAAGAGATCTTAAGGAACTAAACATCTTTCTTTCTTACTTACATTAAGCTTTCCTCCATGGAACGTATAGTTGGTGTAAGGTGGAACTCTCTCACGGACGTACTGCAGCAGCTTCGCGCCTGTCCTCAAGAACTCCACCTTGTACAATAGTTGAGGTGGAACTTGGTGCAGGCAACGAAGGGTCGCGGAGCCACCTCGAGCCACCCAGCTTGGTGCTGTCAGCCTCACGTCCACATCTGTTGCTTGAGGGTGACCTGGAAAGAAAGGATTTTTGAGTATTTTGTCGAAATTGGTGCTAATTATCTTAGCTATAACCCATGAGTAACCCACAAGAGAGTTGGGTCACGTCTCACAATGTGAAATTATAGGCCTTAATCGCTTAATCCGTCACGGTTACCTAATGGGTTGGTGGGCTTCACGTCCCTTTGAGAATATTATGACGAACTCGCATGCTTGCAGGTTTCCTCACGATATTTTTCTCGTCGTCACAGCAGGTGAAGTTTAATTTTATAAAGAACGCATAACTTTTAAAGATGTCATTGGTGCGTGCCACTACCAAATTCTTGGCCACTACGCTACCATCGCGCTTACCTATGTTAGTACCATTATTTGTAAGTTGAAACCAGGGCTGAGATCCTTCGATCTTCAGGTTAAAACAGATATAAAGCAATAATAACCAAAACTGCTTTATAAAACAAAACACACAGAGGGGAGAAATTTTGGATTATAACTATTATATTATAAATAATCGTAACTCAGTTCCGTTGGAAACTATTGCACTGCTTTCAAAGTACCTTTATTTTTATGAAAATTGATTCAGTAATCTCAGCTGTAATGACTGTGACAAACACACTGATAACTCTCCAAATTTCTCCTGACACTCATTCATTGCCAGTGGCGGAAGCGAGACTGGCTGCTTCAGCCGTTAGATAAGGGAATGAGAATACTTACACATGTACGACGAGGAAGGGTTCGGGTATCCATTAGATGCCTATAAATACTTATAAATTACAGCCTTCCCCTTTTTACTGTAATTATATAGGGGTATATACTTTTGAGAATAACCGTTTTGGGTGATGACCTATTTGCCACCACAATCGACGTCTCTTTGACGTATTTGGTAATACCCGAGTTTGAATGCTTAGTTTCTGGATATTTCTCAGCATGATTATCAACGTCACCGACATAGTCCTAAAATTAATCCAAAGGAATAATGGTTTGGCTAAGTGACATAGACTGAAGGTATAATACTCTATCGATGGTAGAAAACACCTTGACAATTATTATTGAGAGCTGCAACTAACATTATACTACTCGAACAATCAATCAATCAAATCATCGATATAATTGCACAGCATAAACAAATTACAAAGAAAAAACAATGTGAATATTTCACTTGCACGATAGGATGATAGGATTAATTTATTTTACTTGTCATCGTGTCTATTTCTTTGTTTATTTAAAAAGCACCAAATCGATTAGCACTTTTATCAACCTTAATGAATTAATATTTCATTGCCGATGGAGGCTAATGATCGATTGATGAAATCGATTTAAATGTATTAAACCCTTCTATTAGAGCCAAGCCACAAAATTTAAATTCCCTTCACTTAATTCTCATGTCGCTACGCATTAGCGGCTTATCGCCTTTCATTGTTAAATGGACCTGCGATAAAGTTTACACTGTACGTTATCTATTCCAATTATGTACGTGCTAATCGGGTAATCAATGACTTTCAATATGCTGAGGCGTATTAACCTGCCCACGTTATAACCTTCACACCTACAATGTATAGGTAAAGGGTGGTGTGGAACACATGAAGGTCACCTGATATTAAGTAGTCATAACAGCCCAAGAACACTTAGTCTTGTATGAGAATGTTCTTGGACGGTATACCTCAAACAGAGAAAAAATCCTATCTGAGGTTGTAGGCTGGTGATTTGACTGACTAAAATGTTATAAGTTCTTCAAGTAACATTGTTATTAAGGGCATATTGACGTCATTATTCTAGCTGGTTCGACGGCAGCCGAAATTATTATTGAAAGACTGATTCCCCCATCGATATTATTTTCTTCGTGCTATGATCGATATTTATCTTATATAAAGTACATAATTATATCTATCTAATATATGTATATTATACATAGATCTTAGCAGGGGCATAGATAAGGTGATAACAGACATAATTATATAACACTGTATTTCCTTTCTTCAGAAGTTTAACTTCTACATTAGTGACATTTCACTAACTGTCGTTTATTTCTTAGATTCCATTGCTGTTTAATGAACACCACTACACTCGGTCCTGGTCTTTTGGATTTTATGATTTTCATGTAGTCAACTGTCAAGCTCCACCAACCTTCCCCTCTTGTTCTTCCTCTTCAACCCGCGCCCAACTGTGGGCCATAAAAAGGTTGCAGCTCTCAATTGTCAAGGTATTTTCTACAATAGAAATAATGTTTTTGACAGACAGCTTTATCTCAATATCAAGCCCTTGCAAGTCATGCTACGACTCGTACTATTCAGTATTGTGTAACAAGATTAGTAAATTATACCTATATTGCAAAGCAAGAACATTATCAAAATATTTATATCGGCACTGGTATAAAGAGGCATTAAACTAGAGGTAGATTTAAAGTAAACGTAACACACGGATCTCATCGCTACTTAATAATAATTCTTGGACGGATTTATTAAAATATTAATTTCATATCCGAAGCCACGCAAGAAGAAATCTGATCAGTTTGCACGGTCTCCTCGCGGAATGAAAAAGCTCAGTTACTTCAATGGAAGGAATAACTTGAGATTAGTTCTTTATTAAGGAAGACTGAAAAGTTTACACTCTCGATTTAATTCTATTGTTTATGTATTCTAGATAGAACGAGCATACTGCATAGATTTAAATCCTAACTGCCCCAATATAAAGTTTGTATTTACTTACATAGGATATAAACAAGTGCAGTGGTTATTTCGCTTATAGAGATATCTCAGGAATGCTTTTTTATACATTCACAATTATGTGTTTTTAAAGTTTTGTAACGGTGGTATTGTAGGTAGTCATCATGAGTCGTGAGCACAATCTTTATTGGTCGGTTTGACGTTGACTGCGCTGTTGGCTCACGGGATTGGTTCTTTGGTGAAAGTATTATCGTCTATTGGTCTAAGCGCGTGTTCTTCATCTACTGTGTATTGGCTGCTCTATCTATTTATCTATGCTCACAACTTATGACGATTACTAGATATAGGGGGTAAATTAATAGTGCGATAAGGTACTTTCCCAGGCAAGATACAATAGCTCCACCATACCAAACCTATAAGATTAATGACCACCAATTCTCATTTGCGAAGCGCTAAACAATGTCCGACCACACCCTATTCTAAAGAGAGTAGCAACAATCCTTGCAAGAATAAAGTTATTGTAAAAAGTTTATTGTCTCTTTCAATGTTGATATAGACTGGATTTATTCAACTTTTTATTTCCAAACCGTCTGTTTTTGTTCCCCGTGCATTAAAATACCACTGAATCGTCAAAGAATGCATTTTTAAAGACCCTTGAAGATACGATCCCAACAGTCGGAGGTCATTTGTTTTGAAATGGGCTCGGGTAACAAAAGCCGGGGTGGGTAAAGAAAAGAATCAGGCTGATTTTTAAAAATGTGTTGAATATTATGGTAAGTAAGTAGTCACGTTTCCTTTGAAGAGAAGGTTTGCGTGCGGGTTCTTTTTTAGAGAAGTGAGTGAGGAATTCAATGTGGTTTTAGAATACTGTTTTAAAAATATTTTAACGACCAGATTGGCCTTCCTTATGTTTATAGTAGTGTAGACATAGACTTCAAGCTTTCTTTTAGAAGATAATTATTCAAATCGCACGTAGGTAGTTGTCAAAATTTGGACTAATATCGAAAAAGTCTACAAAGAACTGTTAGGAGGAATCTAAAGATCTGGGAAACTTTAAAAATTATGAATCTTCTTTATTCTTCGTCCATTCCAATAATTACTGTTCTAATTTCAATATTCGAGTTCTTTAGTGCCACTTCTTTTTCTGCGTGGTCAGCCCTTGAATTGACCATGAAGGCCGTAGCTTCAGCCCTCCGAAGCAAACCCTGTAGATCCAAACTCCGTCTTAGAGTAAACATACAACAAAAGCACTCTATTTCTATTATATAAGCCTGAAAGTACGCTAAAGATCTTGTTCGTAACAATACGTCTGCATGTTCATTAGATCTATATAATAGCGCTTCCAAGATTAATAACGTGCTAACAATTTGTTCAAAGCTGTTAACGTTAGCTTCTCGTAATCCCACGCCCGTTTTGGAGTTTCGCCAGCATCACAGATATAGATCTAAATAGATCACGAAAATTTAAGTACAATTAAGTGTCATTCATTTAATCAAATAACTCAAATAAATTGATTTGTTAAAAACTCGTCAGTATTATGACGAATTCGAATGATGACGAATAATTAAAAGAAGAATTCATATTATTCGTACTGGCGCTTTCGATTTGGCCTCGCGTTGATGTAAGATTCCTATCATTATTTTTTTTTGTTTTGACTAAGTAGATAACAAAAAAGCGGCATGCTTGGTTTTCATAGTGATGAGAGAACTTGTGAAATCTATTTAGATCTACATCTGTGGCCAGCACCTTTTATCTTTGTTTCCGTTCTGTAACAGGTTAACCTTTTATGAACCAGTTACGTGTTTGCCATTCAACTCGTGTCCGTAACCCTTTAAAGGCGAATATTCAGATGTTGGTGAGAAATGTTACCTGTATATTTTTTGTAGCATTTAAGCTTCAAGAGATTATCTTATCTTCTTCAGAAAGAGAACAGTAAAGTGGTTTAAGATAAAATAAGTCTATAAACCTAATATAAATAATATGTGTAGGTACTTTAAACATTGAGAAGAAATAAATATTTTAGGTCATCGATTTGAGAACCCAGAAGAAGAGTTCGATGTTATCAATAATTTGTTAAATATTAATAAAAATCAAGGTAAAATTGACGACTGTCGTAATATGAAAAATAAACTCAAAAGATTTACGCTAAGCTTTAATACCCGTACCTACTTCAAATAGTTTCTTTCTGACTTAAAGCATTAGTTACGTACTTATCGTACTTAATTTCTTCAATTTGGAAAACTTTGTTTTCTTAAGTCTTCTGCAGTGGATTTATCTACTTAGTGGATTTTCTTTTGGTTAGACTTTGCGAAATAGCGAAGATTTTTGTCTCTTGTTTGTGAAATACTAACTAACTGACTAGTATGTTTTGTAACAACAAATTATGAATTTTTTGATAAGCAAATGATCATATTTTGAAATTTTATATGTTTTTATAAAATGTTTTCAAGTCTATAAACATTCCCATGATTTCGATGAACTATTTAATTCGGTATAATCTGACCTCTAGTAAATATTTGATTAAATTATTTTACGACTTATAATTATAATAGTTTTTGATTTGACTTAGTCAACCACAGGCAACATTCGAGTCTTGCCGTGATTAAATTCTTACTCCACTTCAATACAGATCCCACAATCATGTCTCAAATCTACTTGAAGCCCGACAGCCGAATATACTGTTGGAGGCTTGCCAGCTGCTCTTCTGACTGTTACCCGTGGAAACGCTGCAACTACTTCCGTTGCGATAACAAGCTAATCTTTTGTATAGCGTTTAGCTGCTTTTAGGATTTTATTTTAGATTTCTTTCATTTATTTTGGGTGACGTACGAAAATGTAGAACAGCGAACGTCGATTTGTGATTAGTTTCGCCCTAAGTATGGAGTTTCTTTTTACTTAGCACGTAGCAGATAGTTCCAACATTGGATAATAAAATCTGTAAAGATAAAACTTTTGTTTTGGTAAAAAAACAAATAATTTACTTTATTTATTTAAATGTATCTATAAAAATGTATGGCGTATTGAATTGTCATTTTATCTCACATCTAAATCGCAAAAACTGAGGCTTAAGATTTTAATGAAGGAATCAGGATAGTTTTTTGACATAATTAAAAAAAATATAGTATTAATTATTTGTGATAATTTTAGAAACAATAGTAATAATAATGTAATCGGATAAACAAATTCAAACATATTTTAGGCAGGTAATGCTGTAGTTGTTATCATAGTAGATACATGACACAATATGTCAAAATGACAGCATCCGGAGCTGCAAATATAAATGGTTCGTAGTTCTTCATTAAATGAAATGTCAGGAGAAAATACATGTGTGTTATTCTGCAATGGCATGCCCGGATGAAATCATGATCAATACTGTACCAATAGATTTACAATTTATAGATGATCATATTATATCATTCACATGAATGTTGCTGGTCACCTACAAGATTAGATATCTTTAAGATTTTTTGTTCATTCATTAAGCCAATTACCACGGTTTTAAATTGATCTTCAACAAAACACTCTTCTTTTAACATTCTGAGTTTGTTACCAATTACAATAACGTACACAGACTGTGCGCTTCTTCTGGTGCAAAAGCACCAGGTTAACCTTTTAAAAATAGTTTTTCTTAACACAATTACGTACAAATGTTTGGTAAAAATCAAGAGTCCAATAGGCTGAGGTTTTTTTGGTAGTGTATGGGCTCTCCGTTTCTATGACTGCTATTACTAACCATACAACAACTCTCTTATTATCTTAAATAGTATCTATAATTTTAGTTTTCTAACATAAGTTAAGCGAAAATCATTAAATTCGCTGAAGAATGAACAGAATTGTGCTTGTCTTCTTGTAATATTTTTTGAGAACAGATGTAGTTATTCACAGGCTGACCACATAACATCAGGTGGCCTGCATACTCGTATGCTGCTATATGTTATAAACAAACTTTCAAGCTACCTGTATGTAATACTAAACACTAGTTGAGCTCTTCAAAATTCTGTAATAACGCAGCGCGCTTAAAATTTCGTGCATTATAAATTTCATTAAATGAGGCTAAACATTATTTATGTGCGCGAACAAAACTTTCTCGCCGCCGTTCTGAAACATGGCAATATCCTTAAATATAAGTACAAGTTTGGAAACTTAAGAAACTTTCAACAAATTTATAGTTGGAAGACACATTTATGTCACTTCAATGGGGAATAAATCTTGTGTTTCATTTTATATTATCTTGCTTTACACATTCTCGGTGATATAGTACTCACAAAGTATTAGGAGAAACCAAACTCGAAATAGAATTATTTTTCGTCGAGTATATTTGAACGTGTACTTTCATGTAACGTTTCAGTAGGTCGGTATGTTATAAAGATTCTGCCTTTCGAATTCTGTGTCTATTTAACATTAATTTTTGTAACTATCTAAAATATAATTTCTATCTAAATGGTCCTAGTGCATAATCAAACATTTAATTTTTAAGATCGCTTAAGACATCTTTTTATTTGCTATTTATATATCATCATCATTTCACCCCTATGGTTTCATTTTTCATAGAATTTATTGCCAGTTCAATAATATTCGTCAAAAGTAATTTTAATCATCACATTAGACTGGTGTTGTGGTGCAATATGGTTAGGACTGGGCCCTGATTCTGTATGACCATTCACACTCGTATCGCAGCAATGTCGTGCCTTACCCGTGATAAAAAGTCAAAAAATGCTGCTAGGTTCCTGGTCGTGCCGAGTTCATGAAATGACGTACGGTTTGATGACACACGATATGGGCACGAAATCTTTTGGGATTTACAGAATCAGGGCCCTGCACCAGTAGATTGTCGAGGATTCAGCGAGCTATCAGTGGAGTATAAAGTTTCAGACAAGGATAAATTCACAACAAACTGAAAGTATGAGCAAGTGCCGATAAATAATAAAAGTTAAGCGGAAAACTTCTGTCCATTTACCAAAGAACCCACGGAAATGACGAGTTACGTAGATTTTCCCCACGCCAATCATAATAATGACTCGCTTTGTATTCGTTTTATTAGCTTTTAGCATTTCGCCGTGAAATATCCGGCGGGAACTTTAATTCAATATTTTTAGTAAAAAAATTCAAAGAAATGTACATACCAAGACTTTTTTGGGAGGATATATAGAACCCTTGTTAAGATACGAACGTTCGTTTTAAAATTACTCGTAAGTAACATAGAATATTTTTGGAATTTCGCCGTTTCCGAGTAAGGTGTTAACTAAGGTGTTCTATTTGTTATTGCAACGTTATAACGGCTATATTATTTAATAATTATTAAGATTGATTGGTTATATAAGTAGAATAATCGTATTAGTAAATAAGATATTTAAATATTTTGCTTGATATTAAAGCGGCCCTGGCAAATTAAGTCATGAAATAAAGAGGTTTTTACGAGCAACGGTCTTGATCATCTTTTCAATGGGCAAGAGCCGTTCAACAATATGGTGATTTTAGTGATTCAGGTAGATTGGCTTTGTCAATAAATAAAATTTCAATATAAAGGCAATATTTGTACCATCAAAATAACATAATATAAAGATAACAAACAACAACTATGTCGATGCTATTTCAATAGCCATAAAATATTTTATTGCTTTCCATTCACTGTTTCTGTTTTCATTGCGTGACATAAAACGAATGTTACCTTTTGTTTGCAAATTGGTTATACAATAAAAGCTGGTCAATTCAGAACTCTTTCATGTAAAGGTCAATAATTTTAGCTTTAAATAAATATACCTTAGGATAAAAAGGAATGAATTAAAAAAAACAGTTTAAGTTTCTTGTAGTAATAGTTCAATCTTTGACCATAAGTCACATTCAGGCTATCGTAGTGTCTAGCCTTTAGATCCCCTGATTTTTAGTGCAATATAAACCGTTATGTAGTAAACGCCAAGCAAATAGATAAACTAGAAGCCTAGGCCTCTCAAGGTCTAGCGTCAATCAGAGTAAGCCCAAATATAGCAGTAGCAGCTGTACTCTATCTTTAATTTATTCTGTTCTTATCTACTCTTATTATTCTAAATTTCACGCGCCACGTGCTAATTTCGCATACAAAATAAGTAAAATAAAATTCCCATTAACACAAATCTTTGATCACTTCACGGTTGGGTTATTAATCTTTGTCATGAACAAAGTCATCCCAAACAAAAAGGGCCTGATTAAAATTTCACCCTAAATAAGGGAGTAAGGAATGAAGCCGAGTCCGTAGAGTCTGTAGAATACTATAGATGGATCCTTGGTATCTTGATTACCTAACTCCTAAATCAATATTGTGGTGTACCCGGGCCCCAAAGTTTTGATTTATTGTATTAACAGGGACAAATGAACATACCGTAACACAGTTAGTAGCAATGTTCAATGTATTTATTCGAAAACTAATCGCGAAAGGTAAAGTATTTTCATTAGGTACATACTTACATTGTTTTCATTTGAATACCCTATAAGGTTTACGGTACGTAAATATATAAATGGATTTGTCAATATACGCTGTAAAACTTTAAACTATGCTTTTATTCAAGCAAATAAACATTTCTTATAGCGGTAGGTTGGTGCTTCATTCATTTAAATTACAATATTACTATCTACTAAATAACTAGATATCTGACATTGAAAACCTACTCCTGCAGAAGAATATGAAAATGTAAGACTCGACGCCCTGAATCTTAGCCTAAAGGAGTACAGTAGGTATTAACTTCCGACACGTAGCAGCGAATGAATATAAGAATAAGAATGTTTTAATTCGGGACAATGACGCAACATAATAAATAACTAAATAAATAATAACAGCAAGCAATCATACCTAAAGATAAACAATAACTTACATAACACAACATTAATAAAAATCGTAAAACACAGTGTCCAGGTGGAGAGCCGTAAAAATAATAAGACTACCGCCATATTAAAGAAATATTTATTAGAAAAATCTCTAGAATTTCTCTTCATATTCCCGAATATTTATCGCAGTTCGTTTAAAACCCACAAATAAACAGCATCTGGCAAATATCAGGTCTTCCATACAGAACTCCTTTTGTCAGCGTTTATTTTTCGAAAATGAAAGAAACTAGACAGCGCAATTTTATGTTACAGTGCAGTGTTACATTGTACATTTCCTGTCTTCCTTTTACAGAATTTTTGAAAATGGTATTTATTTATTATTAGAAAAACCTTTATCTTTTCCTACACGAAATTTTATAATATAATGGTAAGCTTGAGGAATAAGTACCTAAATATTAAGTATCAAGATTGTAAAGGGTACCTACCTGGGCTCCGAGCATGGTCCTAACGTAAAGCCTTGCAGTCCATGTTTTATCACTCTTGAAACTGCACTGATGAGAGTAGGTACAGTATGGAACAACCTCAAACATAATTCCCTAATTAAACCTAAAATTATTGAAGTTTCACATGAAAATTCTTCGAAGTAATTGCGTGACCGAACGTTAACGATTACTTAGATAACGATTCGCCTTAAAATAGCCTGCTATTGTAAAACTGGAATACCTACTGCATAGTTGGGTAATAACAGCCCTTTACTGCCACGTCATAAACAAAGGCTATGAAAGAACAAATGAGCGTAGGTGGTAGCTGATTTAACGTAATTTCTTCAATTCTACGAATGCTACATCAGGAAGTAGTTATGGCTGCAACGCTATTATGGCTGATTGTTGAGCACGTGTATCTCATCAAAACAAGGGGAGGCCTGGAGCACACACTGCTCCAATGTGGATTGGTGGAGAAACGGGCTATCGGATGTTTTCAAACCGTCTATAAGGCCTCCGACAAGGTTTAACGACTGATATCGTATCGATAACTACCGGCACCGGCGGCTTAACGTGCGATCTAAGGTACGGAAGTGCGCGTGCAATTGCGTGTAGTTCACATACAGTGTTATATATTTTTAAACAGCATACGTCGTCAAAACTCATACACTAAGACTAAGAAATGGACTAAGAACATTTACCTACTATATAAATGTTCTTAGTCCATCCAGACAAGGTTTAACGACAGTTTATTATCTACTTCGGATCGATGGATTGACGTGCCCGCCGAAACTCGGAAACCACGAATAGCAGCGATTAGCAGTGGCCACTGGCCCCTTTGAATACAACCGTTTCCCGCTGTCTTCTTCTTGTCGTCAGTCCATCTAGTCATGGGCGATCTGTGCTCCTTTTGCCTAAACGTTGTCGCCATTCAAGAACTATTTCCCCCTTTTAGTAAAGCACAAAAAACTACAAATTTAGCTATACAGGTAAGATAACTGGATGCAGTTGTATGCATTAGCATTTTTGTCTATTCTCCTCATTTGCATCTTGTTCCACTCTCAACCATTCGGGATGTCTACTCGGGCGAAAACTTTACTCGCATAGTATTATTTGATTTATGTTCAGAACAAATTTCACTAATTCCGAGATTGTTCCTCTAAGTGAAATGTGAAATTCTTGGCTTTGCGCGTTTATTTAAGATTTCACGGAAGCTGATTCTTGTGCAATGGATTCCTTTTTGTTTTGCTTTATTTCAAAGTGTGTGCGAACAAGCCATAAAACAAAGTCGCATCCCGCTTTCAGTCCCTATTATATCTTAAAAAACTACCCAACTGGTATTGATGCGATTTTTTTAAATAGAGTGATTCAAGCCGACGCTTTATATGTATACCTATAACATGTATAATATAATTATTATAGAAACGCTGATAATTTTAGAGGTTTCTAATTTGATGTCGTAAAGTGATGTAATATAATTTCGCATTCAAGGGGCGCCGGGCGGTGAACAGAATTGGCAGTGAAAATTTCTGACTCAAAAAAAGTTCCTCCTCTCCCTCTTTTTTTCCCTCTGACTCTTTCTCTTTCGCTCCCTCTTTTTTCCCCTTTTCTCTCTCTTGTTCTTCCTCTCTTTTTTTTCTTCCTCTCTCTCTCTCTCTTTCAGACCTTCGACGTTTCGATTTAGAAAAACTATAATTTTGACATCACATTTGAACATAATTTAAGCAAATGATCATCCGAATGCAATCAAAGAGCAGATGTAGTGTGAATTAAGCTATTAGAATTGTTTGCAGGATAGTTCAAAGCCCGGCGAGTTCTAATACCGTTCCGTTTAAATGTGAACCGATTCCCAATGCGCTGTGGTGCTGAACTTCGGGCTTGTAACCGTCATTCGTATTGATTAGGGTCCAAAGTTCGACGCTATTACTAAATTAGAGGATTGATTTCGATAATTTATTGGAAATGATTAAAATAACTAAGTGATAACTTTGGAAATATACTTAAAGATAAATTATAGTTGTTTGGTAGAGCCAAAGCAGGTCGCCGGGGAGGTTACTTACGAGTAGGTACTTCTAACCTTAAACCGACGTAAGTCAAGCAGCATGTTCTTCATGACTTATGTTTTGGTATGGTATGAAGTATGAAGGTATGGTGAGGTATGAAGGTATGGTTGACGAAGATACTACAAAATTATTACATGGTTGTAGAAAAATTAAAAAATATATAAATATAGAATGTTGTGGTTATAACCGGCATACGGAAGACTAACCGGACTAATATTGAGTTTTATCAGGTAACTTTTCGTTTCGAGAAAACTTTTAATTTTTATAATAATATTATGTTAGAATAACCAATAGTTAAATATCTATTCCATGTCTGTTGACCTTTATCTCAACGCGTACATTTACGAATTAGCGTAATTATATCAAAATTAAACGGTCGGAAATGTGAGCTAAATAGAGTGAGTGATGGTTTAAGCATAATCATTTCAAAACAGTGAAGAATTTTAACCTTGTGGAAGAAATTCATTATCAAGATGAACTCAATAACCGCGCTTCATTCAACTCTAGTCGTCATAATAATGTTATGCAATGCGATTGTGTGTGGTATAATATGTATTATATAATTGTGTTCTTTGTGTGTTATATGTTATGGATTTGAACCCAATGGTTTCCAAAAACATGTAAAAAAGTTTGAAACAAAATGTTTGAATAATGCGATTCAGATAATTTTTACTTAATTCTATTGCATTCGATATTGTTCAAATCACTTTACATTTCTTTATTCAATTCAAATCAATTGAATTCATTTTTTTCCAATTTCATTCCAATCCATTGGTTTGTAGTTTTATTCGAATTAGATTTTTATTGGTTTGACATTAATTGCGCCTTTACTGCAAAATATAATAATATGTCTCCGTTACAGTTCAATTTTGTACAGTTACTTAATTAAAATACAAAAGCAAATGGTACTTGCACAACTCATATCCAACACGTCAGTTTACTACCCGAGTTCCGACTACTCATCAGTCCTACATTCCGACACAGATTAGTTCTGTCGAACAATTAACATGCATTGTTCTGAACTTGGAAATATTACACACGTTACAGCATTGAATAATTTTAATTCAATTCTGATACAGTGGTTTGTTTAGGTGTTTCGGTATTAATTACTTAGATATGTACCTTAAAGACTTTAACATTTCTTTATTTATATCTGTAAGTAGTTAGGTACTTATAACAAAAAACTATTTTGTTTTTGTTATCTTACTTCTATTTTCAATGTGAAAGTTTGTGAAAATGGATGGAGGGATAGAAATGTTTGTTACTTTTTCACGGAAAAATGCAATTTGGTATGCAAATAGTTTATTATTAAAGATATATTATTTAACGTAAAAGGATACTTTTTATCCCTTTCTGGACCAAGTTCTAAAATTCACGCAGACCAAGCCGTGGGCAAATTCTAGTAAATCCAAAATCTTTCAATTGGAAAAACTGACATCATAACTGCGTAAAAGCCTCAAATTCAAGCCAGATAACCATAACCAAACTATAAAAATCTTCAAGCACTATTTCAAGCGCCGCCCGCCGCGCCGGTCCGTGCCACTATAAAATTCCCTATGAATATCAATTCCTTCAGTCTCTAGGCGTTTGACCCAGATATTTTTTTCAATTTGTGTAATAGCAGAACCTTGTACTCGAGGTAGTGGATGTTGACAATAATTTTCAATTACCCTAACAATGGCCTTGTCTTTATCGAAATTTATTGTACGTATCGTATATGTTTAAACTTTCTTTGGTAGTATTTTGGTGTTTAATTAGTTTTAAGTCTAACGTAGTCAATACTATCGTTGAAATCTATACTTTAGTTTTATTTGAGTTTTTTTTAATAAGAAAAATACTTTCCAATAGATTCGTAGATTTAAAATTATTAAACATGTAGATCAATGTTTTACGTCTAACAAAAAACAAAATACACTCCAATCTTTATTCCAATATTCGCTACAACCACTGTTGTTACGTTCCATATTTACCAAATATAAAAATGTATTGACGTAAATTTACTTTGCGACGTTTATAGGGACACGTTTCACGGTCCATTGGGGGCAGTGCGACTGACACCGCTGACACGTAAAGAGCTGCTCGGACACGGTAATCCTGCCCACTAGGCTGGAAATATACATACATTTGCTTATACTTTCCAAAAACCCGAACAAACAGAGAGACATTTTCTTGTAAGAAAAGTGTCCAAAAATATTTTTTTTTACAATGTTTTACATATAGTAACTATTATAAACAAAACCAATGTCTGAGGTGCTTGCTTATACATACTTATACTAATATCATACTTATATCGGTATTCTTACTGATATTGTCCTCTTAAATTTGTTTGTCCGGAAATCAAAGAAAAGAATGAATTACTTGCTCTATGGCATTAATGTTCCCTGCACATCATTATTATTTTCCATTGGGAGTGTATAATAAGAGGACACGTTTCACGTATGCAGTGCGACTGACGTCGTTGTCACGTGAAGACCTACGTTGACGTGTCACCGCCATTACCACATTGTTTGAATATACATACTTTAAATTTAGTACATATTGTTGTATTTTTACTTTTAGGTTGACCTTTCCTCTCTTTTCTTCTTCTGTGAAGAAGCTTTGAAGCTTTCTAGGCTTATGAATGTTAAAGATTAATAAATAATCAATAAATATCGAAAAATATGTTGAATTCACATATTGATATCACCTTGATATATTATCAAGGTAATTATGATGATTGATATCCGCGATTTTTTATGGCCGGTAATAAGTAATTTTATCAATATAATAAACAATATCACCGCTTTTTTCCACAGATCGTCTTTTGTTTCAAAAGAAAAACTTTTATTATCCAAGCTCTTGTATGTATGGAACGTAAACTAACAGGAACTTTGCTAATGTTAATAGTTTTAGAATAAGTTATTCTAAGAATTTCGTATTAATTAATTAGTACTCTGTTTCCTCGGCTTAGCACAGTCTTAGACTTAATCTTAAAATGGGAGATGTAAAAATGTTAACTGATTTTATTTTTGCGTTTCTTTTTATTGTGATGTGTTATTTCTTTGATCTTTGATATAATTGTTTTTTTTCTAATTACTTGTTCGCTATTGCATCATTCATTTTTATGCCACTTGCATTTAAGGATGAATAAAGAATGAACTGATTTTACAAATTAATTTAAAGATAACCTATTATAAAAAATTGCTTATGCTGGTTATATTTTTTTGTTTGCTTTGAATTAATGTTCTATTGACTTTCTCTTCACAAGTTATCAAAGCCTAAGTCAACCCATTTTAGTGTTTGATAAGAAAGTCTTTAAAGAGTATAATAGAGCTCAAAACTTACTGACATTTAAATATTTTTAATATGTAAATTAAACTTAAACAATTGACACTGTTCCAGTGTTCTTTGTGGTAATAGGCAAGGGTGATCATCACTATCTTCCTTACAATAATATTTGCTAGGTTTAGTTATATAACATACCAACAGTAAGCATAAAAATATACTTGAACGAACCCAAAGAGGTTCCGAGCAACTAAACAGATACGAAACCATACGCAGAATCCCAAACAAAAGGAAAAGAGCAATAAATATTAAAGTTCTCCTTAAGTGCCCTTTTTCCGACAAATTAGTGGGTCGCGTTCATTCGACCCAAATTCATGCCTTATTGATGCCTTAAAAGCCTCCAGAAAGACCGCACTTACCGTGATTCTATGTTTTTTAATCCATACCCATGCTATGAGTGAGAAAGTATCTATCTTTGTTAATAAATATATTCACATTAAAATCAGTAAACAGATTTTAATAAAATTCGATGTGGAGACTGATTAAAACTTATTATTGTAATTTCCGTTCCGCTGGGAATTGATCCCGGGACCCTCCGTGCATCAGCGTCTTAACAATTGCGTTTTCTAAGAATAAAATTTATTTTGTATGAAGACACTTATCAGTCTTTAAGTATAAACAACTATATAAGACCTGGTAGATGAGAAGATATCGTATCTTTTAACATATAGTATCTTTCCAAGAGTCTTATTACTCTAAGCTCAAACCAAATAAAAATCGGATGTCAGCGTAACCAATTGCAATTGCAAAACCAATTTTATATCAACTTCAGCGTCGCTCGGAACAGAATATTGCCTTCACAATACGGCATGGAATATTATCAAACGCAATCTTTACAATGCCTCAGTTTAACAATTTTATAATAATTATTATATTTAATTAAAAATCATCACACTGCAGTAGGTCCTTACAATCCGTAGATTGAGTGTGTATGTACGTAGCGCCTTCTCTCGCGACGTATGTAAGCAATCCTATTGTACTTTTAAATTAACTAATTAACGAACACGAATGTTAATTTTCATAGTCCTATTCTGGGCTTGCGTCGGTTAGTTATACGGGTTGGTAAGTAAATCACTCTTCCTCTTGTGTAGTAAAAGTGAATACATCTCGTTCGTTCGAAGCTTTAAAAAAATTGCCATACTATTTAAATAATACAACAATAAATATAGAGCCATTGCGAACAGAATTCGTTGAAAACAAAAACTTTTAATCAAGCGACCGCGCAACTTCATTACGGCTGTTTGTCCATCACGAACAAATACATACTTCAATTACGTGCGTAAACCAAACAACGACTGTTTCGGCTATTAGAATGCAAATGTCTGATAAAACACGTAAATATAGGGGAACTATTTATTTCGATTTTTTGTTGGTTTATAATAGCAAATCATTCCAACTTTTGAGTTTAAAAAGTAAAAGTTGGAAAATAAAATGTAAAATACTTTTGCATAGACCCCTGAACCTCGTAAATTTTTACATTAAGCCAAAAAATGTGACCAATCAAAAATCAGAAAAACATTTTTTTTTGAAATGGCAGTTGTACTAAATGGTAAAGTAACGAAGTATGTCACTCGACGGAAATATCTTCGTACGGTGACACGTGTTGCCGTTCCGTTGTAATATTCTCGTGTATAGACGACACGCCCCTTGGACAAAGAGTGAGTCATATTGTGTAAAGGACGGTTTGGAATTAACTGTTATTGAATATTATAAATGATAATTTTTGGTGGTGACTTGTAATTGCGAGGTGAAGAGCTCTTGAAACCTTGATTTTTATCACCGAAATCAGTCCTTACTTCAAAGCGTGGAGATAGATGGAGATAGACAATTACATAGACCAACAGAAATATACTCGTACTGATAATAATCCTTAGGTATATGTCAGGAGTAAAAAAAACAAATGGAAAATAATATAATTAAGGCCACCATGCAGGCTCTAAAATCATCGTCGTATTTACCCAAATAATATGACGTTAAATATGCCTTTTATCTTATTTTCATAATATATTGAGGTACGATAGCAGTTGAACCTGCATTAAAATTTAATGTTACAAAGTGACGAAGTAGGTATGTCACCCGACGGAAATATCTAGGTACGGTGACACATATTGCTGTTCCGTTGTCATATCGTCGTGTATAGACGACACACGACCCCAGGGCAAAGAGTGACTCATATTGTGTAAAGGATAGGTTTAATTAAATTGCTATTGCTATAAATTTAGTATTAAAGCTACTCTTACATACGTTGAAAAATGAAAAAACGCATAATATGCGTTTTAACGATGCGTTTTAACGATTATTAATTGAAAGCAATATCCATTTAATGATATTTGTTGAGGGGAAAATCCTAATAAGTATTGCATAATGGAACTTTGGTATATAAAAAAAATCTCAATAAAACAAAGCATAAACTCACCCCTTTTTACAGCGCTGAGTAAGAGTATGCAGAGAAGCCATGGCCATAATATCTGTGATGGCAACATAGCCAAAGTGTTCCGTATTACTTCATCCTCTGAAGAAAATTCTTATGGCCATATCACCGAGTTTCACTACAGCCATCTTGAAACCATCGTTAGTGTAGATAACCTGTGGAAAACAAAATTACATATTTAAGAGTTTTGTTGAAAAATCATAACAATGTACGTATGAATCGGATCTTTGCATTGTATTTTGTTTCTCTTTTATTTGGAGCAACCCTTGTCCCATTGTTGGGCACGGAACTCTCCCCACAGTAAGGGGAGGTCTGGAGCATACTCCACCACGCTGCTCCAATGCGGATAGGTGGAGAGATTGTTAGAGTGGCATTTGTAATGGGAAAGAGATTCAGGGAACCTTTTCCCCTCTTTCTCTCTGTTTGTATCCATAATAGTCGATTGCTTATGTGCATGAGTGTGTGTGTGTGTGTGTGTGTCCTTGGGAAAAAAGTGGGAGATGCTCAGTCTTCTCTCTCTTTCAGGGGTCCCTTGATTGCGTTTTTTTAACTATAATTATTAAGTAGGTCCAAATTATTTACGTGGCATAGCGTCGATATACACGCCAATAAGTTTAGTCCCCATCCGTTTATTCAATGATCCTTCAATACCAGACGTGTTGCGTATTCTTACTTCAGCAGTTTCAAGGCAATATCCAAGGCTTCCATGAGAGTTTCAGTAAACAAGCGAGTTGTTTACGAGCGAACGGGTATAAAAAGAGTGAATATAACTTGGGATATATCTCTCTGTTTAGTTTTCTGACGAAAGTTTCAATTTTAATATTTTTGCTATAAATTAAAGAAAATTCTTAATTTTTATATTTTTCCGTGGTAATTTCGAAAAGCTTCTAGTTTTCAAATTTTATATTGAAGTTCTCCGGTATCTTTTAATCCAACCGAATAATATACTGAATGTAAATTGCTCACAACGGCTATTGAAAACTTTTAACGAGATAAAGTAACCAAGTTACGAACCTTGAAACACTTTAAAACAAACTTGCGACTTAAGGGAATTTCATAAAAATACGCAAATATTTTGTGGCAACTTGAAACTGAAATGTAAAGACGCCACATTAAATCCACTGGCAGGCTAGACGCAGTGATAAATTGCAGGATCACTGATTCCTCAATTCCATTCCATTCCATTCCTATGTTCCAGACGGAGGAGATTGGTCATCTTTACAAGATTCCTTGATTTCTGACACCATTCAGACATCCAATGTGCAGTGAAATGGAATTTTGGATTAAAGATTCAATTTTTCAGAATTATCTTTTGTAAGAAGGACATTTGAGAAACCATATTGAAGAGTAATCTATGGTAGTAATGAGTAAATGCCAGCCACGTTCAAAAAAATCTTGTTTCATCTTACACACATTTAAATCCACGTCTGCAAAATTTGCATAATTTACATTCCCTTAATAACAAATGCAAAACGTTGTTACTCTTTTATTTCTTCACTTCATTTAACGCCTTTCCTGAATGTCAATTCTATTTAAATTTAGGTACTATTACATTGGAAAATAACAAACCATTCCAAGTACAAACTGAAAATTTAAAAGTAAAGAAGCTATATAGGTAAAATCCATATGTCTAGTTTGGCACAAGAAGCTTGAACATTGATTCCTCCATTTCGTCGACATATCGATTCCAGACAGGCGCAGTCTTGTGATCCCTTGATTTCTGCGAGCATTCTGACGAATTCCAATACGCAAAGGAATGAAATCTTAGAATTTTCTGCTTCAAATATTGCGAAGAGATTATGATTTGAATTCGATTCCAGAGTTTCATTTGTTTCAGATTTAGATGTTCCATTTCATCTGATGTTATGGCTTTGTTAAACTGAAAGGTTTTATGCATACCTACTCGTAGTTAAAGGCAGCAACTTGAGTTTTGGATGTTGCTGTAAAATGTTAGTGCTTTTTAGTAAATAAGTTTCTATTTATTTTAAAAGCCTAAATCGTTTTTTGTCACACATATTTTGTACACTAACGTAATACCTGTTGAAACACAGTTTAAATTATATCTGTTAAACGCATGATAGTGAAAAGTCGACATTTCTTTTTTTAAATTTTTATCGCTTCCAGTAGAGCCCATGTAATAATAATATAAATGCGTAACTTTAAACGACCACACATAAACGGGTCCTTCCCAACACGACCGATGAAACTGCACGTCGACTCATAAAGCCTTGGTATTTCTGTAGAAATTTTTAGATAAACTAAATGAAAATGTAAGGAATTTTCTAATGAAAGTTTATGCTACTATGCTACGCCACTTCATTATCGGCATAAAAAATGTGTCACAACTTCTGTAGTTATTTAAATATGTTAATTGAAATCTTGTCTCGATATTGAAACTCAAACCCAAAAGCTTTTGTTCATTATGAGGTATAATTCGTACACACTTAATAAACGTCATACATATTGCATTAGATATTATAACCTATACAATATTATATGTTCGCCTTGATCTACCTTCAAATTCCTGTACCTAATATTGGTGGAATTTAAAAAGAAAATTATTAACACCTGCTTTAAGATTAACACATACATTCAAAATATTAGACACTTTAGCTTTTTTAAACATAACCGAAGATATACATAGAAGATAAACAATTTTCAATTTGATAAAAATTTGTATGGTAGGTAGTGTAACAACTTCCTCCACTCGTCAAGAGATGGCACCACTAGTATTCCTGAATCACGCTATCACAGTTTTCTTCACCGCTGGCATATATACAAAATTCCGACAGAAATAATCGGAGCATGGCCGCTTTCCAGGCATGATCACCTCCCTGGTGGAAGATCTTTCTCTCCCTTTGCCAAAGTAGCATACTTAGTATATATATACGTTTTTGCATTGTAGTCCATAATATTGTACTGAAATTTCGCGCGAGGTCGCAAGGGATGAGAGGTAGGTAATTGAATAGATCCTAGCTTGGAGATTAATCTAATGACGAAGCTCGCTCGGTTAAATCTATTTAGATTAACGTACGACCGGGCTGTTATCGATATATACTCGTAGTTAGGTAACCCAACATGCCTTGCTTTTATAAATGAAGGAGTTTTATAGATACAAAATTGTTAAACTAAATTTTACCCCCTTAAGATCTGCGCTGAAGCCATTCCATTAAATCAGACTGTGTTCCTCTACTGTTGGAGATACGAGTAGGTCTCCTCAAGGATAAATAATTTTAAGTGACGCGTAAGCCAGATTTTTCCAAATCCATTGTTTATAAGTCACGTAGTATTTGCAATGAGAATATTCGTGAGGATGAAAAGAAGGATATCAAGGACTGTACTCGTAGCTGCTACATTTATGGTTTTGATTTATACTGACAACTTCAGACCTTTAGGATTTTTTTCTATACAAAATAAAAATTTGGAGAATTGTAGATACCTACTTTACTTCAGTTTTAATACATATTTTTTCATTCCTATTTTGTTATCACAATAGATTTACATAAATTTGAAAACTTGTAGTTTATTGTATTGTATTGTTATACTTGTATTGTTATCGTATCGTATCGTATCGTTGCGCAAGTTTGCTCTTCACATTAAATGTCACGTATAAGTCAATGTATATTTCTAAAAATTCATAGGTAGGTACTTTTAACCAAAAAGCATTAGGTATCTGAAAATCCGTATACATTCAGAATGTTAATAAGTTTGAAAGAAGTAATGAAGTTAGGCAACTTGACGAGTGGCGTTCTCTTAAAGAATTTTATTTATTTTTCGTCGAGCTGCGAATTTCGCGTGTTTTCCTTAAGTGAGTCTAAAATATAAGCTTTTTATATTTAAATAATAAGCTTAAATAATTGACTCGGTATCTGATAACTTTTTGATTTATCTAAACAAATAAAGTGGCTTTATATGTTTTAAGCGAGCCATAGTCTAGACAAAGTGTTATTTATGTATCGCACAAATACAACCAATGTTAACCAGGACAAAAAATTTGCCAATAATTTTCCATGACCTTTTAGCACCAATGTGTATTACCCATTTCAAAACGAGGGATAAAGACTAGTCCTCTCTATATATAAAACACCCCCCGTTTTGTCGTTGAAATTTGGTCTTTTTTATGTCCTTAAATCATCTCTAGATCGAGACTTCGTATATTTCGTCTTTTCCAAATTTCGTATTTGTCAATGAGTATCCTCTCATTTCTCTATAGGTATCTAGAAATACTTACAGGTCAAACTAATGAAAGAGTATTAAAAACTACACGTGACTCTATTAAATCTACGAAATTAATTACAAAGCAGTCTCAAGTGTTTGCTCAAGCAGAAGTTAATTAGTTGAGACGCAGCTGCTGTAGTCTTAAGGTAACAAATTTATTATATTAATGACTGTTACGGTAGGTAGGTAGAGCGGTGATAGCCCAGTGGCTTAGAATTCGACCTCGAATCGAGGGGTCCGGGTTCGAATCCCAGTGGCACGCACCAATGACTTTGTGAAAAAGTTATGTGCGCTTTATAAAATTAAATATCACCTGCTGTTACGGTGAAGGAAAACATCGTGAGGAAACCTGCATGCCTGAGAGTTCACAAAAAAAAAATGTTCTCAAAGGTATGTGAAGTCCACCAACCCGCAGTGGGCCAGCGTGGTGGACTAAGGCCTACATCCCTCTCATTACGAGAAGAGATGACCCACTACAGGTTCGGGTCTCAAAAGGAGACCCGAACCTGTAGTGGGTCATTAATGGGTTACTGACTGACGGTAACCAATAACTCGTAATAATAAATCGCTGAAGGGTTGAAAGCAAGGTATGTATTGTGCCTATGATAGTACTATTACTAGCGTTATGAAAGTAATGAATTCACCAAGCACTTAAAAAGTCATTACTTATTGACTTCTAAATTTAAGCGAGAGGTCCGGGCACTAGTCCTAATGGCACGCACTAAAAACTTTCTTAGTTATGTGCGTTTTACAAAGTTAAAATTTAAATGCTGCAGGTACTTTACTTTTAACTAAACCACTTTTATTGCACAAACCTATTACTGTAATCTGCCTAAACCAGGCCTTTATACTGTAAATCTAAAAGCTAGTTCCAATCTTACAAATATATTTTGAAAAAATATACCAATAGAGCCTTCCAAGAGTATGTTTGCACAACATTACCGTGAACAGATTTCATTACGTTATTTCGAAGAAAAACCTCTAGAACAATGTACTAGAGCTAACAAAAGATAAATGCCAGTCGGATGTGCTCGAAATATAAATGGCCGGAACATTTTTGCCTTTTCACGTTAAAATAATGTAACTAGTTTCTAGCTAGATAAGATTGACTTGTTAAACTAAAAAACCGACTAACAAACTCAAAAAATACAAGTTTGACCAAGAAAAATAGCTCAAGAAAATCTTTGTCAATGGTAATTTAAAATGCGGAAGTATCAGAATGCATGAAAGAAAGAAAGAAAGAAAACCAATTATTTGCAAAAATAGGTAAAGGTAGACATAAAGTTTTTACAATTTGTTTTCACCAAATTATTTTTAACTACCATTTTTAGGTGTGTGAGAAAGAAAACCAATTATTTGCAAAAATAGGTAAAGGTAGACATAAATTTTTTACAATTTGTTTTCACCAAATTATTTTTAACTACCATTTTTAGGTGTGTGGAGGTACATACATTTTTATAGCCTCGATTAACCTCAAAGGATACTTTATAGCTTTATTGTCCTATTTCTTAAGCCCAAGCGTATGAATTTTTATTTAATTAAATAAGAAGATCGTTAAATAAATATATAAAATAAATATCTGACGACTTATTTTATTACTACTGCACTTAGTGCCACGAAATTTTAATAACCAAAGAAATACTGCGTGATCAGAAGTAAAACCATTTAATATCTACCTTTTTTACTTTAGTTATTTTCTTTTATCTTGTCGGTGTTACCTACATTTAAAACTATGGTCATTGCAATAAATTAAAATATTCATTAGGGCTTTCCTAAGAAATTCTAATTTTGAACTGTCTGCTTTTAACAATGACCTTCATTTCCTTAAAGATTTGTTGACGAAGGTTTGAAATCTGTTTCCTTTGAAGCTTTGAAGTCCTCGTCAACAGAATCCTATTGTTTACTTAAGAACGTAATTTAAAAAGACGGAATGATTGGCTGCGAGGAGATGGGATGGATGACCACGATTTTTAAATAGTATAAAAATTTAAAATCTATGAATTTATTTAGGAGTGAAGATTTTCATTTAAATTAAAATATATTTTTCAGATTCAAATGGTCAACATTTAGTAGATACTAGTACTGAAAGGTAACTAATATTCTTTTTATGCCTTAATTATAATGTTTACAAAAATGTTGTATTAAAAAAACCTATTTACATAGGCATAGTAAAATACCAATTAAAACTAGTGTAAAACTAGTGAATTTACTCGATGTAAAAATAAAGAAATTCTTGTATCTCGTTTGAAGAAAGAAAATAAACTTCTTTGTATTTTTTTTCTATTATATTTTTTTTCAATATTTTCAGTTCCTTTTAAAACCATATTCCATAATTTCTTGTCCTGCTTTTATTAAAAACATGGTACTCTTACCAACCTCAAGATTGTTGCGTTTTGCATTCGAGCGTGTAATAAGAGCCTAATGAGAAACAATTTTACAAAGGGAATTTTGTTGTTCTGTTGCAAGGCGTCCAGTATTTCATAATTATTTAATCTGTGCTCCGGAATGGATTTATAAGACGTTTCAAGATTTTAAATTACGAACGAGAATTTTGACAAAGGTCCACTGAAATTTTCGTCTAACTTAACAGCTGGCACATATTTCAAACTTTTACTACGTTCGTACTATTAGTACCTAGGAGACTCAGCTCTGCTGGGGTGAATACAAAAGACAAAGTAGTCTTAAAATCCCTTTGAAAAAACGTTCGATGGCTAGAAGACGGATTTCAAAATCAATGTATTTTTCATAATTTTCATCCCAAAATATCCCGAAAACGTCACCCATTCCAACAAAGTCGGTAAAAAATCCAAAAAGTTACGTCCACCATCTCGATTTTTTTACATTTTTCATCCCTCCCCGCAATACATCCTAAAAACGAATATAAACAGAAATAGAGCGTAGGATAACAATTATACACAATCGTTAGAACAAGTGTTAGAAAACAAATGTACATATTATTTAGATGGTAGAGCCACAGTAGCTCGCCGAGTGAACTACCGCCTCTTAACCCATCGAGAACCAGTATGTTCATCATATTTTGTGTTTCGGCTGGGATGATATATTATGGTTGCCGGTGATACTTTACTTGAGGCGGACATCTTAGCCCGCGTGAATAGCAAAGCCCGCATACAACCTCAGATAAGATTTCTTTCTTAATTGAGAACCATTTAATATCAGGTCGCGTGCATGCCCTTTTGCTACTCAATTACCTAAAAAAAACATTGTGCGAAGCCACGGGTACCTACTGATAAAATGTGAAAAATGTGAAAAACGACCCACCAGTAGGTACAGTTCTCCAAAAAACATCAATATTGTTCGGTATTCAGTACGAATGAAACAATTTTTCACGTATTGACACATGTTTCAGGGTACCATATTTTTCAGAACTTTAATCTGTAGCCAACATGATTGCTTGTGCATTTTCACAACTTTTGCGATTTAATATTGTGAAATTCGGGTTTACAAATGACATCTCTTTACCTGTGAATAAAGTCGATGATCGCACATGATTTTTATTATCACGGTTTCAAAATGTATTAATACCAAAAGTAAATAAACTCGTAGAACAGTTACACACGTCACGTCAGACACATGCGTTAAGGCGTCCTATAATTCAAAATAATAATAAAAATCTTGTTTAGGGAGTTCATTGGAAAATTGTTTGAATGAATTTGTTTACTTTTTTAACCTTATTATGTTTGTTGTTAGTTGTTGTGAGGGCCCTGAATGGGATACGTTTAATCTATTGCATTGAAAGCTTGAGACAATCAAGCGTGGAGCGCCGTTTGTGACTGCACACAACTGTCTGTAATCCGAGCACAGCAATAAATCGAGACGCACGCGTATTATATCTAACCCAATAATATTCAATATCACACTAGCAAACACAAATGATATTCATATTGGAGAAACCAAGACGGTAGGTACTTTGATTTCAAATACGACTTTAGTAGACGTATTTATTAGAAGCTCAAGTTTGAGCGGTATGCGACGAACCAATATTGTTACAGATCACGCAGTTCATGTCGCTCGCAAAAGTTGGTCGTACGATAACGTCATTGCGTATACCTAGTTCATTTTTATTCTCTTGTCTTATTTGCTAAACAATCTTGGAACTACTTTTTACTGAAAAAAAAAAATTAAATTGCTTTAAAAAAATTATCGTTTTTAGAAATCGGTTTCTGTATTAAATGACAATTTGTTTTTAAATTTTTATAATTTTATGTCTGCATTATTTTTTAATCGTAATATGAAAAAATTGTCCGGTTGAAAATTAACAATTCCTTGCAATTGTTTAAAAAAATCGGTTTCAACAATATGACATGGGGTGGCCCCATGTCAACATGCATATACTCGTATATACGAGTATCATCAGTAAAGCAATTTGAAGAGGATCGCATAAAAAAATGAGGTGGAATAGTTTTTGGTACTCATGTGCCGATTACTCTTGTACTACTACTAATAATATTAATTCAATATCAAGTCCTCCTAGTGATAAAAGATTTACAAGAGCCATTACTCGTATAAAATCCTTTTCTATATCGAACCTTAACTATAATTAAGTTCAACAGGCTTGTTCCATGTCGAAATTATACACAAAAACATCGTTGTCATGCCCAACAATTTGCGACCCTATAATCTACAGTGTTATTATGGATAATACTCCGGTTTTGCACTGAAACGGAAATCCATGTTTTTGTCAAGTCCTCGGGATTTAAATATTAAATGCCAGAGTCATGCTCGTGTACAAAAAGCTGATAATATAATTTTAAAATACCATCATCTCGGCTCGCCGCTCGGCTTCCCTCGAATATATTAGACCCTCTGCGAAATATTTGGCAGGATGGACGAACGCAGATAAATAATAATTAAATTTGAATTTTATATTTGTCTCCGGACAGAAAAAAATTCTACGTTAGTTATATCGGATGATATAAAAAGTTTTGGAAGTTCCAGCGCAATAAACTGATAGTTAATTTGATGATTTGGAAGGCGAAAAATCAGAAAATATTCGGAACTAGTATACCTATAATTTATTTAGAAAACAGAGTTTTTTTTATAGGAACACATGCTGTTTATCCATGATAATTATTTTTTCACCTCTTTTTAAATGAAATCACAAAGGGAGGTTATCAAAACGGATGTTTATGCGGATACAACATCGTCATTGTGTGAAAATATTTATGAAAATTCGAAAAAGATTTATGTAAGTATTCCTAAACAAACTTATGTCAATTTTGTAAACTATTCGACATTTAAATCTAGACAATATCTAATAGGCTAAATGCTGAATTTAATAAGAGTACCTACCTATTATGAAATTAAAAAAATATTTTTTTATTATTGCGTTTCGGTAGATTCAAAGTCATGCATTTTTAACCTAAAATCCAAGTTTTTGGTTCGATTTAATAACATTTCTAGTTATTTTCTACTCTGCAATAATTTTATCTACGTCTTTTCTCGTATCTGGTTGCGCAGTGTTTTTTCTATGTCTCTTATAAATGTCTCCTTACAAAAAGGATGGCACTGCCCTATTTTCCGATATTTGGATCCCTTAGGCTCACTCTTGATTTATTGTTGTTACTGTAGCAAATTACTTGCGTATATATTTTTTCTTTGATATTGTTTATTTGTTAAATATACTGTTACAGTTGCTTGCTAATAAATTTCTTCGGAATCAAAGTGTCTAATGTACAAACTCGGCAGGGTCCGTTTCTCGTTTTATGTCTTATAAATAATAATAATCTTTCCAAAAATTCCGGAGATCGTTTCTATAACAATTTTTACAATAGTAATGAAATGATTGTTAGATATTAATAAAACAGTATTCCAAATATGTAGGTATATTCAAGTCAAACGTAAACTACAGTCATACATTTAAAAAAAAATTTTTTGTTACTCAAAATTTGTTGACATTAAATGCTTATCAAATCTTGTAAAATTAAGACAGTTTCTTGATTCTAAAATTTACTCTATTGGTGTCGAAAGAAAGAGCGTGGATGGATACACAAATCACTTACAACAAGAACACGAGAGGATTTGTTTAGAAAACCTACAAAGTGCTCGCCTGTAACGGAAGAAAACTATTTTATTACGAGTAGTCCGCTCCACTGTAGCGATAACATTAAGTGACAAACGTTCCGGATACAGTACTATTCTACGGTGTACTGGTTTACTAAAGTTAAAATTTAAAATAATCTGGGTAGGTAGAGACTAACCAAGTATCAAAAATTGTAAAAAGTATATTTTTTGGTTTAGAGGCGTGTCTTGACACAGAAAAAATGTTACAAACAAAAATTTTACGAAACACAAAATATAACGTACAGAATTCGTAGCGGAACAATTTTATTATGAATATTATACTTAATAATTTGGCGCTGTAAAAAAACGCGATCGCGGCATTACGTTACAAATCACTATTTTTATATCGCATCGATTTTTATGTCACATATTATATCCGCGCACTGTTCTGTATTTAAGTTGTATTTCTGCGATAATAAATTATGGTCGTGCTTACACTAAAAGTGCAACTCATATTTACCTTGATCGTATCTTTTAAACATAAAAAATAGCTATTTTCAATGTATAGTCACTTATACATTTTATTTCAAAACCAGGGGGGCCACTCTCTAAGCACTAAACTCGAAGTTTCGGCCGAAGTTTCGGCATTTCCTACTCTGTATCACTTACGAATGCCCATTTCTGACGGGCTCGTCCGTAGAATGAATGACTTTTCAAGTGACAGCAAAAACCTACTCCGTAAGGCTATAAGCCCGTCCGTAAATTTAAGTTTGACATGAGATATCTCGGTTGAATGTGTCAAATTACACGACATCAAATTTGCTCTCGTGTGGACTAACCACATCGGATTAAAAATAAAATACAAGCAATAAAACACGCTTCAGTTGTTGTTTTAAAGAATATATTAAACATATAAAGCCTCCCACAGAATTAAGGCAGGAACATGGGGTCTCCCACAGCCGTCTAGCGCGGATTCGGCCGTCCGCCGTCCGCTCCCCTTAGAAGACCTCGCGCTAAATCCCTGTGCTTCTAGTAGCACTGTGGTAGCGGCATTAGTGGGCGGCATCCAAAAATATATTCCTCGATATTGTTGTATTTCAACTCACTCAACAGTAATCAAGATATACTTATACAGATTATTCGTTTTTCATCACACCAAGATTATTATTATGATTGTTATTCTTATATATCTACAATCTGAGTTCGGAGCGAGTCTAATATTATGACTAATATAAATTAAAATACAACTTTTCTTATAACGTAGGTAGGGGACGTGTTTATTTGTTTACCTAATTTCTCTATGACTTTTCTAACTGTCAATTTACTCAAGCATTGTCAAAATGTTAATTTGTTTGTTATGAATATTATAGGCAAAGGTTTTATAACAATAAATCCATTCAATATTGCTTTTAATTCAAAATAAAATAATCAATAGGTAATTGAGGGCTAATTTAGAGTAAATATGGTTGTTTTGTGATTATAAGAATAAGATTTATACGCTTATAAAGGAAATATTGTTGCAATAAAAAACCGGTAATAATTACGATAAAATTTTCCTCCCTAGGGCTGACAAGGCTTGGAATCTATCATTCACGAAAATAGTCTATGATCCCGTTCGAAATGATGGCAGCCGAAGTTCTTAGAGAGTAGGGTACATTCCGAAGTTTCGCACAGCTTACGGACGGCTCGTAAATGACGGAAACGGAGTTAGAGAGTGGCACCCCTGCTCCGAGTTTGACGTCAAGTTAATATTGTCAAGTCTTTTTATAAATATCAAGTCTGTTCACCGCTGATGTGGTTTTGATGTGTTCTTCATTACAACGCGGCATTGCGCTAAATAAAATATCAATTTGTTATTCTGAGAGAAAATCTATCGTTGCGGCACAGTTCCGAAGGTTTGAGATCTTAATATGTTATGTTGGTATTTGCTATTAAATACGGTCTGGTGGAACTCCTGCCGCCTAAATGTCCTTACCCCAGTTATCCGAAATTCGAAAGTCCGAAACAGTCTGAGTATATGAGTCTGAGTATGAGGATATAAGTGGATGGCGCTGCTTCAGAAACCTAAAATTCGTCTTTTGACCTGTCTTTACTTAATCGAAACATACCTTGTGTTTATTATAATGTACTGGACATTATAATTATTGGGCAAGCAAGGAGTACTTTCTAAGACAACTCTAAATGAATTTACTATTAGGTGGTAGGAGGTTTTTTATCCTTTATTTAAAGGAACACTGACGTTTTAAATAAATCTTAGCTACGAATTGGCGCCAATAAAAAATGGAATAATTCTTAACATTAATACCATACACGTGTCGAAGGTTAGATCAAAGGAAACAATAACGTTAACGGTTGACGGGTCCGTAATTTACGCTCGTCGGTCAACCACAGTGCGTAATTTAGGCGCCTTTTATTTCATCACCGAGCCTGTGTTTTGCTTGGGAATTATTATTTTAGAGCAGAAATTGTGCCCCTAAACTGAACCGGGCATGATTTATATTTTGTTATTTTTTATTGTTTTATGTTTGTAGTGTACATGTAATTAGTGATTTATATTATTATGTTTTAAAATCCTGACTTACTATTATTATATATAAATGTGAAATTTTGTGAGGATGTATGGATGAGTGTTTGGTACATTTTCACGCAAAAACTGCTGGAATACATATTTGGATTAAACGTATAAAAATCATAATTGGATGGAATTTGGTATGTAGGGGAAAAGTGGCATGAAAGAGCCACATACATCATTTCGGTAGGTTATGATCGAATGTGGATGGAAATAATATTTATAGGATAATATAACACTGATTTCCTGTCACCCACAAAAATTTGACAGTTTGCCGAAACCATTGGACGCCGATACGTCGAGTCAAATTTTTTGACACTAAAAAGTAAGTATTTTACTTAATTTAAATTGTTTTTTGGTAAATTATTGTAAATGTAAAGGCAAATGAACTATACATTAAGTTTGTGCACATATTTGGCCTTGTAGATACGGAAAAACTGAGCTGATTTTTTTTAAATATTGTTGTTATTTTGAAGGTTAGGTATATTTATTTAAAGACCAGGTTATGAAAGAGCCCGGTGAATAGGCTTTGAAAGAGAACTCTTTCTATGTTGTTTTTGCTAGAAGATGAAATTTGTGAATGTGATGAAATCAATATTGACCGATAAGTTATGAAAGAGCCAGGTGACACTTTAAAAAATTATAAATTCATTGATTTTTTATCACGTTTAAGGTTTTTCCGTATGAATTTACTCACTGTAATAAATTAATAATAATAATTCTAGAGACAAAAATCCTGATATCCTTTATTTGCTTTGTTTAGTGAACTGGGTCTTTCATGCCACTTCTCTCATACATAGTAACTAATACTAATATACCTACTTAAAGTGATTATTCTTCATCATATTATGCAACAAACAGCATAAGCGCTCGTTAAGTAGGTACCTACAATGATTGGTCTGAACTTCTGAGGAGTTGAGATAAACTTTTTCCTTAGTTATGCGTCTCTCTACCAATGTTAATGCGCCCGAATCCATTTAAGTAACTCTGAATAAGTAGGTCACTCTTTCTAGATGGTTTAGGAAGTTCTGTGACGTCACCAGAACAGAGATCTGTAGAAATAGTATCAATAGAATCATGTATAAATATTTTATCATTTTTGTAAAATTAAAAATAATCGATATCTATTAATAGATGTATTAATTCTAATTATTTTTCTCAGCATCTGATTGAACAAAAATAAAAAATGTAACTTTGAACGCTATTAATAAGTAAAAAACTTCCAGATTTCCCAAAAAAAATACATTTTTTTATGATATTCCGCTGACGTCTTACTTAAAAAATTTCTAAGACCACTCATAAAATATACACGAATGATTAAAGAAAGTAAAGAAAGAGAAAAACGTGAATTGCATGAATGAATGGCTGAGATCTAATAAGTAAATGAATGAATGAGTTTGTATTTGCAGGTCGGAACTGACGGTGGGTTCCATTTTTAAAGTCCCTCATTAAATACGAGCTTGTAGTTATTTTTACTTCCCTGGAAATAATGGAAGCTATAATGGAAGACATTAATCATAGCGGTGCCGACAGAAATAGAAATGTATTTGTGCACTTTTGTGATAAAGTAGTAAACGAATTTCTGAGCTACCATTTTTATCTTACCTATATAAGAATATGAGCAGTGATAGTCCAGTGGCTTAGAATACGACCTCGAACCGACCTCGGATCCGGGCTCGAATCAAAGTGGCACGCACCAATGACTTTGTAAAAAAAGTTATGTGCGCTTTATAAAATTAAATATCATCTGCTGTTACGGAGAAGGAAAACATCGTGAGGAAACCTGCATGCCTGAGAGTTGAAAAATGTTCTCAAAGGTATGTGAAGTCCACCAAACCGCAGTAGGCCTGCGTGGTGGACTAAGGCCCACATCCATCATTGTGAGAGGAGACCCGACCTTGTAGTGGTTAATGACATAAGAATATCATACAAGTCACCTGATGGAAAGTTGTCACTGCAGCCACTTGCAGTGATCACTTTACGTCAGTCACTTCCAACCTAGAATAAGGAACCATATCTGAAGTCGTATGTGGATACTTCGCTACTCACAACGGATTTTCAGAACTTTACGCTAGTCATGACTAACATTTTCATGTTAAATAATTATAGTAAGCATATCTGGCAAACCAAATCTTCCAGACTGAAGCATAAAGCATGGAGAACATGCAACTTCGGCAAGTTAAGAGGCGGGCGGTAAGGTGCTCCTCGGGTGAACTACCAGAGCTCTAGATATTATAAAAATATGCCGGATATATATGTCGAAGAAATCAGCATGTGTACTTAACAGAGATGTCTTTCAACTTACGGTATAATGAAGTGTCAACCGCCGTCTCTAAAATATAAATAACTAGCTGAACTAAATCAAACTGTTGATAACCCATTGAAAGCTATCTTCAGCGCGGCCTATTCATAATCCCGGATGAGCCGTAAATTCGGCACTTTCCATTCCATGTCAATTCCCTCTCGAGTTTCGCTCTCTGACATGATAGTGACCTAGTTTCTGATCATTTAACTTGTAGTTTCTATTAATATATTTGATTTTAAAAAACTAAATTTATAAAAATATGTTTATCTCATTATTAATATGTGAAGCGAAAATTTTAGGTACAATTTACAGTACACTACGCGAACAGAGTAGTTTTAAATTTGTGTAATTCGTTGTTTAAAGAGTTACGTTTGTATGTGGGCGTGACGAACACTCGACAAAAATAATATTTAAAGTCATGGTCAATTAAGTTATTCCTTTCTAATGCGACCTACATATCGCGTTAGCCATGAATCCGACCAACCAACCTTTCAAACCTTTCGCCCCTTCAGATCCGAACGTTCCGGGATCAATTCATCGGAGATAAAACGTGTACAAATAAGGAATTTCTGCACGTATACCTTGTTTATATCAATATACGTCTTTAGGGGAACAAATGAAATAAATTGTTTTATGTTAGCAGATTGGGAGTAACTAATCTACAAACATTGCTTTTTCAACTAAGGATACCTATCTTTTTCTTTATGATAAAATTCTTTTAGGATTCCAAATCGGTGAAAGAAAATTAAATTCTGATAAAATAGGCACGTGACTTTAACTATCCGCACCTAGTGACTTTGTAGGTGGTAATTAATGAAATGCAATTTTTCAAAATAACAGGTAAGTTGCAATGTTATCAAAAGATATTGTGATAGATCTATAACGGATGATGATATGAAAAATGTCCACCCGAATGTTTTGAAGATTTGAAGTAAACAATTCATAATATTTATCAGGAATTAAAATCACAACTCGAGTACACATTTGCATTTTAAAAGTATTTTATTCATAGTTTCGTTCAGTTATTTTTCGACTTTCAGGGGAGAAAAAACACAAATTAAAATTCATCTCACGTTGGTAAACAGCCGAAGTGCTTAATTAGAGCAGGAGCCCTATAGTTTTTGGCCAGTTAGAAACGCAGGCGTCGACTAATTTAGCAGCTTCAATCAATAGTGTTATATAACTAGCGACAAATTTTAATTTTCTGTGCTACGGAGGCGTTTTGTTACATGAATATCGAGAGTGTTAAATATTTAACTTGGGGGAGTCTAGCTCCAATTTAATAAACCCATTTAACTACATGTTAATTTAACGATTTCATTTATTGTCTATTTCGATGTGTGCAAATTCGGAAGGGATAGGGGAAAAGTTTTATTGAAATGGAATCTCCTCAAAACCGCCAATATTCTGGTTAGGCTGTTGTTGAAATCCGTTGAAGTTTTCAGCGGTTGCCTCATAAACTATAGCGTAAATATAGTTTTTTGAGGTATTTACATAATTATTAAAAACTAAATTATTAGTTATAAAAAAATATTCGAGCTATCTTATAAAATAAAATTTTAGCTAAACACTTGTCCTGGTTATACAATGTCGAGTCACAAGTTTATCTTTTTACACTTTTTATCTTTTCAGCCACTCCTGTGCAAATCAAAGTGAACAAAGCACTCATACGATTTCACAATCCACTTGTGAAATGAAATGAAAAACGATGTTCTCGTAAAGGTTAAATTTGATGACAGCACTTGAAGGGCTGAACTGATGCTTTTAACTGATGAAACTCATGACATCAAAGCCCTAGATTTCTACTGAGGCTTACAAATATTGAATACAAAGTTCATTTATTTATGACCATAACGTAAAAAATAGATACGTGACGTTGTCTATTTGTTTTAGATTATTTGTGAGTGTATTAAGGTTTTTTCATGAGCATAAAAAAGTCTTGATTTTAACGATGTTTCTGTTTACTAAATTAACTCTGCTTGGAGTTAAAGTTTTTATTCCTAGGAGACTCCTTAGAAAATAATCAGTTAAGTTATTTTTCTCGATTGAACGTCCATATAAAAATATCAATAGTTTAATATTAGTAACCTACCCTATAGGAATAAGTCACCCAGCAAGACAGGAGATATACTTGTACCTAGCAATTTAAGACTTATTAACTCTAGGTAAAGTTGTACGTGGATGAGATGATACTGCTTAGGTATATAGATACCTATAAGACTAAGTTGGTCGTATCGCCTCTCCAACCAAAACCTCCGTTTCCAGAAAATAACAGAATTTTACATAAAATAACGAATATAGCAACGCTGAAACGGTCATATCCCGTAATAGTTCCCATTCTGATGAGCGTGAATTGTTTTTGCAAGCGCGAGTTCGTGTTTTATTATTTTTTTATGCTAATAGTACCAACGATAGCTCCAATTTGCATTTACGCCGCTAGTCATTCTAAATAAGCGAGCTTGAATTAATACTTTAACAAATAACTGTGGAAATACGGGTTCAATCTAAATATACCTTCACATAGGGGGATAAGTGCCATACACATAAAATAAAGCGTTGATTCCAGCATTTTAAATTATTAAAACTAAAAAAAACTTTTTTTTAATTTTAAGTTTTAACTCTCCTTGGAGAAAAAGGGGCAGTCTCCCGCCAGGTGATGTTACCTATGGACCGTGGTCCGAATGCTAACTTCGGACCATTTTTATATATGCTCAGATTCTATGGAACTTTGATAGCGCGTTTGAGGTAACGTCATTATGTTGTGCTTTACAAACTCACAATATAATGACGTATAGCACTAAGTGTAAATATAGCATTAAATAGGTACGTATGTGTGAATTAGGTACATAAATACATTCAGACTGGTGTCGGTACGGAAAGATTTTAGGTCAAAGCTCGAAATCAATGTTCTATTGTGGCGCGCGGCGTATATCTACTTATTCTATAATATGAAAAGGAAGGAGTTTAAACTCCAAAAATATCCAAAATGTATTTAATTTGATGTATTAATAAAATATCCCCACCAATTTCATATCCAATTTATCCGATAATATTCAAGACACGGTTGAGGCTCTTTTATTGAAGTTTTCAAAGTTAGCCTCAAAAGTTAGCCGGTAATGAATTTCCTCTTCTGCTTAAACTTTCATTGTATATTATCGCCAATTGATATTATCCGGCTTTTAATAAGTAAGAGTTGCAGCGATAATACCTTAATGGTTAAGAACTTTTGTGACATAATATAGCCTATAGAACTCATAGGCTTTTAAGGACTCTTGACATCAGTAGGTACCAATCAGTGCCAAGGTCTCTTGAAGACCAATATTATAATTGTTTGAAGACAGACAAAAATACGGCCGAAATTGCTTGCGTATATCGTCTACACTAAACGATCAACGTTGACTGACTGACTTGACTGGCTAACGATCGACTATCGTGGATCGATAGGTTAGATGGACGTTTGTTACTCTTTCACGCAGAAACGGCTGAACAGATTAAGACGAAATTTAGTATGTACATTGTACGTAGTTAATAACTTGGATTAACATGCTTTTATCCCTCTCTGGACCAAGTTGTAAAATCCTTACGAACAAAATCGCAGACGAAGTCGTAATTTTTTGGTTATAAATATAAGTAATATCATTTTGATTCGAAATATTCTGCGATTGCTCTTAAAGTGTCACTTGGCAGTCTACAATCCAACGCCTTTCAATAGTTACTCCAACTCCATTTAATATAGAGGTAAAATCGGAATAACAACCATTCAACATGAAATCTTTAGAAATGTTGACCTTAGAAGTCTATTTTGTCACGAATGTTCAACTTGGGCTAGTTGCTATAGAGTTTATTTTAGAAAGTCAGTGGTTTACAGTATTTGTCTCACCTGCGAAGATGAAATGACCACCAATTTTTTGCACGCAAGAAATATGTACGTTAAAACGTATCTGCCAGTGGCAGGCACCAATAATATCCTTAGTTGTGCGTTTTAGTAAATTAAAAGTCACTTGTTGTAACGGCGAAGAAAAACATTATAAGGAAACTGGCATGCTTGAGAGTTCTCCATCATGTTCTCAAAAGCATGTGGAGTCTGTCATCTAGTATTGGACCAGCGTGGTAAACAATGGGTTCCTATAATTGGTATTTCATAAAAAATGTAAAAATAATGTAAAACGAATGTAGGTACTATCTATACTAGGATGTTTATATCCTTATTATTTAGCTTAAACAAAAAAAAAATACGTGACATACTCGTAGCTTGCTTAGTAACTACGTAGATTAGTAGTTTGCTTGACTTGTTTTAAATTCTTATTACAAAGCAGCAAGAATGCAACGAGTTAAGTTTAAAAGTTAAATATAAAAGAAGAATGCAACGAGTAAAAGTTAATTATAAAAGATTAAATTTGACATAAAAGTTTACTTATGGAGTCGATAATTATCACTTACCATTTTAATTAATGTAATTAATCGACCGTGTAGGTATAAAAAGCCATTTAATTCGATAAGTGTACTTTGTAAGAGTTGACTGTCGAGGGAATTAAAGCTACTTTAGTGTTATGGTTATGTAGTCAAATGTGTTTCACTTCATAGTAGAGGTGAAACGTTTAAATGTATTGCGATCTAATCTAACAGTCTGATTCGGTTCTAGTACTAATCGATAAACGTCGAAAATCGATCACCTTTACCACTAGAATGTATATCTATCATTCCCACATTCCCTCACAGATACAATCGATAAGTGTGTGTTATCGAATGTATGCAATGCAGGCATCTTTCATCAGAATACAACACAAGGACCTAAGGGTTAGGTCCAAGAGTGAGACATAAAAAGGGTGTGGCCGTAATACTCAAGAAAGTCACTTAAATAAAAATCTGTATCCAAATTTGAAATATATCGATTTGACCTATACCGGATAAGGATGACCTAGATGTCTGATGTGACCTTTGCGCTAAATTTCATCACTATCGTATCATCTCAATTTAACCGATACAAACTATAATATTAAATTTACTTAAAGCAAGCCTTACTGAAGTGTTTGATCTAGACAAGTAGATAGTCTGTTTGAAGTTACGTTTGGAAAAGTTGGCACTCTATCAAAACTGTGAGTGTTATTTAGTAACCTTCCATCCACATTTATTTATTAAACAAACAAAAAAAAACAGGAGACTGACTTAACAAGTGGTCAACGCACCTATTGACACGAGTAACACTAGAGGAGTTACCAGTACCTACGGTGGCGACTTTGAAGAATTCTTTTTACAATCTTTTTGATGAACCCGATGAATGATTGATTAGTATGGTTTGTCCATACTCCATTAACCATAAGTAGTTACAGTTTTAACTTAAATATCTTTGCAAACAAATATATTATTATACCCTTTAATTTTCATCCAACGGCTAGCTTGGCTAAAATTTCTATCCAATCGTCAAGTCTCCCGAGAATCATAGCCAAACGAAACCTTCAAATTAGATTATAAAAATAACGCTTCATTCCTACGCATTGACCCAAATAACGATTCCCATTGTTATGGGTACCATAAATAAACACAAAACAACAACACACACAAATCAGACCCAATTTAAACTCATCATTTAAATATCTGCTCCATAGGGAGTTGAACCCGGGACCCTCAGCACAACGCACCGACGTCTGAAGCTCTGCCCCACGCAGGTAATTACTATGCAATCATAGATACCATAAAGCATTTACGAAATCAATTTTCTAACTAAGCATAAATTCGTAGTCACAAACCGAAAGTTTTCTGAAGTTTTCCATTCGAACTATCAACTAGTCCTATCAACTTCGGGAATTGCTTATCCCTTAAGTTTAAGCACGAACCTTTCTTAAACTTAGTCGTATCTTCTATGAATGTCTTATTTCCGAGCAGATAAAATAAAATCTAGGTCACCGTAATGTTCCTGTAACCACAGGTACACCGATATAGGATACACTACACACAAATATAATGCCTATAAGTACCTCACGCGCAGGACATGCGCAGTAGACGTTTGAGAAGCGATTCAAAAGTTTTTTCTCAACCAACAATTAGGCATTATAATACAAAACAGAGGCTCGCATTAATTACGTCAAAACTCCATCAAAACAAACTCGTTACGAATGCAAATTAAAGCGAAAGCAAAAAGTCCTAATTCAATCGAATCAAGTAAAAAGTTGATCCGAGCACTGATCTTCGCCATTGCTTTGTTTTGTACTTAACGAGCTTTTCAACAATTGCTGAAGAGATATTAAGTGTGCTTTTGATAATATTCTCATAATAAGAGTCCGTAGTTTAACGTATCTTTTTCCATATTATTTCTTACTTGAACAATATTTAAAGCTATAAAGAAGGCCAAATATCTTAACAGATCTTTAAAACTGAGAATGTCTATAAAAAAAAACATTAAAGATAACCATCTAATATACTCTTCATTAACAGCTTTCAAGATAAACATTTAAATCACAAAAATTAAAATCCATGAGCGTTGTTTACAATAAAGATTTCTTAACTCAACCCTTTCTAAACTTAGTCCTTACAACGCAAAAACTTAGCCCAGCCAACTTTACCTTCAATGTAAATTCCTCTATGTTTCCAAAAAAAAAAAAAACTTAAAATTAAGTTTGCTTTATCTTATTGAACATTTATGTACCATAAATAAAATTGCAATAATCACCTGTAGAGTAGTTATCGTGTGTCGAACGTTGTCGCGAAACGCGGGTTCGCGCGGGCTGGCGACGCGAACACTACCGAGGTACTGCCGTACCCCACCCGCCGCATCGACCGCCCGCCCTACGCACGGCAAATGCCTTGTTACACTCTTGACTCGAAACTCTTCGATTATTAGATTAAAGGAAGTGTTTGCTTTTAACATTTCTTATTTTAGGAGTGGAGAGATAGGAGACTTTATTTTTTTTTAATTTTAGGAGTTAAAAGCTCTTCTTTTTAGCTGGCAATGCACTGACGACTCCTCTGGTATTAATAGGTCACAATAGCGCTGAAAGAATTATTTTTAAATTAATTATTACACACTGGTGTATTTGTATAATATAATTTTTTATTTATTTATTTTAAACAGACAGGGTTTGTTTTATTTTGATATTTTTGTGAGTACCAACAGCATCGGTCAACAATTGAGTGGCATGTTAAATTATTTTCTAGTGCTAGTGGCCGCCGCATCGACCGCCCGCCCTATGCACGGCGAATGCATTGTCACACTTCACTCCATTCCACTCGAAACTCTTCCATTATTAGATTTAAGGAAGTGTTTGTTTTTAATATTTCGGGAGGTAGAGCATTTCGGAAATTTGAAACCCACTTGATCAAAAATAACAGCTTTAGTGGATAACGTTAACACACTGAATATTTGTCAAGTTGAATTTTGCAATCGCATAAATAAATTGATATATTTAAAGAGTATAATGCCTATTTACTAAGATACTTTTGAGGATAATACTTTCTTAATTTGGCTGTAGAGCGAACTACCGAGGTACCGCCGTACCCCGCCCGGCACATTGAGCCCGCCCTACGATCGGCAAAAGCCTTAGGTATTACTTCACACTTCATTCGAAACCTTTCGATGTAAGAATACAGCAAATATTTGTTTTTAGGTGATTATGTAAATAATTATTAAACCTTTACAACCTTTTCATCATTTTTCTTACAAATTTATTCTTTTTTTTTACAAATTAATTTTATATATTATTTAGGTAGATACCTACTTAAATTAATAAAAATGATGATAATATTTTTTAGCTTCTTACATAGTTCAGGGACGGAGAACCGTGGTAAAATATTGTGTATAAGGGTAGAATTCGCCGCTCGCCCTACGCAAAATGCTTTGTTATGCTCACAGCTCTGTTCGTTTGACAGAAAGGAGAAACGCTTTTTATATTCCAAACTACCGACTCAAATTTTACGCCTCACAGATTAGCATTGATACCAAAAAAAGGGGAAAGGTGTGTTAAACATACAAACTCCAAGGGAATAGTATACACATTAGTCCCTGCTGCATAGGCATGCGAAAAAAGACATTAAAAATTGCAAGTTTTTATGCATAGTATAAATATTTTCCACCTATTTTATTGATTGTTCCTTGAGATTCCAAAATATTTGAGGTACAAAGGAGGCCTTAAAATATTCATGCAAAGTACTCAACCATTCATCTTACATTCCTTTGACGTTTGGTTCTTACAATAAAAATTCAAACAGTGAAATACAAATATTGTTTTAAAAATGTACCGTTCCAAACATTAAGACAATCTTCTTTCAATATTTACTTCCATATAAAATGAAGGATATTTCCGTCTTTTTCGTAAACGTTGGGCACAATGGAGTGTGTCCTTGGCGATGTCAACTGTGGCTATGGATTTCAGGATTATATACTCCCACTTTATTATTATTCGGCTTATCTTCACCCTAAATATTATTTCCGAAAAACGTTAGGATTTTTTAAAATCAAAAGAGATAATTACTTCATATAAACATTAACATTTCACATACTTAGGAACTTTATGTCTTTTTGTTGCTGGAAATTAAAAAGCATACTCATATGTAGAATATTAAAATTATTAAAAAAAATATTTAAAATTTATACACTTCAATAGCCTTAGAACCCACACAACAGTCTACTGCGTAGTTCCCAGCAGAATAGAAATTTAAATTATGGGTAGGTATTTGAGCGAGATTTAGTGACACTCCGGCGTCGTTTAGTAAAAATCAAATCATTATATCCTAGCTTTTGACAAGACATGCTAAGTCTACTGAAAATACTAGACAATCTTCGGTAGTAATATACGCAGACACTGTTATTCACAGTAAGATGGGGCTTTTTACGCACAGACCGTTCGAGGGTAGGCGGTATAAAGGATTTTTCCACTTCGCGCATCCGTATTAGAATTCTCATTACACCGCTTTTTTGGACGCTAGGCCAAATATGTCCTCAAATATTGACCAGACCGAATTTATGAGGGCCCTTTGTCAATGATTGTACCTAGTTTAAATGTATTTGAAACTAATGGAACAAACTAACAAGCTGTATAGCTGTTTTCACAAAAAATATTCATACATTTTTTTATTTGGCTTCTCATTAGTGTATTATAGGCCAACCCTAGCTTAACACTCATATTTCATGTCATGGTTGTCATGGACACACAAACCAGAAACGGCAATTTAAGCAGAATATTCAAATTCACACTTTGCTGGAAAGCGAACTCAGGACTATCCAAGCAGCGCATTGAGGTATACTGTGCTATTATTTTTCTCCATTCTGTCAGATTTCAGGATTTGTGCATTTCTTTAAACATTCCGCGGGAATTTATCTGAATATTTTTCTTTTTAAAACTTACGAAAAGGTATAATATTAAAGTAGAGTAGAGTTTGTTGAGTTTGCAAACATTTTAGGAAACAAATCCGGTTTTCGTACGACGTGCACTCTGCTTAAATGCGAATGGAGTTTTGACTTCAACTGTTTTAAATATAAAAACATTTTGAATCTTTCTAGAATAAAAATAGGTCGGAAATAAATTATAGAACTACTTGTGGGACTTGCAACTAAATTTATAAAATGTTACACACACATGCCTTGACAGTCGAATATAATTTTTATTTCATTCCGAATCCTACGACACTTATAATTTGTGATGGTTTAAAATATTATTTTTTAAAGACTTTTATTTACCTTGGAATGTTTTGTATAGCTATATGCATGTTAGTGTCAAGTCTTGCAACTCAGTTATAAATCATTTTCTGTTAGCCTTGACCAATTACAATGAAGTTTTGAATACACGTTTAGTTTGGATGACAATGCATCATTGTCTAAGTGACGTCATTCTAAATCCAAGATGGCGTCCGGTCCAAAAAAGGTGCAAGAACCAGCTGCTTAACTGCGGTGTAAGAGGGCGGCACGTAGCCCGGACGATCTCGTTTAACCGATAAAAATAAAGTTATGTACAATATATCATTTTCTCGCTTTTCTTCGTTTGTGGAGCACATAACTCGTGTAACAGGTGCGTGACGTGATCTCGTTTGATTAATCATTTGTCACAAGCGTTTGAGGATTTATGTTTCAGAATCATTCTCGCTTGACATTCCGTGACATTTCATTTTGATACCATATTATTTGCTATTATTTTTTCGATATTCTTCATCATTCATAAAAGTAGGTGTTTCAGCGTAAAAGTTAAGTGATTTTATGTGTCTTTAGTTACCTTTATCCTCTGAAGGTGTAAAATTATGACAGTGCATTAAAATTATGTCTTTTGACATATTTTGGAAATTAATAACCGATCTTCGGATTATCGATAGCCCTAATTATGTTTGGTTGTCAGAAAACATCTGTTTTTTTCAAAGAAATATAAAGCATTTTAGATTATCTTGGCAACCAAACAGTAACTGTCAATCTCAATCCAACGGTGAAGATTGGTTATTAATTTTGGCTGTTAGTAGTTACAAATCCACGCCTTACATCCATGAGGATATGTATTATGAGTGGAATAACAATAAACTTTACTTTGATAAGTACAGATTCTACTTTTAATTGGAAACGACGTCAGATTAATTGAAAATGTATTTCCAATAACGCACTTATCCCATCGACGTATCAATTAAGGATGACAGGGCCCAACTATCTTGTTCGCGTATGTGACGTAATTACACCTAATTCGAGCATTACACAACAGATAGAAATGGATTACAGGTGAAGATGTATATATATGTGCTAATAGTTAAATGGTTGAAAACAGGAGGTTCAAGTGTTGAATTCGACATTTCGTTCCTATTTAATGGTGGCACTTCACTTGGCTGTCTGTATTTGCATTATCGGCAAATTTTGTTAATAAAAGTTGTGGGTGCTATAAAATAAAATATTGACATTTGCCCGTATTTATATAATACTGACATTACCTTTAACTGTCAAACACGCGTGTATTTGTTATTTGGATGTCATGTGTGGACGCTCTATTCGTCAATATTTGCAAAGTGGTTCATTCCACAAATATTATGCAAATATTTTAATACTAATTCTAAAACACAACATATTAGGTAAGTGACGTGCCATATTATCATAACTGTAAGGGGCAAGCATATTGATACCACCGTATTAATATCTACATCCTATGTACCATATTCACATATCTATTTTAAAGCCTTTATACCAGTCAACTCTTGACGATGCTGAGAAATGGTGACACATAATAAAGAAAGACGGTAAGATGCCTGATAAATATGCCATTTTGCCATTTTTAATGTGAAAGCAAGAATCGTTTCTACCGAATGTAGAGTTCTATGGACTAATTGATCTTATATCAATTAACCTGTCAGTATAACGATAAGCAGCGCTACAAGTTCGTTAATTAGTTCTAACATACAGCATTATTAGGAAGCCTTCCATACGTTTGGTGTTCAATTTAACATGACTGTAATGAACATGGTTAAGCTTAACTTTCCTAAAAGACCAAAGAGTTATTATGTACAATGTTGCTGTCCAAAATAATGTTAGAAATAATTTAAGCACTCTTTTATCATTGAATTTCAATTAGTAATCATTTTGTTGTAGAGCCAAAGTACTTTTCCGCCACCGTCTAAATACGCCGCGTAGCAGAATTTTCTTCTCAGTTCGACATCTCCCGGTATGGTTGCCGGACATACTTTATTTGTGGTAATTATCTTCGTGTTCAAAAGTCGCAATGCACCCACATACTCTCACGACGTCAAATAGGGTTTCTGTCCTATTTGAGGTTAGACATTTGTATCCATCAGTTCCGGTGATTAATTAACAGGTGACCCGCATAGCCATTTGCTACATGTGAAGAAAACCTATAATTTACTTTTGCTATGATTTCCATTTTAAAATAACGTTTTTCTATCGCAATACAACAAAGCAATGCTGACACAGTCTAGCAAAGCGCAATCCGGTTAAAATTACTAAAGAATTGGATTAGAGTTCCTACGTATAGCGGAAGGCTTGGCTTTTTAACGAGCTGACTTCGAGCTAATTCTTAAAAAAGGTAATCTAAGGAATCAAGTCAAATACATTGCAAAAAGACGTGACTTTTTAACAATAAATTAATCAGGTGCGCCGTTAATTTTAACTGACTGATAAACAGCAGTTATTAAGTGATAAACAGCAGTATTGAATGTAGTTATGGGAAGTTTAAGTTTAAGGTTTTAAGCGGGTGCTTTGCTACTAAAGGGCTACAATTACTATATATGCTACTAAGACTAAGCTAAAGTATCTAAATAAAGTATCTCCGGTAATCATACCTCCAGTTGAAATACAAAACATAATGAACATGCTGCTTTGAAACGGGTTAAGTGGCTGGTAGTAAGATACCCCGAGCGACCTACTATGGCTCTACCACCTAAAACCCTACATGAAAACATGAGAACAAAAAGTTGAATTCGCTGAGTAATCGCGTAGGTCGCGTCGTAGTAAATCTCTCGAGGAATTCAATTCCGGGAACGAACAGGCGTGAGATGTTTGCGATGTGTTTAAACTTGAGATTTGCGAATTATTTGATCCTCAATGAAAAATAAATGTTATTAAATTAACTGATACTTCAATATTTAAATTTGTTGTATTTTATCATTTTAAGTTTGGTACGAAATACTCAAGTTCCTCAATAGTGCCTACGATGGAAATGTATACATTACATATATATAAATATTTACATCAAACATTATTTTTTCTTATTTTCCTAAGTAAACCATAAAATTTAGGTAAAAACGGGGTGAAACAAAATTCCGGCACTAAAGACACTGTCTTGCATTACGTCTGTTGCTATTCAAATCATGCCTTTCTTTTCTATTGTAAATTTTCAAAATCTAAAGATACCATGTTATATATAAAAATTCTTTCGACAAAAAGTATGAACTATTTAATTGAATAATCGCTCGAGTCGGTCCGCAGTAAATCTCCCCGGGAATTCAATTCTAGTATAGACGAAGCGCCTGAATGAGATGTTTGAGATTTTTTAAGCCAAGATAAAGACAGTTTTATATTCTTTAAGGCTAAATACTTTATACTCAAAAAACATAAGATACCCTCCAGCAGTCAGATAGGTAATAAAGATTACAATTTCAATAAAAACAATTTTTTTATCCATCCATCGATTTAGCCTTTTGAAATCCATTGCTGGACTTACTCGTAGGCCTTATCTAATTGATGCTACTTATATCATGTCCTGGAGCCTCTAAATCCATTTGAAAAATCCGGAAAAGTACAAATTAGTACTCCGTGTTAAAATTTTAAGCGGTAGCACTTAAACTACGATTTTTTGATATTCGCTAACGATAACATTTATTTCGTTTGTAAACATTTTTTCCAAAAGCTATCGCACAATTTCGTTTGTGAGACAAATGCGTTTAATTTAAACAATGTTTCTCAGGTGACGGGAGCTGCGGTTAGCAAGACATACAGCCTGATTTTCTTTGTCGAGTATACTCTTTTTACTCACATACCTATAAAATTAATTTTTTTTAGAAATCATAGATCAAATTAGATTTTGAAGTTCATAGTTTCGGATTTCCCCATCCACGCACACTTGAAAAATTCACCCTATATTATTGGGTCTTTGGTTACCAATTATAGTTTGCTCTAAGCGCTTCATTATAAGTTAGCGCTTAAAGTTAATTGTAACACCCTACGTACTGTAAAACGCTGAATTTATGCCTTATCGTCGGCGGTGTTTTGATCGCCTACCTATAGGCAATTGGAAAAACGGAGCGAAAAACTGGAAATTGTTTACATTAGAGATCCAATATTTCAACTGTGTAAGTATATGGGCAAATAGTTGTGAATACTTATATAGCCTAAGAATAATAGTGAAAAAGTTCTCGATTCGCGTAAGCTCTTTTGTGGGAACAAACGAGGAGTTTGATTCATACTGTAGAGTTCGTAGACGTGGGCGTAGCAATGCAAGGATCGTAGCATACCATACCATACTAATTCCGCTACCGTAGCCTGTGTTGCTACGAAATTTAAAAGATCTATGGCGTAGCGCTTTGCTATGCGACGAGCAAATAGGGCTCACTAAGAAGTGAGCCCTATTTACTCGTTTGCTAAGAAGCAATCCATATTTTAATAATAGTAATATGAATCTTCCCATCTGCCCTCGCTAATAACTATTGAAATCACTAACTGCCCTTTGTGTGTATAGATCTAATGCCAATAAAACTATGTGTAAAAGGGAGTCTTTCATGCACAAAGTAAGTAGCAATAGAGCAGGCGACCTGAGAATCCTAGATTAAATGTACTCATTGAAAATTTCAAAGGAAAAGATAGTAAAATGATTTTATAACAACCATACTAAAGGTCAAACGGCTGAATGGCAAGTTATAATGTCTACAATGTCTACAATGGTAGGCGTATGAACCTTCTGGAGCGAGTTCCAATGGATTATTAATATTATAAATCAAAGACTGTACACGTATTTCTGTCCTAATTAGTATAATGTATGCATTACAAACATTATACGAACGATGCTTGATAATACATGAATTAATTTACATGTTATGTTATGTACGATAACAAAGCAAAAACATTCTCAAGCTTATGCTTACCTTCGGATTATTTGTTTTTATTTGTGTATGAGAAACAACCTATCGTTTCTATTTCATTTCGTTCTGTTCAATTTATTATTTTACTAACTTTTCATATTGATAGTCGCTCGAAAATATTGAACGTTTAAAACCGTTTCCTATTTTTAAAGTCAACTGCCGACATGACTGTAACTGAGTGTTCAGAATTGATGGGTGCTAGTTGTGAACCAATTTGTTTCGGTTAGTTGAGATTCAATTCAAAATAAAGGTACACTAGAGATATCAAGCTATTCACTGTGATTTTTAGTTTTATTATTGCGTGTTGCACTACGCTAAGTGATCATGTCAGGAGAGCGGCTGTGCTCCATATACGTCATGTCGGGGTTTTATATACATGCCAGCGATGTAGAAAACTTTGATAGCGTGATTCAGGATCCCGTGGCGCCATCTCGTGATGAGCTGTGGAAATCACTACAGCGCACATAACTTTTGATAAAGTGCCTCTAGAATTTGAACCCGGTCCCTAGTAAGAGGTCTTCCTGAAGCCACTAGGCTACCACCGCTTGTACACTTAGTGTTCATAGATACGAAGATACGTAAGACGTGTAAAAAAACCTCTTTTAAAGTATAGTATGCCTGGATGTTACACTCCGGTTACCTTCCACGCATCCCTTGTAATCACAACCCCTCAAATGAACACATTTATATGCATTGGATACACTTAGGCATTTTTATTTGAGTCGATCGTGTCCTGAATATCAGAGCTCGCCAAATAGATTTCCATTGATAAAATACTTAGAAGTTTTATCTTCTCCCGTAAAATCTCACGATAATCGTTTAGGTGGCAGGTAAGAGTCACTTCGATAGGTTCATAGCTAGTCTAATCTAAGGACGTGTTCCGATTGTGGCAGAAGAAAAGCTACTGAAACATCAAAGGCAAAGACAGGAACATTTATTTGTACGAAAATGGATTAGTTTAAGGTATTAGGTACAAAGAATTTATTCAATTTATATAAAATGTGATTTTGTGAGTAAATGCAGGTGGGTTGGTAGACACATCTTTGTAATAATAATAAACATGCGTCATAGTTATTTAATCTTTATTACATCAAATAAAAGAAGGTATAATAAAATAATGATACAAAAGGTAGCTAATCGAAGCATTCTCTTCTAGTTTACCATTGGGCGAAGCAGAAAACATGTAGGCAATATCAAAAAAATATCATGTGAACTATGCCTAGTAAACATTGTCCGACCAATGGCGAAATCGTAACATTTCGGTTTATATAAAGACGTGACCTTACCAGTATAAAGGACGTCAAAGAACATTAGGTGTTGTTGGTATACATATACCCATCTACAGGTAGATAGGCGTCCGTGCGGTCGTCTTTGCGATGTTATGGTCCGTTTGAGCAATTAATATTTCCTGTGTAGACTCGTAGGTTATAGAGATACAAAGTTAAATATTATGTAAAAGAAAATATTAAAATAGAAAAAGTACCAAAAGGTTACCAAAAGGTTATTATGAAGTATTTCTTATTTATAATCTAAATACATTAAAAATATCTGAAATGTCAAAGTTTGTTGATTACCTACGAATACAATTTACGTTTCAAACAAGATAGTTTACAATCAAATTTCATAATAAAATAATTCAAATAAAGGTATCGTAAAATAATTCAAGTAAGGCTATCATAATATAATTAGGAGGTAAAGTTCGGTGGTCGGTTAATTTAGTTTCGACACCAATCCGCTATCTAAACCAACTTGTCAAAGTTAGCTGTGAAACGTGATTTCAAGATAACTTTCAGCTTAATCGTGTAAATTTTATTACTACTTTATTTACTAAGGGTCATGCCAACAAAAGTTAATTTATTTTAATACACAGTCATGAAATAAATAAGATACTAACATTTTTGGAACGAAGTTCCTTATCGCGCGTTGTGAAAGGGGGCTAGACGGAAAAAATTCTTACGAAAAGTTGTCACGACACTTTTTGCTGTCATGACGTAAGTCATGACGTAAATGACAATGACTGAAGTTCATGACTACGTCAGTTACGTCATGAACTTCAGTTACGTCATGACAGCAAAAAGTGTCGTAAATGACATTGTCATTTACGTCATGAACTTCGTTCCTTCCGGGTGTCCCTTGACAACTCTCAAGTTTTTATAATATTGAAAAGTCAGGTTTTAACAAGTTTTTATTATTAAACAACCATGCAGGCTATAACAGGACCTATGAGATCTGAAATTATGTAAGTTATGGAAGCAAAATTATAGGTAATTAAAGTTACTTATATTAAAAGGTTGGATAATGTAGGGGTTAATCTCGAAATGATCGGGTAAGAGGTTCTTTTGGTATTCTAAAAGTTGTCTCAAAAGTCACATAAAATCTGGTCTAGGCGTCATGAGTTATTCAAAGTTGAATGTCACATAAATCAGCTTTTCGCGATTGTGTCGGGTTTTGTAGCTCCTATGATGTAAATATCTATTGAAGAATTGTAGTTCATACAATTTACAATAAATGTTGTTGTAAATATTTCCTCATACGCCCAACCGTTTTTGAGATATAGGGCAAAGAGACCCCCACGCTTAGCTTCCCTGTAACCCAATTTCAACCGTGAATCTCAGTACTACAATACTACTAAAACAAATCAGTGTCAGTAGTTATCATAAAATAAAACATCGGTGATAATATTTGCCACCGTTCGTATGATTGGTTACCTGTTATGTGTCATATTTTCACCATGTTTCGTAAGAGCAGAGTGGCGCAGTGGAAGCGTGCTGGGCCCATAACCCAGAGGTCCGTGGATCGAAACCACGCTCTGCTAAAACCTAAGAATGTACCAGGTTTTTTTATTCTTAAAGTTATTATAAAGCTTTTATAAATAGAATTTAATTTTACGGTATGGATTTTTTTAATCCAAAATAAAATTGTTCAATAATGGTATAAATAGTATTTATAGCATGTTCATGGTGCCGAATGTTCGGCGGCCGAATATTCGGCGCTTCGGCCGATAGCGTGGCCGAACATTCGGTATTCGGTATTCGGCTAAATCACTATTCGTGGCAACTCTAATTAAATACGTTATTTTTTTCAGGCTTTCATTAGAGTAAAATTTAATTTACAAAAATTAATTCACCCACAAAAAGTACTGCCAATAATGAAATATACATGTTTGCAGCTGTAAATGTTTCCTAAGTTGAAATAAATACTAGCAAAATTAAAAAGAATAATTACGATTCAATAAATTGTTTCACTTTGTATATACAGGGTGACGTCACTCAATACGCTTACAGACACACAAGCGTATTCTGTGAATGTGTTGTACGTGCCAGCTTTAGTAAACTGACTCTCTGTATTTTCTGTTTAACGTCGGAGGTGAAACCCTTTTCAGGTAGAAACAGCCGGAGGGGATAAAATATTTGGAAGACGTACGCTGGAGCAAGGAGTTTATTAGGTACTTTTGCCGTTTTCCAGGTTATACTATTTTAACTTTGGGGCCTCGTTTACTTTGAAGATCTGTATCGAAAACATCACCGGCCAAGTGTCCCTGCTCTTTGAGTTTATGCTGAGTTTATCAAGATCAAAATATTATGAGGTCATTATTATTTGTTTTGCTTTCCATTTCGTTAGAAGATGTTTTTACTTCAGTAGGTACCTACTTCGTTTATAAAGGTTTTAGTTTATGTTTGGTAGTCAACATACACTTTAATATTATATAAACTTGTTTTATGTTATTTAAATTAACATTTCACATTATTTGTGTTCTAGTTTCTGAATCGGAATTATTTTAATGTCTATAAATGCATAATTTCCTAAGTTACATATAAGTAAGTAACTAAAGAAATATTATCGTGAAGCAATAAACAATTAAACACCTAAAATTTTTAATTTTCTCTTTCACTTATTCGTACGGCATTTTATTTCTTACTGTATCTCAAAATATCTACGTGTAAAGCCCGTATCTATATACGTCATCAAAGTGCCGATTGCTGTACGCCCCTGTCAGACCACAATGGCGGTCGCAAGTCTTAATTGAGATTTCTGCATCCAACTGTTGGGTTATAGCTTCACTGCTATAATAAGCGATAGGAAAGCTAGAAAACAAAATTAGAAATTTTGAAATGATTTGTGGCTACTTAAATTTTTTAATGAATTTAACGCTCTACGTATCGTACGTTCTGTCCGATTAGATCTTCTCGATAAACTAGTCTCCAATTCGCCTTGCTGCCACGGGAGCTCATAGTTAAGGCCCGTAGCCCTTATAAGGTGAGCCTTAAAAATTGGGTAAAATTAAAGATTAACTGAAATAGGACAGCGTATTATTATACATGACATACTCTATTAATCATACAAATTTTAATAATACGCTGTTTAATACATATGTGAATGGCTGTTGAGAACACAATTTGGTGCAACACATCGAGTTACGAGTACATCCACAGATTATATTCACAGTCCTCTGGTCGATGTTTCTGTAAATTGAGAGAATGATAGTACACCTGTATTGTTAAAAAATCTTGTTTCATTACAATGTAAATTTTGTGTAGTTATTGTATAATGAACCCAATCACTCTACGATGTCGTTAATTCTGGTGCTAATAAAATTATATTGGACGAACTTCGGAATACAAAATTATTTATTGATTTTCTCAACAATCATCTTTTATATCCTATTCACCTATCGTATGTCTGTGGACTAGTTGAGCATTACTTATGTGCTAAACTTATCGTATAGACAGACACATGTGTTCCGACATGTATTGCACTAGAAATCCTTACGTAACTCGCTGTTCAAGCGTGGCAACTTTACGTATTGTTGTATATGGGTGAAATTCGGTTCTATACGAGAAAGAACCTACAACTCAACAAGCGAAAAATATTCTTTAAAAAGAAAATGAATTCGTGTTAGTTTTGCACATAAATATTCGTCTTGTGGAGTTTGTTCGGAAATTCGGTCGTACAGGATTAGCTTAGCAACTGATGTCATTTGTGCATAAATATGGCGGACCCAACAAAAAAAAGAAAAACATGAAGAAAAATACAAATGTATGGTTTAAAAACATTTCAAAAAGCTAAAACACACAGAAAAAAAGAGTTTATCATATTTACACCTACTGATCCACAAGGTATTGAACCCAGGACCTCCCAACTGTAAACTGGCGTTGTGACCGTTACGCCACGTAGGTCTTTAAGCATCACGTATAACTTAAAAACTTGGAGGAGTTACTGAACACGTAACTACGCTTCGGTAAACTTGTGACACTAAACGAATATAAATTACCTTTGGCATTATCCGTCTCTATGTAGGTTTTCCTACGAGTACATCGTTATCCCAATATTCAGGACTATTGAGCAATCATTTTGAATGGTTCACGATGTGTCGCCGACACATCTTGTGAAAATGAATGCAGGCTTTTCATTACTTCGATGGACTGAAGACTAGAAAACAGCAAAATGCTCTTCGAAGGATGGCCATCGATGGCGACCACACCTTAGCAAAGGCGTGCACCACAAAATAATTTAAATAAAATTAATAAATAAAATCAAAGATGGACTTGTGAACAGCAGAAGGCAACAGTAAGTTGTTGGTGTAAAAATCTTATTATTGGGTGGACAGGAATTGGTTGGCGCTCATGAGAAGTCCCGAAGCAGAAATGTATTTTACGAGGAAACAATTGTATGTTTATCAAATTCTACGGATTTTTCCTTTTTTCAAGCTTTGTACCTACATTATATGGCAATTTTGAAAGATCTTTGAATTACGAGTACCTACCTATCCAGAACGTGCCCGGCGTTGCAACTATTTGCTCGCATGCGATCTATATCGGCAGAAGTCTAGTATTTCATAAATTCGTGTTTCGTAGCTTACCTATATTAAAATGTGAACGTTGAGAAATTTCAATAACGCACGACTAGGAATGCGAGGCATGTTCTGATTTTCCATTAAAAATGCATCTTTGTCCGCTCTACCTGTCATATGCAAGCCGAAACTGCTTAAAATATTGCCAAGAAACCTTAGTTTATTCGTATGACATCTGCGTTCTGTTTTGCTTTAAAATCCAGCAGGTAAATGTTTTGGTTCAACCCAGATCTTCTTTACCCCGTATCCTAATAGCTACGTCGCACGCAAAAGTTAATGTAAATGTAATTTTCAATTAGGACAGCTCAATACAGAGTCTAGTGTTTAAATGCTGCGCTTCCGTGCTTCGGAAGGCATGTTAAGCCGTCGTTGGTTATCGATAAGATAGTTTCGTTAATCCTTGTCGCAGGCACTATACCCATAGGTAAAAATCTGACACGGGTTGGCTACTAACCAATAACAATGGGACATTAAGGGTTGCACCCATTGAACCCTACTATAACATACGCAATAGAATGACAAGGAAAAATACTAACATTATAATATGGACCATTTATGACGTAGAGTATGAAAAAAATGACACGAGATAATCTCAAATATCGATGCGTAGATTGCTCCCCAAATTGGAAATTGACAAGTGTAACCCTCACCGTGGCGCGGCCGGCACTCAGCAAAATGAATACCGCGCGAGAGCTATCTATCATGGATTACCTGCGGTTCTTTATTTTTATTGGCGCCACGTTTCACGACTGCGATTTAAGACGGGTTCCTTGTAATGTATATTCGTTTTGCAATACGTATTATAGTAATAGTTGTTTTTGTTCTGTCAATAGGCAACGATGACCAGTTATCATTTTCAAGTTAAACGTATTAAGTTGAGAAAATGGCTTCTTAACGTGGTCTTATTATAATGGAACTAGAGACGAGATGACCCGAATCGTCGAATCGAACGTCTTGGCAACTGGGAATAGGGGTAGGTCCCAAATTCCTTAGTCCTCGCGTTTTCTATTGCAGTATTCTTACCCCATACCTGTCCGATAAGTAGATACAATAGATAATACTTTCAGTACTTACCTTGAACAACTGGAGATGTAAAGCAGTTTCTTGATAAGTACTCTTTAGCACAGTCGGTAAGGCATTGAACGTGTTAAACTATGAGAATGAATCTTGTAACTCACGAGACATCGGTTAAAATAAAGTATTAACAGCAACTAGTCCGGTCAATTGAGACCAAAAAATGAGAGTGAAGTTACATAAAGTCCCAACAAGCTGAATTTCTGTGAAATTGTTCAAAACATAATTATAAACACTGACTAGAAGTTCCCCATCATTCCCGTGTAAGGAAATTTTTTTATTCAAGGTCAAAGGTAAAAAAAAATGAGTTTTTCGCGATTTTCAGCAAAACGGTAAGTTTTATCATAAAAGTACTTCAGACAAAAATTGTAGATCATAAAATTATCTATAAAAAATGTATCAATACTTTTTTTCTTACGAGCCACCGTTTCTGAGATATAACGATTAAAAATGTTTGAAAAACAAGATTTAATTCAATATGCTGAAGTTTTTAAAAAAGAGTAATTCAACTCAACAAGAAGTTATTACCAACGGCATCCGCTTTCTTCTTTCTATGTACGGAGCTCCTAAAAAAACTACCTGTTTAGATAAGCATCGATATGCATGTTTCGTTAAAAATACTAAAAATAAAAAACAAGTTCAATTAGCTTGTCTTCCTCCAACCTCAGTTGCTGCTCACCAACATCTTTTTCGAGTATATTACCAAGTTCAAGTGTGGCTTGGTTATCAGCTAGACCCTACAGACTGGGGTTGGAAGTTGGTCAACAATATATTAGAGCCAGTTCAAACTAAACTTCCACCTGCGCCGGAAAAACTGCTGAACACTATTTTTTGCAACTGCAAAAAGGGATGCAGTGCTAAATGTAGTTGCAAAAAAGTCGGACTGTCTTGTTCTTTGGCATACACAAATTGTCAAGGCCGGTCGTGCTCTAATATTGAATCACAAACAATGGAGGATTCGTTTGACTCCGACGAAGTATCATGCGATACATCGCTATTGACGCAATTTACTTGCATCCAAAATGAAGGTGAAGAAGAAGCAGGAGAAGAAGAACAAGAAGAAGAACAAGAATTTGAAACTTACGAATAAGACGAATAAACATCAACACTTTTATTTAATTTACATCGCTTTTATCTTTCCCAATCTTTGAAAATTTCCGTTATTTTGCAATAGTTTTACATTAAACAGGATCACAACTGACCCGTGGAGTAGGCCTACTTTTTGAATCGTTATATCTCAGAAACGGTGGCTCGTAAGAAAAAAAGTATTGATACATATTTTATAGATAATTTTATGATCTACAATTTTTGTCTGAGGTACTTTTATGATAAAACTTACCGTTTTGCTGAAAATCGCGAAAAACTCATTTTTTTTACCTTTGACCTTGAATAAAATTTTTTCCTTACACGGGAATGATGGGGAACTTCTAGACATTGTTAATAATTATGTTTTGAACAATTTCACAGAAATTCAGCTTGTTGGGACTTTATGTAACTTCGAATGTCTAAATTGACCGGACTAAACCACTACTAACTATTATATATTTTTTAAGCTTCTAACACTCAGTGCCTAAATATAAGGTTGAAATTACGGAATGCAATGTTATTTGACTTTAAGATTGCAATTAATGTTTTATTAAACCGAATAATTGGTACATACATGCAATTTGACTCTCAGTATTGGAATTCATAATTTGTTAATCAAACATTGATGTCGCACCCCGGGAGTTATAATGTACGAGTAGGTATGTGTGAAAACATGCAGTAGCAAGTTTCTGTTTCCGCCGCAGGTTAGTACATTTCGAGTAAATCATCGAGAATTAATGATAAGGAACCAAAAGAAATCGTAAGGGTGAACTAACAGCGCAGTCCATCTTTAACAAGCCTATAAAAATTGTGCTCAAGACTGGTGCCGACTACAGTGTATTATATTTATATTAAAATAATATGTCAGCCTACACAGAAATTATAGTTATTCAAAATTTGCCTTTTAAGTCACTTGATTAGAAGTTTCTTATAACTTTGTTTCGAGTTTATATCTGAGATACGATAATTCTATTTATACTAAGACAGAACATAGTATTTAATCCTCAAGAATTTAGCTTCGTTGAAGGTAAATTAAACTTAGACAATAATCGAGGATAAACTGCCACAAAATCGCTTTAACTTAGTCGATTTACGAGTATGACTTGATAAAATCTTAAAAGGATAACTAAGGCAAAGATTTTAATTCTAATTTGATTATTGTCTCTATAAATTTAACTCAAAATCAAAATGTTTAATTCACCATAAAGTTATACAACCTAAAAGTACGCGACAGCATCGGTCTGTTTATGGACCTCTTTATGATATGGAACCAGAAATGTCTCGAGGATTATTTACCGTTTTCATTTCGTAGGGAAATCAATCATTGATATCCACTATCGGTTTGGGGTGGTGCGGGCTCCTACCGCCTAAAATCCCACAGTGTTCCACACGACGCTTGGTGTCAGGGTACTTGTTATTTCCGAAGTGCTGGTCCATCTGCTGAATATCATCTCCTTAGAAAATTGGAGCTGAAGCTCCTCCATCCCATGTTCTGTAGAAGCGCACGGCTCAGTAGTATATATATGAGGCACTAGACGCAGCTAGATAATTATTTCTCGCTCCTTGATCTTATAATTACGTTGAACAGAATCTCGACTTGTTTGTCCAAACACAATGTGAACTTGTTTTTAAGCCGCTTTGTTAATTTAATATTCATGGTAACCATTATATTTGGTGCGGAAAGCCGCAAATCGGAAATTGATTACCTATAATATAATGGGAGATTTGGTTTTATCGCTAAGAATAAATTTGTTCGTAACGGAATATGTTATTCTGTGGTGTTTATGTTAGCTCACATTAGCTCATCTAATCCTTAGCTTAGGTAGAAACCGATAACTTTCTCGAAATACAGTATAAAGATATTTTACATAATTATAGGCAGATAATAATATGTTCGATTTTAAAAGTTGTGTTTTACTACAGTTACTTCTTTGAGGTAACGCACCCCACAACTTACGGCTACGATTTCAGAAAGGACTTCTTTTCAATTTGAGGTTGGAAATCTATCTATGAAATTGAAAACCCACTTTTCCATGAGTTGCAGTGCCCTTACTTTAAGTGGCTTGCACGCCTTTACGGGTTACTTATCTACATGACGTCTTACTATTTATTTTTTTAACAATAAAAAAATGACCTAACCTTGACACAATGATTTAACAATATTTCTAAAGAAAGGAGAATTATTGCATTAATAACAAAATTAATATAGGAGATATAAAACATTGTCTGAGTTGCTAAAGACAATTATCAAGTTATCTTTAGATAGCAGCTTCACTTTCATTAGGCGCAGCGTATACTGACGCTAGTCTTTAACCCTTTAATAAAGTCAGTTCTCCTCTTACAATGAGAATATTGTAGAGTTGTAGACCTTAGTCTTCCTCTTATACCCTTTTACAGGTTAGTTGACTTCACATGCTTTAGAGAACTTTTTGGGAATCTCTGAGGCATGCAAGTTTTCTCACTATGTTTTCGTTCAATACCTACTACAGCAGGTAGCCTTTACTTTTTTATTTAGATGGTGCGTGTCACTATACCTTAAATTCCAGAGTAATAGACTGAATTTTTAATTACCGTTGACAGATAAGAATTTTTTTATTTTCGTCTTACTTAATTTAATTCCCAACTGTAAAATTAATTTACAAACAAGGAAACTGCGACTTGTATTGCTATAATTAATGTGTTTGTACGACCGTATTGATTTAATTTTTTACATACCTTGAATTTAAGGAAAAAAGTCACTTTTTTATTTTTTTAAAGAATTTTTTAAAATTCCTAAATAAGTTGTTATTCCCAGCGCAGTGTACGTGGAGCACACGAAGTTTTGTTTAAGTTCTTTCGGGAAGTCGCCGCGAGAATCCCGAAGTAGACGCTGTGATTAAACTCCGTAATGGGGTGGATTTACGTCACTGCGGCTAGAATTTTTACTTTCAAGAGTACCTATTATAGTTGTTTGCAACCCTTTCATGGCCCACTGTTGGGCACTGGTCTCTCCCCACAACAGAGGGAGGCCCAGAGTATACTCCACCACGCTGCGCTAATACGGATTGGTGGGAAAATGGGCTAGTGGTCAACACGTGGATGTATTTCAAACCGCCCCTTGTTCCTCCAACAAGGTTTAACGACTGCTATGCCCCCCGAAGCACGACAGTGCACATATAATTAGCCACGGTCATTCATCCAGTCACTGACCGCGCCCGACGTTGCTTAACTTTTTCGATCGCTTGCGATCTATTCTATAATTAATTAGTAGCTGAAAATAGAACTGTGCAATTATTTTCAAACAAGGAAACCGAGACTTGTATGAGAAGAGAAGTAGAGTAGCAAATAAAAGTGGATTGTCTACATCTACAACCGGGGAAGATTCTTCAGTTAAGATGGCATGGTTGTTGGACAGGTGACTGACTGACTCTCTGACGGTTGACAGAGAGAACAATATAAAAACCATAAAAAATCTAATATTTAAAATATATAAATATTATCTATATTTTTTTACAAAACCAGTTTGCAATAAAGGTACTGAAGAATATCGCGATACTTCCATTTAACAGGCAATCTAATCATACGCGGAAAACTATAAAGTTTAAAACGGGTTTATGGGTGTGCGATAACCATTTCCAGAGCTATTAAAAGTCACGCCTTATTTCCTTTGCATGGAAGTGTAAAAAATCAGTGCTGAAGGTGTTAGTAATGAGTTTTTTTAATCGTACATGATGAGATTGATGAGTAGTTAAACCTTGGGACTACTAACTAATGAGTACATAAGTGTTAACAGTTTTTTTCGGCCGCTTTTTTCCCAGTCTTTATTTAGATTAAGAATTAATGTATGATAAAAAACTATATACCTACTTAGATACGGAGTAACTTAAGTGTAGACAAAATATACCTGATAATTTGCAATTTGTGCAGACTTAATAAATTAACGCTAATTAATTGACGCCACTCCACCCGTTCTGGAACCTTTGAATCCAAACAACAATTTTTTTCCGTCTAGCCCCCTTTCACAACGCGCGATAAAGAACTTCGTTCCAATAAATTTACAATGTCAAGAAATTGCAGACGATCTCTTCAGAGGGAACTTTTAATTTAGTAAACCTACTTCAAATGTTTATCATCGCTCAGTCGAAAACACTCGGCGCCTAGACTCCCTTAGCCAAATTAATAATGCAACCGACCGACGCGTAGATGAAATATTTGATCAGTAAATTGCCGAATTTCTTTATTCATTCCCGGTGCCTCTGAATTCGATATTGATTGATTACCTGCGCCTTTTATTGAAAAGCATTGAGCCAAAACATTGGACTGGCAGTGAGTTCTAAATAAAAATGTCGTTCCCATTCGAACTGATTTTGGTACACGAATACGCAATTACGGGGGTCGCAGAGGATATTTGGGAAAAATCGTATGCATTATTCATTATTTTAGCCATAATTGAAGCCGGATATCGGACAGTAGGACACGACAGTGAGACAGACGAATAGCAGACTGCTTTTAGTTTGTAAATATAATTATATCGTACTTCTATTATATGTAAGTGCGAAAGTTTGTGACTATGGATGTATGGATGAATGGATCTTTGTCACTCTTTCACGCAAAAACAGCTGAACAGATTTGTATGAAATTTGATATACAGGTAAATTATAATCTGGATCAACATAATATAGATGCTTTTTTTCCCATTGTGAATCATTCGTTTAAAATACAATTTCTCAATTTTACCGCTGGAAAATATTTTATAATATGCCATTGCATATTATATTACAATGAAAAAAAAAAGGTTTTACAGGGCATTTTGATCCACCTTTTTTGGTACACAATTTGACAAATTACACCAAAAAGAAAATAATATAAAACTAAGGTTAGTCGTACATAGAATAGGTACATTTAAAGGTCATCGCACCTCATATGCATAATGCAAGCCACCTGATGTTGTTTGATAGCTAACATTTAATAAAATAGACAGAAAACAGTAGTAGGATATGAACGTGATAACGTTTCATAGTTCGAATTTATTTTGTTTCCAAATTGATCCTACAACTAACCGAAATAAATTGTTTTACAACTCGAATCCATCAATTTGCCGAACACTGTTATAAACAGGCATGTCGGGAGTTGACTTTTAAAATATCAAACAGTTTTAAACATTCAATATTTTCGAGCGCTAATCAAAATGACTAGTGAAAAAATAGTAAAACCTACTAATAAATTGAACAGAGACGCATAAATATTTTGAGTGCATCTGAAAGGTACCTACCAAGGTTCTAGCTAGCTTTTAGAAATTCAATTAATTTTGATTTTTTAAACAATAATGTAGGAGATTTGTTGTAGGTACCAACATATAATTAGGTAGTAGAGCTTTTGTGAAGGTACCTAACCGCCACCCTCTTAGCCCGTCGTGAAGCAGCATGTGCTTTGTGAGCTGTTTTGGAAGGAGAGACGTTTATAAATACGAGGCCACCATCACATTCTTCAAGAGTAGCAATAGCTACACATAACCTCTGTTAGGATTTCCATCCTATATACCTAAGTAATTGGACGTGGGCGTCCATGTCTTGCAGTGACTTTAAAAAAGCAAGTAGGTATAACGTAAAGTCGTTCCTACAGTACTTTTCGAAATCACAAAAAAAACATAGAAGAAATAAGGTAATGCTAGTCAAATAGGTACCTAATTTGTTTTTGTAGATACTTCGCGACATTCAATAAATTAAAGCCTTATCAGCTATTGTCGGGGAAGCTACGTGGTTCTAAGTTCAAGGCCATTTGTTCAAGTGGCAAGTAAATAAGAAGTACTATCAGTATCTATCTGTCGCATGTACCTACTAAAAGTACTATACTATACGTACTATATGCACAAAGAAAGGGTAACAAATAATAACGACCATGATTATTCCACAAGAAAACCAGCAGTATTATTCCATTACAAATCCAACAGACTTGTAATAAGAAAGTTGCAATACTGAGGCGGAACAAAATAAAGCGACACTAACTTTAAAACCAAGCATTAATTTTAATAGTTACGTACCTATACTATAATGTAGATAAAATAATATCCAAATAAATTTCTAAGAATTAGGCTTTTTGGGCCATTACAAGAATTTACACGATTTCTTTCTGAAAATTCACACTTTAAACAGCTCTACTGTAAAGTTAGTCTGATGTCCCTTGGATAACTTTTCCTTTCCAGCGTCGACGTCTATTACACAAGTTCTTCAAATGTTTACTCGATTGACAAGAAGCATCAACAATAAGGGGGAGTAAGAGTGTCGGAAGGAGCTAATTCATTATGCTAACGAGACAAGCTGCCGGCGACGCTGATGGATTGACCTTTCCTCAGTAAACACGAGGGCCGAGGGAGTGCGTGAGAAATGGTCAGATTAATTATTATTGTCTTAAAAATGCTCGGAAACATAAAAACTGCCATAGTTAAATAATTGCTGCATGTGTATTGTGTACTGTTTAAAATTAATGGCCCGACAACGTCCTCTCTATGTCAGTACACAGCAAATCCTATAGGTACCTACCTACTTATCCAACTAATCCTCCAGTAGAAAATGGATGGATGGATGTTTGCTACTTTTTCAGGCACAAATCGTTGGATGATGTTATCGAAGTATAATCTGGATTAACTAGGACTAAAATGTTAGGTTCATGTAAATAAATTCTCGGGCTAAAGCTAACTAAAACCCTTAGGTACAACAAAAAATTAGTAAAAATCTTGTCTGATGTAATCGCCAAACGTTTATTCAAATGTCGATTTCAGCCTTTTGATGACAATTATCCATAATCAGCCATAATTGATGGACACAGGCAATCAGGTTACGATACCGACAAATGTCAACAGGAGCTAATTGATTATGCTAACGAGACGTACTGTCGCCGACGGTGATGGATTAATGTTCCCTTCGCATTAACATGAGTTCAAATAAGAAATGGATAACTGGGTCTATTCTCATTTGTTGGGTCGCAACCCGCAAGATTGGAGCGAGTTCAAATAAGAAAAGGTTTGGTAAGGATTTAATCTGACTTTTTTTTATAGAAATTGAAGCAGGCCACCGGATGTTACGAGCAAGTGGCCACTGCAGCCGTTGGACACCCATTGAACCGCAAATAGAAAGGAAATCCTAACTGAAGTTGTATGCGGATGCTTTGTACTTATGAAGACTAAGGTGACTGAAAAGTTCGCCGTAAGCAAAATATCTCCTCCGACCATTACCGCCCCAGCCGAAACACAAGGAAAAGAAAAAAACACACACAATGCATGAAGAGGAAGTGAGGCTGGCGGTAAGGCACCCCGGGCGGCTATGACACTACCACCCAAAACTATGTTTATTGAGCTAAAAAGAAACAAGCAGCCAAAAAACGAAAGACGCTACTACTAACTAGTGCTTAAATTAGCACATACAAAATCAAAAAGCAAGACTGTCTAAAACTGGGAGAACGTTTAGCTTCAGAGGGCCAAAATCATGGCATCATCTTTGTAGAACACTCTCCAACTAAAACACTAGAAGCTGTTTGATGCTCGGCGGAAGATGAGGGCGACGACTTCCTTCTCGTACAAAAATGGTTCCTCCTCCTTCATATCTCATAGTTCTGACTTTGCTACTGAGTAACTATGCTAAAAAGGTATTTTCCCCATAGCTAAAACTGCCAAATCGGTTTATCCCATACCTTTCCTTTCCGTCGGTAAGGGAGCTCCCTTAGGTATGAAATAAGATTAAGTGTGGCCATTTTCCAGTTCCGTGGACCGGAAGAGACGAACACCTTGCATACTTTACGGTGGATTGACATTACCGAATTCATGAAGTGTCCCGTGTTCATGACAAGTCACGAGTATAAAGTCAAAAGATTTACTGGGGTGTGAGATAAGAATGTTATTAAATTGTGAAATACTTGTTTAGGTGTCGTCGTAACAAGTTTTCCAAAATTCAAATATTCTGCCACTCATTAATGACCCACTGCAGGTTTCCTCTCCGAATTCTTATTTTGACAGGTGGGTTATAAGCCTTCAAGGTAGACGATACCTTCTGACAGCTTCTGACCAATTGCAGATTCGTTTTCCTTTAAGAACATATGTACTTAGGCGCGCAGGTTTCCTCACGCCGTTTTCCATCCTCGTTCATAACGCATGAAAATATGAAAATATTTTACTTGTATTGGACCGTTGGACGGTTAAGTTTAAAAGTTATAGACTATTACCACAAATATAAATCTAGATTAGATGAGGGTCTAGATTATATTAGATCTATATCTGATCTATGTCTGTTACACTATAGACGTTAATTTATCCAATTTCTATTATTAAAATGACAATCGTACTAAACATCTGAACTAAGATTCATTGTAAGTAACTGAGTTCTTGATGGGAAGCATCACTTTGACTTGTGAGACGCCCACGCGGATAGAAATGGCATTACGCCCACGTTGCTTAAAGAGAAATAAGAACATTAACTGTGTAACCTATACGTATTTTCACTGAGTAGTAACATTATATTGTTCGCAGTAAAGTAGCTTTATCGAAGATATAGAATTAGGTAGAAAAAAGTTATTGTTTAGAAAGAAAGAAAGAAAGAGACTATATATTAATTACACACTACCTAGTACACAAAAATTAAAAAGAAAAAGTAACTAAAGTAAAAGTTAACAAAATCTAAAACAAGACTGCTTATAATCACATTCTAAAGAGTACTAAACGAGGAAACATTCTATCTGCCTACATTGATAAGTGAAGTCAAACCAGCATTTTAGTTCTTCACTACAGATAAATTTTCGTGGACCCTGAATTTTTTTCCCACTTTGGGAACTTGGGATGAATATTCATCATATTACACAAATAGGTACACACATATAGCTGTACATAAAAAATTAAGAACATAAAAATCAATTAATACGATTGGCAATATAATGCTCATATGTGTGGACGCTCACACACGTTTATCGTGGGGCAAGATATGCCAAGAATCGGCAACATATTTTATAGCTGTACACAAAAAATTAAGAACATAAAAATCAATTAATACGGTTGGCAATATCGTGGGGCAAAATATAGGCAAACTACACAAACAATGTCAGAATAGTAAGAACGTCATTCGTTTACCAGACACTTTGCTTTATTGTCATATCGGGGCCTAATCGATCATGCAATACTTCATCTTTTCTCTTGCACCAGATGAATAGTTCGTTCCGGGGCATCGTTGCAATTTATTTGAAACCATTTGTCGTTGTTGAACGCCGACACTTCCTCGAATAAGTTTGAAAGCGGTTCTGCAATCTTTGAACCGTTATAAAACAAACTGTTAAAGAATACGTTTTTATCTTACATAATTTAATATGTGAAGTGAAAATTTTGGGTACAATTTACAGCTCACTATGCTAACGGAGCACTTTGAAAAAAAACATTAGAAATACATGAAATTCATAAAAAAAACACGCCATGCCTACTACCATAAGTTTTAGTACTTTGATATGCACACATAGTCAAATATAACGTATTTGACAGATACCTATCCATTTATCATTTATCGTATAAACGGTAAAGGTAAGTCTTTATGGGTGGCCTGAAGACTGAAGTAGCGTCTGACGTACGAACGTTAGGTAGCATTAGGTACCTACTCCTAAATAGCAATAGGCGTTAGATAATAAGCTTTAAGTAGATGCCTAGTGCACGCTGTAAGGTCCTAATTTGATTTTATCTTAACGAACAATGACACCCAGCCTTAAGAAACAGTCACCTAAGCCCAGTGAAAAGAATGATACAATAGCAATAAAAAACAAAGTAACAAATAAAATTCATATATTTCCACATTCACTTCACAGGTTTGATTGTGTCACCTGCAGTTATAAATGTATGTACATATATACCAACTCAATGTATATAATAATATATAATGTAGGTAAGTTTTATACATTTTAAAACAAATTAATGTTATGTAGTCTGCAATTTATCATCCAATAATTTATCATCCAATAATTTATCCTTGTGGGACGACGCGCAGTGTTCTTGCAGACTCTTCCTTTCGTGGAATGTTCGTTCACAGTACGAACATCTATGCGCCCTCTTGCCCGTATGGACACTTTGGTGCCGCTTCAACGACTGAGAGTTAGTAAAGCCTTTATCGCACTCCTTACATTTATACGGCATGTAACCCGAGTGATTCCTTTGGTGGACCTTTAGTTGGCCTTTGCTTTTGTATTTGAGGCCACAGATTTGACATACGTGTGGTCTCTCGCCTGTGTGCCAAAACATATGCGACCGGAGCGCACTTTCGAGACGATACCCCTTTCGACATAGGACGCACGTGTACGGTTTTTCCGCTTTTACTGCTTTCATGTGGTCCTTGTAAGTGATTTCAGATTTGAATACCTTGTTGCAGTGCGTGCATTTAATCGTTTTTGATGAGTGGACGGATGCTAGGTGGATCTGAAATGAATTTGTTTGCTTCATATTTGCTAATCTTTAACATGACTGTAAAATTTCAGATAATAGGAAGGCGCTATACAATCTTAAGTAATATAAATGAATCACACAAAACTTTATTAATATCTGTTCAGGAGTTTAAGTGTGAAACCCATAAAATGGCATCTTGTGTTTTTAATTATTGATAATATGAATGTGTGTCTTTTTTCCAAGATTACAAATGCCTTGAGCTGCCTACCTGAAAAATATTTACCTACCTTCAAGTGAAATTTTCTTTTAAATCCCTTTCCGCACGTCTCGCATATAAAATTTCTAATTTCACTATGATCTATTAAATGCCCTTCTATCTGATGTCTGTATAGAAATCTGCAATTAAAAAAAAATAAAGAAAATGCTTAACATTCATAGTTCACTCATTCTATGAACACCAATAGTTATGTCACTGTCCGTGGCTGTCATGGACACATGTCATGTAAACAAGACAAGCAACAGAAATCTAAACACATCGTTTTATGAAGATAAAAAAACAACTATGGAGAAACTATGAACACTAGCAACAACAGGGGGCCACTAGTGCGTCGCCAACGACACAGTCCCGTTATCACCTTAAATAGTTGCTCTGCTGGAAATCGAACCCAGGACCATACACACTGCACCTCACCAACAACATAAACGTAACTACACTGCTATGCGAAACTACACTACTATGTATAATTACGTCTTCATATAAAAATAATTATTAAGAAAACTTACTTCTTACCGCAATAGTCGCAAATGTATCTCTCGATTTTGTGCAAGCGACAATGTTTATTCCATGTGATAAATTTCCTGAACGACTTCTTACATTGGGAGCAGAAGCCCCCGGCCATCTGCAGATGGACCGATCTATAGTGGAACTCGAGGGAAAGTACCGAAGCACACCTTTTATCACACATGTGACAGTAGAACTTTCGTCTCGTTGGATTGTGTCTAAATCTAAAAAAATAGTTTTATTATTCATATTTTTTTTCACATTGGATTACTACATGTTGTTGTTTTAACCCATTAATGACCCACTACAGGGTCGGGTCTCCTCTCACAGCGAGAGGGATGTAGGTTTTAGTCCACCACGCTGGCCTACTGCGTGTTGGTGGACTTCACATGCCTTTGAGAACATTTTTTTTTTTGTGAACTCTCAGGCATGCAGGTTTCCTCACGATGTTTTCCTTCACCGTAACAGCAGGTGATATTTAATTTTATAAATCGCACGTAACTTTTTTACAAAGTCATTGGGATTCGAACCCGGACCCCTCGAATCGAGGTCGAATTCTAAGCAACTGGGCTATCACCGCTGATGACTACTACATACCTAAAAAAAATTAATTGGATATTATTACTGAAGTTCATGAACATTAGTTTACCAACAGCAAATTAATATGTTAAGTGATATTGGATCAAGGGATAAGGAATTGATCAATTTTGATAGTAATTTCAATGTGATACCTACACAAAGGACAGGCACTGAAGTGATCCTACCTAAGGGTCTCCTTCTTTGAACAGCTCAAAACATCAATTATTATTCATCTGTTAATTTTGCTACCATTCTAGGATAACCATCCTCCCATATCGCAAGCGTGAAACACTTTTGTCAAAATATTTGTACTGTAAAACCGCAGTGGGCCGGACTCACTGCAGTTTCATTAGTAAATAGTTACAGAAACTGACTACAAAACCCATTATTAAAATAAAATTATGCCATTGTCGATAAACTGTTTGACAGAAAATTACCTATGTGTTAACCGCACAGCCGCATCCTGGGTTGTGAAATTACAAAACATACATTTAAAATTGTCATCTGACCAATGTTCCGCTAAGTGATTCTTAATTCTATCACTGTCTTCAGTTGAGAAGGCACAGAGACCTAAAATAAAATTAACATAAAATTGAATTCAAACATTCAATTACAATACAATGTGTTGTTCTCAACTTATTGATATGTAATCATTTGCATATGTTCCTCTACTTTGAATGAGAATTGGCTTGAGCCTCCAACACATTGGCCGTGCTGCATCTGCATTTCTTAAGTCAAATCAGTTGTTAACTTTAACTTTAATCCCAACTTTTGTAAAAATTGTGCTGCTGAAAAATTAATGTAATATTACAAACTCACCACAAAAATTTGCTGGTGTAGAATTTTTTTCTGTCTTTGGTTTATTACAGTTTTTTGGTTTAGATAGTGTTTTGGTTTTCCTTCTAGTTTTCTCAATTATTTCTGTAAATAAAAAAATCTTTACATTGTCATTGCCAGATATCGAGGCAGCCTTATTATAATTTTCATGAGATTTTATATCAAGATAATAATGAAGTTTTGAATTTGAATTACCTTTGGGACACTGTACATCAGCTGAAGGATTTTCTTCATAGCAAAAACCATTATCAATACTCCTGGAGTCATAGTGTTCAACTTCTTCCAAATTTTCTATTTTTACTTCTTCAGAGTAAGTGTTATCCTTTTAGAAATTAAAAAGGTAATTTAGAAAAATGTACAGCCCCAGATTAATTTTGGAGATAGATAGAAATTCATCATTCAACATTATTTTGTGTTAGGAAACAAATCCCGGACCCTCTATACATCTGGTGTTTGAAGCACAACATGAATGGGGGAAACTCAAGGGCCTTGACTCAACTAATATGGAGACAACTGCATCAAGAAATTCAAATCTCCAGAATAATAAGGGGACAACTGTAGCTTTGTTTCAATTGATATTTAAATTTTATTAAGTGCACATAACTTTTAAGAAAGACATTGATTCATGCCACTGGAATTTGAATCCAGACCCCTCAAGTAAAAAGCCTGATTTTTAGTCACTGGGCTGTGTATTGGCGAATGAATAGGCAAGTAGCCAAAACAAGTTGGATGTTTTTAAATTACGCATTCAACAAGGTTTCTACATGACATACTTCACATGGTTTTTGAAATTTGGTTAATACTTTAATACAGCTGATATACCTACTATCTGAGTAAAAATTTAATCCGTAATCAAATAGGTTTTGTGTGAAAGAATGATAAACATCCATCTACCATTACTAACATTTGCTTTTAAATATTTGTAAGAAATTAGTAGGGTTACTTACCTGAGAAGTTTGACCAAAGAAGATAATTTCTGGAGTTCTATCCACATTATTTGCATCCAATGATTTCCAAACTTCATTTGCCTTGAGGCATTTTCTTCTAAATTTTGCATAATTTCTGATTTTTTGCGAGCATTTCCTACAAACCATCTTTGCCATTTCATAAGGAAATACCTACAAATGTGAACCAAGAATTACATAGACATATTAAGAATTTCAAACTCTTTAAGGGGCATCAATTAGGGGACGGCTATGCCTTCTATATCTCAATGGACTAGAGTATAGAGGATGCCATCTTAATGCCATCCTTTTAACCCTCTGTGTAGCAGCATATTCCTCTTGTCTCAGTTTTGGTTGAAAATAGAAGCATGGTTGAAGGAAATACTTTATTTGAGGTGTGAACATCCCAATCCTCATCATCAGTAACACATCCACATAAATACAACATCAAAATAGGATTCCTACAATATTTTACGTTGAATCATGGTTGAATGTTGTTGTCCTCCACGCTGAGTTGCTACTCATACAATAAAAAAAATTCAAACGCTGATAGACTGATTTACAAAAAGTTGTTGAATTAATTTAACACTAAACAAAATTATTGCAGAACCCTCAGGCCAGCTTCCTCATAACTCAAAGTGAAGTTGGCATACGCTTTGGCCATGTTTGATATCCACTGATATATGACCACTGCAGGGTTGGGTTAGTCTCTCACTCGTCTCTCACAATGAGAAGGGTGTAGGTCTTAATAAATCTAATGCGAGATGGTAGAGTGCACTGCGATACTAAAAATAATAGAAACTAACAATATTTAACATGAAAACAAGGTCTAAAGTTTACAAACATAAACATAACCTCTGAGCTTTATCATTTGGTTTGGCAAAATAAGTAAGAGTACGCAATAGTGATTTATATGTATTGTGTCAATTAAAGACATTAAAGTGCAATTTTGATTTACTTACAGTTATATCCGTACAAAATATGTAAAGATTCAACAAGTCATTGTTGTCATCAAAATTAAAACCACTTTCATCCACACATTCCAGGCACACCCGACAAGAGTTTATATTAATTGATGAATGAACATTTTGAAACATTTCGTTTGAATTATTTAATTAACTTTTACCACTTTATTAAAACTGTAAATAAAACAATAACACGAGCAAGTTTCTCTTTTCAAACAAAAATATGTCAAAATCTTTAATTCAGAAATGTCAATGTCAAACATAGTTTATCTGTCAAAGACAAGGGTCGCGTTATAATGAGAACGTGGGATTCTCAGTTTTTGGCAATCCTTTTTCATTCAAGATTTCGAAATCCCATCGATTATGAGATTGATAAAACTAATTACTGAATTTACTGGATGCATTTAACTTCACTTGTCGTGAAGAATTATTATTTTCTTGCAATAGTTGCACGAAATGCGTGCCGCATTATAAAACATTTAGTTAAGTACCTACACCGAATGGCTAACGAATTCGGCGAAGTATTGAATGTGCAAAGAATTTCTTCTTTTCCTGGTTTATGTGATTAATGTGTAAACGAAAGTGGTCAGGTGTTTTATTTAAATTTTATAAATTTTATGAAATTAATGTTATTTGGTTTAAACTTAATTTTTTGTTTAAGTTTTCATTTCCTAAACGTCATGTCACCAACCAAACATGTTTGTTGATTTTTTAACCGATTAATGTTGTAAGAACCTTGAACATTAGGTATAAGATTCTGTATTTTTCGTATAATTTATCAAGCTGTAAAAATGAAGGCCTGCGTAGGTATCTGTGGTACACAGGACTTATAAAATTTAGCATTCATCATGCTCATAAAATATTATAACAACGGCCATCACGGCGTTCAAAGGAGTAGGTGTGAATTCTGCGCACGTAGCCACACATTACACGTGCCGGGTGTTTGTGTGTACTGTGTAGCCGTTGAAGTTGAAAACACACTATGGGACGCAATAGCCGTACTTTCTGCTGAGCTAAGCTAATCATTGATGTTCATATTAAAACAAAATACTCACTAGATACGTTTTTTATTCAATGTCACTCATAATAATATGAAAGATTGTGAAAATGTATGGATCGAACACGCAAAAATGTCTGAACAATCATTTTTGTTCCCTGACATTTGTCTAAACACTTATTAGAGTTCATGTGGAAAAAACGGTATAGGCTGCAGCTATTAACTGTAATTGCATAGTAAGAAGATGCAGTACATTTTGGAGCAAACCCCGCCATATCAATTTATTTCTAGCTGGGAATATAAATCAGGAATTAGTGCTGGGAGTTTTTTTCCGCCCGCTTTTTTCTCCTAGTCTACGTTTTGCCTGAGGGGCGATCAAAGCGGATGTTTGTATAATGTTAAATGTATGACGTTCATTAAGTGTGTATAAATTGTACCTGATAATGAATGAAAGCTTTTGAATTTGAATTTGAATTTGACCCAGGACGAAAGCGCAAACTACTCGTACTATAAAACCTGGTTGCAATGCAATATCTGGTTTTATAGTAGGACCATCAAGATTGTCAGCCCAAGCAGAATAAGCAGTTGAACGTGAAAAATTCAACTTAAAACATGAGGTTCCTGAAAACTGTCTCTCAATAAATTTAATCAGACTGTAAGAAGCCTCACAATAATGTAATCATGGATTTCGTCCTTTTGTCCGTGTTTCTCGAATATTCTTGAGGATTCTAACGACCTACTTAATATAACTTTTCTTATAAGAAAAAAATTGATTGGATCCCGTAAAGATCTTTAAAATAATAAAATACTTTAAATCATAGATACTTTAAATAATAATCTCAGATACTTTTTACAAATGATGACTAATTTATTTAAAAACATTTTATTTATTTAGTACCTATAAATATTATTGAATTATATTTATGCATTGCAGGATTGAAATTTCATAGTCGTTCATAGTCCTGCAAAAAAATACATCAGCCGGAAGAATTTAATTTAATATTAAGTGTCAGGCCGCGTTCAATATGGACGCGTGTTCGTACGAATTCAACTCGTGCGTATACGTACGATCACGCACGATCATCTCTAACCTTAGAAATACAATGGAAGCACTCACACTACGCGCGTCTACGTCGATGTACCTACGACTACATTATGTGTTAAGAATCATTGTTTATATTTCAATACTATACACTAGCAACATCGCTTATTGGTAACTCCTACGGGACTAACTACGTTTGTTCCGTTCTACAAGTACTTGCATTTTGCTTGACGAATTTGTCTGAATACCTATTTCAGAATAAGTCACATCAAAGTCTAGAATAACGAGGGTAAAGATAAACTTAGCTTTTGCCAAATAAATCTACTTATAAATACTCAATACCAATAATTATTTATCTATTTTATTCAGAAATATGTAAAAAATTGAGGCGCATGGAAAAATTCACATTTGATAAAACATTCAGATTTATGAAAATATTTTGACTCCATTTCTATGTTTCTATATTTTCACATAATATGTATTGGTACCTACCTATGATGTATCTATGTATAGTATAGTTTTCTGTTTTTTCACACTTGGCTTACGCTTTCACATACTTACCTATAAATATAATATAATATTTATATTATATATAATAAAATATAAACCTAACATTGTTTGGACCAAATAGACCTAATATTGTTTGGTAGGTACGCCTGATTTATTTCTCTGTTGTTATGGCAAAATAAAATTTTTGGTGCTATTTCTACTCTGGATATCGTATTGCATTGCACAATTGCACATTACTTATGTACCACGCCGTTACGAAAATTCTTGTGAAAAATCTTAAAAAGTAGGTATAAATAAGAACCAGTATTTTCTTTCGTCACACGTAAGGCAAAGGGAAAACGTCAAAGCATCAAGGAAGAAAATTAGCTTTTCAAGAACGGTACTGAAATGAGAACACAAACTTTGCGCCGTGGTGATTCCTTTGGCATACGTTCTTGCACTAGCTTTGGCATTGAGGTTTGTTTGCTTTGAATTCATAGAATTTCTAAAAAGTTGATGATTATTCAGCTTCTGTATCTAATTTTCACTTCCGGCCATTTTTTATCAAATTAATGATGCGCCCAAACATATGACATGGGTGTAATTGACGCCAATCCGCCCGATCCTAGACCCTTTGAATCCAACGGTTGTCGGTGGCAGGGCTGGCAAAATGCCACGGGCCCCGGAGCTTAAGGGGCCCCGGACTGAGAGGCTGTGGGCCCAGAAGTAGCCTTAAAACAAAACTAAAAGAAATGAAGAAAGTTCTGGGGCCCCATCCAATGAATTAGCCACGGGCCCCGGATGGTTTAGTTACGCCATTCTTTGTCCGCTGTCTTTTTCAGGTCATCAGTCCACTTCAGTCAGAGGGTTGCCTATGCTCCTAATGCCTAGACGCCTGAGAGTAAAATATGTTATAATGGCATGTCATGAAATTACATTGCGTCAAACGTGCGATACGAAAACTATTTTTCTTACGGCATCTTAACATTTACAAAATGGTGTTTACCATCAGTACCTACGTACATGGACCAAGAAGCAGAAAAGTGAAAATATTTTGCATCACCCTTATACATACTTGTAGGTGCATTTCTTTGAATAATCTTTAATTTTCAAAGTAATTAGAGACACTAGTAAACTTTTATTAACACGTTACGCAACGTTAAAACTTTGTATAAGGAAGAAAATTTGACTCTTACGTAAAAACATACATTGCAAAGTGAAAATATTATTATAAACATAGTATAGCCTTAAACAGTCTCTTAGAATAAACCTTGAAATGTAAAAGTAGGTAAAGGAACGAGTACCTATTATGTGTAAAACGATGCGTTAAGGAGGAATATTAGCTTTACAAAAACAGGAACACAACTTTTACACCTCACTCACTCATTGACATCAAAATCGGTCTGGTAGTTTCCGTGGACCTAAAACTAAAAATTACGAAAAAAAAACATTAAAAAAAATTAAACCGACATCAAAAAAGTATGAAATAAAATTTGTTAACTACATACTTTAGGCCTAATATTTTTTGGGTTATTAATAGCGGGGTGCAGTAACGATAATGATGACTAATTTATTGAAAACGTTTTCCACCATAAAGATGTCCAAACGTTAATTTTACGTGTAACCTATTTTATTCAATTATCTCTATGAATGAAATAAATTTTATGTGGGATTTTTTCCGGATTCCTCTCTCTTCACATTTCAAAAGTACTTTAAAAATCGCACAGATATTTTTAACCTATAAAATTTGGAGCACGCTTCGATAGTGTAGTCGTTGCAAATTCACAGTTTTGGCCTTTGAGTTTAAATGATGCAACCTTAAACCTCATACGATTATAAAATCATAACGGGGTCATGTCTGTACATTGAAAATATTTTTGAACGATGATAAATATTTAGCCGTAAGTATTCGTGAAATAATAGCAGAGGCAAATACTATTACTAATATGCAGGTACATTGTAAATAAAAGGATCCACAATGGAGAAGCGTGGAGTTAGTGGTTACCACTATCTACATTATGTCTATAACTTTATAGCCTGCTAGTTTTGCAGAAGAAGCCACATTCTTCTATTTACTTCCAGACGTCCAGTCATTTTGTGACAGATTTATATCAGTCTCAACCTCACTAAAATAGGAGGAATGTAGAGAAATTCCTTCTAATAAAACTCTGTGCCACGGCAGGTAGTGCACATAGTGAAATTTGCAATTTAATAAGTTATACCGTATCTTACGATATTATATTGTACAAGTATATCTTGAAACTTAATTTCCTTATAAACGGTTGGCCTCCGCATACGACGTTTTGTATTAAAAGTTGTATTACTTCCAAAGTTTTGCCCAAAAAGTACTCTCGTTTGCTCTACTTATCACCTAATATCATACTTGTTATTATAGGCATTATAATACAATCGTACAATTCAGATTATTTAAAGAAGTACAGACCATAATACAAAAATCCAACGCTTGCTTTCCTAGATATTGAAAAGTTATTGGTGCGTGCATAAGCATATGTGTGCGTATGTATGTATGTATTGTGCCATTGGGATTCCAACATAAGCCTCTTGAGTAAGAACGAATTAATAGCTACTGGCCTATCGGTAGGGTAGTGACGCTCTTGGTATAAATTTTTTGGAAATAATCTATAGTAGTAAAAGTTTAGATGGTTCTCGAAGTGCCTGAAACTTAACTTGCTGAACTGTGCTTAATTACTCAAAGTTTGAATTGCGTTATGAATGTAAATTGCAATGCATAATAATTAATTAATACACTCCACAGTCAACGGTTTGGAGGGCCGCTTCTCGATACAGTGCATGCACGTTACTTGTATACTGCAGCGAAAATTCAGTTTTTAAACTATTGGGAATGAATCTCTAACGAAACTTGAAGTTGACTTAAAATTATAAATTATAAATTTAGATGGTAGAGCTCATACGGGGAAGTTACCACCAGTCTCTTAACCCGTCGTTCTTAAAGCAGGATGTTCTTCATGTCCTGTGCTTCAGCTGCTGGGGAGGTGTGGTTGCCGGAGATGCCTTTTTGAGACGTCCCTGACCCACATACGACCCAAGAGAGGTATTCTACCCTATTTGAGATTTGATGGATTAGAGATCCCATGGGTTACTGAGACCACTTGAAATTAGGTGGCTGTCTTACCACTCCTGAGGACTATAATAGTGACATCAAGTTTTATCGTGGCAATTATTCATAGCTTTCTGGTAACTAATCTCCCGTTTCATCTTTTAGTTTATGGCAACTTAGAACCTCTACAATTTCATGTTTCTCTTGTATTCTTTTATCCCCTGTTTATCTTTTATATCTGTAAAAGCAATACCAAAAAGAAAACTAAAGCGGTTAACTTTCTACTATGTTAGAGACGAGAAAATACCTGAATACTAAAAATTAAGTTCTTGAAAATCTGCTAAAAAGTAGAAGCGCTAATTAACGAAATTTCGAGCCAGCTGCTACTAACTCGTTTTGCTTCTTTGTACTAACATCACACCAAAAAAAGAAAACACATTGGAATTGTCTAAAGGTAATTTTAAAACTCGTCCAAAAACGCTACAAATATCATGTAACTTCCCATTTCACCCCTTTTAGCCTAAATCATTCAAAAAGGCACGCACGCTGACATTGTCCGTGCCTAAGTGAAAAATCAAAGCCACAATTTTCCAAAAAAAAAACTAAAGCGTACCCTCGTGCGTTGACCGTCTATTTACCGTCCTACTTATTCAGAGCAACTGTGGGCGGGTGAACCTCGCTTATAGATCGCAGGGCGAGTAAGTTCAGTAAGTGCGAAAGTGCTGGCCCGCGCGGACGCCTCGCACGAAGCGACCTGGCGCGGAAACGAGACGCACATACCTATCCCGAACGACCGAACGGGACAACGCATCGTTCGTTTTCAACAGGTCGTTATTGTAACTCCTAACGAATGGTGATTCCGTGCAATAATTTTTAAGCCGCTTTCGTGCTTTACTGCAAGCCACTGTTCGAAGTTATCGAGAGTTGGATCTTCATAACAATCATTTTTATGGGATTTCCTAACTGGTTTCGAGCTTCGTGAGGATTCGAGTTTCATGTTAAATGTAAGAAATTTTATTTCCTTAAGTATACACTTTTAATTAAGTTTTAACCTAAACTTATGCAGTGCATAAATTCAACGATGACTCGTTTTATTATCATAGACAATGTTCATTTAGTGTCTCTACCCTAGAGTCTAGTTAGCTGTGAAAAGTCGGGATATGAAAAGTAAACACCGCTTTTATAATACTTTTAAAGCCGCGCTTTCATTGTAATAAAAAGGGAGGTGTTTCATCGCGATAAAATATGAATTTAAAGCGCCCATAAAGACTACGATAAGAGTTGGATATACTCGCACTAAGTGTATATGGTGCGTGCAAAGATACGGTATAGTTTATTTACGTACTGGTATTAGGGCGATAAGCGGCATCCTATAGAGTTACAGAGCTTTAGATTTCGTTTTATGGCCCTTACAGCTGTGAAAAGAACATTGTCTTGTTTTAAGACGTGATTACATAACGTTGGTTTTATGTGTTCTCTAATTTATTGTGCTAGTTTAGTGGGTCTACGTACATAGTAGATGCTAGATAGTGTTATTTATAGAAAAGTGGAATTTTTCGTGAGTTTATTTTGTGTGGCACTTTGTTAAGATCAAGATTCGCTGTTTTACACCCAAGGCAAGTTCTATAACTAGTAATAAGTCTATACTACTGTACTCACTTCTTCTTTTCTAAGCATAGACTCATCATTAAATTAAATTCATAATTACTCAGATTCGAACACAAAATGATCCTCCAGGGTGGGTTGAATTATTGGATTTTTGGATTAACGACACTTGAAAGTATTTAGCACACCTAACTATTCGTAGCCTATGGTTACAAGTTCGCGTAGCTCCCACGAAGCGTAGCCTACCTAACTACTCGTATTTTGTTGCTGCTACTGCACGTAATTCACCCGAAACATAGCCCATCTCACTATTCGTAGGCTTTCGCTACATAACGCACGTAGTTCATGCAACACGTTCACCATCTAATTAGTCATAGCCTTTAGTTACAAGCCACGTAGCTCACCCGAAATGTTGCCTACCTAACTATTCATAGTCATTCGTTTCGAGCTCCCCTGAACCGTAGCTCACAAATCGTTATAATATATGAAGTGCGCGTAGTTCACATGAAATATAGGCTAACGAATGTGCGTATGATTTTATTAATGAGCATAGATTTATCCGAGACGTAGTCCATCCAAATAGAGTTGAACACACCTTACCAATACTCACCCGATGACTCGAAACGTAGCCCAATAGTCGTAGCCTTTCGTTACAAGAGCGCGTAGCCCTGTAGCTGACGTACTCGTATGTAAATCGTAGACGATTATGCTACGTCCGATGACTGCGCTTAATATTTGAATAAATGACACCGCTTTTAATGCTTTGGTGGCTTATTAGGCCGTTTGTGTTGGTTGTTGTAACTTGATAGCTTCTTTAAACCTCAGATATGGAATAAATGAATAATCATGGGGGATTAAAAGACCGACACTTCTCTTATTTGGAAAACTATATTAGAACTACTTTTTATTGAAAAAAAAAAATATATTTGTAAAATAAATGGTTCGATTACTACGATACGAGTACTCACGCTAAAAATGAACTCGTTCGCTTAAAATTGCGTGACCCTTTATAATTACACGTAATCATTGCTACTATCTTAAAAATCTCACGTGATATTTGGGTTATAATTTTTACCAGTATTAAAACATAACACAAATCACGATAACAAAATCAAAATTAATTTAATTTTTATGCTACATTTGTTTAACCTCGTAGCAGTATTGGTAGCACGAAAAATGTTTAAATTTTTTACTAATATTAAAAGCTTTTTATGTGTAGCTCTGTTCGTATGTGTTTATCTTACCAAATTATTATTAAATTTGTAGAACAGGATATTTACTTGCTCTTGAAATTTTTGAAAACATTTTGTACCTACATTATTGTGTTTATGTGACACAGTTTTGGAAATGAATTAACTTTTATTTTTTAGTTTTTTTATATTGTCATCCGACTCGGAGCTATATTATGATCAATTATTCTGATCTTTGTTAGAAATAAGAAATAACTAGCTTGTCAAGAAGTTCAATTTTAAATTGAAAACAAAATTCAGTAAAAATAATCAAAGCAATTTCATAAAAATGTGAGAAACAGATATCAAAGTAAACATTCATGGTTTAATTGAATTTCAACTTCAAACGATCACATTTACCTCTAAAACAGACACTCGCAGGTATTGATAACAGTGAAAATCTGTCTTAACCTTCTATTAAAGGTAATATTCCTTGGTACATTTGCTTTCAAACTCAGGCACTGCCACAAGCAGATACCATCTCTAATCTTGTAATATCGAACGCTGAGGTTTTATCTGATCCTATTCGTACGGTTTCGATTATACTTTGCGATAACATATTGTGTTCGATTTATACCGGAATTTATACCGTAACGATTGCTCCCGCTTCCTATCGATTTTAATGCCCAGTTTATAGGCTCGAACTGCATTTAGAGTCGTAAATAATTGTTCGTTTATTTCATACTTTGCTATCCGGTTTTCATGCACGTTTCTGGTTTAATATAGTGACATTGTTCAAAGGCGTAAACAGCTCTCTTGGAATGCTGACAACGTACCGGTGTACCCTCGTGTCGTAGAGTTATTATTGTGGTCCATATGATTGGATGCTTGGTTTGGATTAAGATTATAAAAAATGTTTTCGTCTCCTGTGTCAAATGTTATATTATTATAACAATATCTGTGCTTTATTACTTTATTAAAATGTAGCCTCAACTTTTAAACAAAAATTAATCTCCAACATCGTTTGCAGATTTTTTAAATATTTTAAAAATGGATTCGTTTACACATTATTTCTTAATCGTTTCCCGTGAAGTTTAGGGTGTACAATTTCATAATAAGCATTTTAGTATCATTATTTTTATTAAGTGTCAGATAAATTTTAGTAGTTTATCTGTATTGTATTTTCATCTACGCAATCCAACATTTCCCCCGAGATTGAGATACGAATAGAACATGAGCCTCTAAAAAGCGCTAAAAGTGTTCCTCATTCGAGGCTGATAGAATCGATACGCGCTCGCGAACGTTCCATCAGGGATTGCAATATCATAACAGCTCTGTCAATATCCTGTCAATATGGCTGATGACATAAAAATACTTGAATGGTATATTTAACGTAACTATGTAAAAAATACAATATTCAAAACTCCCATTTCACTTACAATTAGAAAGGTTGAGAAACACTTATCTCAACTATGCGGTACTAGACACCTGAGGTGGGTCATAGACATCCAATATACACTTAGTTTCAATGACTCTACTACGCCACGGGGACAGGGTTACCATGTCTCAAGATTTATCCTGTTTTTTTACCGTCTTCAAAAAAGGAGGTTATCAATTCGACACGTATGTATGTAATATTCTCAGAACTGCACAATTTTTACATAATTATGTTGGTCTATTACGGCTTCCAACTGACATACATACCTACAAAAACATATAAATCGACTTTGTCGTGATAACCTACTTGTTTCACGAGACCGAAGACAGTTGTTCTAGTTCTAATTGTATTGCTAACCGTTATTGTAGGATTTTTAAGTATCTAATGTCCGCACTCAGAGACGTCATTTAACTTAAAGTTCATTAACAAAAAATAAAATCGTCTTTATTCGTATTGGCATAAGTGTCATCGTTATTTACATAATGAACAATTAACGTTACTGAATGTCTCTTATATCGGCGGTAAGAGCAGCAGGAATATTTAAAGACAAAAATTATTAATTGTACGGTCCCTTATCTTAACATACAAATTGCGGATCAAGATGTTTATCTCAAGTTTATGTGCCCAAAGATATTAGTAATACATCGGTTCATTTTTGACCAATTTCACGTTGTTCCCACAGAAATCACGATTTTTATCAGGACTTTTCCATATTTTTCGAGCATTTGGTAACCCGACGGAAATGGTTTTATAACGGATATCGGAAAGAGTTTTAAGATGATAGCTTCTGATCTGTAATTGAATCGCGGGCATTAAGATTTAAGCTCAATTGAATTAGAATTATGCGAAGAGTAATTTTAGGTTTTAAGAAAGTGCGTAGTCGTTTAATCTATTCATTACAGGATCGGGTCTCCTCTTATAATGAGAAGAATGTAGGTTGTAGGCCTTCGTCCGCCACGCTGACCTAGTGCGTGTTGGTGGATTTCACATGCCTTTGAGAACATTTTGAAGAACTCTCAGTCATGTAGGTCTCCTCACGATTTTTTCCTTCACCGGTAAAGCAGATGATATTTAATTTTATAAAGCGCACAAAACTTTTTTAAGAATCTAATTGGGGTTTGAACCAATCCTCGGGTAAGTACATGTATCACTTGTTGTTTGTACATGTATCTCTTTTTTCTTTATTAGCTATAAGCCTTATTGTGTTTGTGTACAACATAGAGTTATTGCATTATATTGTATTACATTGTAATAGACCGAATTCTTAGCCCCTGGACTATTACCGCATAGCAACGAAGTATAACATAATAATAGTGCCACGTGATAAATGAGCTAGATCAACTGATACGTCTAATAACGCCTCATCATTGTGTCTAACGATTTGTTGTCCCAGGGTTGATGGAAGCAGAATGGCCGTAAAACTTCGCACACAGTTCGTTGTTTGCCTCTCTACTTGTTGCTCAATAGCGACCCACATCGCTGCTCGATTAGTCATGATGGCATAGCGTTATGTTATACCTACAGTGTGCCGCACTAAACCGTAATTGATTTGCGTAATTGGTCCATAATGAATGGGATATTGACCGGCTGATCAGAATATGTTCCAATGGGTACAAATCACTCACGTCAAATTTTAATCAGGATAGACTACTTTTTTGAGGTCGTATTTGATAACGTTACGAAAATTGAACACTAAAATCACCTTAATTGAAGTACATCCGAAATATTTATTTATTCAGTCTGTATAACCATACGCCAGGAAGCCATTAATCTTCTCGATCAATAAATGACAACACAGGTCATGTAAAACATGTTTTTTCATGATATCAAAATATAACTAACCGAGTGAGGTAAAATAGCTCCTTAAATACCAAATACAATAACCACTGTAATTTTATAGCCTACAAAAGAAGAAAATAACCTCAAATTCTATATAGAATAAACTAACAATAATAAACAACGCTTCACACTCATAGCCCCACACTAGGATTCCCTGTGTCGTGGGCGCCATGGAAACACACAAGACAAGAACACAACACACCCAGACCAGAAACAGAAATTTAAATTCATCACTCAAATCTCTGCTCTGCTGGGAATCGAACCCAGGATCCTCCGCGCAGCGCATCGATGTCTTAACCACTGCGCCACTCAGGTTATGGATTCATTAATAAATAAACGAATCAAACTTCTATAAGACAATGTTGATCTCTATCATATTATGTAGGTAGAAACGAATGTCCAGAACAAACTTGCTTTGTTTCATGACAAACAATCCCTATCGTATACCTACTTGTTGCTCCTATAACACGGCGACCTACATTATATATCCACGCCCTTCGTATTACTCATGACATGATGGCACCTTGAAAGACGTCAGGGCTGTGAATTTAATGTTTTCAAGCACGGTCCCATATGACACATACGCTTGAATAATTATTACATATTTTAAAATTAATATTATTCAATTCCAAACATAATTGTATCTTTTCTTCTTCTCGTATATTATTATTTATCTTCTGTACCTTTTATCTTATTTTTCTTATATCTTCTATTCTATATCAGTCTTCTATTTTATTTCTATCTGCATTTATCTATTATCTTCTATTCTATACTATTAATAAAATTATTGAGCTACCAAATGCGTTATGCGTTTGTGCATGCTAATCTCTTCGACTTAATTTGAATTTGAATACATGGATAGATATTCTTAATTAAGGGCAGCGCTTTTGTGATAAAAGCCTATTAATAAGTCAAGTTCTTAATAAGTAAGTTTTTGTTACAGTAGCACTACAGACTCTGTTAAATTCACACCAACCTGTTGTGGTAAAAAATAAATTAACTCTTAACTTAAACCACATTTTAACTCTTAACTCTATAAATGAAAACATTTTTGGTATTAATAAGTTTGTTTGATAAAATTGTTTCATTTAGTAATTAAATTGCCATGAACGGCGGTTGACCAAATAGTAAGCAGCTTTTAACACGTTTTTGTGAAGTTACTGCCAAATTTATTATATTTATTACAGTAAAATTACGGTTCAAATTTTGACTTGTTGTAATTTGGGATTTCCGTAGATGAATCGGAAACGGCATATGATATGTTTTGAAATTTAAATAAATTATTTTTCACTAGTGATCCGACTTCGCAATGTGAATTACTTCAAAGCTACCGAATTAAACTTGTCTGTAACCCATTAATGACCCACTGCAGGATCAAGGTTAGTCCTTAGTCCTCCAGATTGGCTTAATGCGGGTCGGACTGAACTTAATAAACATAAATAAATAAATAATTATTTATATTGAAGTAAATAATACTAATTGCAAATGCGCTTTTAATAAATAAATAAATTAATAAATTACCTACTAATAATTTACTAACCCACTTTTTGGTGTTAAAAACATCACACTTTAGCGCTACAGGTGGTTTTAACATATTATTGTACCAGAATATTTTGTAATTGGAACGCACCATTGTTATCTACATGACTAGTACAAATCCACTGAAAACTCTATCCGTTTAGGAACTTTATTGTTACAATATCCGTTTTCAGAAACTTTTAATAACGCTATCGGCACTTTTCACATATTCCAGTTATTATGGAATAACGCCACAACAAAACTTTTTGTTTATAGTAGTAGTTGAGTTTGAAGTACCTTACGTACATATAGTGGCATTAATTGTGATTAAAAAAAAAGTTAAACATATTATTTAGAATTTGACAAGCTAACAGGCATGCAGGCTACTTGTGGCTAAGTGTTCACAGGAGCCCATGGACCCTGGAAACCCACATCCAACCTCAAATAGAGAAGAATCTGAGGTTGTATGCGGGTACTTTGCTACTCTTGAGGACTAAGATGTTCGCTTCAAAAAGTATCTCCGTCTACCATAACTTCCCAGTCGAAGCACAAGACATGCTGCTTTATGACGAGTTAAGAGGTTAAGAACTGGATAATAACCGAAAACTTCACGCATTGATTACAATTTAAAGTACACTTTATCCATTTTAAATGTTCCTTACAGCTTAAATCATACAAAACACTTGGCAATTTTATTGCTACAATATCCGATTACGCCAACTTTTAATAACGCTGCCAGCGCTTTTAACATAATATTTGAGCAGTTCCGAGTTATACCACTACAAACTTTTTGTTTGATGTCGAATCCCTTGAGTGTAGAGTTTGTTTACTGTTTGTAGCTTGTGTAATTATCATTCCGAATCACTCTGATTATGATGCAGAGTTGTTCGTAGTCAATGTCAACCTTGATGGGTGATCACTAGTGAAGTAGTGAACGCACTTTCATGCCTCGGAGGGCACGCTAATCTGTCAGTCTCATTTGTCATCGAGGGATATCAATAATTAAACCATAGGCCATGTGTATGGTTTAAAAACATCAAACACAACCAACTCAGCCTAGGGATGTGACCTTTTTGGGCTCGATCCAATACTGCGTATCATACGATCCGTATGATCGTAACGTCTCGATCCGACCCGCGGATCGGATCGTATTGCATTCGATCCGATACCCAAAAGATCGATCCAAAAAATCGCATATTTTTTTATATGTAATTATTTATAGTGACAATAATTTCTTATAAAAATTACTCGTAGTCATAGATATTCACGATTGCGTTTGTCGTTTATGTCGCGTCATATTTCACTAACTTACATATATAATCTTCGAAATATCGGATCGGATCGTCGCATCCCTAACACAGCCATTAGTCCGTGTCTCCACCAACCCGCATGGAAGCGTGGTGGAGTATGCTCCAGCCCTCCTCCTAAGGTGGGGATAGAGCCGTACATGAGTGAGTCAAGTCCTCGATTTGTGCAAACGACAAACAGTTGAAAGTGTACATTATCTCAGGGCATGGTCAACACCTGGATTTTCTTTTATTAGTAGCCATTTGAGAGAAACTAAGAAAATCTTACCGATGCAGGTAACTCTTTTAAGTGAAATATCAAATTAACTTTCAAAAAGGAAACAAAGAACTTCTTTTAATAATTATACTCGTAAAATTCCTATAAATAAAAAGCCGGTCCAACTTCTTGTACCAAAAAACTCATAAAACTGTAATTAGGAGTGTCTTAAAGTAATTACACAAATAACTCTTAGTACAGTGAACTTTTAATTGTTAAATGTTTTGGAACAGTCATTAGGTCTGAAGAAAGATTTTACAAGAAAATATTTTAATTTATCATTTTTATGCATTCTTTTACCAACAAAAACAAAGCAAAGCTAAATATTTGCTTACGAGGATGATAATATTATACCTAATTAGGTACTCGTATTTGATATTTTCCCGCAATTTCTTTTCATGACCCACGGCTGGGGACGGTTTATCACGAGATGAGACATAGACGGTAGGTACTCCACCACTCAACTCCAATGTAAATCCTTCGGAAAGAATTTTCTAATGCCTATAAATGTGCTCTTGAATACAAATACTCAAGTATTTGTTCAAACTTTCAGAAGTAGGTATTCCGCGAATAGAATATTTTTATGATAATAACTTTCTATGTTTTATGCATTACCTCGACTCGTAACAATAGTTTCATTTGACGTATTTCGAGGCAAAAATTGCATTGTATGTGAAGGTCTCGTCGAACAATAAACATAATTCTATCCGTCGAAGCACGCTTGGGACAAACTGATCTTGATTCAGTAAAAATATTCTTCAGGAAAGTTTGTACTTAATAAAAAAATAGAAGATAGTTTTTACAACACTCGAGCTTGTAGTAACTAAATGAAATTATTCAATTGTTTATTTCAAAGAACACAAGGCTAATTATTACCTACTAATCCAATGCATAATATAAATCAACATGTAGGTATTCAATACTACAAGTCATTCTTATACATAATTAAATTATAATAAACAAATAATCACAAGACTTTTAAAACAAGATCTACGAGTACGGCAATGCCCCCGCGAAGTCGAGCAAAAAAGTTGAACGGCCGTACCATCCTTTTCTTGTTCAGCATTTCCGACCCCCTATAACTTTGTTGTGGGTGCAGTGTGCAGTGAGCATGAACACTATCGTCATTAGTATGTCAATGAGCCTTACATCTTCCCATACTAATGACACACGTTAATCATTATCAATACTTTGACGACTTTCATTGATGGCAATTCAAAAAGAGCGTAACTCCTGCAAAGCCAGCAACGTAGCTACATACTGGCGATTCCCCTGGTGTTGCTAATGTAACCATTTACTATTCCTACTACTTAATTTAGAACGACTGCCTATTCTCTTGCTCTTTTTTAAACAAAAGTAGGTACCTACATTGTTTCTAATGCTCAGGGGTCCCGCTACAAATGAATTAGAAATGTATGGATTTCGAGCGCATAATAGGATTCTACTTTGCACAGTCAGAGGCAAAGTAAACGCTTTTAGCAGTAACTACATAGGTACTTGCCTGCGGCGTTTGTTTATAAGCCTTTGTTTACATTACAGAACATCGTCCTTTGTTTTATTTTCAATTACACAATTTTGCAAACTACACAATTTTTTCCAGTAAATCCCAAATAGGATCATTGTTTCTAATGCTCTGATGTGGCCACAGATAATTAAACTAGAAATATGATTTTTAATTGAGTAGGGATTAGTTTAGATTTTGCGTAGTCCTGAAGTCCACATACCCGTATGTAAATGTTTTGATATAGTCTAAGATCTCGGTATACAACGAACTTCACCAAGTTGTTTATTTGATGAAACGTATTTTATATTCAATTTAATATGTCAATAAATATATATTGCATATGGGTTGCCTAACAAATTTCAATTGTTAAATCAATTAATAATTTATGTGTGTATAAATTTTATGTGACACTAAAGTATGCGAGGACACAGCTGCTATGCTGTAATCTGTAATCTGTAGGAGTGTGGCAACCTGAGGGTTGTGACCGGAAAAAAATAGACAACCTAACGTTTGCATATTCTATGGGCATCATACTTTCGATTGGTATAGAATTTGTTTAATAATCAAACCTGTGAAATGTTTAAAAAAATTTTTTTTAATTATTAATTAATCGTATCCCGGACTGAAATTTGTTAGGCAACCCATATGCAATAATATATTTTTTGACATATTAAATTGACTATAAAATACGTTTCATCAAATAAACAACTCGGTGAAGGTCGTTGTATACCGGGACCTTATACTAATAATGTTTTGTCAACGGCGATTGTTTAAAAAGTTTTGTGTAGAATACAGAACATCGTTGTTTTCTTTTATTTTAACAGTAATGTAAGCAGATCTACCAGTTAAAAGCAAGGTGAATTCCTCTAGTTGTATTTTGCGTAATGTAAGCAGATTTCCCATTTAGTTTCTAATACAATTGTACCTTGTTCTCTGAACATTGTGCTACAGATAAACTAGAAATTATGGATTTCGAGCGTATAATAGGCTACGATTTTGCACAGTCAGACTCAAAGTAAATGCTTAAATTATTATCATTACTTTGTCTAGGGCGTTTGTTTGAAAAGCTTTGTGTAAATTACAAATTGTTATTCCTTTACGTTAGTTGTTTATAATAATTGAATAAGTAGAGATCGTGAGTAGTCGAAATTCGACTATAAATTATGAACATGAATGATGAATGAATTATTTGAATTTGACACGTAACGGAATGTACGTACACGTCATGTTTGTCTATGTGTACTTGTCAAAGTATTCAAACCTATTGTTGTGTGCATGGCATATCTATTTTTTGATGGATTTCATGTATTTCTAATGCATTTTTTTATATTATTCGTGCATTCGCATGGCTAAGAAGAAAAATAAGAAATAAACATACCTACGTTTGACAGTGAAAGGCAAAGACAAGTTTAGTGTTAAGAAGGCAAATATTTTGTCGTATAAATCACATAATTATGTGTAACATCCACACATGACTATTGTTTACCAAATATACCGAATAAGCAAATGCAACCATAACTAACAGTACATACGAGTAGAAACTATGGGCTTCATTTCACGCGTGCAACAGAATTGTGTTAAAAACTGAAACGGTCGAATAATGGATCCTGAAATTCAATTTTAAACTTCCAAGTGACTTGACCATTCGAGCTTGCACGTGGAACTAACTCCTGATAGACCGTCGAAGTAACATGTTCCGTTTCGTCTAGTTTTGGTGGGGAGATGTGATTGCATGACATGTTTTTAGGCTTATTAGTAGAAACGCACCCAAAATATACGACATTAGATACGATTCTTATCCTATTCGACATAGCTGGACAGTTATGGACATAGTACGTCCACCTTTGAATGAATAGGCCTTCTCGAAGACGCGCGCGGTGTTCCTAATATAAGTGCGTTCTCTAGCAAATAGCAGATGTAATAAGTAGTTACTTTAGCTACGTATATTTTAGAAATATAGTATAGTATAGTATAGTTAGGCAGTTAAATTCCACGTGGACTTCTTCTATAAAAAAAACACTGGTAGAGCTGTAGGGCTGTCGGACTAAAGCGAGTCCGCTACAAAGAGCCTTCAGTCCTCATTATGTGCTTGTTTGTCTGTTCATTGTTTCTGTTTGTCCGTTTAAGGCTCGTGTTGTAGCACAGGTTTACGATTTTCTGATTCTGAGAAATAACTAAAATTATGCTACTCTCGTGACGGGGAGATGGGTAAAGTAAGAACCGGCTTAATGCTGAAGCTACGTTTAATATTCTATCGATTAGTTATATTTTATAAATAAATTGTGTTTTAATTGGCGAGGCGTTTTCGCTAAAGTTTTCGTCTAAGCCCTCTGAAATAACTTTAAAATCTTATTATTAATTTAAAGTATTGAAGGTTACAGTGGTTTCCTGTTCGCATTAACTTAGATCTCGTGATCGATGTTCATCTGCTTGTTCTATAGTGTAGAATCATTTGTTAGTAATTGAGTGACAAACAGATTTAAACACAGCATTGCCATGTTACAAAATGTTCCACTCACATCGATACTTAATCGTACCCAAGGACACTGTATAATATTGCTCTGATAAATATCTCATTGTGAGAGGAGACCCGACCCTGTAGTGGGTCATCATGGGTTACTGATAAATAGCTATTTTCTCTAGCTTTTTGAAACTTTGTAGTGGAAAGACATTTGTAGTGTTTATATTGAATGTAGCGTACTCGTTATCGGTGTGAAGTCAGGTTTATCTAAGTTTCTCTTCGTGCGGATTCAAAAAGCTTACTTGCCATTGTATAAACTGAATTTCCTTAAACAATTAAACTGAGATTTACAAAGCACTTGAAAATGATTTAAGAGAATATAATAGTAAATAAAGTTAACTTTAATAAGAACTTGTGTTTTTTTGTTTTTTATTGAGTTCTGTGAAAAGGGAAATTTTCTGTTACGCTGTGTTTTTTAATAATAAAAGCTAGATATTTTATTTAGATACTTAATTTAAATTTAAGTTACCTAGGAGACCCGACCCTGTAGTGGGTCATCATGGGTTACTGATAAATAGCTATTTTCTCTAGCTTTTTGAAACTTTGTAGTGGAAAGACATTTGTAGTGTTTATATTGAATGTAGCGTACTCGTTATCGGTGTGAAGTCAGGTTTATCTAAGTTTCTCTTCGTGCGGATTCAAAAAGCTTACTTGCCATTGTATAAACTGAATTTCCTTAAACAATTAAACTGAGATTTACAAAGCACTTGAAAATGATTTAAGAGAATATAATAGTAAATAAAGTTAACTTTAATAAGAACTTGTGTTTTTTTGTTTTTTATTGAGTTCTGTGAAAAGGGAAATTTTCTGTTACGCTGTGTTTTTTAATAATAAAAGCTAGATATTTTATTTAGATACTTAATTTAAATTTAAGTTACCTTACTAGGTAGGTATAAGGTTTATCAAATTTTTCACTTTTTAATTTTGACGGTTTTTTTAATTAAAATGTCACTTATATTTTCATACTAGCTGACCCGGCAGGCTTCGCTCTGCCAATTAATTTGACTAATATCAAAAGCTTTTTGAAACACAGTTAACTTTCCACCACCAAGTCCATTGCGAAAACCAAACAACTTTAACACGTTAGTTACAACGAAAAATATTTGGATAAGGATTTAAGCAAAAGTATGAATAACAAAAGTAACAGATAGCTCAGTGGCTTAGAATTCGACCTCGAATCGAGGGATCCGGGATCGAATCCCAGTGGCATACACCAATGACTTTGTAAAAAAAGTAATGTGCGCTTTATAAAAAATTAAATATCACCTGCTGTTACGGTGAAAGAAAACATCGTGAGAAAACCTGCATGCCTGAGATTTCACAAAAACAAATGTTCTCAAAGGTATGTGAAGTCCACCAACCCGCAGTAGGCCAGCGTAGTGGACTAAGACCTACATGTTAGGATGTTCCTCCCGTACCCCTGCCCGAGTGACGCCTACAACGCATAGCTAGCCGAATACAGTTTATTTTTTAATTTTTTTTTAACTCGTGATATCTTTTGAATGGATTGTCAGAATCGAATAATTCAAAAAGTAATATAAAGATATTGAAGCAGTCTTAAATAATACATCATTTATTTTGATAAGGGTTAATACCAAGGTACAAATAAAGAGCTTTTTGTAGCGGTGGTATTTTAATTTCTTTTTTTCAATAAAAAAACGCTTATTGTGACATGACTGTAATAGTTAGAGATATGCTGCCGCTGATTTTTTGTAGATAATGGTGTGTTCTAAAAAAATGTAGTATATCATTTTGTTCTATCATCAATAGTTTTCGCAGCGCACGCGATGTAAGGTAGTTTTTTGATATTTTTTTCACACCTTGGATTACGTTATCGTAATTTTAGTAAGGATGCCTATTTTTTTTGAAAATGAAATATAGCCTATGTCACTCAGAAATGATGTAGCTTTCCAACAGTGAAAGAATTTTTCAAATCTGCCAAGTAGTTTCGGAGCCTATTCAATTCATACAAACAAACAAACAAACAAAAAATCAAACCTTTCCTCTTTATAATATTTGTATAGATGTATAGATTAAATAGGTACCACTATTTTAAAAAATATATTTTTTCTTCTCGTATACTTGAGCCTCAAGAGTGCTCAAAGCGGAGGAGTTATAATTTTAATTATAATTTCATGATTAAAATTTTGAAATTTGAAATTTTCTGGCCCTTTAGTTTTGTACCTACAAACGAAATTTTATTTTACGAATTCAGGCCACAGTCAGAGTGCAACACAATACAATCAAGGTGGCATTCATGCAAAAACATATGTATGTACAAAAACATATCGCGTATCTATGTAACATGCACCTAACAACAGTATTCACTCCATTCGCTTCATATTCAAACATCGTATTGTATGACTTGCAAATAAATTGTTGTGTTGTTACCTTTTGAATGTCATAAAATGTAACCACAATACAATTTAATATGTTTTCAGTTTTAAAGTTTTATAGAAAATAAGTGGACATACCTATATATTGAAACTATGATGTCCATCCATAGACATATAAAAATATCTCACACTGTTAAAGTCTATTGCAGTTTGTTGCTAGACATTATTTCGTCTTTTTTAACCCGCCGACACCGCTTGGATATTAATAATTATAACATCGGATCTTTTTATTTTTTTTATTTTTTTATTCAAACCAAATATAACTCTTAAACCCGATTTTCGACAAAGTATTCGAACTACCAAGAACAACAAACAATCCCATTGTCCAAACGAATCTGTCCAGAACGCGTACCTTATAAATGTAGGCGGTGAATCAATGCGTGGGAGCCATTTGTCGTCACTAGGGTCCACTGGAATTAATAGTCGCGCCGATTGAGCGTGTTAACTAATTTCTACCAGACGTGCCCATTCTGTCTTTTAACCGCTGGACATTTGTCCTGTTTTCGGCACATAAAAGATAATGTTCCAGCCTGTTGAAACATTCAACAGCGTTTTATTTTCTCTGCTCGCTTCTTATAAAATATCTACTCACACTACGATATATTATGTTAAAACAATTTTGAAGACTATTGCAGATTATTTATTATTGGATAAAATGTTATATCTCTTAACGACACCGTTTTGCCAAATTTCGGAACATAATGTCCCTCTGTATGTAAGCCTGTTGAAACAACAGGGTTTGTTTCCTGCTCTTCCGTTGTTACGAGTACCTACTGCTGATATTTATAAAAATAGCACACGATATTTTACTACGTTTCATTCATCCTGAAATAGTAATAATTAATTATTACTGTTATTACTGCTATTATTATTGTAATGCAATACGTACCTATAACGCTTTGTTCAAAACAGGAACTATTTATTTCTTACAATTTAGCTTAGATGTTGACATAGATATTATGACATAGATATTATAACATAGATATTATGATATAGATATTACGACATAGATATTATGTTAATCTCTAAGATAGATATGCAAAATTGAAGTCACAAGCCCGTATATTAAATTAAGTACAAATTTGCGCCATTATACCTACTGTACAACTGTTACAAACTAACACAAATATGCCACATTATCCTTTTGTTACCTGCATCAATGATTGTTGTATTCCAAGATATGTCTCGTAAGCTAAATTACTAACAGATGGATTATTGTTTTCTATGTTTGTATTAATGGAACTGCCTACTATTACTGAATAGACTATCTATTGCGCATTGGAGGCTGTCAGGCATACAGGTCTCCGTACGACGTTTTCCTTTGTCGTAACAGTGGTTGAAATTCAATTTTGCAAAATGTACTCTATACTTACATACTTACATAAACTAAATTAGGTATGTTATTATTTTCGCATCAATGATGTAAGTTCAATAACTTCCTCCTTGCTTGCAGCCCTTCGCAGTACCCTCCTGTACATCAACCTAACTCAACTAATCGTCGCCAATTCACCGGATCCTGGACCCTTTGAATCCAACGGTGTTTCAGCTCAATAACTAAAACACGAAATTATCGTTGTTAATATTAAGAAGATAAAGCCATCGGATTTCAACCCCTATCCTCAATCTATCGCTTCGACACCGAAACCAATTTCGCTTTTGTATTCGTGCGAAGTGATTAAATTGAATGGAATTGTTGTGAGTCTATCTTTGAACGTAGATGACTGGCGTCTATCGAAACTTGTATTGATTGATTTCATCGAGTAAAAAATAAAATTTAGCTCCCAAACGACAGCTTTCATAGCCCTAAAAATTAGGACACCGTATAGGTACATAAAAAAGACAGGGTTCGATGACAATATCTGTAGAAGATAGAAGGGAATTGACATAACCCTCAAAGTTTGCGTATAAAATTTTTGAATGAATTTAATGGAATTATTTCTGACCCCAACGTTGCGTTTTGCGGGTACTTGAAGCACGCACGCGGATTAAATGCCGATTGTCATAACTCAACATTCTTTTGACTGATCAACAAACAAAACCACCAAATTTCACAGATAGGTACTATGATAAATCTTTAATACGGAAAACAAATTGAATGGTTTTCACGGTAATGAAATGTGAATTTAACGATTCGAAAGCAATTCCAATCTTTTTTTTATGTTTGCGATGTAACTCTATATACACCACATTCGGACTTTATTTTCGTTATTCCAGATTGGTGAAAAATTGTGTTTGTGTGATCCAGTATCGTCATTTATTGGACATTTTTAAGCCAATACGGTTCGACGATTAATTATGTATAACTTATCGATTAATTATAAGTGGAACTTTTAGTTGCTATGGAAAATATAAAGTTTGGTGTTAGTGGTCTAACTCAACTAACGATCAAAATAATTTAATGGAATGGAATTATTATGAAGTTGCTCTTCGGACTGCGTCCGTTAGAGTTGCGGTCGGTTCAAGCACGTACGCGTTATTAAACTTCGTGTTTTAATGTAAGAATTTCCCTCTCATTAATAAATTTGCACAATTTTATAATTAGTACAGAACCAGAAAACCGAATATAAACAATAATAATCATAAAAAGTCTTTAGTAAGATAGTTGATTTGGCCTTTTTAACAGAATTATGTTTCGAAATAGTCATTAAAATTAAACGATTTCCAGTCTGTGATGTAACGTGTTGTTAATTTGTCTATAGCAACATACTGAAAACAACAGTTAATACAGTTTACATTCCAGAGGTTTATTTTTTTGGATATCATCTTTTACTGGTTACCACGGCAAGTATAATAAGTGTATAAAGTAATAGTCTTTAGCAATAGCAAAATTTACATTTTGCAATGAAGTAAACAATATACAAAATTACAAGAAGATAAACTTAATTTAAGTACAGTTAGTTATTAGATAAGAGTTTAGAAATTATTGTTATTGAAATATCATAAAACACTGATAATAACACTGACTTCGATCTGGAATCTAACAATACCGATTCCGTTTCTACGTGTATATTTATGATTCGATGAAATCGAACAGAATTGAAATTTCTGTTAGCTTACTCTTCGGACTGTGTCGTTGCGCGTTGCGGCGGTTTGAGCACGCATACCGTGTTTCTGTCAATTCAATCGCAGAGCACCGGTATTTCTGCCAAATCTATCGTAGAACATCGATTTTGATTGATTCCATCGCCTGTGTCCGTTCAGTATACTATGTTTCGAAATACCGTTAATGAAAATGGAATTCACTTTCTGTATTTGATTTATACAGAGTGCGATGCCAAATTTGCAATAGTGATGAATTTGACAAATTTCAGGCGGCTAGAATGCGCACACGGTATTTCAGTCAATCATATAGGAGCACTGGCAATTCTGTCAATTGTATCGCAAAAATCGCTTTATCACTAGAAATACTAAGACAAGTCCTGAAATAACGTAATTACAATAAAACAAGCTTTAATCTTGGAATATTTAAAGATCAACATAATCTCGTATAGCAAAATGCTTATCTGACTGGACTATTATTGGACAAAATATTAAAATTATTTAAATTTTAATAAAATTTTACCACGGATGTCATAAGTTTATTCATTTTCCAAATCGGGCCCGTTAAAGATTCTAAAAGTTTCTGTAGTTTATGCGCTTTCTCTAGTTTGAGCGCATTGCTATTAGTGGTATGGATATTGAAGTAAGCTTATTTTTACGACCCTTACACGTGCTTAGCTCAAGAGCACGTTTTATCGTCCGTTGTAGACTTCAATATTTTCATGTTCTTACTGCACATTAACTGAGATTAAATTGATGACTTAAATTGTTTGCATAATATAATGGCATATTTCATAAAATACCTTTAAGATATATTACGATGCAGCTTTTACCTTTCATGACAGGTGGAGAAAACCTCTCGTCGCTCTGAGACGAGAAAAAGCTGCTGAGAGATATTTTGCGTCCGGTTATTAATATCCGGTTTTCCATCCGGTCCATTTTTCCTGGCCTACATTAGCTACAATGGCACTAAAGCATATGCAGTAAGCTGTTATAAATAAAATTTTGTAATCTGACTTTCATCAAGTGTATGGACTATGTACACACTCGTATCTATATGTTGTACAGATAGGTATCTGTACCTGTGTCGAGTAGGTAATCTACAATAGGTAGAGCAGGTGCTCTATATTAGTGTTGGACTGTGTTGTGTGTGCACCGTGTGAAGCGTTATTTATTCATTAAAAATTGAGTACCTATTGAATATCTGTACCTGCTATTCTCTTACAAACGTATATGAAGTATATCTACACGTATAGATCGTTGTGGCTAGTCCTTGGACAGCGATCAAGCTGGCTTACGGTTGGATCGACACGCACACGATATTAATACCAATTCTCGCATCGACAGAGTTACTCGTAGGAGAGAACAATCAGCAATCAATTTCATGAATTAGATTCGCTTAAGTAAGAAAATAATACTTAAACTTATGGGCTATAGCATCGGCTTTATATTAAGTAAGTGTTATCAAGACTTTAGTAATTTTAAGGTATTTAGAGCGTCAAAAACATTTTAAATTATTATCGTTTTTAATGGTAAGTGTAGCAAACAGGCATGCAGGATAGCTAATGTTAAGTGGTCACTGGAATTTACGTACACCGACCGAAATTAATATACCTTATTGAAAAATATAAGAATTTTATCTTATGTTTTTCAATAAGGTATATTAATTTTCCTTCAAAATCTGTTGTAATTTCACTACAGTCTCTAATAAATAGAAAATTACTTTCATGTATTTCCTCGTTTCTCTTAAGTATTTAAGAATGGAATGAAAAATTCAAACGCTCCTTTTTTTCAAGACGCAATTTCTTTGCCGGTGGCTTTTCTTCAATGGACCAATAGGATTCTTGCATCGCTGGCAATACAAAGTTGCCCTCACTTTTTCCATTCCATTAACTGCTGTTCCTTATTACTCAAGACATCCTTATCGCTTACAAGTGCGGCGCTAAATGAAATAATTATCTTTGCGGGAAATGAGACTAGCACGCTTGAAATTTTATTTCTGTAAAAATTAAAGAAAGCTACCTCACGTGTTTCCGCTTTTTTATTTCAAGTCTTTTAAAGTTTGAGTTTTCTGTAATTATGATTACAATCAATAGTACAAAAGTAAGGTCTCGATACATAACCAGGTTCATAGCTGACTGGTTGCAAGCCTTTTATGCCCCACTATTGGGTATGGATCTCTCTACAATGGACGGAGCTCTGGGGCATTCTCAACCACGCTGCTCCAATGTGGATGGTTGAGAAACGAGCAAGTGGCCAGCCCGTGTCGGATATATTAAGCCTCCAACAGGATTTTCGGTTTTCACTGCTATCTTATTGATAACAACCGGGACCGACGGCTTAACGTACCCAACGAAGCACGGATGCGCGCATTTGAATCGCCATAAGCGATTACCCATCCGTACTGACCGCACCCACTGTTGCTTAACTTTTTCGATTGCTTGTGATCTACTGAAGCGGGGGCCCCCCACCCTTTAAATAATATACCTTCATATAAAACGTATGTACGAGTATCTACTCTTAATACTTACTTATATAAATAAAAAATCATAAGCTAATGGATTCATTTTCCATATGTGCTATGACAAAGCGAGCATATTGATAAAGTAATATACCATGTACACAAAAAGTCTTGTAAAAGGTCGTTAACACGTTTTTCTCAAACACAGCTCTTCCAAGCTCGTTCTTTTCATTTTTTCTTACTTTCAGAAACTCATTTATTATTTCGTACTCTCATCCATCTTAGTTAATATTTGGGAACATTGTATCACACTTGTTTCTTCGCAGATGTTATAACGTCTTCCGAATTACACGTTCTGGATGACAGTTCTGTTAAGCGTTATGTGTGAGTGATATGATGTTAATATTAACGCCTTTACCATACTTTGAATTTGAAGCACGTTTTTGAGCAATTAAAAATCTATTACAACCATTGTTTTCAAATCAAATAATTTTCCTTCTGGTATTAAATTGAATTTTAACTGAAAACCAAAGCTTTGAATTCTATATAAAGCCATTCTTCCCCATTTGCTCGATAGCCAGGTGCGATTTAATTGCAATTATCCCCTTCACTGAGCACGGCTGCGAGAAGTTCTTCCTTGTTCTCTGCCGCTGTGTCAAACAGAAACATTTTGTTTGTGTGGGTACAATGATAGAATATTATCAGCAGTTTATTTTTTCTCTTTTAATAATATGATTCCATTTATTTAGAATATATTTTAGCTAGATACATTCTAATATATTTCTTTAACATTTCAAAACCGCTGTTTCCTTACAGAACACCATGTCGCTCGCAACAAGTCAGTTATACGACAACGTCGCACATACATTTGTCGTATAACAATGCGTATTGCCAATTTCTCAATTAAATGTCGTGATTCTTTTCCTTCTTTTCCTCTTGACAAAAAACTTCGCCATGTCCAGCACTCAGTTGGAATAGTAAAGGTTTTGCCTGCAATATCTCCTCATCCGTCATCAAATGTGTCAGCCGCTCGATCAGTCACTTTGGATGTGGCTTACAACTGTTGCTTCTCTTTTCATCTTGCTGTGTGAAATTTATTTGAGTTCGCCACCTTCCGTGGCTTTAACAGATATCTTTTTTACTTTTACTAAGACATAGACAAAATGTACTTATGTTTTCACAAATATAGGTATTTGTCAGTAACTCATTAATGACCCACTACAGGGACGGGTCTCCTCTCACAATGAGAGGGATGTAGGCCTTAGTCCACCACGCTGGCCTACTGCGGGTTGGTGGACTTCATATGCCTTTGAGAACATTTTTTTTGGGAACTCTCAGGCATGCAGGTTTCCTCACGATGTTTTCCTTCACCGTAACAGCAGGTGATATTTAATTTTATAAATCGCACATACCTTTTTTTTGAAATATGAATTTTACAAAGTTTTGTTCGTCAGGTTTCCCCTCGACGCCTAAGTTTCTTTCCATGTTCATTTTTTTCCTCCACGACATCTTATCCATCATCAAGGGTGTCACGGTACTCGATCAAATTTATCGTGAGGTTTGGGCTAACATGAACAAATGTTGCTTTGCCCGTAACATTTATTTATTTAGTACTTTTCTATACCATTTTCATGTCCATGAGTACACTTTTAATATTGGATGTCTTAACAAGGTTACCTAACTATCTACCTACTATAATACCAATCCTGTGTCATAATGATGTTAAAGAATAGCCGAAGTCATATGCTACTTTACCTTTTAGTTTATGATAGCATACTATTCGTTGAATATATTAATTTTCTAGGCCAGGTGGCATGAGACTATTTTAGGTTAAAACTTTGTCTTATTTTATACATTTAAGGCTATGGTTTTTAAGCAGTCGAGTTTCAGTTTTTAAATTGTTTAAAATATAAACTTTGTAAATATTACATAATATAATATTTTAAACGCACACGGTATTGGGTTTAATATTCAAAAGATCGGCTTAAACTTAAATAAGACGATTGAAAAAGTTCTACAAGAAATGATCGTTGCGGCTTTCAAACCTATTAACTCCAAGTTTTATTTCTTATTATTGATACCGACCTAGATTCCGTTTGATAACAAGTAAATCGCTAACGATCCAAAACTTACTAATTGGATTAAATTGATATTTCTTTGAAAATTTGCTATTGTTTCATCATTTTACTTACAACTATGTCATTTTTAAAAGCTTATTTATGTAACATCTTTTATTTTTATATCAATGGGGTATTTTAGAAGAGTTACTCGTGTTTTTAATAATGTACCTGTAACAACTGTGTTTTGAAGGAAAATTAGTTCAACTCTGCGCCATTTTAGTGACCCATTTCATCATGAGAGTCTCCTCTCACAATGAGAAGGATTTATCTTACCTACTCCTACCTAGTCGACCACGCTGGCCTTAGTCGGTGGACTTCATTATTTCATTGAACATGTTATAGAACTTTAAGATATGCATGTCTTGTTAATAATGATGGGACAGGTAAGCGCCATTACAATGATATTTAATCATTTAAAACGAGTATTTATTTATTTATTTATTTTATGAAGAATTCTAACCCTTTTTCTCGATTAGGAATCCATAATCAATTTCTTAAGTAACATTTTGCAAACATTCAATATTGCGTTTGTTTATTAACGCAATTAACACACAAATTTTAGCCTTGAACACTTGAACACTTTAGTCCCTGTCGCAATAAAGACAGTCTCTCAAGTGAATTTTGCCATTTCATTACGTCGCTTGTCTCTTCTCGCCGGATATGAAGCAATTGGCTAACATTGAACACGAAGGTATTGTGTTTAGTTAAAGTTCCATTTCGACTAAGTAGAATGAATTGTTTTCGTTCAACCAGATTAATTTGTGGCAAATTGTTAATGGTATTCCCCTAGATAATCTCCGATCGCTATCAAGTTCGATTCCTTTAAGGACCATCAATTGTTTATCTTCATTAGTCAATTTGTATCTTTTTTTTCTTTTCTTCAATTAAAGAAGGAGATTCTTCGTTGGAATGATTTTATTTTTGTATTATAATATGATTAATGAATTGCGCAAGCGACTCAATGTTTACTGTTCACTGCAGTCCTTTCTTACTTTCATGTGGGGAAATCCTCATAAGCCATCGCTGGTTCATAAGATCCAACAAGAGACATGCCGGACTCCTAGAGATAAAACCTCACGGTGTTCCTCTCAGCTTTTATTTGTTGGAGCTATTATGGGTAGCTCCCTTTCGGTAGTACACTTTCACATCTGCAGCCACGGCAGTGTTGATTTTCAATATAAACCCATATCGGGTTGGGGATCCTGTTCATTCATCAAGTATTCTTTGAGGAACCCCAGGCATGTAACCTCAGTGCACCCCAAAGACTCCTCCAGGTCACTGCAAACCACATTCAATTTTGAACAAGGCTATGGTACTGAGTTTGTTAAAGGATTCGTAATTATTTTAGAGTACTGCGATACTTCTCCTGCAAAAGGTAATGTTTTTTCATCAAGGCCTCTCCAACAAAAGGTTATGAGGTCGGTAATTCTATAATCTCAGAAACTAGATTTGGTCTGAACTGAAACTCGTGTAGCTGTAAAATTAGACTTCAACCCATCTTTTCAAGCGGAATGATTTATAACCGCATGTCTCCGCTCTACGAATATGTCCTTCATAAATCTGTTGCTGGATCCTAAATCATCTTTTATAATGTTTTCTTAAGGCGTCATAGCAATTTGTATGTTTGCCTATCATTCTTGGCACTGTTCAAAAGAACATTTGGTGTAAAGCAACGGTTGTTGTGATAATCCTGAACAAAAAATCTTGTAGCAACAAGAAGTTTTTATTATTTTGTTTAGTTTTTTATTTCGAATTTAATTCAACGTTTGTATTTTTATTTATTTTTTGTAGACGGTTGCCATTTATATGTATGATCCCAGTATCAGCTGATTAACCCCACTGTTAATCAAGAATTATAAAAATTTAAGGTTCTAATTCCTATAGATTGAGATATAATAAAATAAGTTTAAAATAAAGATTCTTTTTATGTCGTACTTACACATGAATTGATGACTACATCAATTTTGACTACGTAAAATAAAGTATATCCGTCATCCATACTTCCTTCACCAAAATGCAAGAGGTAGAGGTGCCTACTTTTTGAATTTTTGGATTTCTTAAGTGAATTACTTGCATTAAGATTAGTGAACCTTTTTTAACCAATAGCATCAATAGGTAATTCAAGGCACGTTATAACGATGGCTTTAACACTACCTATAACGAACTGTACGAGTTCACCAACCTATCAAAGAATTGCTCACTAAATTAGATTAAGTTTTTCAGAACGTTCAAAAAGATAACATGCCATTTCCTCTTCCAGGTTTGCGTGGAGCGAAGAAATGTGTTGTTTCAGCATAATAGTGATAATATTCGATTGCTCCTCGTGGTGACGCGAATGCTGAATAAAATATACCGAAATGAGGTTACGTGTTGCGAAGTTCTTTCCGCTTCTGTTGCTGCATTTCTCCACTTGGGTTATTGGTAAGTTATATCTTATCTTTCTTATACTTAGTTCCCCTTCTTAGTGTGGCCATTTTTGTTAACTATGCGCTTGTTTGCATGATTGATGAACAATTATACTTGTACTTATTACAGATTTTTAGTAACTTTGTTACGCTTCCTTGATGAATTTTTAAACTTGTACCTATTAGCCTATTACAGGTTTTTAAGGAGGTTGTTGTAGTAACAGAGTAAAAATCTGCTAATTGTTATTAGCCAGCTCTCACAGTTCTCGGAACCTTCAGCCCCGAAGACATCTGCAAACAGTTGTTCTAACATTTCACCGAAATGACAGACCCAACGCGATTACCCGCGGGTCCCGATCAGCAAACTTCTCACTCACGTACGTTCTGAAACTTCACCGCAAAGGTGTAACGAAATTTATTCCTGCGTCCCGACCATTACCGACTTTCCTAAGCAGGTACTAATCTTCTTAATGCCCGCTGAGCAATGCGACAAATTCCTGACAAAGGATTACGGGGCGACGTAAATAATACTCCGAGTTTAGAGCTTTACTTTCGTTAATTCGTGCTTTTTGGACTGTTTAATGGACGTAAAGTTAATTTAATTAATGATGTAAGTAGTACCGCTTTTAAAATTGACAAACATGGTGCTTTAAAAGTAGTGAAAAAAGAAAAAGTATTGTATGTGATTATTGGTTTTGGATCTAACGAAAAAGGAACATAAAACATTGAATAATCTGATTTCCTCCTTAACGTTAACCCTAAAATAGCAACATTCTTCATTGATAAACAATTTCCAAGAAAAGACAAGAAATTCCCAAAACTTACTTAGCAAAGGAAACAGCGATAAAATTGAGGGCAATTTATTCCCGTGACTGGTCGTTTGGTGCACCCGCGACGATTTCTTACCGACTTGTGCAACTACGAGCAGGTACAAGGAACAAGGCGATAGATTAAGGAAGAGGCTTTTGGTTTTTTAAGTTAAGTGGAGTAAAAAATGAAAAAAATTAAATTACTATAAAAGAAAATGTTTATTGGAACTCTATTAATGATGTCTTTACAAATTAACCAGGAGGAATGAATGGCTTAACAACCAATTAAGTATAGTAAGTATATTATGTATTTTAATTTAGTTTTAGGAATGAACTCAATTGAAGTAAATATTTATGGATGTAGGTACCTACCTAATCACTCTGAGACTACGATGACATTTTTAAAGAATTCTACTGCAATGACAGTTTATCAAAGATCAATACGTATATTTGTATATGTATGTATTTTATTTTCTTACAATTGTGAATAATCAGTTCAGATCTTATTACCTACACGGCAAACTTCACTATTTCCAGGCGGAACCTAGCGGGTAGCATTTTAGTTTTCTATAAACCTAATATAGCTTTGCATAGTTCTTCTATAATTATATGAACCCAACTTTGGATCCACTCAAAGCCCACAAACATTAAAATGTAAAGCGGTAAGTACAAAATAATACTCGTTTAGTTGTCCTCCAAATGCTCTCCATAATAAGGACAAGTAATGCATACAAGGACACTTATTTTATCAGTAACAATTTATATCTAATTGTTAAATGAAACCATTCAATGAAATATTATAAAGGCTTCTGTTGCTCTGTCCGTAACGTTTTTTCAACTAAACCTCTACTGATAAAAAAATATTTTATTGATATAGATAGGCAGAAAACAATTTTTTACATTATGAAATATGAATTTAAATAACAGGATAGTACTGCATTCTGAAATAGAACAAAGGACGAAGCAGAGTCAATTATTGGAAAGCAAAATCCTACAATAGATTTCAACTATTGATACAGTGTTAACATCTGTAGATCTACTAATAGGAATAGGTATCTACTAATAGGAATCTAAAGTCTAGCGAGTCAAAAATTAGTAGCAATAGTTAATACAATGTTTCATTCCAATTCAAATAATTTCTGCTGATTTTCTTGGGTCAACACACTAAGTACAATTTAGCAGACTGCTGAATACTGAATGTAAGAGCCGAGCTATTGAAAGGCAACATTAATTCATCTCGCAGTTTAAACAGCAACCTTAGTGAGCGTGACAGTAACTACTAGTTGGTTCTATCTCGGACATTTGCGTAATTGGATAGCTTCATTGGTAACATTTAATATAAAATTCAACATTTAATCAGAAAATTGATGTCTTTATTTTAGCAATGAAAGAGTAAGCCTCAGTAGTACTTACTACTGAGTAGGAGAAGAAAAAAAGATATGTTCCCGTGTTAGTATTGTTCACCTGGTCATTTTATTAATCTAAAAAAACAGTGATCCACTATTAAAATCAAACCGAGTTGGAATGTATAAAATCATTATCATAACGGATACTATACTGAAAAATTCCTCAAATTTACTGTACATTTGTTGGTAATAGACATTATACTGCGAATTCCATTTAGTTCTGGATATATTGGTGGAATTGATTTATTCCGCTCAGTCTATTTGCGCATTGCATTGATTTCTTCGTAAATAGATCAGAGTTCGACACTATTTAAATAGGAAACTCGGGGACCAGTAAAGATAAAGACAGTTGTGTAAATGGTAAGAAATTGGAAAAAATTAAAATCTTGGTGTGATTGAACAGGAGCCATGCGATGGAGAAGGCTTAGTTAAAAAGTATGTTCTCGGTCCAACAATGTGGCAGTTATTACATTTTTGTTAAATGTAATACTAAAACTGTCTTTGATTTCCTCATAGCTTTCTGACTATTTCTTTCGTAGGAAATCCTCATGGATGCCTACTGATGGATAAGGTGCGATAGGGGTAATGCCGGACTCCCGCGGGGACTGTACCCGTAAGGAGTCCTGCATTTGTTATATGTTCCTCTCCGGTTATATGTATGTTCCTCCTTCTCTCAATTTTCGAGATCAGGGGCACCGCAATTTGACCATAGCAACCCCTTACAAGTTTGCCTTTATAGTTTTCGTCTTAGTGATCTTTTACTCCAAAAATAATAAAGAACAGAAGCCGCAAAAAAATACAGAACTCCAGGCGTTGTTATAGGCCGTGCAGATTTGGTCCATATAAGCGCAAATCATTTGTATATCTAGTTAATGAATGATTGGTGTGATATCATAAGCTTTAGCTCAATACGAGTATTACGTATTGTAGTCAGTACTGGGTGTTCTATTTTCGCGATTCATTAATTTGTCTACTAAATATTCCACAGTTCACCGAAATTCATGCACGTTACAACTGCATTGAAAAGTTCATTTCATTTCGGATGTTACTATGAACGGATGCTGGTTTCAATTAAATAGTTTAATCGAAAACCGTACACCGTATTGTTTCGACAAATATTCCAAACATTACGTCGCCTGTAAATGCGAGGCAGAAAATAATTTTGAAAGTTGTATAACGGTTGAAACAGTAATGGAACAGAAGTTTAATTATTATTCGATTCTCCAGCGTAGTCTATGAGCCCGACAGTGTCGCCGTTTAAAAGAACTGATATTACCTATTGTTTTACAAGTGTAATAAAAAATATTTGCGATGCATATAAATAAATAATTAATGACTGACATGGAAACAGTATCTATTTTTTAAATAATCAACAAAAATTACGTCGTATTTTTACTTCAAATTATTATAATCACATTAAAATTGATACCAGTATCCGCTTAACAATTCACCTGGTAAAGTGGGTAGGCTTATACTCGTAGCTGCTTCATTATTATCTACAAGAACGATCTACCTATTTTAATTCTAAATGATCTTTAACAAAAATAGCCTTCACGCTCTTATCTACCCCTGTTTTGTATAAAAACAGACATTTTTTTACACTGACACTATTCTTGGATATTTTATGTTTTCCACTGCAGTTTTCAAGGAAATTCAGCTAAAAAAGAGCTTAATTTACGTACGCGTGCTACGGAATAGTACCTACGCAATAACTTACACTGTAATGTATTATTCCTAAACATGTAATTGCTAATTTGTGCATGGTATTTCAGCGATACGAATTTAACTTTAAGTTGGAATGGCAGTTACTTTAATCGAATTAAAATGTTAGATTTTTTTAAGCAAATGGGAATGCTTTTTGAGAATATTGCTGATTACGGTGATCTGGATGACCTGGTTATATTATGTGACCCGGTTTGTATAATACCAAATTTAAATAAGCAAATGTCATATCTGTAATTAAGTAAGAGTTTTTTTGTGATTGGAGTTCTCCTAAAATGTGATCTTTAGTGAAAAATTAGGAAAAGGATTGCTATGACAAATTTCATGAGAAATAACTCTACTTAAAACAAAGGCTGCATTTTGCAAAAATTTAACTTTTCGACGACATTTAAAGAATCTCTTAACAACAAAAAGCCGGCAGCCGGTCTAGCTTACAAAGTAGTTGAGTAGTGAGTGATAATTACTGTACCCTTTGTACCTACATTTCGCAAACAAATCGTGTTTTAGTTTCGCTTTACCGTCGACGTTGATGAGTCTGTTATTATTCTTGTTTTACGAATATTTCAAAGAGCAACGTAAAATCAGTGAGTTTTACAAATCAAAAAGTTGGTCATTTTGATGGTAATTATTCAAAGAGTTTCTGTAATCACGAGTCAAAAGTTTTTTAGACGTACGTTTTAATTGGCCTGTATTTTGGTTGGATATCTGTAGAGCTCAAAGAGTTAATTTTGGGAATTTAATTACGATTTCGCAGTTCAAAAGGACAGGTTGAGAGGTTGGGGAACATCAAGATAGTAATCCGAACCCAGCTGTGATACTTGATTAAATGTGACTTTATATTACTTCACTCTTACTTTGTTAAAAGCGAGAATATAGTATAATAAAATTGTAGAATTGCGTAATATGTTTGTGCATGCTGATGCCTACCGGGTCGATTAGTAGATACTATAGCTAATAATTTTGGATCGGTCTTCCAGCCGATGTGTCTTCGCAAGACTGTGACAGAAAATTTTCTACTAAAATTTAATATGTCAGCGAGGACATCGACGACACGCTTATCGACAGTCATAGAAACAGTCGCTGTGTTTCTATAACTTTTGTTTGTTTTTTCTATAATCATCTCGTTTGTTGGCTCTATTTCTATAAATTAATAATGAAAATGATTGTGCTTTCTGAAAACCGTAAACTACTTTAAAGAAAAATAACGGGTTTGTTTTTTTCAACTAAGCATTTTATACATAATCCTTATTACCAAAATCTTTAGACGGCACTTTTAGAAAATCGCAACAAAGCTTTTATCATATCTCAATAACGAACTCAATTACGATGAAAAAAGACTAACAAAATTTATCAGCATAATACTTTAAATGGATAGTTGTAAACAAGTTACTTTTTGTCGAAGGTTTACAATATAATGTTTTTTCTCTGTTCCCTAAAATTAGGAAAAATATTGAAGAGAAATCCTCAAAAGGCTCACCCGAGCTCACCTCGCTGAACGATGGGTTAAGAGGTAAAGATACCTTACCGCCAGCCTCTTAACCCGTCGTTAAGCAGTTGGCTCTTCATGTCTTGTGTTTCGGCTGGGGATGTATGGCAGCTGGAGATACTTTGTTTGAGACGAATATTATGTCCCACGGTTGGGCACGGATTTCTCCAAAACAGGCTTGGAGCATACTCCACCATGCTGCTCCAATGCGGATTTTTCGCAAGGATTTCCCAGCTATAAAACCATTGCTGCCGAATCCACGTTGTCCTGAATCACACCTGTCCTTGTCCTAATGGCTGATATAGCCGAGGGACATCCAACACGACAAAATTTAAACTCAGGGCTCTGTATTGAGCTGTCCTACTCAACTACTTCGCTGACTCGTGAGTCATATGTGATACATACCCATTGTTTAACTATTTTGTGTATTTGTTGGATAGGCAAAGTGTAACTTCACCACTTCGCTGTCCCGTGAGTCACATGTGATACATACCCATTGTTTAACTATTATGTCTATTTGTTGGACAGGCAAAGTGTTAAACATGACACTAACAATTGACATGCCACAATATGTGCGCAAAGACGTTGTCGTGCAAGGAACTTTTGCGTGCGACATGGCAATTAGGATACGGGGTTACACGTATAAGTAAGTACCTTCGATGATTGACATGTTATTGCCTTGTCACAACAGGTTATTGGTTTCATGGAAAGTTACCCCTCGATATTGATTATGCATATTCCGTTTAATAATATGGCTTAACAGAATATTGATGTTAACATTACCTGATAGTTTCGAAAATGCCAAACAATTTCGTAGCGATAACAACTGTCAAACAATTACTTCGTGGAAAGTATCGCTTTATCTTCTGTAGTTCAGTAAAATAATGAAAGAAAACGCCTTACTTCTCACAAGCAATGAAACAGTCGTTTCTTAACTTTGCGTTAACCGTCACCCTCTTAAACCAACAGGAAGCCACGTTGCTCCATTCTTCATGTCTTCTGTTTCGGTTGGGGAGGTATTGTTACCGAAAATATTTTATTTAAGGTGACACACGTCTTCCTGAGTAATAACGCATAAACGATCTCAAGACGACTTTACTAACAGTACTATACTACGAACCTTTTAGTATAAAAAATAATAAATTCTGAAAATATTAGGTAACGCATAATGCTTTCGGAAACAATAATTGAAATACACTGAAGCCAATATAAAACAGCAGTATTATTACTGAACTGTTTTTTACCGTAGCAAATTACCATACAGCGTCACGCCCGGCTGGTTTTAATTACAACACGTTTTCATGTATAACTCCATAATAATAATTGATTCCGTGTATGTGAAAGTGAGCCCAAATATGTTACGAGAAATTACGAGCTAAATGACAGTCGGAAAATTATTATTGCAACATCTGTAATGTGTTAAACATTTATAAATACCGCATAATTATAATAGGGGAGCTCGGCTGACGTGATTTTGAGGAGTTTTTTGTGTCATAAATTTCTAGCATGATTTGAATGTAGACGGTAAAACCAGTACCTACCTCATGTCGTATGTATAGTTATCTTAACAGTTTAACTGAAAGTGTATAACCAATATCTAGGTGAAGGAAGTCTCCCCTAACAATTGTATTAATAGCCATAACATGTTCACCATCGATGTCAGAGGTTAATATGTGACCTGATACAATGTGGATCTGGCGACAGTGGTGTTACACATTTTTTTCACGTGAAACTTCTAGAAACTCGTTTCCATACATAGGGTACCATGTCAGAAAACAGAACCGCAACGAATTGTACTTTATCGTCTGAACTTAATAACTACAAAACTTCATCGTAGAAGCACGAATTAAGTGTCATTTTTTGGGAGTCAGCTCCTTGAGTTTACACCGAGGCCGACGTTTCACATTAAAACCGCCGTGTGCACCGACCCGATTTTTTAATGGTAATTGAGTAGCAAAAGGGTGTGCAAGATAACTTCATTATTCCGATTTCTACTGGGTCTTGTTCAGCCTATCATTGCCTCACTTTGCACGGTGCTATGCCTATAAAATACCGAGCAGGCCTGAATATAGTGGTACTAAATTTTGTTCCAAACCGTTTCCCTATATCCAAATCCCGACTTAGCCTTCCGAATCCTCTCCGTGATGGGCCTAAGTGGAAATGGATTTACACTATACGAATCATTGGTTCAGTTTATATTGTACAGCCAAGGCTTCGTGGAATTGATTAGAATACTAACAGCTACATAATTTTGTATAGGTATACGTAACCAACAATCTGTATTATTAAGAAGAATATCATGTAGAGGAATTGTTACACGTAAATTAACTTTAAAACATGTCAGATTTAAACGTGGCGTACACTGCGTCAGCTTGGATAAGAGTATTTGGTACACAGATAATTATAAAATTTATGTTACTCCAGATAGAATACCATATGAAAAGGAACACATTGCATTTCCATATTGCTCCTGAAAGTAAGTATTTGAAGTCCGCAAGTAATTACATGGGAAACGTATCCTTCTCTTTGTGAGAGGAGGTCTCACCCTGTAGTGATGTTAAGTGACCTTCAGCCTTCTTGCCCGTTTGCTAATTAATTACTATAAAATATAACTCTACAGCATAATGCGAACGATTTTACTACCAGTTATCTACTATGGAGAACAAAATTTACGAAATTGCTAGTATTATCGGAAGTTCAACTTCAGTTTGGATGTTCAGCTGTTGAAGTTTACGAAGTAATTCGATAGCGGAGCTGGGAGCTCAACATCCGAAGAACAATCTGTGGAAGTGAAACCTCACCATGTATTAAATTATACGAGAAACATAAGCTTTTTAGAGCTTTAAGAAAATTTATCTATATGACGCGCGTCGGATAGGATGAGTTAGGACCATGAGCTAACGTGTTTCCGTGCCCACACCAGTCTAAACATAGGCATGCATCAAATATATCGTGGATAATTAAATAATGTATTTTCGCAAGACTTCACACGTAAAAGAGCTCTCCTTCAACGCCGGCAACGCACTGACTCCTCTAATATAAACAACTCGTGTCAGTAGGCGACGGTGATCGCTTACCATCAGGTGGCCCGTCTGTTTGCCTGTTTCATATAATAAGAGAAAGAAAATTCTATCCATGGACCCAAGCAAAATTCTCATTAATGACAACGTAGAGCTAAATCTCCATCCATGCGACCCTGGGTCGATGCCGTCATTCTTAGCTTGCCCGCGGCTTTTTCCGCGTAGATTTTAGATCTTGGTCCAGCGAGGGATAAAAAGGATTCCTATATTTTAATCCAGTTTCATTCAAATGTGTGCAGTTGGTTTTGCGTCAAAGAGTAAAAAGCATCCATCCATCCTTCCTCACAAACTTTAACATTTATATAGTAGTAGAATTAGTCTACCTGGCAGGCATTGCTTGTTTCGTATATAGAAAATTAGTAGCCAGTAGTAAAGTCTCAGCAATAAAATCAATCCCAGGCTAATGTAGGTACGTTGGCCTATTGCCCGCCCTTTGTATGTGTCCCACACGTTCGTTCAAACAAGTCTTTAATTGAATCGCACGTCCAAAACACTTCCTAATTAATTATTGATTTACTCAACGGTAACGAGTATACTTAGTTTGGGGTACGTGTTTATTATGAAAATACGAATAGCTCGGTTCCTTCAATGCAGTTGTTTATGTATTGAAAACCAGCGTTTATGGAGTTGAACGTGTATGAAATATTTCTATATTTTAAAGTTTTAATTTAAAGCCGATTTTATGCATTGGCAACTCTGTACTCATGATAAAAAGTCACTTTCCATCAGGTGGCCCGTATGCCTCTTTTTTATGTGGCAAAATTTTTTTTTTCTTCTTTCTATAACTATGGGCCTTGGTCCTTGTCTATCACACTGGCTTCTCACGTGCCTTTGACGATATTATGGAAAATTTTACGTATGTAATAGGTAGAAAGTATTAATCGGTTTCAAGGATAAGCCCATGGTTAATTCAAATTTATAAAATCAAATATTGATAAAATTTTATTCTAAAATTATAATGTACCTAAACTTAATTATAAGATAGATAGTCTCTAGACTCAAGTCAGTCTATGAGAAAAAATTACAATGCAAGAGATATTCCTTTATAAATACGAGTTGAAACACAGCAGAAATAAGACAGTGGAACCATTTCCCTTTCCGCAGAGAAACGGAATCTATCTCCCATTGAAGGAAGCGAGCAAATTGAATTTTCATGTCATCTTGGGACTACCCAACTGCTATAATTTTATTGCTGTTCATTCGATCAATAAATAATCACATTTTATCTAATACACTTATATTAAAAAGAGGAAACATTTGTATTTTTGTATGTGTGTATGTTTGTCATGAATAAACTCAAAAACTTCTATGCCGATTTCAAAAATTCTTTCACCATTGGAAAGCTACTTTCACCCTGAGTAACATAGGCTATATTTATTGCTAGATTTAGTCAAATTAGGTGGCAGAGCGAAGCCTGCCGGGTCAGCTAGTGTATAATACATGAGTAGCAAACTGGGTGCAGTATATCATGTCTTACGAGTACCTATGTCACTTACAAGGCGGCACCCATGGACGCCCGTGACCAGCCGATTTTCTCTTAATTTGTAGGATGTTAATTTTTTCCCCCTCATGTACGTGTTTTAGTCGTTAAAATGTAAATTTATATAAAAAAAAACTAATAATATAATTATTAAAAATATAATATATCCCCAAAATATTATTGACATTACCTCGTTGAATAGCGAGGCTTTCAACTTTCTTGCTTGCTTCATGCTTTCTCTGGCAGGTGGTTAATATTAAAATGAGAAACCAAACTGTTATTACTGTCACAGCCAAATTTAAATAAACTAAACAAGCATATCGCACGCCGCACACGCAACTTTTTTATAACATACTGTATCATTCTTAATTGTTGCGGACGAATCTACATAAAACCTAAGTTAGAAACACTACCTACCTATATAACTGCTTTGCAGAAAATAATATGCAGTATAATTCTTTGCAATTGTTTCAAATTAATATTCGGAGGGATGCATTGACGAGTGTTGAATGCTCAGCCTGGCGTTCAATATTGATTCGCAATCGACCTATATCCAAACTTCAATTTAGACCCATAGGATGTTCTGAGATTGACCTAAATTGAAATCTTATCAATATCAATACCACCATTGCGGGTCCTTAGTCTTCTAGATCCAATGGATTTCTGCTGTCTTCAATGTAGTTAATGTAAATACCCCAAAAATTTGCTTTTTAGCAACTATATGGAGAAGGAGCAACATACTATGTATGAATTAGGCGTTTTCCAGGGCTTCGCCCATATGGATTTCAGAACAAGGTCCAGAGATGTATATCGATAATCCTCACAAGCATAATAATATGAGTAATAAATAATAATAACATTTATAATAGTCGCAGAATTTAAAGAACATTAAATATAACTTTATTTAAGTCCGCAATCACAAGCGAATGAAATGTAAATTCACTCCGGCCGTTTCCTTCGGCGGGAGATAGATTCCGTTTCCTTACACGGAAAGGGAAATTGCTCGGCCGGACAGCAGTTCCTAGTGTGTTTGCATCTCGTATTAAAATGTATGAGGGAAATGTTCCAATGTTGTGGCTGCCCGGCTATTTAGTTTAGGTAGTTTTTTACTTGACTTTGATAAAATAATATGAAAAAATACATAGAATTTCCACAGGTAAAAAGTCCATCAGCATCCTATGGAAAGAGAGAGCTCGATGTACCCCTAAACACAAAACTCGAAACGAATAAATTCGTTTGAGGACTATAAATGTCAATGGCATAACTTTAAATGCCCTCTACCACTTCACCTTGCTATAAGTTGAAGTGGCAGTGGGCTGGTCACAACTATTGTAGATCAATGGTAGCATGGAAGCGGGCACCCTCCTACTCCTCCTACTAATTACGCAATGATCTTTATTTTTAGGAAATTTGATGCCTGTAAAGTTCAACGACCTCCGTAATTGCGTACAGTCATCTTCTACCAATCGTAGGGGTCTATGACCTAATCATTCTTCATTTCAGAGTCATGTAGGTTCTTTTATAAATGAGTCCAAATCGTCGTGATCAATTTAAATAATGATGAAATTTTCGTTGTCGTCTTCCCATTACGATAGAAGTAAATAGAAGAAAGCGGGAAACCAATTTAGATTTGGGACCAATACTTTTACTTGCTTCACAATTACTCGTAGTCATACTTAGTTGCTCCTCTTTCTTCCTTAGAGATTGAAATCAATTTTGACCCTAGTCCACTGCTGGACACCGGCCTCCCCTAATCGACGCCACTTCGCCAGATCCTGGGCTCTTTGCATCCAACATCCGCTGTTGTCTTCAGGCCAACAGTCCATCTGGTGGTAGAACGGCTTGTACTCCTTTTTTTATGCTATGCTATTCGACCTTAAATACTACCGTCCGCCGACCGAAAATTTTAAATAGATGTAACATAATTTTGAACTGAGCTCATTCGTAGGAGCGTGGGTATATACGATAGGCCAAAATAATAAATTTTGACTTTGAACCACTTATTATGCGCCACGACAGATATAATTAAGTTGTTTATTACTTAGATGAAGAAATTCAGTCCATCCGTATATTATAGGCTCAGAGATCAAACACCGCAGGGCTCAACTTAGTTAGAGTCAAAGTAACAAGTTTTAACAAGATCTTCGTCTTAACTTTTCTAATTAACGTCAAAGCTAAGAGTTTTATTGGCACTTATGTTTTGTATATTAAGATGATTAACGTTATGTTACAATATAATAGGTGGTAGAACCATAGTAACTCGCCTGGAGAGGTGCCTTCGTACCACCACTCTCTTGGCAGTAACCCATTAATGAACCACTACAGGGTCGGGTCTCCTCTCACAATGAGAGGGATGTAGGCCTTAGTCCACCACGCTGGCCTAATGCGGGATGGTGGACTGCACATGCCTTTGAGATCATTTTTTATGTGAACTCTTAGGCATGCAGGTTTATTCACGATGTGTGCACGATGTTCAAATGCACCTAAAGCGAGTATTTCCATTCAAATGGTTCTATAAACGGAATCAAAGTCCTTTTCCATTAAAGAAGTTATGCGAACAGAATTACCGTTCCGTTCGCTTTTACAAACGTTCACTCGACTTCTAGAATAACTAGTTTTTTGAGTTTTTTTTAACTTACTATTATAAATGCGAAAGTTAATGAGGATGGATGGATGGATGTTACTCTATCATGCAAAAACGGCTAAACAAATTTAGATGAAATTGGTACCTACACAGGTAGATTACAGCTTGGATTCATAATATATAGGATACTTTTATCCCTGTCTATGCAAATTCTTCCTAGGACGTGGACGAAGTCGCGGGCGGAAACTAATCTTCTTAAAATTATTATAACACATATAAAATTTTGTACTATACTTGTAGCTACGAGTAAAAGTTTAATCTTTTAATGCATGTTGCTTGTAAGCTAAGAGTTCGATAGTGTGAAGATGCTCCATTATAATCTTATCAAACTTAGATCTTCCATTAATATTTGTAACATGGGATAAAAGGTCACTTAAGAGTGTTTACTCATTCAACATTTTTCTTTTACTAGCTACTTTCGAATATTCGGGGATAAGCACTTAAAGTAGGTACTTTAACCGGATATTCTGGGCATAAGACGATTGTTATTTTTTCTTAATATCTCAAACATACTCCTCTCAAGGGGATTAGCAGTTCAAACAACTTTCATAGATAAATAAGCTAACCTAGAAAATTCTGCTATCAAAGAAGAACGATGTTTGACGAACGATGTTCTTGTTCTTAATAATAATTATTATTTTAGATACGGTTCAATCGTGAGTTAGATTTACATTACTATTTATACAAGACGACTTGCTTGATTAATTATTGTGATCGTACTTTTGATTTTATATTTTTTTACCTACTTAATTTTATTTTATCCTTCTGGCGGTAACTTGGTTACGGTCTTACAATGAGAAGGATGTAGAACTTAGTCCACCACGCTAGGCCAGTGCGGGTTGGTGGACTTTACATGCCCTTCAGAACACAACTTTTTTCAGAAAATAATTGGTGCGTGCCTCTGGGATTCGAACCCAGACCCTTTGAGTAAGAGGCCGCATTCTTAGCCACTGGGCTATCACCGCTATTTAATCTTTCTTTATCTTTAAAACTGCCATACTTAAAAACAATTTAGAGTAATTATAATAGGGTAAAAGCCCCTTTAACGGGATTACCAGTTCGCCAGTCACACACGAACTCTTACAAACGTTAACAGGTTGAGCCGGTAAGCACAGCAATTATGTCGATGAGGTGTTGGAAAATACGCCATTAAAATATTCGCACCGGAAAATAAAAATGTGCATTTATAATCCTCGCTTTTCAGCCTTGGGGTTAACCTTTTGAAATAAGGTTATTTATTTGCTTGTTTGCCGAACGATTTAAGCGTTTGCTTGATAAATTTTATAAATTAAGAAAAATCAAGTTCATTCCTGTAGGTAAATAAATAATAATGTTTGTATAACATGCCTCTGAGGCAGGATTTATTGAGAAACAGGCTGGTGACCAACCCATGCCGAATGTTTTCAAACCTTATCGATAACAACCGAGACCGACAGCTTAACGTGCCTTCCAAAGAACGGATGCGCGCATTTAAGAGGGCACCGAGCTTTTTTTATGAAATTTGTGTTCGTTTGATGTCGTGCTGTGTCGTTATTACGAAAGCTATAGCTATGCATTTACTAGGTAAGAAACTTAAGGATATACTCTATACATCATGTGTTTCAGAAACACGATTACTTGTAGTTTCCTCGATAGAAAAAAAATCCAAAGTAAGCTCTTAAAAGTTAAATAAAAGTATAGTATGGCGTAAATAGTTTACGGAAGGTTATCAGTTTTTGAATAATAACAAAACGATATGTTTTCTATAACTTATGCGTTATACATTTTCAAAATGTTTACTTGTTTGATAATAAGAAGGAAATAACTAAATTATCGCGCGTTCCGCCCATTCTCCGCAGAGCTACCGCGCTCCCCCCATGTCCGCTTTAGTCTCGCTTCGGCGGTTAGACGGGGAGGTTGTGTCGCTTGTGGACAAAGCGTTGCCTAGCAACCGCTGTCAAGCAGCGCTGTCAAGAGTACGCAACATTGTTGTTTTATTAGTTGAAATGGATTCATGGTAATAAGGTTGTCACATCATAAGTTTACCAATTAATTTTTTGTTTGATCGGTTTGACCACATTAAGTTGCAGTTTGTACTAATAACTTAAAAAAAAGTAAGGATACTTATATCTACATCTGCATCTACACTAATATTATAAAGAGGAAATATATTTGTATTTTTGTGTGTATGTTTGTAATGAATAAACTCAAAAACTACTGTGCCAATTAAAAAATTCTTGCACCATTGGAAGGCTACATTTAGCCTGAGTGACATAGGCTATATAAAAAAAATGAAAATCCAAGGTGGCCGCCGCCACAAAATGGCGGATTACATAGTTTCCACAACTGCCTCTATATGGGTATCAAATTAAAGGGCTTAATTAGTAGAATAGAGCTCATTCTGAGAAAATAAAAAAATAAAGTCAATAGATTGATATTTTGTAAATAAAACCGTTTAACATAATAAACTTTTTTTATTTATTTAATTTTTTTGGATTTTCGCAGCGGACATTTCGCGACAATCCTAAAAATACATTTTATGGTTTGTTTACTTCGTGTCCACATCGAACGTGCACCAAGTATAGGTAGAAATATATATTTACTTTTATATAATTTGTTTTACACTTTAATTAATCTAACTAGATTAATGCACCTACAAGTCAATGATTTTGAAGTCAATAATTTGAAAGAACCACGGACTCGTACTTAAGTATAAAAATCATGCCTACGCTGCTTTGCGATAACCAACCAATACCTACTACCTATTTAGTGGGAAAAATTTACTGAATGAAATTTACCTACTTTAAATAGAATTGAATCGTCCTCTGTATTTCTTTTTTATTTTTACAGGGTAATTTATTTCATTCTTTTTTGATGTCGGTTTAATTTTTTTAAATAATTTCTTTTCATAATTTTTAGTTTCATATCAAGGAAACTACTGGACCGATTTTGATGAAAATTATTTACCATTCCCTAAGTTGCACAAAATGCAAACGAACACAAAAAGAACGAACACGATCCGTCAATTACTGATAATAAACATATCTACATATATATATATATACAATACAAACAAACATACATACATACACCCATGAAATTTGGTATTGTTTGGAAGCCGTAATAGACCAACATATGTAAAAATTGTGCAGTTCTGAGAGCATTACATACATACGTGTCGATTTGATATTTTTTTCACGATATAGTTATTTGATGATTCATTTTAAAACTGCTTTTCGGGTCTAACCACGATAAGTACGTACTTACTTGGTCGTCGTGGGTTTTAGGATTTATATCCAAGTTATAAACTATCTGCGTACAAAGTTTCATCCAAGTCCATTTAACTATTTTCTACTTTTCTTGATGCTGAATGTGAATTATTGTAATGCTAAATGCAACGCAATCCTTGAGACGTCGAATCCAGCTATGAATTGGGAACAATGGCCATCATTTTGAATGCTTAGTGATCAGTTAAAGTTTGTATGAAAAAAACGTATTTTGTTAAAAATTTGCTTTATCCTGAAGTTTGCCATATGTCATTACTTTCCAGATTTTGTTCCTTATAAGTGACACTATCGAATGATGTAATAATACAGGCTGTGATTTTTTTAAAAAATGAACGTGTTCGATTCGATGTGGCTAGGCACATTGATTTTTCAAAAATTCAATGATGTTTTCATCAAAATCGGTTCCCAAACTCCTTTCAGCATTTTTCGCTATTTCTCATAGATTCGGATTTCCCCATCCACGCATACTTGAAAAATTCAACAGGTAAAGGAAAAAGTATACAGGTACTTAAAAATTGATATTTGGAGATTTTCTTTAAGAATTTATTTTTTGTGTTTTTTTGTAATGGGAAATACCATCAAAAACAATACTTGTAAAAAAACCTTGTATATATGTATCCATAGATTGACTTGACCATCGCATAAAAGCACAATGTATCTCACACATAATATTATGTATTATATGAAATTAGATTGTTTACTGCGATTGCCAAGTCAAGCTATGGATACATACATGGATCTCATAACTTTTTACGGTGCAAGAACTGAGTTGCGAGAATTGGGTTATTTTACAAGTATTGTTTTTGATGGTACATATCTCATTTATTTTTGTGTTGTCAATCTAACTGTAAATGTAACTTTGTAATCCTGTACATTTGTATGGGTTTACAAAGTTAGTTATGCAGTTGGTGTATCTAGAAAACTAGACCGAAATTGATTTTTTTTTTAGTTTTTCCTCCACTTATACACTAAACACTACTAAATATTCTAAATTTGAACCTTCAATATTTGCTAGAAGTGTCTTAGAATTTTGTTGATCGGTGAGTGAGTGAGTGAGTGACAAAATTAAGAAACTTTGACTAGTTATAGTTCTTAAACTACTAGCTCAAATTGAATGAAATTTTAAAAATACTGTGTTTATACAGTACCTGCCTGGCTACTTAAAATTCAGGTTCCTAGTTTTATCCACAATGGAGTTATAGGGGGTTGAAAATGGCCCAGCAGTCTAGCAATTCTCTAATTTTAGGGCGACTAACGAACGGCGATTCATTTTTATTGTATAGATTGCGTGGACCAAGAAATATAATACTGGAAGGAATCTATATAAAAATGAATCTTCTTCCTTTACACGCTCTTAGATTGTCGGTCCGATTTGAGTAATGTTTTATATTAATAAAGCTGTTCGTATGTTTAAGTTGAGTTATAAATATTTTTTAGTTTCAAATTTATAAAGATTATAATTAAATTTAGTAATGAAAAAACACAACATGTTCTTTTATTGACGTGTCATTTTCATTTACATACAACTAATTTCATAAGCAATTATAAAATTAAAAAATCTCAGAATTAGAAACAAACTAAAGAAGTTGTTGCGGCAGCCCTATCGCGAGTTCGAGCAGGCAGTCGGACTTGTGTGCGCCGCACGCACACTGAGCTTTTGCACGCACACATTGACACTTTTGACAGTTTCGTGACAACGAAATATGCTCGGTGCCCTCTTAAGAGGGCACCGAGCTTTTTATATGAAATTTGTGTTCGTTTGATGTCTTGCTGTGTCGTTATTACGAAAGCTATAGCTATGCATTTACTAGGTAAGAAACTTCAGGATGTACTCTATACATCATATGTTTCAGAAACACGATTACTTGTAGTTTCCTCGATAGAAAAAAAATCCAAAGTAAGCTCTTAAAAGTTAAATAAAAGCATAGTATGGCGTAAATACTTCACGGAAGGTTATCAGTTTCTCCGCCCATTCTACGCAGAGCTACCGTGCTCCCCCCGAACGCGCGATATTTTAGGTATTTCCTTCTTATTATCAAACAAGTAAACATTTGAAAATGTACAACGTATACTTTAAAGAAAACATATCGTTTTGTTATTATTCAAAAACTGATAACTGATAACCTTCCGTGAAGTATTTACGCCATAGGTACTATGCTTTTATTTAACTTTTAAGAGCTTACTTTGGATTTTTTTTCTATCAAGGAAACTACAAGTAATCGTGTTTCTGAAACATATGATGTATAGAGTACATCCTGAAGTTTCTTACCTAGTAAATGGATAGCTATAGCTTTCGTAATAACGACACAGCAAGACATCAAACGAACACAAATTTCATATAAAAAGCTCGGTGCCCTCTTAATTCGCCGCTAGCAGTCACCCATCCAGGTACTGACCGTGCTCGACGTTGGTTAACTTTTTCGATCATTTGCGCGCTACTCAAGCAACGCGCTTTATATTTTGACGATATTTGACTAAAATAATAAAGGCAAGCTCCTAGCACTAGGATTCCAACAAGTACTTCTTTATATTATTATTATTATCATATATTTTTTGTATTAGTGTTTTTTAGCAAAGTGAAAAGGAAAGATGGAGATTCCAAACAGAACTTAACGTATCTGAGTAAACTAAAGCTAATCAAAATGTTTTGATTAGTTTCGCTGCTCGTGTCCGCAATTTGGTTGAAGTTGTCAAAACGAATTTATAGACTACCGTACCGTTATACGGTATGTTTCAGAAACTAGTACTGAATATAATTATGTGAATGATTGTATTATATCAACATAAGCGGGAGTCTTTCAAATCATCTTCGTTTTTATAGGACAAAGAAAGAAAATGACAGTACAATGAGTAATTTAAAAAACTTGACATAAAATAAGGGGTTGTGACATAATATTATTATGTTAATTATTTATCCTTTCCTATATCCAAAATAAAATCCAATCTCTGTAGCTAGGACCTAATTTGTCTGTTTTTTTTTAATTTATTTCTATCGTCTACGCCGTAGACTCTACGGGTTTTAGTGTGCCTGGAACAATCTGTATAAAACCTTGGAATAAAAGTTATGATCAATAACAAGACTTAATAAGATAACTTCCTTTATGTGCATGATATACGAGTCGTGTAGCTACAAGAGAATTACTTCGTTAAACAACTATTGTTGCTCCCGAGGGTTTGTAGATAAATATTAACCCAGTCAACCCTTCTAATGGCGACCATTGAGTAAGTTTACGATAGGAGTAAGACATTTGCTCAAGATTACAAAGTATCTAGCGCGTGAGTGAAGTACTCATGGTAATTTTACTTAAACCCTAAGTTTATAATGAAATATTTAATAAATGACAAGGGTTACGACACGAAACCTTTAGTGAATGGTTTCGTGTCGTAACCCTTGGAATACACGCGTTGTAGCTGTGTTTTGTTTCAATTAAATTATACTAATTTATTTCCAACCTTCACGTTTAGTTTCTAATGGATGACCCGTGAAGGGACAAGGAATTTTGTCCTATGGGAACTTTTCTGTGTGACGCTCATTGGTGTTGTTACCCTATTTAGAGGGTATTTCTATTGTTGGTGGTAATGGATTAAAAAAATGTTTAGCATGATAAAATAAATAAAAATTAAACTAATGACATAAACTTATATTATAATATGAGGTATCACGTTTTAATTTTTTTATGAACTTTATGGAAATATTCTTGGCGGTTGTGAACCAAATTTAATAGTTGAGAAAAATCATAAAAAATGTATGGACCTACCATTATTAAATTTAAACTAAATTTAAGCAACTGTGAATTTAGAAGTTTTGGTAAAATTCGGTACACAGATCATTTTTTTTATTTTAACCTGGGCTAGATAAACTTTCTCCGAACCAAAATTCATTTTCGATTCGAAAACGCGCGTCATTCTAACCGCATAGTTGGCAATTTATAACTTTATAAATACACTAACTTAACTTTCAAAGAAGAACCCTATCCCTATTAAAACATTTTATTACATTTGAGGGTGACCTATTAAAACATTCTATTACGTTATAAACACAGTAGTTTAAAACAATTCGTTTCATCCACAAAATAATAAATGATCAAAGCTCGACCCGGCCGCGACTTTGAAACTTCGTAATGTATTCCGTGCGGACCTTCCTACGTGATGTGTAATGATAAGACGTGCAAACAAACACATACATATAATATCTGGCTTGCAGCAACTTAAAATTAGCGTAGGCCAAATAGACGCCTCATGCTAGGCCAACGCTTTCAGACAATACATTAGACGTAAAAGTCTCATCCACAGGATAACAAGCGCGAAATCTATGCTAGTTCCGATCACTTCCTTGATCCGTGTACATCTCCCTCGATCGGAACTAATTTGAATATGTCAGTAGAAAGAAACATGGTTGTTATCAAATTTGTTTAAAGTTCATCTACAGTTAAGTAGTCAGGTCACTAGCTCGAAACAAATGGCAATTTTGAACTGACCAATCACGTTGCTTTGTTTTTCCCCTCCCCCTCACCTCAATGCTTTGACTGATTTTTTTTTGTAGAAACTATGACATGCGGTATCTAATAGGTTTTGTGGTCGTTGGCAGCAACAAATGAGGTGATGTCCCACTGTTTAGTAAGGGTATCTCCTCACAACAGGGGGAGGCTTGGAACATAGTCCGCTGCTCCAATGCGGGTCGGTGGTGAAATTGGCTAGTGGCCAACCTGTGTCGGGTGTCTTCAAACCATGTTGTATACGAAACACCCATGTTATATACATACGAGTATATTGTGTTCTTGTTCTATATGTATAAATATGACGTAAGGCATTTTAAGGCTCTAGCTACGACTTAACTAGTTGAAGTTGAAATGTACACTCAATATAACTCAAACAAAACAAATGCTAATTGGAAACCTGATACTATAGTCTATCTACACCTCCCACTCGTAACGCCAACGTAAAACCCACGCTCCTAAGAATAATATTAGGTATATTAGCAATGAACAATTCAATATTCGACTTCTCAATTACGTACTATGTTTCTGTAGTAATTTCATGAAGATTTCATAGATGGTTTGGGTACCTTAAATCATGCTATTGAAGTTTTCTATATGACTGATATAGTTATGCATTATATGTTTTATAGGGAACGCGGCCGCTCCCGAGGCATGATCACTTCGCCTAGTGGATCTCTCTTTTGTCAAATGATAAGCAAAATTTACCACTTAAAGTTTAAAAAATAGCTTTCTAATACGACCTTGGATATTTATTTATTTCCTTTTTCACGTTTGACGCCAACTCCCCATGGGTTGTAGTGAGCATTTAAAATCGATGATTAGCAAAATTTACGACTTAGAGTTTAAAAAATAGCATTCTAATACGACCTTGGATATTTATTTATTTCCTTTTTCACGTTTGACGCCAATCTTCATGGGTTATACCTAGTGAACATTTAAAATCGGGTCGGTGGTAAAAAATCTGTAGGCAGCGGACCAATTAAACAATAGACATAAGTTGTTAACCAAAAATAGTTTGTTTGCTTCATTACCATAAAAGCATACATCAAAATCCTCGTACATCATTAAATTGTACTCGTCTGTCATTATTTTAACGATACTTCAATCATTCGATTGTAAATGTTGGTATTATTATAGGTGACGTTACAGTCATTAAAGTTCTATCGACGATCGACGATAATTGCGGTCTCCGACTATTTTTGGCTGTTGACTAAAATTCGGTAAGGACGGAGTATAATATAATATTATAAAATTTAAGGCCCCGATCGACGGGCGAGTAAAACCGCGGTTTTATGACTCCTCCACAAGGCTCGACGCCATGTTATTGGTATAAGTACTGCGGTTTTATACAGGTGACTTGTAAAGTTCCCGTTAAGGGCATGAAGTTGTCAAACACAATAAAAAAACTGAATTGTATTAAGTGTTTTTTTTATTATGGCACTATCTATAGTTTAGATTTTTTTTAATTCAACCTCAACCTCAATTTTATCGGATACCGTTGAGTTTTGTAAATATACTCGTAGCTTCACGTGACTTTTGACGTTATCTTCGCGCCCTTGACGGGAATACGTCACTTTCTTTAGATATAACTGTTTTACTCGCTATTCGTAGTGCCATCGAGCCGAGAGTAAAATAGTTGTTCTTAAGAACCGCGTTATAAGCTCGTACGTCGATCGACCGTTTTCAGCGGTTTTTCCGAATGTTTTGGGAACCTAGACGCTTCATATTAAAGATTGTAAATCGATCCCAAATTTGTAATCAGGCAGCAAGATCTAGATAACTTAGATTTGATTTTCAGTCTTGCTAACATATCTTTCTTTTCAGATAATACTAATCTGTTCTTTTCAGAGTAGAATAGTCGATAGCTATTGGCTTGATTTATTAGCTCGTTACTTGTTTCCGGTGACAGCCCTTGTTGAAGAAATTTATTATTTAGTTTCCTTTCCCAGGTTTAATGTACCGCAAGTCGTATGTTAAGGCTCAGTGATGTGCCACATACATATTTTTGTTCCTTTGTTAAGCAAGTGTGTCACAACCAGCGAGAAAGCGAGTGAAGACAGATAAACGCTTCGCTTCACCAACGCTTCACTAGGATTCCCGTCGTGAGTGTCATGGGTACACACACAAAGAACACACACAGTCAGATCCAAAATAGAAATTTAAACTCATAATTTAAATCCATGCTCCGATGGGAATCGAACTCAAGACTGTGCCACTCAGATCGTCAGAATACGATAACTCCTCTCATGTTTTGTTCCTTTTTTTGATGAATCTCCTTGTACCTTGGGTTTTGTGCAGTAGTGTATCATGGTAGAATTACTTGACGTGAAATGATAGCCCAGTTTGTCCTGATTAGCTTAATGCAACACGACTATTTAAAAATTAGTCATGAAGCAAGAGCAACTTTACTACACAATACTATATCACAGCCATTTAAGAAAATCATTCCATGAGAATCCTTCAATGATAATGTTTTTATACGGTCAGATAAAAATAATTTTGTTACTTCTGTATAAGAACGTATCAGTCAGAAACTACACATACTTTTTACTTGAAATGCTATATTTTTGGCACTAAATATAATGCTAGTTCAATTAGGTTTGTTTTTAAATTTCCTTAAGTAATTAAATGAAGTTCTTCACTGATCGCTTTAACTGGCTCGTTGGTGGTAGTTTTAAGCGTAAAGCCTTCTAAAATATTGTGGAATAACGTTCAGGCGGTAATGTTTTCCGGGGCTCAATATATTACCATCATTCCTTTCATAAGCATAGCCTTTTAATGTTTCCTAAGATAAATGAAGGCTAAAGCATTTTTAATAAAGCTCCTTCTTTTGAAATAAACGAAATGGTACACTAGTAGACTAGCAAGGAGAATACGTCCTTTGTGGCTCCTGTTTGTGACTTTTCAGAATGCAAGCTCTATGTAGAAAGGATATTTTGTTCGTAAGACGAGATGACTTTTCCTCGGAATAACAAAGCTCAAATATACTCAAACATGTAGTGTCGTATTTGTAGTTAACACTAAAAATACTGAACATTTTAAACCAAATGCGGGTTTAATGAAATATTTACTGATATGTTTTCTGCGTTTAAGTAGAGTTTTAAAGAAAAGTTGTTCTGGTGTACCTAGGTGAGCTAAAATAGTTTTATCAGCCGTTAAAATTTTCAAACAATCTTCAAACAAAGTTTTTTATAATTAAGTAAAATATTAATGTAATTAATGTAAAATTATAAATTAGGAAGTGAATGATGTAATTGTCATACAACAAAATAGAATAGTGGCTGGACCAGAATTACACTTGTTATAATTTTAATGCACTTGCGACAGTTTTAAGTTAATAAAAATTATGTTTTAAACTGTATTAAAGTTTTTTTATAACATTTATTTAGGAGACCTACCGTTCATAAACATGAAAAACAGTCGCAAATCTGTCTGACACATTAGTCTAAAGTTCTAGTCGGAACAAAGTGAACTGTGTTCTGTTCATACTGAGTTCGCGATCCATCACCATCGTGCTTGGAATTTGCTCATTTTGCACGATGCTTTAGCGAGAAATGCGGAATGGAACGGTCAATTTCAGGTATGTCGGATTTATACCCAACTATACATACCCAAAAATGTATTTTGAGTTCTAAGAGCAGTACCTTCAGTTACTTAATCCCAAATGACAACCGAAGTAAGAAAGTCACTACTTATTTATTTAAATGCACTGAACATTGTTAATAAACTGTGAACGAAACTTCACCCCTGCGTACTTACATAAGAGCCTCTATTCCTCTAAACAAAATCTTGATATGGAATACACATTGGAGCCCTCGTTCCATGTTAGCCCACATTGACTGTTCCATCTCGCATTCCGTTGAAGGATCGCGAATAAGCACATGCCGTTCATGGTAGTAATGGAGCGGAAACTCGCTCCGAATAGCCACGTTCAAATAACTTTGATATGAGATATGTAGGTGTAACGTATTGAATGCAATCGCGCGCTGTCGTTCCTTTTAGTTCAAATATAAGTCTCTGCCGTAAGTATGAACACTGTCGTAAGTATTCATACGATAAACATCAGTCATAAGTATTTTATAAGTTAGTCTATCTGATATCTTCTTATACGTGTAAGTAAACTTTACGAATATTTTGATGGGTGTTCATACTCTCGCACTGTAAAATTTAACCTCCAAAATGTATGAAGCTCAGCTTAATTTGCAAGCGTCAAATTACTTAACAGTTACCGTTTGTTAAGTTGTTCTATAACACATAATATATTTTACTGCATAATTGGCTCAGCTGTTCTTTCGTGCAGCTTATTAAAAGACAAGGAGACGTTATTTAAATCTTCCATATTTATGGCTGACTGAAGTAAGTGATGCTAAAAGTTCATTAAAAGTTAAATATGATTAGGATAGTAGTCAATAACCAAGATAAACCGACTTTGAATTTTGTAATTTAATTAATTCAAACTTGATATCTTGAAGCGCGCATTGCTTGAGTAGATCGTAAGCGATCGAAAAACTGGGATCTAACGTCGGACGGAGTCTGGATGTGTCACAGCTAGTGGCAAATCAGCATTTAATTAATTAATTATATTTTCTACATTCTTAAAATTATCACTCTTCCACAAAATTACTACGGTACAAACCAGATTCGGTTCTAGTCGATGTCTTGTGAGACCCCATCAACTCTGGGTTAGAGCCGAGTCAGGTTTAGCAAGCAGCTCACGTCGCTGATTACGGCGCGGCTCTCACTGCGCTGCGCAGTTAACACCTGGCGTCGCTTGGTGCTAGCTTACTGGTTATATTGTTCTTCCTAGCATGAAACGCTACGAGGGAATTGAACGTAAATTAGCTAGTCATATCGACATTTCAGTTTTTTTTTTCAATAAAAAAGTCTTGAATCTTTACACGATAACTAAGTACTAAAGATTCATCAGTATTTACTTTACTGAATAAACATTTTTAAAGCAACAGATTCCTTAGATAGATAAAGTAGCAAATAACTATCGTGCCTACTTTTACACCTGTACTTTTAAACCTGAACATACAGCTAAGAGTTCCAATAATTAACAACCCCTGTGTTATGCTTCTACAAAAATCATTTACTTTTGGAAAAAAGTTGTTTTGGCTTTTCATCGTGAGTGTCCAATCCATTACTAACAGTGACGGCATGTGGTCATGTTGCCATTCACAGTCCTTTAGCGGAATGCGAGATGGAGTAGTCAACGTGAGTTATGCACGAGGGGATGAAATGCGCCCCGATGTGGGAATGAAGCTGGGAATAAATGTCCTTTGTTCCGGAATAGGATTTGCGGCATGGGAATTCCGTGATTTAGGAAAGCTGCGATTGAAATTTTAACCCGATTTTTCGGGGTAGATTTAACAAATTTTGACAGGAGGTGTGCTGAGTGTGGTTCTTCTGTGAGCCTAATCCACAAACTTAGAGTCGCTCAGGTAGAGTGATGCTCGGTATTTCTCTACGCTAGTCAAAAATAACGACATCCCTGGAAGAACGCAAGTCAACGACACCGCATGTAGGACTGACAACCGACGGGAAAGAAAAGTCTAAACAAAAGTAGCACAGCACAGACCGCCATGTAAACATGTAAATATAGGTGGACTGACGCCCTGAAACAGACAGCGGTAAATTGTTGGGTTCAAAGGGCCCGGACCGGGCGGAGTTGCATTGACTAGGGGAGGCACATTTCCAGCAGTGGACTACTGCTTAGGGTATAAAAGTAATAAATTAAAATAATTCTTCGCGAATTTAAAATTTATGTCAAGCTATTCATTGAGCAGAAGCCGGGCGGCCATTGCGGTTTAAAATAATTAGGATTTAATTGCCAGTGACGAAATTCTATGCGCAATTAAGCTGCCATGACACCCGCTCGGGAACCGATGGCAATTTCAGTCAGATCGTTTATATTATACTCGTACTAGCATTTTACCAGTGAATTTACTCGCTTTGCAGTAAGTCACCAAATTCATAGCTCTATTTTCAGAAACGTCAAATTGTCATAAAAATTATAATTTATTCCTTTCCTCATGAAAGGCCATGATTAATGCCTAAGACAGTCAGTTATCCGTTTATGTATCAGAATATAGACGTGCTTTTTGTGGTAGAAAGCAAGATAGAATCGAATCAGTTTTTACTACCACACGGATTTCTAGTCTTTACAATACGATGGTCACACACAGTACCTTTACATTCAGGAACAGAAATCGAAACGTATCAATATTATTCTACCTCTCAAACACTTTACTACAGAAAAATGACCTACTGTTTGAAGGAAACAAGAATTACAAACGTGTTAACCAGTAAAAGCAAAGAGACTACTGGTTACGAAGAGGAAGAAAGAATAACCAAAAAACCAATTGATAATAAGGCAAACGATTCCCAACTGTAAAACCGCGTTGAATTTTAAAGGAATTCTCTAGACGTTTAATTAAGAAGCGCGAATGGGCTGAGGATTAGTATGCCAAACTTACGAGCCCCTGACCAAAGAAAGTTTCCTTCATTGCGATTCTAACCCCGTAGGAACCTTGATTGGGGTAAAGTGAAAGAAAATTTTCATCAGCCTTTCCCTTTGAGGCTCGTATTCATAAATAAGCTTGTGACTTGACTGGCATAGAGACAGATATCTTCTGAGGTACCTATATTGCATATGAGGCATTTAATATCAAATTATATCAAAGATTTCGCGCTGTTGTAAATTATTATTTAAGATTTGGCAATGTTGAGTTGGAACTCGCCAGTCCCCGGGTTGATGCTCTCATTTATTTCTTTATTGTTGCAGTTGCTGGTATGTCCGACGTGGTGGTGGAACTGAGAGCCCCACGCTTCGTTGTCCACGGACACAGTGCTGGGCTGCGTTGCGAACACAACGTGAATCCTGAGTCCATAGACAAGGTAAGACCAAAATTAGTAATGACTGGGTCCCTATGCTGCTGTCTCCAGTTGGGCACAGATCTAACGTCAGCACATGTCTGGGGAACACTCCACTACACGGCTTCAATGAGGATTGGTCGAGAAACGGGCTAGTGGCCAACCCTTGACGGATGTTTTTCAAACCGCCCTTAGAACTTCCGATAAGATATAACTACTATTATATTATCGATAACAACTGAGACTGATGGCTTAATTTGCCATCTTAAGCTCGGATGCACGCATTTATGTTCGCCACTAACGTACCTATCCAGGTAGTAGATACTCACCGCACCCCACATCGGGTCTCCTCTTACAATGAAAGGGATGTAGGCCTTAGTCCACCACGCTGGTCTAGTGCGGGTTGGTGGACTGCACATGACTTTGAGAACATTTTTTTTTTCAACTCTCAGACATGCAGGTTTCCTCACGATGTTTTCCTTCACCGTAACAGCAGGTGATATCTAATTTTATATAGCGCACATCACTTCTTCACAAAGCCATTGGATTTGAACCCGGACCCCTCGATTTGAGGTTGAATTCTAAACCACTGGGCTATCGCCGCTTAAGCATTGGAATGAAAAGCACCAAAATAAAAAGGTTCTCAGATCAATAAACTATTCTTTAAAAACGATTTTAACGATTTGTGTTCTCTATACAGTACCTAGCTTCTTCTTCTTCTTCTTCTTCTTCTTCTTAATCGTTTCGCTCTTGGCAGAGCGGTCGTGGTCGTCATGTAGTCGCGTTTCTGGTAGATGTTATTTTCTTCACAATCTCTCGCCACTTTCCTCGGTTGGTCGGCATGGGCGATCTACCGCGTGGCCTGGTACCCTCTATTTGGCCTTGCACCACTAGACGCTCAATGGAGTCATTGCCTCTCCTAGAGATGTGGCCGAAGAACTTAAGTATGCGGGTTTGTACTAGAGCCGATAGTCGCTGTTTGATGCCGAGTTCCTCGAGTATGGAGCTACCTAGCTACTATGTAAATATTCGAAGCACGAATATATCTATCTATTTAGATAACGACAGTCGTAGAGGATCCATCTATATCATGTAGGAGATCGATCGCTACAAAATTTAATCTCGCCAGATAAACGAATTAGCTCCCGGTCTAGAATATTCGAGATAGCAAGCTACTTGGTTTATCGGAACCGTCGAGGTACTGCCCATATACTAACATGTGAGGATAAGGTATACACTTGCATAATACATTAAATTAGCTTTTAACCAAAGACTTTTGAATGAGCAGACGGTTTGACGCTATGCTAGAAACAAAATAAAAGTGGGCTCAACTTTCAAGAAGAAAGAAGTGCAAACTTATAAGATGTATTTCCTTGGTGATTTGGACGACAGTTCAATTAAAACACAATTGAGTTTCTCTGTAAGAAAAGAAACGACATTTTAATGCTAATAATCGCAATGTCGTATCTAATCACAATAATTTAATATTTAGCTTTTTTCTATAACAAAATACACTTATAATTTATGAATGTTTCCTTTTGATAGTTCCCATAGTTCCATCTATTGTAATTAATTACCAGACAGTGGCACCGTAACGCGTTACGTAACGAAGAGGTTTACCCTCCCATAAGAAGTTTTCACTTCAAAAATACCTAAAATAATCGATTCCTAAACATTTAATACCGTGATAAGGAATCCTCTTAGTTTTAAAGTAAGTTTTCCAAGTATTTTCTAACGCGATGCATAACATGAATGTTATACAAAGTTATTCATTACATCCCTCTCCCCTGAGTATGTAACGTTATGCATTATTAATTAGTGTACGCCGCCGGTATCCGGGAAAGTCAAACTTTGCGCTTAGTATCGTATGTTTTGACTTCACGTATATTATGTGCTGTCGTCTAACTTTCTGGTGTACTACATCTGCCTACTCATTATCTACAATGTTTTGTATACACTAATTACATTACACAGGCATACAATTCACAGGCATTGCAGGCAAATGGATGTATGTCTCAGACAATTTAAAAATTTCCGTAACTATTAAAATTATTTCGAGTTTGAATATTTTCAGAAGCAGTTTTGGGCAGAAAAAATACCTATTTTTTTACTGTTACTAATAAAATTGTTGAGCTGTCAGTAAAAGCACGTTGTACACGCTAATCTCAGGAACGGATGAGTCAATTTTAATGCAATTTTTACAGTTGTACGGAGGAAAGTTTTGATAATATATAGGAGGCCAATTTTTTTTAAACTATATAGGGATTCCTGCTAATACCCCACTTGAACTACTTATTACGGCATAAATTGGATAGGTAGTCTAAATTAAGGACAGAGCGACGCTTGCCGGGCAGCTGTACCTACATAATTTCAATTTACATTGGAACAACACGGTAAAGCATCCAGGCCAGCTTTCCTATATTATCAGACGTCAAACAAAGCAAAAACATATCACGCGTGAACCGTAAATAAAAATACAAAATGTTTTCAGGTGGTGTTCTTCAAGAACGGGCAACGTATCGTGAAGTACGTGCGCGGGCGGGATCCGCCCTTCGAGCTCTTTAACATAAGCGGCGCCACCATTAACGTGAGTAATTCCACACTTCGCTACTGCTCACAGTGAAGACGGGACTCAAAATCTTACGGAACACCATATTTTGTCTGTAGTAACACCAGAGATTCAAGCGATAAGGTACAATACAAGCGAGCAAGTCTTAACGCTTAGGGTGTTCCTCGGAGCGCCGAATGTCATCAATATAATATTATTATTATTAAACTATCTTGTATCCGTAGCAAAGGAACTGAAAGGAGGAGGTACTTAATATAACGGCAATAAAACATAATTATTTCCGATTCTTCTGTAGCTAGCACAGCTAGCAGCATTCACATCTCAAAATCGTTCTTACAGTTGGGCTGAGAATCATAGAATGAGCTACGAGTAACATACGCTCAGTTTAGCAGAATCTACGGGATACCCCCACCTAGCATATCTCACCCAGACTGCTGTTCTATCAGTTTCTATACTTCTTATTTCTAGAACCCATCGTATCGAAAAATATGAAAAAATGCTTCTCATTATGGCCCGGCACCGCGCGGCGGATTCATAATGACAGTGACTTCTTAGGCCGGGTTCTGTAATGTAAATATTCGTGCTTGTTTGGTGTGGGAATCTTTTACCGCGGGGTAGAGAAAACTGCGCGATACCGCACGATAGATACTGCGTCATGAGATCCCGGCTTAGAGTTATGGGTTATTAGAACCAGTTACGTGCCTAACGCGCCCTTTGAACTACAGAAACACGCATGACTTACCGTTTACGCTACGGAACGTCATTATCAACCCCCTTGTATCAAGATCAAGTGTTACCCTGGTACGCACTACCGCGCTACTAATTACGCTCATCAAGACTAACAATCTTCATTTGATGTCTGGTTCAAGAGCCGTAGTAAGGAATCCATTTGCACCTACCTACTCGTATCTTCGTACTTCATAAGTGTAAAGTTGCCGTCACGTGTGGTGAGCAGAACTTTCATTGGTCGGTTTGACATTACTGCGCTGCGGTGCACACGATTGGTTCGACAAACGTCAGTTCGTCAGTGTGCGTCGTCTATTGGTCCAGCACTTTTTTCGGCTGCTGTACATTGGCCGATAGTATACAATATCCCTACCATTGATAATCTGTCCTCACGTCTCATGACGGTCACTATACCTACCTACATAATTTTTGCCTTACAAAAGGTGATGTTGATACAATTTTGAAATAGGTTGTTTAGGTTTGTACTTTATGAAAAATCCAAATTTGTGACCTTGACTAAGAGTAAGTAGAAAAAGTTTGTACCTTTTGTACGGCAAAGGTTTTTTTTGCCCCACAGACTGACCTTATATAAGTCATACATAGCCTTACAATATTTATCGCAAACAAATTTTAATGATTCGATTTTAATAAGGTAGGTACCTATTCATTCCGCAAAAATGGCTGAATGCAAACAGAAGTGAAATACCTACTATCTAAGTTACTCCAATCAACCCAGCCAAATCAAAAGATAGATACGTATTGAGAAATTACAACGTACGTAATACTCGTAATACAAGGTATTTTATAGCTCTATAGCTATATACATTGAACCCAACAGAGTAATAATTGATGAATATACCAAGGGACTTCGCTAAGGGACGTATCTAAGCGGATTGCGTCTATTGTGATTGCATTAATCTCGCTGAATTCGTGTATTGAATTGCTGTGTTCATCTGCATACCTAATTGTAATACGGCCACTGAATCTTACTGGACCAGTAGTAGATTGAATTTAAATTGTGATGAACTAACTTTTGCCCACCAACCCGCATAAGGCTGTCGTGGTCCGATTAGAGGCTCAGATAAGTTTGTTATGCCACTATGGGATGACCGGAGGGACGGCCCTGAGTTGTGCAAAGGGTCTTGGGTTCGATTCCCAGCGAAGCAGAGATTTGAATGATGAGTTAAATTTCTGTTTTTTTTTATTGAGTAGCAACCGGGCATGCAGGCAAATAACTTTTTCGATCGCTTGCGATCTTCTCAAGCAGCGGGGCTATGTGATTAGTTTATTATTAAATACACAAGAATACCGCATAAATATCGACCGTTCTGCTTCTTACCTTCCTTATCTTATCCCTACCCTCATCATAGCCGCAGGTGTTCGAAAAGTAAAATAATGGGGATTTAGATACACCCACTAATGCGTTTATTGTCCCCAAAACCCCATAATATTTTCTACTTTATCCCACTGTCAATTGCGTAGATAAATGAAAATTAATTTATTGCCTTTGCGTGTCCTAATCCGATTTTGATAAATCCCATGGGGGCTATGAAATAATTTTACATTAAAACCTGGTTGCTACCCTTTTTTGTGTCCCTTCGGTCTTTAGGCCTTCCAGGGGAAGGGCTGAGGCATATGTTCAACCTCTTATAAACAATGCATGATTTGTACAGCCCTGTAGGTAACGTGATTTAGAGTGTTTTAAGCGACCGACGAGGCTTTATATGTACACCTAGTACATCAGGTATAGAATAATACGGATTTTGCTGACCTAAAGCTACTCACCGAAAAGAAAACACATAATCTTAACAACAAAATGTACGTGGCGTTTACCGCCTCAAGGTAAAGCTGTATCACGTAATCTTCGAACCAATATCCGTCAAAAGGTAGTCACATTTATGCCATCGCGGATGTTGTGCGGCAGGAGCGATGATGAAATCATTCTTAGCGGTCTCAGAAGCAGAATATAATGGTATTATTATAGAGTGACTTCTACTCTTGTTTCAAAGTCCATGCCTAAAGGTAATGTAGAGTGATGAAGTCGCGTAATCTTTATTGTTTAATGTTAAGCAAAGTACCTAAAGTTACGTGGACGCTGAAACCCATGGATATTCACGTTCACTAAGAGGATAGAAATTCTACTTTTGTCGAAAGCGGGTACGTTGCTACTCATAAAGATTATTAGTCCCCAAAATTAGATTTAGGTACCCTCCTACCTACCCTACCTAACCTATCCTTACGCACCTACCCAACCGGAACACAATCATGATTCATGGCAGTTTTCTTTGTAACTTGTACGTATCTACCCACAAATTTATTGCCAGACCTGAAAATGATAAAAATAATCTAAAGCATATTTAGGGCTTTTAAAAAAAATAGCAATATATGCGGCGATATCAATAAAAGAAACTAGTGATAGATAAACTTTAAAGAGAATAAGTTTATACGAGGACTGAATGACAAAGATACGGTAATGAGTTTGACCTTTGTGTCTTGTGTTGATCCGTTTGAAGCAGTTAAGTGACTTAGGGATGCTTATAAAACAGGGTCCTTTTAGGATAAACGGTTCCTTTCTTTAAAGATGATAGAACCATTATCTGATCAAGATTATCTTTATGATGTAGGTAGGTACCTAATATTTACGCCATCTGCGAGTGTCAAAAATAATAATGAAAGTAGGTCGAATAGGTTCTTCGCTCTGAGATGGATGGCATATGAGTGGAATGGACTTTATTTCCATCTGATTCTGATGTCAAATATCTTTCTCTTCTATGTCTTCCTGAACCTAATGATTACGTGACAACATGCGCTGACTTTCACCACTCATTAGAAGATGGCGCTACAGGTCTGTCACCCATAAACTGACTATCGACTAGGCTGCCCACCTACAAAGCCTACAAAGCTTTTTCCATATTTTTGATACATGTTATAACACTCTTATAATCCACCTTAGGCATGATAGAACGGAAAATCTCTGTTTACCTTCATTACATAGAACAAGCTTTTCTGAGGGAATTAAAGAATCTCTTCTGAGTAATTAGGTAAATACTGCGTTGGCCTCAAGCTTGCTCATAGAATTTGCAACAACCATTGTATTGGAACAAAGGCGATGTTCTTTACCCAGCAATATTAAAATTGCTTCCCCCATTTTGCTTTTCATTTTCCAACTTAGGGTAAATTATTAAATAGGCGTAAGCACTTGTTGGCTATTTAATAACAGAAATCTTGCTTCTAGTTCAAGGTTTTCAACGTACGTAATTTTGTTTTTGTGTAGTGTCAGTAACCCATTAATGACCCACTACAGGGTCGGGTCTTCTTTCACAATGAGAGGGATGTAAGCGTTAGTCCACCACGATGGCAGCAGGTTGGTGGACTTCACATGCCTTTGAGAACATTTTTTTTGTGAAGTCTCAGGCATGCAGGTTTCCTCACGATGTTTTCCTTCACCGTAACAGCAGGTGATATTTAATTTTATAAAGCGCACATAACTTTTTTATAAAGTCATTGGTGCGTGCTCTTGGGATTCGAATCCGGACCCCACGAGTAATAGACCGAATCCTTGGCCACTGGGCTATCAACGCTTCAGATATTAATAAGATATACTTACACAAGTCAAAGTAAATTCCAAACCCTAGCCACCAAAGACATACTTTCTTTTATCTGCCAATATTCACTGGAGCGAGAAACATTTTATCTTCCTTATAAAAACTTTACTGTTTCTTTCCAGCTACTAAAAATATCGCCGACGTCGATAACACTGGAGAAGGTGGATTTCATGGCTTCGGGGCCCTACGCCTGCGAGATCGCTCTGGAAACGCCCCTTTACTCCAAGGTCTCCAAAATACATGAGCTCAGCGTGATTGGTAAGTTTTATTTTTACCGACTTCAACTAAGGAGGTTTTCAAATCAAATCAATATTTACATTTATGTTGGTCTATTGCGGCTTCCAAATAAGTAAGTATACCAAATTTCATGATTCCGAAACTAATCGACGGATTGTGATCGTTCTTTTTTTGTTTGCATTTTTTTCAACTTGGAATGGTAAGAGTTTCATCACAATCGTGTCAGTAGTTTCCGTGATATGGACTTAGAGCTAATAATTACGGAAAAAGAATTAAACAGATTTCAAAAGAGTGTGAAATAAAATTTGTTACGCACTTTAAGCTTACTATTTTTTGAGGTTGCTGTCTTTTGTATCAAGTATTTTGTTTCTATTGTTAAATTTCGGCACCACCACTACTACTATGTTTGCTGCGTAGCGTAGTTACACTATTCGTTCGTTCGTATTCGTAGTGTTCATGACTCGAGGTATTGGTCTAGTTACACTTGATGTAAAAGCTGACGTTTCAATCGAAAAGCCAACCCCGAAGGGCTAGCTGCTAAAATATTCAACGCATCTCTGAAAGCCGCGTCAGCCGTGCGTCTGACGCAATAATGACTTACGTCATTTGATACTGTTGGCATCACATGATCTACCTGATATTAAATTTTCTGGGTTTATAAATTTACCAGTAGCTAATGATGCTCGATGCATTGGGTAGGTATTAGGCGATTTGGGCACATGCACGCGTTTAACAATAATAATAGTCCAAAATGACAAAATTCCTTAACAAACGAAATAGGCAACATAGGTAAATGTTCACTCCATACAAAAATTTATTTCAAATTGTTTAACTCCTCTAAAAATCTTTTACCTCTATTATTGGTTATTACACGGTGGACTCCTGTGTAGTAAGCTGTGTATGATTTACGTATCTATGGATGGGTGTGTGTAGTAACCGTATTCTAAAACTCAGACTAAGTCCTGAATATCTCTGCAAGTTATCGAACAAATGTGGAAATGGGCTAGCTACATTGTGTAACTGTAGAGTGAACTCCAATTCACACCATTTCGTCCAAACTACAATTTTTGCAACAAAATACCAAATTGATACAGCATTCAACGCTCAACTCTGAACACGTATTTCATTCCAAGAATATACCAGGCACGTGACTCCAGATGAGCACCGGCAATTCGTCAAAACAATTCGATACTCCTTAGTACTACACTGAACTGTGAAAACGTGACTCAAGTACATAATAGTAATAGTTAGTAGAGTTCGTTGACATTCTATCCGATTCCTTTACTGTCTTTTTTTATGTTAAAGAAGTGAGAATTCAGTAGCTATAAATAATTTTGATTTGCCGTGAACTTCATAACAACCCTAGGTTTAGGCCATTGATGATGGTAACATTTTAATTTTACAACCGTATTGCTAATGTTATACGTTGTAAGTCTACAAGTCATATTTTAATAATCTCACTAAAATAGAAGAAAAGAATAACTTCCAAACATAAAACAGAATAACTCCCTTGATAGATAGTCGAGGATAAAATAAAGCTTATTAGACCAGATTATTTTCACCAAATTTTTCTCTTTAACCACTTACCTACACGGTGCGACCATAATCAGTCGAGACGTACGACGTAAAAAGAGTTTGAAAATTTTAATCGTAAATTATAGTAGTTCAGTCAAAAATCCATAAATTGTAGAGACCTCTCAAGACGTATACAGCAACATTTTAACTATGTACTACATTCATACAGTGTGTTTGACTACGAAGTAGTGATAATTTAATGGCATGTGTAGATACCCATAGAACCCTCTATGGGGATGTTTTGTCGTTGAAATTTGGTCTATCTTATGCCTTTACCAAACTGAACAAAGAAAAACATGTGTATGTGTCTGTAGAAAGGTTTATCATATTATTATTATTGTTGCAGTGCGTCAAAAACACCGTCCAAAGATAAAGATAAAGCACAAAAAGCTGTCTGCATCGGACGTGTTGGAGGCGACGTGCCAGAGCGCGCCCGCGCACCCCGCGCCGCACCTCACGTGGCTCATAAATAACGTCAAAGTAAGTACCTCTCACCTCGTGTATTTTATATCTTTGGTATTTAAAAGGCAGATGGGGGAGCCGTGTGTCGCGTCACACGTCATTCTGGCCAGCGCCACACGTCAGCTTTGTCAGCCTTTATGGGGTTCTTCAAAAAGGGCATAAAAGGAGCTCTCCTTCAAAGCCGGTGACGCACTGGCGGCTCCTCTGGTGTTGCACGTATCAGGTGACGGTGACCACTTACCATCAGGTGGCCCGTGAGTCTCTTTGCTTGCTCTACTAAAAAAAATTAGGACAGCTCAATACGGAGCACAGGGCAGTTTAAATTGGTCGTGTTGCTTGCTCTATAGGTCATCGTCACCATCAGTTTCTGTACCTATACTTTTAATAACGTACCTACATATCATGATTTACCAGTGATAAAAAAAATCAATCCACTCTAAAACTTACAAAGCTTTTATCGTCAGAAGCAACAAACTTTTAATAACGTGTTAAGCTTCTCTTACAAACTTGAAGTACTAAAGTCTAATATGCCACTTTAATAAGCCATATACTGAAATGTTGAGCAATTTTCACGTCAGCGCCGCCTCAAGTTAGTTCGAGGCATTGTGGTCCAACTACGTAGCTAACAATTTACCCTTCCGTGTGTGGAATGTAGCTAGTGTTAAGTTGTGATATATTTCTTGGAGTATTAGATAGTTAACAAGTTATTATAAGTAATTGGTAATTCATAAATTGTTTTTGTTAATCACATAATATACTTAGTATACATATTAATATACTTATATATTATAGATGTAGGGGAAACAAGTAGGTATATACGAATGATTTATGGAAAAGTCTAAGGCATATCCTATTTAGTAAATCCGGTAGTAAGTCCCATTGTAAAATTGGGGTCTAGAAAATTTATGCAATTCTGTCCCAAAACATTGATGTTTACATTGCAGCAAAGCACCGAAGATGAGTCTCAGTGGCGCGCCTTGGGAGAGGCCTATGTATCTACAGCAGTGGAGTGATTTATTCTGAAGATAAGACTGTTAGTAATTTAAAGTTTTAAATTACTACTTAAAGGTCAACAACATCATTTAGAGAGATATCCGACTTCAATGACTCACCGAGTTGGCTTCGTAGATAAACAAAATACTCGTATTTCTGCGTAGGCTTCAAACTTGGGACGATAAAACAATTCGAAGACAAAAAGTTAAGTGGAGGAAGTTAATTACACATTTTGTTCGCTTAACTTTTTGTCTTCAGAATTATTTTAAAAATATTTTTACTTGAAGATACTGGATGATGGTCGAAATTATGACTTTTAAGGAGTAGTTAATCTACACCTGAAGTGAAACCTTTGTAAGTAGGTGTGAGTGGAAAGTTGTTATGGACAAGCGCTAAAAGGATTCATTCACATTTTCATACAATAATTGGTTTGAAGTATTTACAGTCTAAATAAAATGATAATAATCTATTCCTTCTTTATAACTTTAGAAAAGATTATTACGTAAATAAGTTAATAAATATCTTTTTGCATTAGATAAAAATATAAATTATAATAGAATTTACAGTTGCAAATGGTGCAATTTTGTGAAAATAAATTAATATAAAAAAAAGCAAATCGATAAAGTTTTTCGATACACCTTCATATCGGATGTTTGCTAAACTATTTTCACAAAAAAATTTAATCCAATCCTTTGAGCTACCACATAGCTAAAAATCGACAGTAGTTTCAACGATATCAAAATCAAAACGTTTTGCGTAATCGATAGGCGAAACGCAATAAAATTTCCGATGCGTGTTACATTTTTCATAAAGGCTGAACTATAAAACAAACACCAACTTTCATGAAAGCAAAAAGTATATTAAAGCCATATGCCGCCCCCAAATTGATGAAAAACTCGTAAAACCGTCAGTTTATTGGTTCTTAAGTGCCTTCGCGATTTTTAACGTATCGTTTTACTCGGTGCTTAAACCGATTTAAAGTCGGTATTGCTAGTCGTTTTATGGCACTTTCATTCGTTTTTCTCTTTTACCACTTTAAGACGTGTTTCGAAGGTTTATTAGCCATGAAATATACCTTGGTCCGGCCGGGAGGGATTATGTGCCGGTTACTAAAATACTTATATGGTAATAAAACGTCGTTTCGTAATATTTCGAATTCTTAAGATTAAGTGCTTATACAAATCTTATTTTGCTAGAAAATTATTGCCAATATAATATAATATAATATTCGAATTACATGCGAATACCTATGTAAGTAAATTATGTTGCGTATCAATCAGCCTCTAGTTTCAGAATGAAAGAAGTGGGCTAATTATTTTAAGTAGGTTTATATCTTTAGTTATAAGTATTTTGGTGACTATAGCATACGATCATGAATATATGAGTATTTTAAGTGTTTTATTTAAACATCATTCACAGAAATTTACCGCGTTAAACTGTAGGTAGGTACGTTGGTTTTGTTTGATTTTAGATATGAAGTTATGAGTTGTAGTATAGAATAACCATAATTTATTTCAAGTACCAGGTACCTTACCAGTTACCAGGTACCTTGTGTAAACAATTCAACACAATACTTTGAGATGTGTTCATTTTATTAAAAAAAAACATGTAACACATTTACACAGCTACTAATCTACTTTTTAGAGGCAAAAGCTTTAAACAAAGACGGAAGTTATTAAATTTTTACACCTCAATCCTGGAAGCGAGCAACAGGCTGAAAAGCTAAACGAAAAATCAATGGTTTATTAAACATTTATAGCAGTAACAACAAGTGTATTTTAGCGCATTATTTTGTGGTTCTGAACAAAGTAGTGAGTTAGTTACGTAAATTTTGAACTAAATTTTTGATAAATACCTACACTTCTTCTCTATCGTATTATAAAGTCAGTAATTCAATGAAGCTACGTACAATGTACATATACCCATACATTTGTAAATGGAAAGTGATGAATTGCTATACTCTTATTTCAAAACATTGTTTTAAGTTTTGCCATCTCTTTTGATAGGTACTATAATTACTTACAGTTTCGAAACAGGGTTATTCCAATTCTTAAGTTCTGATGGCAATAATTATAATTAAAATTAAATAATACTTACCCATGTGTATTCAGTATAAAGATAGCTCAATAGTTACGATGGCTTTCGCTACAAAATGAGTCAATATGAGTACCTACCAAGTGTGAAGTTCACCAACCCATATTAGACCAGCGTGGTGAACTAAGGCCTACATCCCTCTCATTGTAAGAGAAGACCCGACACTTGTGGGATTTAATAGGTTGCTGACAACTTTTTTCCATCAGGTCGACGAAAGGCTGACCATCCCCCACGGCACCGTGAACGTCCACCGCTACCACCACGGGATGCCGCTGTCGCTCACCAACTCCTCACTCCACTTCCCGCTGTCCAGCATCCAGCTGTACCCCAATCAGACGGTGGAGATCACCTGCCTGAGCACCATACCCAGCTACGCGAGCGTCACTGAAGACTTCGCAGATATAATGAATCACACTATTTCTGGTAAGGCGGCAGCCATCTTGACTCACATAATTATGTATGACAGAGACGTTTCTACCGTTACTTAATTTCTTTTTTCTCTGTTTGAAAATGACTTGTAGTCACTTAACATCCAGTTAGCTCATTTTAAGTGGTCACTGCATGCCCGTTTGCTACTCAATTACTATAAAAAGGTGCAAAGGTACATAGGCAAACTGCCAATTTGTCTAAAAAATGAATTTCGTTCAGTGCGAAAACCATTAAAATATAGTCCATTTACTTAATTCTTTATAGTTACTATCGGAGAATTCATTAGTTTATATCACTGGATTAACAAACAGCTAGGAAGTTTTAAATAACTAGTCTGATGCAAATTCTAACATTATCAAAACATTTATATGAAATTTGCAATATACTTTTTTGTTTGCAGTTAATGTACGACAGGAACCAGCGCCTACACAGCTTCCGGTAAAAGTAAGCAGTCTCGAAAGCGCGTCATCGACTAGTCGCTTCAAGGCAACATCACTCATATCCCTTCTCTACGTATCAATAATTATACTTCTAAATTCGAAATAAACTTACCCTAAAACGTGAGGGTCGCATAACCAAATTAACTTTCAACAAAAGATACCTATTTATGTAATACTAATACTTTTGAATGTTTCCAATGTTGCATTGTACGTATATTTGTAAAGCTTGTAGTGGAATTATTTGCCGGGTAAGTAAGTGTCTATTTATGAAAACCTAGACTATTTTTTAAATAAAAAAAAATGTACCCGTCAATTTAAGTAGTCCAATTCTATAGAAATGGATCGGAGATAACTATGAAATTTTCTAATGCATGTACTGAATGTTTTGTGTAAATATTTCTAAGTATTCTGATACTTGTAAATAGTGTTTGTAACAGCGTTTCTTACGCGCCAAACAATTTAAAACTAAACTCACACACAGTCATTATCTCATTTAATTGATAATTTTCTAATAAATTTGCTTGAAGAATTTGAATGATTTAATTTGATTATTTTTGCGTTTTTATTCGTTAAGTGTTTAGAATAATAAAGGGGATAATATTTTCATTAAAATATGTAGTAATGTATACCAGAGGTATAAAAAAATTCGTAGGCGTAATCCAAGTAAGATACCTACTTGTAACGCCAACTTTTGACGAGCTTTGCTAACTGCCCCGCTAACATCTCTTGGTCAGTATGCTCTTTTGCTACTTCTGTTTAAAAAAGTATATTTTCATCATCTACACGAGCATATGTGTTGCTTAAGTCAGTCAAAGGTTACGGAACTAGGTCGAAGATAGGTCTCATCTTAATTGGTAGAGCGATCTATCATAATTTTCATCAACTCTCATATATTGTACTTTATAATTAAACCACGTTTAGTCCTCGCACACTGCCGCCCCTGACACTGAGAACGTAGATAATATGGAAAATGGCACTTCGCCAAGCACCGACCATCTCTGTTGATATTAATTTTGGCTCATTCGCTAATGGAAGTATCTACAAATAGACAAATGAAGTGCCTTCATAAAAAGCGGGAAGTGAAAGGCACTGTCCTTTTTAAAAAGTTTTATTTTTAACCGACTTTAAAAAAAGGAGGAGATTCTCAATTCGTCTGTATGTTTTTATTTTTTCTATACATTTGTCTTTATCCTCGAAATAAAAAAGTCAATTATTCAATTTGTCAGTCAATTGAAGCACATATCATTTAATTTACCCTATTACATATTTATGCTATTGATTTAGCACATATCATTATTCATATCCTTTGACTAATTGTGCTTTAAATTGATTAGTGTAGTATTGTGCTTATTCAGATTGTATATCTAATATTAATGCTCTTTCAGTTCATAAGTTTTTCATATCAAATACTTAATATTATTTTCCCAGATATCGATTTTATTGAGCTTGTTAGTAGGTACTAATTCGCAACTTAGATGTATCGTACTTTGTATTTTTATAGCAAATAGCACCTTCTTTCAATAGGATTACATACAAATGTACACCGACAAACTACCAATATCGTCCTTAATGGAAACATCTATATATTCGACTTTACATCGTATTTCAGTGACATCACACTCGTAAATCATTTAAATTTATCATGGACGCACGTTCGAATAATATCTCTATATCTATAGATTTCCCAACTAGTTTCGGTTCCCGGGTTCTAAGACAACACCTCTCGTTAAGGTCACTCCGTAAACTAACCTGAGGCGATCCGTGCATTCTATATAACTTACCTATGAGTACTTAATATTCACGGTATTCAAAGGCACAACAGCTGTCACAATGGTAGCTGTAAAGAAAATTTCAATTATTACCCTTGCTCTGCTCTCACCGGAAATACACGCATTGCTTTGATCTCCTATGTAAATGAACCCCTCATACTTATGTATGCGCAATTATGAGACTGAATTAGAAAATTAAGTATTTATACGACCAGAACAGTTTTGCCGTCAAGCGTACTTGGCAGTACTTGAACGGTCTATAAACATTGTTGTGAAAATATAGTGATGTGCGCGCTTTAAACGATTTTAGCATGATTATTTTATTTTTATGTTTTTGAAAGTATTTTATTTTACTATTTATTTGTCTCGCCTTTAAACTAAACGTAGATGAAACTAAACGCTGCAGTATAATATCAATCTGAAAAGTAAAATTATTAGTGGACGTTAAAAACTGTAATTCTATTTCAATACTACGTGATAAATATAGGAAAAGCCCTTAAATATAATTTTGAAGAAAATTATAAAAAGCGCTAATTTTGCGTAGGTAATAATTTTCCGCGTCACTTTTTTTAAACCACGTAGTTAAAAGTTGTAGTTGCATAAAATCGCAAACAGCAAGTTAATGCAATGAAAAAGACTTCAATTTCTACATAACCTGGCAGGCAGCGATGATCTAAACACTAAAAACACGTACTTACAGTATTTTAGGTCGGTATTTACAGCACATATTATTATGTATCTGTCAACTATTCTGTAATTCTGAAAACCGCGAAACCGAATTGAGTAGATACCATTTTTCAAGTGTTGTAAGCGTAAATAAATAACTTGTCAACATCAAAATTGCCCAACGTTTTTAAAAAAAATTTACAAAGGATTGTGGAAATATTATTTCTCTTACAATCTCTACTCCCCCGAAGGGTGTATGTAAACAACAATAATTGTTTGGTTTCCCTGCCAAAGTTTACAAAACATGTTTATTACAAAAGGGCATATTATATAATTCTTCCGTTGGTATTTTCCGATAAATTACTTTGAAATATTTAATATACAATACTTAGGTTTTTATGTAACTTACGTCAACCAAATATCATTGTAGGCGATCGATATAAAGAAAACTCGAGTTTAGATTTGATGGAGCGCGAACCGAAGTGCATAGGTGAAGTTACCGTACTATACGTATGAATAGCAACTGAAAGCAGTGAGTAATTACCGAAATATCTACGAGTTTATGAACTAAAAACTACCAAATAAAATATAGACAATTTATAAAGCCCCTAACTAATACACTAATATGTATTATTAAATTTATAAAAAATCTACAAAGGCGCGTCGCCTGCCATGGCTGCCTGGCTTCGTTGTATTCGATTAATTTCAGTTTTAAAAGAAATGAAGAATACACAAGTATTACCAGAATTTTATTGCTTTCTTTCTTATAATAAAGAAAACATTTTTACTTTCCCCCGAATAATGATATTTTCATCTTAACTTGCGTGAAACAAATTTAATTTCGGAAAAAAAATTATTCACTGTCAAGCTTTCATAATAAAGTTTCGTAGTAACGACTCCTTAATCACGAAGATCAAATTAAGTTTGGCTTACACTGGATTTCGATTTGGATTTTGTATAAAGTAATTTCTTATCACGGCTTATCCTCCTAAGTACAGCTTCAGTGTTGTCAATTAAGTTTGAGGTAGGTGTAAATTTTCTTTGATGTTTTTACACGACTTATTTTAATGTAAAACTCCAAAATCTTTTCGGTGCGTAGAAAAATTTAGTCAAAATGATTTATTTTATTTTTGATTCCGTCAATTTAAAATAAGAAACTTGAAAATTCTAAGAACTATCAAAGAAAATAAAGTTACCCACACATGTACTTGTAAATACTTAAAAAAAATGAGCCTAGTCGTTATCTATCTTTATAAAAATTACTTATCTTAAATAGATAAGCATGTGATACCCATTGGGTTAAAAAATTGTTTAGCGAAATTCGTGATTTTTTTCAAAAATTCAAAATGTCATTTAATAGCTAAAATAATATTTGTTATCATTGTCTTGCTTTTTTAACATTAAATTTATTCCGAAATAGATTTGAACCGACTGTAACATTTTCAGCCTTTACAAACACGTTAGAGTTACTTCACTTTGCCAAAGACATCACCTATGAATTTATTCTTTGAGCGTGGAACCAAAATGTCTTTTAAATACTTGAGTCCAATCAAGAACGCGTAGATCGAATCGTAAAAGACCCGAGAATGATCGATGAATAAAGCCTCTGCGTCTTAATAAGAACATAGGTCGGCTTCTATTCGTAGTGGGTGGCATTCATACTTATTCATACTTATTTTTAAAAGAGTGCTGGGAGTTTTTTTCCCGCCCGCTTTTTTCTTCTAGTCTACGTTTTGCCTGAGGGCTGATCAAAGCGGATGTTTGTATAATGTTTCATTAAGACTTTCGTTAAGTGTGCATAAATTGTACCTATAATTAATAAAAGCTTTTGAATTTGAATTTGAATTCGTAGTAGTAGTAGTAGTCCACAGCCCTGTTTCTACGTTTATTTATTACGCCTGGGCAAAATATAAAATGGTCTTCAGTCTTTATTATTCACAACATGAGAAGATAACATGTATAGGTAGTCTAAAGCGTCTTTTAGCAGTTCTGCGAAATACAGCAAGCGTTGCATGAAAAAAGTCTCGACTTGTCTCTGAATTCTAGTCTTAGATATTTTCATAGGACCATGGAGTTTATCAAAGAAGATGTAAAATTGCTCAAGTGTAACAATTCAAAAATAACAATTATTTCTTGATCGCAAGTAGAATGACGTCATCCGTCATCCATACTTTACCGTTCGTTACTCTATGAAAAAAAATTGGCTTACGTGATAAAGATAAATTAATTAGCAAAGCTAGGATCAATTAAGTATGCAACTAAACATATCATTAGTAGTGAGGACAACGTTAAAATGTATATAAAATGTTACGTCTCTTAGCGAAGGCTGATAACTACGAAATTTGCTTTTCATGGGCTTAAAAAATATTCAATGATCGATTCGATCGATCGTTTCAGTCGTATCTGAAAACTTTAATATTAAGAAAAAAATTAACCGTCTTTGTAATTGCAAATACTTAAATGTTTTCTTGCCTAAATATAAGTGTGCTTAAAGCTTTTTGTTTTCAATATGTTAATAGCAGCCAGTAGAAGAGTGATGTTTAAAACCGAGCATTAAATGAGTATATCTAACACTTAATATTTTAAATCAAGTAAACACAAAAGTTTGTGATTGTTGAAAACAAACTAACTGACCGTGATAAAGAACTAACTAGTAGCAAAATCTGCCTGACACACGCTAAACTTTTAATTACGAAACTGCTAGAGTTCTCGCTGAACAAGATAGGCTCGAACACTTGTATTTCTGATTTTTCAATTGAGGAAGTACCTAAATGAACATAAAAAACAATGGAAAACCTGCCATAACAACATAAATAAATTTTAACAATTGATTGTCGATAAAATTCTTGAAAGTCTAAGAAATTTTAAAGAATTTCGAATTCAAAAGTAGGTACCAACTTATGAACCTATCTTTTAAGCCTGCTTGACTAATGTTAGTTAACTAAAATTACAAGGGATGGGTTCAACAATAATTAAACATTAGAAAAATAATAATTCAAATTTATCGTACCTATAATATTACACAGGGAAATTACCTTTTTTAGTTCAGAGCGACGACGACGTGTCACTGGGCGCAGGTCGTCAACATGAAACAATATAAATACCGTTTAAATATTAAAGCCATTATAAGTGTAACAATGTTTATTTGTTTAAAAAATTATAGTGTTAATTTTATAAATTAGTCTAAATATAAAATTTTAACAGCATGCGTGATTATTGTGGTTATTCAACACTTATTAATTAAGGCCTCTATAATGTACACGATAAGGTTGAAAAAATTCAAAAGTAAGCTCAGTTATCGTGCCTAACGTTTATTTGTTTCTTTCTAACGTTAACACGAACGACGCTATCGAGACATAATCAGGGAATTTATGCTAGAATTAACCATAATTATCTAGGCCCAATTTTAGCTAAAACAATTATATTTAGAATTAGACATAACATCCAAGCAAACCATGCCTAAATTGGATTAAACTCGATGAAAATCGTGGCGATATTTTACATAGCCCACCCCTTTAGTTACCTGACTCAAAGTATTCCGTTCTTTTTATAAGTGTTTCGAGAATTGTGTTGTATTTTTTGTCATGGCGTTTTGATAAAGTTTTTTAATTTACGAGACGCTTAAAAAAATAAACCTCGTTATGCTGGTTTGAAGGGATTTATTTTAGGTCAGTTGTTATTTTACGGAACGTTCCAACTCGTCGAACTCCGCTTTGTTGCTCTACGCTTGTGATTACTTAACGGAATAACAAAAACAATTGAATACTTTGCATTACTTTTAAAGTAAGAATAATATTGGTTGAACCTCTTGTTGGTATTTATTCCGACTTCATAAATAACAAACCTCTAACTTACAGTTACGACTTCCTTAAATATTCATTACCTATTTATTTCAGGTCTTTACTAACGATTTGTTCAATAATGGAAAAACACAATTTATACTATACAAAGACAAGGACAAAACGGATATTTGCACAAATATGGGTTACCTATTTCTCACTTCTCTCTCTACTCTTCAACTCCTAACCACTTGGTTGTCTGGAAGACATTTGTGCATTGTCCTATTTTTGTTATTGATTTTATCTGTTTCTTTCTATATGTATATAATGTCTTTAACACGCATGCCTAGGCAAACCATTGAAACTGTTTGATAACTTTAACTTAGTCAATATAAATACTCGATCTTACCAACGTAACACCACGAATACTACGATAGATACTACGACACTTTTTCAATAAGCTATACGTCAAATAACCCCACGTTCCTGTCGTAAGCCTTTGTGAGATGAAAAAATGTACGCCAACCCAGGAAGATAAGAGGATTACTGCTCCTATATTATAGGAATTCTCCAATTTATTATTTATTTTGTGGCGAAATTAAATTACGTCTTATGTCCTTGGGTTTTTATGAAACAAGGATGGCTCAAAATAAAATTGATATCGTAGGTTACTGACCGATTCTTACCAGGAATTTTATGACAAAAATGATCAAAGTAATCAAAAACGAAATTCATAATCTTCTGAGTTCCTTACTGAGCATAGGGAATGCGGTATTAAAAATATAAAGACATGAGCTTTGCGTAGAAATTTTCACTCTTATTGCACCTCATACATTGTTTGTGCAGGTACTATAAGCAACGTAAATGCTGTTGATAGTGACTATGCTCTATTTTCAGAGTTTTTCTGTCAGGTCATCTCTATCTAATTCGCTTCGGAATCGTATGTTCATATCAGGCAACGCGCTTAAACTACCGACTGGGCGACGGCAGGTACAGTAAAAATTTTTAACATTAAATCGGAGGTTTTTAGATATCGTTAACTACGTTGAGTCTACGCATTAACATTCGATAAAAAAATTAAAACAAGAAATTATGATCAACGTCATTGCAACGTCATTTAAATGTTTCTAAAAAACTCAAAAATTATGTCAAAGCTAAAATAAACTCTATTTTGTATTAATTGCTGTCATGTACATGATTAAAAATTAATCTAACTACTCGTAATTTAAGTTAATGCTTAGCTTAAAAATAATGGAAATACATAGTATGTATCTTAGCTATGTGGGAATAAACATTTTGTATTGCAAGATAAATAATATATTTTTGTCTCAAACACTTTCTTTGCTGTAGGCGTACCTAATTTTCATGTAAATCACTGTTGGACAGTGCTTTTATGAAGAACGTAGAATAAGGATAATTATGTAAAACGGTTGTCGTATGTATGTTTTGTACTCGAATGTATAATTTAATGGAAACTGTACAAAAAGATATCTTTTTATTCTTAAAAATAAGGGCTTTGTCGTTGCCGAACATGCCGCCCTGATTACGGCTACAATTACAAAAAGATATCGACATATTATTCATTTGTATAGTTTCCTTTAACTATCTGTGGGATAAAAGAACGGCACTTATAAACATGCAATTTTTTTTGATACTTGGTTTGAACAGTAGTCGTATGCTTATTATTTTAAAAATGGTTTCTAATCAGCAATCATCATACATCATGTTTCGTATGGTTCTGTATATATTGTGATTATATAAATACCTTGAAACGATTACTTTTAAGCTTATGGACTGATTCTTGAATAAAATTAAATAAAAATTGTAATAGAGCAAGTTTCTTACCTTTTTAGTACATGAATGGCTGAATAATTCAAGTTATTATTACAAGGTACATTTATGAATATTTATAATTTAGGTACATTTTCATACTTATAATAATATAAATTGTTCTAGTATTAACCCGTGAGAAGGCGCGCCTAATGTTGTTACACGGAAAGGCGCGCGCGAGCAAATTGCTCACACTACTTTGAATGCTTATATTTCTTCAATATTAGTATTTTTGGCTATAAATGGGTCTATAATGAATAAAACAACATTTATTTAATATGAAAACGAGAGCTTTAATTAAAACTATGAAACATAAATGCAACTTCTACCGCAAATAACTAATTAACAAATTTTGGATCTACTATCTTTGGCAGTCTTGAAAAAAATCACGATAAAAAAAAACGTAAATATTATTTAAAAAATTCACTCTTCCATGAGATCAGGACAAGTGTGCCTCTCAAAACACATTGAACACATATACGTTATGTGCTCGGTGCTGAGTAATTGCTTGCACGAAGTGCATGCTTTTTTCGACCGTCTATTCTTACGTCTAGGACATATCGCACAGAATCCGCTTGGACTAGGCTCTGCAGTAGCCGTAGGAAACGGCACAAATCGCTTCATTAGGTCATCTTCGGTATCTTCTTCCAACCACGCAGAAATTCGAAGATTTAGTGCCTCATTCGGATCGCCCATTTTTCATGTGTGTTGTAGCTGAAAACATAAAAAAATAGCATTAAAATAATTACTTACCTAATAAAAAAACAATTTAATATAAATTAACAAAATAATACACAAGAAAAGCATAATAACATTTTTTGAATACGAAAAAAAATACTTACGCGGATGGGCGCGCGATGAGCAAATTGCCGCACGACGGTTCGGGGCTTCCACAAGTGATTCACTGCGCAGACGCAGCGGGACTGAGCAATGCGTGAGTTGTGCGAGGGGAGAGGGGTTGAATAGTTAGGAAGGTACCTAGGAGCTCGGGACGCTATGAAGTTAGTAACACCAAAAACATTCTCAATCAATTTTTGTGTGAGCAAATTGCTCATAGCGCGCCTTCTCACGGGTTAATTACCATCATTATATTTATGTAGAATTATACATATCAATATATTTAATTACGTATCATGATTAAATATTACGGAGGCATCTGTTAAGAAACATTTTTCAGGTATTGGTCTTCTATTTAAAGTCTTAAAATTTTTAACCGAAAATAAATGAAGTTGCAAATTTTTTTATACTCGTTTGTCAATGTAAGAGCCCCAAATTATAATATTTTTTATTTATTTTATTTGAATAGATACTCGTATTTCTAAATAGCTATGTAAGATTAAATCGTGAACTTTATTTGAATCTGTGACTCATTGTGTAAAATACTCGTATTACTAGGTATATCCTGCTATGGTGGTGTTAAATCTGTGAAGTCGCTATTAGTGCATGGTTAGTTAAACATGTATTGTGTTAAAATATTAGAGTGACAAACTCGATAAGAACGTATACTATTAAAATTACATTCTTTTAAAGTTTTAATGATTTTAAAATAACACCTGCTTAAAACAACAATATACGAGATAATAACATCGATAACATAGGTACGTATAATTTGTTAAAAAAATACCAACTGTTTTATAAATTACCTTAATATCCTTGGAACAAGCTCAATCTATACCAAAGTATAAGTTTAAATGTATAAGTTTACGTTATACGTCTTGCACAAGTGAATAATAATATGTGCGACATGCATAACAATAATTTACATGCGAAGTGAAATTTGCATGCAACAATAGCTAATACGTAATAATTCTCCACCCAGCTAGCAGAAACTTCTGGAAGCATACGTTTCGCCTCGAAGCATACGTTCACCTGGAAGCTACATCACGCCTCGAGTTTTCCTAGGATTTATAGGATTGCCAACTGTCATTTCCGAAAAAGTTTAATTTTCTAACACAAACATATCAAAAGAAAGCATACCAGAAATTTCACCAAAAATACTGGGCAACTGCATCTAATACAAGGAAAAGTTTTAATGTATCCCATTCGTTCCGATCAATTTGCAAATCGCTGCTTATGAATAATTCATACACATATCCCTGCAATAAATTTATTACTATAGTAACTAACACTATTTTACAGTTGGGTAAGAAATATATTTCCGTAAAAGCATCGTAGGAACTAGTGAAGCCCATAAATCCTTGTCGGAGTTTTACGATTTCAGACGTGGCAGCCCTAAAATAGTACGACGAAGTTTGGTTTTGAAACTGTACGTACTGTATCTACGTGTCCCGTCAAAATAACGAAATATTAAATTTATCGGCACTGTTTTGTATTTATGTGTTATTGGTGTTATAGGTAGGTATGATTAAAGTAATTGGAATTTTAGTATAAGGTAGCGTAACGGTGATGACATTTCGGTAACAAATTAGCTATGATTACAAAATACCTATAGCTACGGAGGATGATTATAATATTATCCTACCCACATATCGACCGCTGTCACACTATTTAAAAAAAGTATATTTAAATGATTTGGAATTTAATACAAAAATTCTCAATAATAAACAACGAATAAGACTTTGATCTGATTCAAATAAATCTGGCATAAGAGTATTGAAAATCCCTACACATGGGGAGAGTTCAATTTTACAATACATTAGTATACATTCTTTATACAGTTAAGTAATGCACTCCAAACAATTCATTACGAATGCAAACAATGCAAATTATTTTGGCGAATACGCCAACGGGTGTATCGGCGACAATGGAATTTTATATGGCTCTCGAAATGGTATTCGTCGGTTCATTTGAGTTTTGTTTCAACTTTAATTTTCTGTTATTTTTTGGTGCATGCTGTTGAATTCACAAATAAAGCTTTGTTCTAATTGTCTGAGATAACAGACCCACCTACCGACCTTACAAAAATTTTAAACACAGAGCTCTGTATGGAACTGTCTACATTGAAATACGCACTGACATGCGACAAAATGTTTTCTATGACGTTAATTGTCGTACGAACAACTGTTGCTTGCGAAATGGCAATAAGGACATGAGGTACATACCTACTCGTATGTCGTGTTCAGCTATAACTGAGTTCAATATTTTATGATAATTTCAAAGGTAACTTATTGGGAGATAATTAAATTAACCTCTAGATCGAGCAAATTTTTTTTCACGTTTTCATTAATTTGCGATCCTTTGTTTAACCGTTTCTTGAATGAAGATTTTGTTTTAGTCATCTATTTTAATTCATTATTTTTTCCATTTATTCAAGCAAGATTTATCAGTGATGAAAAAATAATTAATTAATTTCAAATAAAAGAAAATCGAAATGTCACCCGTTTAAGTAGCACATTGAATGTTTTAAAATTTACTACATACCTACTGTATTTCTAATTGTGAAAAAAATCATGCAGGCTATCGATGTCTTCCTTATTGCTATACACTCCTTTTATAAAATTTTAAGTGTACTGTAAGTTAGAATTGTATTATTGTAGTTGTGTACAATGTGTACCTAGGTTTACCCTTGTATTTTCTCTGGAAATATTTAAATGATAGCAGATATTTTTCAGCTGTTAAAATTTTTGATAACCATGGTCTCTCGGATAGTTTATAAATTTTAACTTAGAATTAGTTTCGATTTTCGAGTACAGATTCGATTGAGCTTAACTTTATCAGGTTGCCATAAAGGAAAAATCAAGAGTAAACCTAGGATTAGATCGATGTGAATTATGATAATAGCATGAATTTCATTTGGACTGTTTACCAAACGCTTTATATGTCTTTATAGTGATTAAATCCTGCTGATTGTTAGTAATTAAGCGTATCGTATGTACATAATCTTATCAATAGACGTCTTTTATCAAAAAGTTAGGAAAATATATACTACCTACATACTCGTGAATATGAAATTATCAAGAAATAAACTTGTGGTAAGTTTTGTGCAAATTTAATTAAAAATGTTTTATCCTTTTTTTATTTTACCTATCGTGTACCTAAATGTATATTTTTTCTTTTTGACAACTATTTTAATCATGTTATCATACATTACATATATACATTATAGGTATAGTATTAGTCAGTCCAAAACTTAAAAAACTGCTAAGTTAAACTTCTAACAATCATTTTACAATTTAGTATATTATGTAGTTTAAAGAGTAAATATATTAAAAAAGTATTATTCATCCCTGAATTTTTTATGGTTGTTATAATTGGAAAAGATAAAGGTTAATACGTAAAGCCATACGTTTTAAATTTTCAAATCTAAAATAATCAATTATTTAATTTATAATTATTATTTTTGACATAAAATCCTCATAATATTTCATAATTTAGCAGGCATTATCACTCAATAATGTTTAAGCTCATTTCTATTTTTATCATTTACGTGGTTATAGTTTCAAGAAATAATATATTTTCTACTGTCATATTGTTTTAAAATATTTATTGTAATAATAGTAATATCGTAATAAAAGCGTAATAAGTACCTTAACCTGTGTTAACAACATTTGGTGGAATTGTTTTTTGTCGGTTATTTGTTTGTACAATATACTTGGTATTTTACATCGATTTGTATTTGTGCAAAAATTATTTTACAAAAATATCAGTTTGGATACGCTTTACTATTGTTTTTCTAAACATAATATAACAATCGTTTCTTAATCTTCTGAAGTATATTTTACAGAGGCTAAGGATAGATCGCTTAAGGCGAAAATGAACTTATGCAAAGTGACGTTAGCTGAGCTAAATGTAGATAAATGGATGATGTTTATGATTACGTGTTTAATCGTGTAAGCAGCTACTGTGGTGGTTTGTATGAAATGTCTAATATTTACAAAATGTGAAATTTTATCTCTTTATAATATAAATGTATTACACGTTCGATTTACACATAATGGTTGGAGTTTTATTTCAATCAGATCGATGGCTGCACCCCTTTATTACGCCATATTATTGGATATGGTGTATAACCATTATAACAGAACATTTCCAGGAAATATTTCACCATCACCATTAATGAAAGCCCTTTTTTGATAAATATTACACCATGTTCTACACATTTTACGAGATGGTGGTTCTTAACAGTATAATTATTGAGACCATCAACTCGCATTAGGTCAGAGTGACAGACTGAGGCCTGAGGACTAGACGGAGGAGTAGACTGAGGATATCTATAGAGGGTTGGTGGACCGTTTACACCATTTAATTGGGATTATTCTTATCATTAACCCATTAATGACCCAGTAACTGGTCGGGTCGCCTCTCACAATGAGAGGGATGTAGACCTCAGTCCACCACGCTAGCCTACTGCGGGTTCTTCTTGGTATGCTTCACATGCCTGAGAGAACATTTATTTTTGTTAACTCAGGCACGCAGATTTCCTCACGATGTTTTACTTCATTTAACAGTAGGTGATAAATTAATTTTATAAAGCGCACATAACTTTTTTACAAAGTCATTCGAACCCGGAGCCCTCGATTCGGCGTCGAATTCTAAGCCACTGGGCTATCACCGCTTTATTATTCTTATTGACTAGTAATACTTTAAAGAATGTATTGTCCCTGGGGAATAAGATATTCTCCGAAAACACGTCTTTTTAACCCAGCCTAGGCTATGTAGGCTATACCTGCCTATATAGCTTCAAGCCGTGTCTAAAAGTGTAAAGCTTTCAAGGAAAAGTCTCATGTTTTCCTGACAGTGTGAACGATGTTCTCGTATAACAAAAGAACTAAAGGAGCCTATTTCGAATATGTGTTTTACGCCTCGAAATGAGGAGACGTTAAAAATTCTCGTTTATCAAAATACGAGAAGGATATAGGCTTTAATCTACCACACTGGCCTGGTGGTTTGGTGGACTTCTCAAGATGCTGGATTTCTCAAGATGTTTTCCTTCATCGCTACAGCAGGAGATATTTAATTTTATATAGCGCTCATAACTTTATAAAAGTAATTGGTTCATGTCCTTGGGAAGGAACATTGCTGTTCGAGTAAGAGGCTGAATTCTTGGCCAATGGGCTATCATCGTTTACTTAAAAAAAAAATCGTTACGTTACCTAATATTCTGAAAATAACACTTTCCTTCGCAATTCATTAAAAACTCCTCCATAATTATTTTATGACTCTGCTGGTTTGTAAAATAGAGCTGCTTGAGATTTTTTATACAATTTTCTTTCGCCGCGAAACTTTACCTGCAAAGTTGGTTCCAATGACAGGGAAATTGTAAAAGTTTGGAACTTGACGTGACTGTGAATTTAAGGATTTTAGTTCGTAGCGAACTGTTTTCTTGCCGAAAAAGGCAAGGATTCCCTGTTGGGGGATATTGAAAGGTTTACGGTACCTAACCGGAGAGACCTATTTTATATTTGAGACAGACATTAAGCTCTAATGATTTGAATATAGATTACAGAGCTCATTATAAATTTTGAAGTGAAAACTTCTTTAGCGGCGCTGAGCACTTTTTGGTATGGGTAAAAATTGTTAACCTCGCGACAGGACACGTGACCCTGATCGTAAGGTAAGAAAATGCGTAAGTATGGAAACTGTCAAAAGGAAACATTCATAAATAATAAGTGTATTTTGTTATATAAAAAAGGAATTGGAAACTCTTCCGTAACACTGGTTTATTTTCTAAAATAGACTTGCTTGGAATTGTTTATGCCATTTTTATTAGCCCCGCAAATTTGCCTGCAAAGTTGGTTCCAATGACAGAGAAATTGTAAAAGTGACGCGACTGTGAATTTAATGATTTTAGTTCGCTACTGGACTGTGTTTTCTTGCCTCGAAATGGCAAGGATTTTTACGTAATTGGAATAAACGTCAACATTTTCTAATTTTGTTTAAAAAAATATTGTAAAATCCTGATTTTGAATTTTGAACTTATATTTAGGTATATATTGTTCAAAAAATGTAAACTCTAATATTCTTTAGTATTAATAGATAATTTTTAAAATGAAAGGAATTTATTTTAAAAGAACATGTTATGAATTCAATTAGAACTCTTGGTAAAATCATGTAACTTTGAAATTAATTACAAAAATTTCTGAAGTAACGACGTTTTTTATGACCCAACTGGTTTCCTCAACATTTTATACAATTTTCTTTTACAGTTGGTCCGTGAAACTTTTCCTGCAAAGTTGGTTCCAATGACAAGAAAGTAGTTTAAGTTTGGAACTTGATGCGACTGTGAATTTAAAGATTTTAGTTCTCTACCGGACTTTACTTACCTACTTAACTCGAAAAAAGGGGGAAAGTGATTCTATCTGGAAAAAAAATTTCCTGTTGCTGTACTTTTTATATTTTAAATTTAATTAACGATAAAATGTGTAAGCGTACAAAAGATAATGTTTTGTTGATATTATATTTAATTAATAGAAATCTCACACTAGAGTCTATAAAGGTAAATTTATGACCTACGATAAATAAATTGATCGAAATTTCAACTCTTTTGATACTTCCTGTTAAATAATTTTCCTTTGAAATCAGTTTAATGTCGTTCGATGTGTCATAATTATTTTATGACTAAGCTAATTTTTTTGAGTCTTTTTCATGTATCATACCGTAAGAAGTTCGTGAAACTTCACCTCCAATCCAAACTTCGCTGTAATTGTACAGCAAAGTTTGGATTTAATGTTGGTTTAAGATTTTAGATTGCAGATTTTTACAAAGAGTGAAAATAAATGTAGTGTGCATGAGGAGCAATCTACAATTCCAGGTGGTTTTTAGATTTTTTTTCAGTAGTTATTCAGTTGGCCACATCTCATGTGCTATTTTTATTTTATAAAAATATACTTACTATTTTTTTTTACTTACTACTCAGAGGAATACAATTATTACTAAACTGTTTCGCTTTTTAGTTACGTAGATTGTTATAATTTTCCTGAAGATTTAAAATAAAGATAAGGTAAAATTTTAACCAGTTTTAACGTACAATTTCAGGTAGGTAGGGTGTTTAGGAAGCATTTTCTCAGTGCTATTCGGGTACTCAAATCCTGCTAGGTTGAGGGAAACAATTAACTTTTACGACTTATGGGTACATTGATAATCAAACAATCTCAGGGATAAAAATATTTGTTGAGCGCAGAACAGTTTTATGTCTTTACTTTTCCGTCGCTCTAATAGTCCAAATACCCAAGTATTTGTACAGTAAACAAACAACGTTTGCAGAGAATACAAACAAGATCGTAATGTTGGGTGTAATGAGATTTGCGACGGGCGAGGATGCCCGCGCAAACTGATCCGAGGGTTGGCACATATTCCCAAATACGCGCGCTTATTTCATTTTAAATTTGGAAAGAACGAGGTCGTGGCTGTTTAGGTTCAACGCTTTTTCTTGTTCAACACAGTGCGTTGAGTATGAACTTATTCGGTTTTGTATAGTAATCGTATTGAGCCGCCATTAGTATGGGAAGATGTCAGGACGTCTGTCTTGACATATGACTGACGTTTACTATACGAATATTTTGACGATAGTGTTCAAGCTCACGACACAGAACAAAGTACAGAGTGTTGACGTGACGGTATGATTTAACAACATAAAATTTAACCACTGTCGTGACAAAGAACACTCGAATCGTCAAAGAATTCGTAGGATATACGTCAGGCATTAGTTTGTCATATTAATACGAGTATGTTTGTCTGTTTGACATTCTAATTGAATTACGCACTGATATGCAACAAATGCAGCGGTGATAGCCCAGTGGCTTAGAATTCGACCTCGAATCGAGGGATCCGGGTTCGAATCCCAGTGGCACGCACCAATGACTTTGTAATAAAAGTTATGTGCGATTTATGAAATTAAATATCACCTGCTGTTACGGTGAAGGAAAACATCGTGAGGAAACCTGCATGCCTGAGAGTTCACAAAAAAAAATGTTCTCAAAGGCATGCGAAGTTCACCAACCCGCAGTAGGCCAGCGTGGTGGACTAAGGCCTACATCCTTCTCATTGTGAGAGGAGACCCGACCCTAGTGGGTCATTAATGGGTACTGACATGCAACAAATGTAGGCGATAACGTTATCGTACGAGCAACTTTTGCGAGTGACATGGCAATCACAGGATACGGTATAACATCTAGTTTTCGCGTACATTTAGTATGCGAAAACTATTAGGTACAAAGATTCTCTAAAAATTCTTTCACGTCCAATACATGGCTTTATCTAATTTACCGTTTTTTGTATCGTATAGCCATTTCCCCTTTGCTCCTTTGAATAATGTTTTTATGGCAATAACAAGCCGAGATATGCGCGACTGCGCATGACTATCCAGCATCCAAAATCCTTAACAAACAAGATTACCCTCCCACTTTTCGTGCACAAAACGATCCTATTTCCGTGATAATAGGTAACTCGATGTGAAGTTCCTTCAGCCGCCTCTGAAGATATTATGGATATTACGGAATGCGTGAATGAAGAGAATTGGGTAAATAATGTCGCTATTTGTGAGGTATATAAGCAGTAGTTTTCCTGGAAAGTTTAGCTTAAGATGCCTTACTAACATAAGTAGTGGGCAGCTTCTGCTCTGTTTATTTTTATAGTTAGTTGCTTGGAAAGCTAATTTGAGATTTTCGTACTTGAAATACCAATGCATTTCACGACCGATAACCGAGTGGCCTATGTCTAGCAGTAGGTATAGTACGAAGTGCTGGAAAGAAAACGAAGAAAAATCACACCTAAACTTTTCCGTTGATGGAGGCAAATAAAAACCAATAAAGCCAAAATAACAAACGCTAATAAACAACAGTCTTTTAACAATTGATCTGTTTCCCATATTACGCTAACACGATGCGAATTTACCCCAATTCGTTGATTGGAAGGTATACACCAATTTGTTTGCCAACGATATAATATAATAAGGCGTGACCTTTATTGATGGTATTGTGTTTCAGTAACAATTTATTGCTTTCTAATGCAACGTGCCTCGTCTTATATGAGGAACCCTATACTTGATTCATATAATACGGCTTTTACGTTTAATTTATGTTTTGATAAATTAAACTATACAACTTTAGAATTTTTTATTGTAGGTATAAGGGCATCAAACGGCCATGCAGTCCACCTCATGATAAGTGGTCACTGCGACCCATGGATACCCACGTCCAACCTTACAAATCTCCCTGTGAACCATTAATGACCCACTACAGGGTCGGGTCTCCTCTCACAATGAGAGGAATGTAGGCCACCACGCTGGTTGGGTTGGTGGACTTAACATTGGTTGTCAAACCATACGATTTAATGTATTATCCTATAGTTATAAGAAGAAAGAATATTTTAAGTAGTTTTTAAAATATTTTATTCTGTTGTAAATAAATTTCAAGACTGACCAGTGAACTTGGCACCCATCTCACTTCTTTTTTGTCTTTGAAGACAACAATTAATAATTATGGACATTGGCTCTCATTTCATATTTAGTTTTTGATGGGACGCTTATCTCAAAAAACTTATCTTACGCTACGCGAGAAAACCAACTGCATTTCCAAATCAAAAATAACAATCCGGGCGCTTTGTAGTGTTTCTACTCTGCGAATTTGCCTTTTCTTTTCTTTTCGTTCTCTTTATTACGTTCATTCCTTCCATTCGCCCAGTCGGAATGAACGTAACGTAGGCTTGTTGCTTCCGAGCAGAGGTTCTCAATATATTTTCACGTACCATTATTAAGCGTGACTTTTGGGACGTGGCGTGGGTGTACATACTCCTTTACAAAACACACGCAATAGATAGTTACGCAACTTTATTTAAAAAACACAAAACACCAATGGATACTGTTAGGAAACTTACAATATTAGAAAATCTGAAATAATAAAACCAAATTATAAAAATTGTGAATCTTCTATATCTTTCTTGACACTTCTAATTAATGGACATGCGTCTTCCTCTTTTCTTGCGTGGCCAGGGTCCTTGCTTTTGTGCTTACGAGCTCCAAACTACGTGTAACAATATGTAATAATATTATATTTTCAATTCAAATAAATAACATAGGCATTTTTCGTTTGTATTTCTTTTTGTAATCAATAAGTTGGCCCTTAAATAAATAATTGTGATGCGTGGGATTGTTTTTTCTAAAAGATAGTAAATTTTCCTCATTTTTATTATTTATATACAGCTCGTCGTACAACGAAGCAATGGCGTACTCCCAGAAGTACGCGGACCCCACTTTGAGAAATCCTGTTTCAGAGTTATGAAGTTGTTTACATTCAGAATGGGTCCGATTAAATGATCCGACTGGCGAGGGGCCAACAGGTGGATGTAACCACATACCTACTTACATACACATATTGTTATACCAGTCTACGCTATTGCAAGCTTTGTACAGGTTTTTATTAAACAAGCTACAGTTTGAAACTTCATGTAGATTCTAAAATGTGATCAAGAGAGGTTCATAAATTTATCCAGGTTATCAGTTAACAAGTTACCTATGTGGCGAACTCATTTACTTCAATTTGTTTTTATGTCCTTGATTATGCTTCCACTAGCTTGAAGATTTAGAAACTCTTAAGATTGAGAAACTTTATGAATAAAAGAAAAGAATATACCTAATATACATATAAACTTAGGTTTTTAATTAAGTATATTAAACGGCTTTTAGCTATGTCTCCACCGAAGAATAATTGACAATTATAATTTTGTTAACACAGAAGTTGTCAACAATTTCAACGCACCTTTCTATGTCGCGATTATAGCACCCTAATATTTGAATAACTTAGTAATCTTTGGGTTAATTCTAAATTCCATAATAATCTGTATTCTCTGTAATAGTTCGACATTGCAAAACCCAAAAAATGCATAACGAACTTAATTTTCGTTAATGTTTGGGATTCGAACCTGTATCACTGAAAGATTCAACACTGTAAACCACTAGATAATCAGAGTAACATTGCCAATTTCGCGAACAAGTTTCCAATTTCGGGGTTTCTAAATACATAGCCGTATTAACTAGATTTAACGGCAATAGTTGCAGTTGATATTGCAGCTCAACGCGGTTTAACTGCTTCTGTAAATAACCAAAGTTGCCCCGCGGTTCCATGTGCGTTCATTTCGAAATATTATAATGGAAGTTCTTGATAATTTATAAATATTTTTGCTCTCGTAACCAGCCATTTGCACTCAAAAGACGAATCGTAAGATTAAGTAAATCGTAATCGTAGAAACGCCACGTAATAGTGTCACTAATACCACCATTAGTATTTACGCAGCTAACCTCAAAAAAGATACCAGGAGGATAGTTTTCCAGGAGGTTAACTGCTTTATTAATTTCAGCGAACTTAGATGGTTGCTTTAAAGTGGCTTAAAGTCTCGGAAACCATGGCTTCTTAATCGCTTCCTCGTATCTTTGCGAAGGTAAAAGCTACGAGGTGGTAAAAATGAAATTCGGAAAGAGTATTATCATTGTCTATGTGTGTGTGTCTATGTATATGGTAGTGTGCATGGCGTCATTCTTTGTAATTCGTGCATTCTTCTCCATATAAACTTAAATTGTACAAAATTTTACTTCACACTGCTCTGTTTGCGTAGTGAGTGAAAATTTTCGCGCCACCTTTTCATTGAGATATTTACAGCTATGTATTTTATATCAATATACTTTAACAACTTCCCCGTCCATTAAAAAGACACAATAGTTAAACAATGGTTATGAGTCACATGTGATTCACGGGACAGCGAAGTGGTTAATAGTAGCTTCTAGATATTTAATCTCGCAACGCAAATCAGCCCTAACGTAGAGTTTGCGAGCAGCCACACGTCACCAAGTGTAGCATAAATTATACGCGCTTCGGGAGCAACACGAATTAAACGTTACACTTGTAATCTTGAATTTCACGAATTACAAATCGTTGGAACAAGCCTACGACTATGTACCTACCTGGAGAATGTTGTGCAATCCCCGTGGGAAATTGTTATTGTAAATTTATTTGTTTGTGTGTTTTGTGGTTTGTGTGTAAGTACCTATGTTGTGAAAAATGTGAATAAAATCAAAGCTTTTTTTTTAATACTTAATTAAGTAATTAGGTATATACAAATTGTAAATTTGAACATGGTCAAGCATAGGGAATAGTTTCAAAGTACCGTGCTTATTTAACTTTTAGAAACTACATACGTTTAGAAGTAGGTACTTAAAGAGCAGAAATTTAATTAAAAAAATTAAATTAGTTGACTTGAAAAAAATTAATTACTTGACTTGAAAAAAATTGAATTCGTTGTGACCTGTTGGCACAAAGAACAATTTTATTCCCCGCGTTAGTGGCTTATAGTTCTTTATTGGAGTACTTTTATAGGCTGCTGCTTAAAAACGTCTCGAAGTTTCCCCACTTCACAGAGGAAAGTCAATACCAAACTACGCAGTTACCCCGTCAAGTGAATTGTCCCGTGAAGATGTGTGTACTTCTGAACAATTGGAGCCCTCTGTAGCCCTGTATAGGGCAAAGGGATCAAGAAGATTCCGTTAGAATTTATTATTATCTGTTTCGCAATAAATTCTTACCCAAGATGTTTGTATTTGAATTCTTTTTATAGAGATTTTTTTATTTGTTTTAGAAGCGCACGGCCTTACGACTTGTGCAGATCGCAATCAAAGTAGAACCAAGTCGGTCTCGGTTAGAACTTAGATGAGCTACGTTTCCGTGTTTCAGAAGATACGCTTAGCCCTCGTTGTCAGTTATTATGAATGTGTAGCATCAGTGTATCTTTTATAAGGCACTCTGGACCATCTTTGAACGTTCAACCAAGGTAGGCCTCTAGCCCATATGTATTCCAATTGGAACAGCCGAGGTACAGTATGACGTAAACTCCTTTTGTAAGGATTATCTAGAATTTGAATACTTAAAGGTATCTAGCCATTGCGTCTTTAAGGAAACACATGAACTTATCTGCTTGTTTTGACTTAACTGCGGTATCTACTTGAACGAATACTTACCTATTTACGAATATTTGTATATAAGTATTCACTGAATACCTATTATTCACTGAATACCTATTTATTACGCACTTTTTAAATTTAAAATATTTTTTTTTATTAACATAAATAATATTAATATTTTCAACGGCCGTGGAATTATCCTCAGTCATAAAATCTTTTCCTTAAGCTCTAAATCGGGATGTTTGTAGGTCTCATCCTCCGTCCCGTCCACACAAACAGCATTAATTTCCAAGATGGCTAAAAGTTGTGATAATTCCAAATTCAATTTCACCGAAATGAAAAATGTTGCCATGTCTTAATTTCGACTCGAAAATAATCTCTGACTTATGTTGATTTACGAGAAAACTTTCTGGATTTATTCGACGCCCAGAAGTTTATCACAATGCTGGTAATTCGTTCAATTAAGATGCCTTTCAAACAGAGTTTTGTTGAGATCATTATTATTTCACTTCCTTTTAATCGCATCAATTTCTGTTTAGGTATCTTATCAAATGTTTTAGTGAGAACAATGTTGAACAAAGCGAATTAACGATAAATCCTTTCATTGCTTTTAAAATCAAGAAGGAACATTGACAGGCTGACTTAACCCCACAAATAGTCAGGCTAACCTGAAAAATGCAAGTGAGTTGACTTTATGTTTAAAATGCATCCAAAGTATTCCCCAAATTCTTTACATTTCTTTCTAAGCTGTAATCTTAACATTTTATGTTTATAGAAGACATGGATTGATTCCTTGATTGATATGATCCATAGATATGTTGATTCCTTTACATACTTACAGGAGTTAATACAAGGTATAACAACTTGCTATCTATAATCTAGTATCACTTCGGGATTTTTTTCGGTTGTGAGACCTCTTTAAAACTTTTTATTATCCAGTAAGTAAGGTTTTGATATAAGACGTTAAGTTACGTGAAATTCCACTCGAAAGCGACTTTAATGGTAATGATAATGTTGAGACATAAAAAGCTACGACTTTAAAATTTTCTTCGTATAAGTACTCAGCACGAAAAAGGTGTAGAGATAGACTTTTACGACCAATATTATTTGTAATGCAAACCTGTAAATTTAATACACTCAGTTACTTAGAATCAAAATATAAACTTCATCGTGACGAGACCCGAATGCTTGGGAGTTTTCCATAATGTTCACAACGGCATTGGAAGCCCCTATAAGGCCATTGTGGTATAGGTACAAATGCCTATATTGACAAGGTAAGAGGAGACCCGACACAGTGGGTTACTTATGGTTGCAGGTTGCTCCTAACCTCAGATTAATACACGAGTATATACCTATACTGATAACGCAAGACTAACAGTACGAAGACCAAGCGTGCCACATTTTTATTGCTTATTGAGACCCGCAGTAGGCCAGCGTGGTGAACTAAGGCCTACATCCCTCCCATTGTGAAAGGAGACCCGACCCTGTAGTGGGTCATTAATGGGTTACTGACATTGAGACAAAAAAGAACATTTTAGTGATGGGAAACCTACAATGCGAAGCTGAATCAAAAGTGTCATCATTCGAATCAATTCGAACTCGACCTAATAACCACAGACGAGTATTAAACAAATCGATTTTATTTGAGTCATTAGATTGGAAGAATGACAAATTTGACGTGCCGTGTGAATAAAACGGAACAAAACAGTGACGATTTTGACAAGGAAAGAACTTACTTATCTGTCGTACTTTTACGTTATATCTTTTTAGATTTATATCTTTGCTTGCATTATATCGTTTATTTTAAAATTATTTTTTCGATAGCAATTTAGTATAATTTTCAATTCTGAACAAAGTAATTTAAGAACGGTCGAGTCAAGACACAAATCACACTTGATATACTAAGGAAAGAGCAGCGAAAGACTTTAACAACTTAATGTCGTCATCACTTTTGGCGCTTGTCCGCGAAATTTAATTATAAGCGAGCAATTTTAGGACCACTTTTGCTTGGTGTAATAAATAAAGGCTCACAATTTTCAACAGAAAGTCATAATATCTCAAGTGTGCGACCCATTAGTGATCCACTACAGGGTTGGTCTCCTATAAGAATGAGAATCATTATACTATCAGTAACCCATTAATGACCCACTACAGGGTCGGGTCTCCTCTCACAATGAGAGGGATGTAGGCCGCCATCCACCACGCGGGCCTAGTACGGGTTGGTGGACTTCACATGCCTTTGAGAACTTTTTTTTTTCTGAACTCTCAGGCATGCAGGTTTCCTCACGATGTTTTCCTTCACCGTAACAGCAGGTGATATTTAATTTTTATAAAGCGCACATAACTTTTTTTACAAAGTCATTGGTGCGTGACACTGGGATTTGAACCCGGACCCCTCGATTCGAGGTCAAATTTTAAGCCACTGGGCTATCACCGCATTATACAGTACAGTACCCTTATTCTGAGTTTTAGCAAAGCCGCTACTACACATAGATACGTAACTCATACATTTTACTACACAGGACTCGCACAGTGTAATAACCCAAATAGAGGTAAAAGATTTTTAGAAGAATTAAAAAAATAATAAAGCATTAAGTAGATAGATCATCGTAAAAATTGCTTTACTATTTATTAACATTCTCCTTTATCAACACCAACAACATTTTTTGTAAAAAAAATATTTTCGTTCTATAAAACGTCTTTTTTATATACATGTTTTATACAATTAAATATCACCGGCTCCAACAGTAAAAGAAAACATCCTGAGGAAACAAGCACGCCTGTGAGTTCATAAAAAATAAAAATAAAACTCTCAATCTCAAAAGGATGTGAAGTCCACGAACCCGTATTAGGCCAGAGTGGTGGACTAACGCTCCTCTCATTGTGAGAGGAGACCCGACCCTGCAGTGGGACGTTAATGGGCTACAGACGTCACGAATGTCCTTTACAATTTTCGGTATAAAATAATACAGAGTTACATCGTATTATTATCTCAGTGTTACCTACGCATAATAATATTTAATCAGTCGGAAGATTGCTCAGACTCCGTAGATTAATTCCTGGCTCCCGGCGTCATTGCATATCTTGGGGCATGTTTCCATTGTAGTAAGTATGTAAATAAACTGACGTGCTTACTCTCGCTGCTTGAATAAATTACATTGCAAGCCATCAAAAAAGGTTGGCAACCTCAAGCTCGACCACTAGAATGTGTCGACAACAGTAGCTAATGCAAATTAGAAAAGAAATAGAAATAAAATAAAATTAATTATTTTCAGACAAAAAATCTGAAGTGACGACCTGCGTGTCACAATGGTTAATTCACCAGTGCGCTGCGCGTAAGGTCCGATTCCCAACGGAACAGAGCTTAGAATGATGAGTTTTAATTTTTGTTCTAGTTTAGGTGTGAGTTTTGTTGTCTTATGTGTGTCCATGGCAACCACGGGATTCTAGTGTGGCACTATTAGTGTGAAGCGGTCATTTATTTATTATTTTATTATTATACAGCCAATAACCCTCTGTTATGTTTGAACTGACTGAGGTTCTCCTGGATGGGGATGGATTTTTCCACGCACAAAATATCGAGAGTAGTTATGCAGTGATCGCTACACAGTATTTCGTGTGTACGAAATAAGCTCAATGCACTCTAAAAAAAGGTAAGTTATCGCGTTTTTTGACGTTCAAAGTTCTTGCTTTATAAATACGAGTACAGCCAATGGAAACGTTCTGTAATATACTTCGAGAATTCATTGTTTTCGGGACGTGTTTATTTATGCTCTTTAATTGAGGTGTGCCTAAATAATGATAAGTTTTAGTTAGTAAATTAGAGAGATGGTCTAATAATCGTTCCTGGTTTAGTTTTATCTGCAAAACATTGACACACTATCACACTATCGGGTCCCTCTCAAAATGTCCTTCCTGCGGTTTCCTTATTGCGGTATGGTTGACTACACAAAAATAAAGCAATTTTTATGATGATCTATCTAATCCTTTATTATTTTTTTAATTTTTCTAAAAATCTTTTCTCTATTTGGTTTATTACACTGTGCGACTCCTGTGTAGTAAGCTGATGATTTACGTGTATTACGTGTATTTATGTGTAGTAGCGGCATTGCTAAAACTCATATTATTATAGGTCTCTTGTTTTTCAGTTTCGATGTTTCACTACTTCACCGTACCAGCTGGTTTTTTAAATGCAAAACTGGCACAATTAATGTGGGTAACAAAATTAAAACAATTGATTATTCTAGTACAATATCCGCATCCGCTAAATTATTCAGCAAAGCAAATTTTACTCGCCAGTTCTGTTATTTCAGACCTTAATTATCATTAAATTAACCAGAAATCGCTTGAATTAATTTTCTGATAATGATGTTTGAATTATACTCTCATCATTATGGACCTATGAAATAATAGAAATTACGTTTCGGTTGTTCGAGTATTTCACTTTAATTTTAGGTTTTTATTCTCCATAATATGTCATAGTGGGTTTCATGCAATAGAGAGCCTCTATAGTCCATCAAACTAATCCTTAGGTACAGTCAACTTCTCAAAGATCCATCAAAGGTAATCAAAATAATCTTCGTTACTATTTAGATTCATTATTTCACTATCAGCTAAAAATAAGATGACAATCAAAAATAAATTTATGTACACAGCTAAATCCAGTCAGTGTTAACAAACTGTAAAATACTTTTATAAGGTATGTGTGTTAAAACTTAAACTGTTAATTATAGTGTATGTGTATTGTAAGTGCTTTAACACCATAATTGTATTATTTTACCTAAGTATGACAATATAAAATTTCCTAATGAAATAAAAAGAAATTCTAGCATAAAATTTACAAAAAATACAATAAGATGATAAATAAAGTTAAACTAAAAATTTTACCTATGTTACACGATAAAAGACCAAATTTGAAAACAAAAAAATTGGATTATTTTTTTCCATTAGGTATTTATTAACGAATAGTTTAAAACTTCTAGTGTTAGAAATGGAATCTAAAACTAAAACTTTGCTATAAATATTTCTATGATTTCCCTTCCTAACCCTTTAAACTTGTTTATGAAACTGACTGTACATTTAGTACTTAGTATTAAGTCCGACTGCCTAAAGCTTAAGTACTTCTGCGTAATAGTTACTGTTCCCAGTGAGACTTGGGCCATATGTCGGATCTAATCCGGGTTAAGTAAGTTCTACCAGATTTCATCAGATATTATATCACAGCCATATTAGAAATTTCTATTTTACACTGATAAAGTTAAGCGAAAACTTCGTTCTTCTTTTCAGAAACGTTTGTTCAGAAATGGTCCTAAACTATTAATTTCATTCATTTCTGATGAAGTTTGATTTTTATATTAAGCGATAGGTGATAGAGCCTTCGTAAGTCATCTGTAAAGATACTTTGCCGCCGTTCTCTTAACCCGCCATGAAGCAGCCTGTTGTTTTTTGGAGCCTTGTAGTTTATGGAGAGGGGATCACCCTGTTGAAGATACTTTATTTGAGGCGAACATCTGAGTCCTCATGGCTAGCAACACATATTAATTAATTTAATTATTCGTAATTATTCAATCACTCTTTCAATCAACCTGTATGTCAAAAATTGCAACCACAAGCGTACATTTTCCATTTTCCTTAATAATCTGTAACACCTCATATCCAAATATTGTAGCAGCCATGTTATTTCCTACATTACAGACGATGTCTCTTTAATTACATTCCTGTTTGTTATTTCTACCGCTCGCAAATAAATACTCCAAGAGCGCCGAGCCAGTACTGCGCGCGTAATGAAAAGCAAACATTGCAATGCTATCGTTCCATCTCGTTAGGTTTAAGCAGGCTACATGTCGTCAGTCGTACAGGGATAAAGATAACTAGCATAGATTTAATAAAAACTTTGTTCGTTCGTATATATGGACACACCAGGCGAGTCGCTGGCACCACTCAAGATTCTATCGAGGAACTGAGGAACGCGTGATCAAGGCACTGAACGTGTTAATTTAAAATAGTATGTCTAAAGTATGTAACTAATTTTGTTTCATACTTTTTTGAAGTTGATTTGGATTTTTTTTAAATTATTTTTTTCGTAATATTTAGTTTTAAGTCCATATCTCAGAAACTACTGAAACGATTTGATGAAACTGATACCATTCCGTAAGGTTAACAAAATGCAAACAAATAAAAAAATAACGATCACGATCCGTCAATTAGTATCGGAGATATGCGAGGACAAACATATCTACATACACATATATGTACATACATACACATACATACACCTATGAAATTTGATGTACTTGTTTGGAAGCCGTAATAGACCAACATATATATGTAAATATTGTGAAGTTCCGTCAATATTATAGTACATACGTCATACATACGTGTCGAATTCATAACCTCTTTTTTCGAATTCATAACCTCTTTTTTTGAAGTCGGTAAAAAGAGCGTTACCGGCTGCCCTAGTGTTGCCCGTGTCCACAGGCGACGGTGACCACTTCCCATCAAGTGGCCCGTTTGTCTGATTGCTTGGATTTTACATAAAAAAGAATAAACACTCAAAATAAAACCAGTGAGTTTTAGAGTTAAGGAGTTAGTCGTTTCTGTTACTTATACTACGTAGGGCTTGCAGTGTGCATTCGCCGCAGTAATGAAAAACAAACTCACTGCAGGCTCACACTGTTTGCGCACCGAGATGTAGATCCTACTTACATTTGGATATTACTAGGAAACGGTTACATTTTTAGAATAAGTAAATGGCGGAATAGCCCAGTGGCTTAGAATTCTACCTCGAATCGAGGGGTCCGGGTTCGAATCCCAGTGGCACGCACCAATGACTTTGTGAAAAAGTTATGTGCGCTTTATAAAATTAAATATCACCTGCTGTTACGGTGAAGGAAAACATCGTGAGGAAACCTGCATGCCTGAGAGTTTACAAAAAAAATGTTTTCAAAGGCATGTGAAGTCCACCAACCCGCAGTGGGCCAGCGTGGTGGACTAAGGCCTACATCCCTCTCAGTACGAGAAGGAGACTCGACCCTGTAGTGGGTCATTAATGGGTTACTGACAATGGCGGAATAAAAAGAATAAAACACAAGAGATCGGGCTTGGGTCGGGGTTGGCATGGTGAAACGGTATGAACAGTAATCTAACTTCATAAGGTAACCTACACACCAGAGAGTTAGTAAGTAGACCAAGGATTTCAATGTGGGAACACACCCGACCACTTGCCACTCACTTCTGTGTAGAACTCCTCCAAAGGTTACCTGATTTTAAGTGATCAGCGCAACCTAAGAACTTTATACGATGCGTTATGTGGACTAAGACTATACAATATATAGATGAAACCAAAGTTTTAGAGTTTCTACGACAACTACACCTCTCTAATGCAAGAAAATGAGCAAGTATTATTAATATTAAGAGGGTAGAACTCGCTGAGTAAGCAGTCGGCATCTCGGGCCAGCCTCAAAGGATACAATAATATCACACTATCTGTTCGTATGCTATTTCAGTTTTAAATAAGTAAGTAATGTCCAAAATTTATATTTCACATTTAATGCACCAAATCAGAGTGGCTTTCAAATAATTGCAGGCATTTGTCCCTTAAGAAAGCGCTGAGAAATAGCAAGTTTTATCGTCGAAGGGACACCAGTTCGGTTTATGGTCCTGTAGGGAGGTGGCAGCTGCGCCGTTATGTTCTGTCTGATTTAAAGTTATTCGCCTTTTATGTGCGATATTTCCGACGAATGATAAGTACTGTCCTTCTATTTGGTTTGGTCGGGTTGGTATTTAATGTCTCTCTAATAAGGGCCGAAAGAGAGTCATCGTCTGCGACCAAAACAAAAAACAAAATGCTTGACGGCGGGTTGATAGAGTGAAGACGGTATGGTCCTCTTACCCATTGTACTAATTGCCATTTCGCACGCAGAAGTTGATCGTACGAACGTCCGTTGCATATAATTTTAATGTCGATGTCGGCTCTCTCCGTGTGTTCTACCGACCTTACTTTTGTAAGTGCTCCGCGGAGCTATACGGGATGATGCCGACATCGCCCTTTCTTCACTACACCACGCCGGAGACTGAAATTCCACCCTGATCATCTGGATTCGTGGCGTTCCTCCACAGTCCGTTTTTCACGTACTCGTACGTTTTTGCCTCGTACGTGCAAACTTTGGAACAGGCTTCGGGCTGATGTATTCCCGCAGGACTATGACATGGGGTTCTTCAAGAAGGGCATAAAAAGCTCTCCTTCATAGCCGGCAACGCACTGGCGACCCCCCTAGTGTTGCACGTGTCAGTAGGCGACGGTGACCACTTACCATCAGGTGGCCCGTCTGTCTGTTTGCTTGCTCTATTTATAAAAAAAAAAATGTTGCATGTCAGTGTCATATTCAATTCTGACAGCTCAATATAGAGCCCTATGTTTAAATTTTGTTGAGTTGGTTGCTCGGTCGAGTATGTCAGCCTATTAGGATAAGGCCTTTAACAATTAAGGCGGGCAACAATAATTCTACCGCCTTTAAAACTGTTCGATGTGTCTACAGTAGTTCGAGTAATCGAACGATGATTCAAGCATAGTAAATTAATGTTGTTTTGATATAGATAAGTAGTAAACCACCTGATAAACCTACTACTATCCTTTACAGAACATGTCCATTCGTCGTCACGTTGCTGATCTCAAATAAAGTATCTCCGGAAACTTGAATACGTATTTAACATAAATGAGTAGATTTGGTGCCTATTTACTACTTCTCCTAATTGATTACTCAATGAACTCTACTTAGTTCATGTCTAAAGCGACGTAGACGGTAGTAGGTACCTACTATAAATATCAATTTTCTTTGATAGTAGGAGATCTCGCAATAAATACGACAGTAGATATTAAAGGGAGCAGGTGGCGAACGAACATCCCCGTAGGGCTATAACGCGAACGGTTGCAAAAACTACCCGTTTCGCCAATAAAATCCACCCATTGTTCTCGGCATTTGGAAAATAGGCCATGTTTTGGGAACTAACAAAACCAGATTCGATTGTTTGTTTGATGCGACGATTTCATAGGCATAGTCATGCGAAGGTGGATTATGGAGACTGGATTTATGCTCTTTAACCCATTAATGACCCACTACGGAGATAAGAATGAGGAGGCTACTACGACCTACTCACAATGAGTAGGTCTTAGTCCACCGTGCTGGCCTAATGCGGGATATGCCTTTGGGAACGTTATGAAGACTTGCAGTTTCCCCACAGTGTTTTCCTTCACCGTTACAAGGTGATATTTAATTTTATATAGCGCAGATAACTGTTAAGAAAGTTATCGATGCGTGCTACTGAGTTTCGAACCCAGGCCCCTTGAATAAGAGGCCGAATTCTAAGCCAGGTCAAGGAAGGAAATCAAGACGTATTTAATTTTATTGGTTTTTAATTTATCGAAAATTGTTTATAGAATACATGCTCAGCACTTCCCAACATATTATGTATATCTGGATAATATATATCTATCCGAATTTGCCATTCAATTCAACCTATATAGTTGATATGTTTAATCCATTAACTTCAGCCAGATTTAATTAAGATGAGGGTGTCGAGCCTATTAATATAAACGTATCAATTACTCAGCTGTCTTCATTGATAATGTTGCCCTGGGTCTAAATTAGTGATCGGATTGGATTAGACAGGCTGCTCGGGTAAGGCCTAACAATTATAACAATAGCTGCCACATAATTTACATGTTATTATGCCTGTATTGGCTTAAATGGTGCCTAAATATTTGAGGTGCAACAAAATTTAATAAACTCAAGATTCATTTATGTAATCACATTTAAAAGTTAAATTTTACGTCATTTTTAACCGACTTCAAAAAAGGAGGAAGTTACTTTACTGTTAATTTACGTTTGTGAAACTGTTAACTCATATTATGCAATTTTGATTGCATCTCAAATATTAAGGCGCCATTTAAGCCGAAAACAGGTACAAATACAGGTATCATTAGGTAAATTTTAATTAACTTTAACTTAAATATATGATTTTTAAAATAACAATCCAGAATGGCAATCTTTAACTTATATATTTGAATGTTGATTAGGATTGTTAAGTTATTTGTCTTTGTGTTTTGCTACGAGTAAATTTAGTTTACATTTGGGTCACGTCTTGAATCTTATCTCATAATTATACTTTAAAATCCTACTAAGAAGGTTTTATTTTCATTTACCGAAACGGATGACCTATAAGAACTTTGAGAATCCCTGTACTAGGAATAATCAAAAGAATATTTTATTCGGTCTGGTCACGAAGACGCCTTGGGTGATCGCTGGGGACCTCTGTTGGTTTAGGGCCTGCAGAGGCCTCCTTAACTTTTAAGGATAAGTCGTTTGCTTTTTGTGTAATATATGTACATTATTATACTGAACTGATTATCCATTTTATTTGTGAGTTTTGCATGCATTATTTTATATTTATTTAATTTGAAACAAAATGTAAGGAATTCGCAAAAAAAACAATGAACGATAACAACCTAACAAATTTTATCTTAAGTCACATACTATTTCCTTTAAATAATACTTGGCCGCTTCCTTTTTGTAAATATGTTGCTAAAGAAATCCTTTCAATAGATGTTAAGAAAACTGGAATAGAGGACTTTGATTAAATTTTTCAAAATATTTTCTTGAATGATTTTGTTATTTCGAGTTTATGCTGACATAACTTCTGCACTGTTTGAGAATATTAACAGCTTTGCGTCTTGGAAACGGAACTATTTACATATTATGGACAATCTACTAATTCATACAGATCAAGTTAAAAAAATAAATCCTAGAATTTTGGTTGGTTTGGTACCAAACAAAATATACTCGACCCTTAGAGGCTTAGAGAGTTACTTAAGAGTTTGCCTATACATACGTCGAGTATATCTGCACACTTGTTTTCTTGTACGGCGTGTAAAGATTTCGCCAGTTTTTCAATGGATGTCCAGGAAGCTGAAAATAGATGAAAAGAGCGGAATAACACTTGTTCGTGAATAGATGCGAGGGAATTGGCCTTTCCATCCGAGAGTGCACGAGCTTTAATACTTTTTAAGTTCTTTTTGGGAATGGGTTATCTCACTCTGATATTAACTGATATAATCAACACCACACTTTTTGGCTTCAAAAGATAAAATTAAAAGTTGTTTTAATATAACGAAAAATCGAGACATGCAGGATTCTTCATGTTTCCTTCACCATTGAAGAAGGTGGTATTTAATATTTGAAATACATTGGCCTCCTACGGTTCGGTTGTTCCTAGTAGTGGTAAACAAATGAAATTGTATCACTTGTGTACGCACCAAATAATATCTTAAACTTAAGAATGAAAGGGCCTTAAATTGTTTTTCTGGCAACCACACAACCAACACAGGAAAATACTAAAATAAAACAGCTATGTTCTCTTATTGGATTTAACAGAAGTTGTAGCTCGGTTCTCACTTGAGATTTTCGAACGCTCACCTCAGGTCAAAAGCCCAATTTTATCCTTACGCTCCTTTTCACCGCAGAGTGTTTCAATGCTCTTTCAGACTTCACTCTCAGTTCTTGTTCATCTATTGAACGCAATCTTGCCATGAAAAGGCCATAAGGATGGTGTTGAAAGACTTTATTTCTTACACATTTTTCATAACATTACAGGCGTGGGGATTCAATTTTGATTAGTCAATAGTCGGGTATAGAGATGATTCAAGTGGCATGGTAATTCGAGTCACGTGGTAACTCCAGTCACTTGACCTGTAGTGATTTAAGTAGTGTCTTGGTGGCTCGAAGTAGTTTGAGCGCGTGGTGACTCCAATCGCTAGGATAGAAAGATAAGGGAAGACGGATATCGAGTCGCGTAGTTAGATATTCGAATCGCATCGTGACTCGAGTCATGGTGATTCAAGTCGCGTGGTTATAGTAGCCGCTGGGTGACTTGAGTCGCGTGAGTTTAGTAAATTGAAGAAGGAAGAAGCCTACTGTCTTCATACATCAAAGAACCAAGAGAAGGAACTTCGATAGCGTGATTAAGGAATATTCATGGCGCCATCACTGGACAAGTAGCGTTAGGTACTACATATTCTGTGTCAAATCTTGACGACCAAATAGTATCTCTCTGTACCCATTTCTGAAGATTTGTTAAAATCCACAGCAAATCGAAATGAAACTCATCCTAAGGTGCGAAAATGACCGTTGTTTTCCATTCCCTTTGATTTATTCACTTCCTAGATCCTTAGTTGCAACGTCACTAGCAAAATCTTTTCAAAGTATTCCTGAGGGATGTCCTTTCAAGGTATTCGTGTGTAATGACAGTTTGTTTGCGGCTACTAAACGACTATTTTGCGCTACGACGATTTTGTAGGTACCAACCATGGTTTGTTTACGCTTTTTAGAATGTTTGTTTTATAAATCTCTGATCATTATTTTCCTTACTATTGTTCCAATTTTTAAGTTTTTGAACAGATCCTTTTAATAAAACATTTGGTAAGTACTATTTGGGTATAAGAGTTTTAGAGAAGTAGCCAAACTTTTGTTCAAATTTTGTTTGACTTATTTAAGTCAGACATATGAGTATCAGCCCATTAAATAGCATGGAAACTTGACAGCAAAATCGTTACATCAAACGATCAATGCTCATTTATTGATCCTTTGTCATGAATAACAATCATGGTGATGATACCTTATTTAGAACGGCCATCTTGATAAATAAAATTGAACACAACACAACTATTCATCAATCAATCCGCTCGACACTTGTATGTTGAGAACGGGTCAAGACGACCCTCTTACGTAATGAGATACAATAGAGGCGTGTAACCTAAGATCGATGCGGTTTGTCTGTTATAGAGAAGTAGGTTAGAACAGAGCAAATACTCAAGTTTACAGTGTGTTTGAAACGCACATAGCCCCGCTGCTTGAGTAGACCGCAAGCAATCGAAAAAGTTACAAAACGTCGGGCGCGGTCAGTAAGTACTTGGATGGGTGATTGCTAGTTGCGTATGCTTCGGAGGACACGTAAAGCCGTCGGTTCCGGTTGTTATCAATAAGACGCGTGTCCAGCATTGGGACATGTAAGAGTTGCAGCCATAGAATTGGTAGAAACTATTTTTAAAGCCGCAAAAATGTTGGTGAATTTAATCGGAAATTATCAGGGATCATACCCGTACCTCCAAAAGTTGATGGGAAGTATCTAAGCGAAAGTAAATGACGGCATGTAACGACATCGGAGCCGACGCCTAACAGCTAATTGGATTGCTCTTGTCAAATATCAATTATGCCTTCCTGAAATCGAAAGTAATTATTTCACGCCATCGACAGCCCGCATCGATCGTTTTTCACCGTCGCGTCGGTAGAACAGCTTAAGCAATAATAGTCCAATTTTACGGATAATTTAAATGGTGTTTTCCTTTTAAGTTCAGGAGTAATCGTCTCAAATTTTAATTGAGACTTAATGAGACAATATCCCAGACAGTATTTAAGTTATTATTTGATGGAGTAGAATAAATCGAATGAAGATTGCAAAGATAAATTAATTACAAAGGGCTGTAATGATAATGGCGCCTTCTTCGTAACAGCTTTAATCGTAATTTAATTTCTTAACCGCAAGTATTTACGTTAATTATGTAAAAATTTAGATAGCAGCATAAACTATAAAAGGTCAGAATTAATTTTTTATTTGGACTTATCGACGCCAGTGGAGTGGTATTTGCTATTACAACGTTATGACGCCATTATAAAAATTATATGAATACTGTAATGGGAATAAATCATAATAATACGATTTTGACTCAATTTGAATAGCAGACTCGGTCATTGTCGCCATCAATACAACACTTCTATGCATTGTTATAGGTATATCACCAAGATGTACAATGTTTGATGCGGCCTGTCAATGGGGTGGAAAATTTACCTCCGATTTCAGAAAAGCATTCGAAATTGTTAGGTAGCTACATTATTATAGATATTTGACACGAGGGCAATTAAATTACGGGTAAAGCTATTAGCCGGGTGTCGGTGACATTAGAGCCGCAAGTCGTTAACTTTTGCCCCTCAAAACCTTCTTCATTTAATTCATTCGCCTTCTTAATTAGATAGAGTACACCTATATTAAGACGTTTAGGTCTGAAAGTAATAAAATTGTAACTTTGTCAAATTGTAACTTGACTCTCCTTCGATCAATCTTCGGTTAATTATTTATACTTATTTGACAACATTATTTAATAGGGTAGCATCTTCAGTGTTATCTTATTTACTTTCGACATCGAAATTACTTACATGAAATGACGAATACCAAACGTAAAACCTTGAAAAAAGATCTACTACTACTCGTACATATCCGTTGTTTAATTTATTTTGATATGTTATAGGTATACCATGTTTATTTTAACGTAACCTAAATTATGATTTTATATATTTCTGAGTTTTAGTCTTAAAATTTGTACAGATTTAAGAAACAAATGTTTAAGATTCGTGATGTCTAGTTATCCCAAAAATAGATAGGTATGCGAGGTAAACATGGTTTTTACTTTTCAATCAGTGTATTCTATTTTTAAGCAATATCCCTTTTAATCCAGTATAAAACCTGTCCCGCTATTTTAAATATTGTTCTCTGAATAAAATCTTTGATACCGTTAATTTTCATCTCTTTATTCAAAAAATGTAAAGCGATATTAAATCAGGTCAACGGAAAAGAAACGCAAAAAGTCTCGGATAGAATATTTCAGGGTCGTACATAATAACTAATTAAAGGGAAAGGCTTAAAAAGAAACCTTTAAAAGCGGAGAGATTATTAAAAGTAAATTACTTGCGAATGTAATTAAACGGGGCACAAAGAGAGTAATTATTTCGTGCTGTGGACAGGTTCGTTACAGCAATTTGGAGTTTGTTTATACGGATCCTTTATTGCTCAGATAGGTACTAACGCAACGGACTTTCAACATAGTATAGAATATTTCTTTATATTTTTTATTTCAAAAAATACCAGCATTTTTTCGTAAAGAAGAAGAAGATATTCTTAAGGATTTCTACAAAAATATTTTTTCTTTCAGAGCTGTCAGGGTCCTAAGCCTCCTTCTGTACAAATCGTTCTGAATATTTTATGTCAAGTCACTACAACAAACTACTATATCTGTTTGAGAGATGCTACTTTTACTAACATGGCTATCATATTTCTCACTCTAGCAACCAAATCTTTAGCAAGAAAAGAACAATAGGAAGCATAAGAAATTACTTACTGGACCTTCACCTTACCGCCAGCCTCGTAACCGGTCGCATAGGAGCATGTTCTTCATGTCATGCCGGGTTGCCGGAGATACGAGTACTTTATTTAAGGCGAACTCAAGTCTTTATGAGTAGAAAGGCATTCCTCTGTTTCAGGTTGGGTGTAGGTGTCCATGATGTAACATACTGATGTTAAGACTACCTGTGGCCTGCAGGCCGGTTGCTACTCCATTACTAGAAAGTAAAGAAAAAAACTATAACAGTACTAGAACGATAAGAAAGATAAAGAGATCTATATCATCTCACCTTATTGGATAGATACCTGCCGTCACTCACGTTATTATATTAGTCAGCAAATTTCGTATTCCTGAGAGTTTTACCCGGAAGCGTTATTTCAATAAAACCTTACATTTCTTTAGAATGTTTTTTCTTCGACCCTACCATAGAATATTTCATACAATGGGAGAATATTTGATTTTCCTATATTTTTCGTAGATCTATAATAACGTTACGATAATTTCATTTGTTTCCTTTTGGAGAACGGAAAATTATGTTATCTTTGGTCCATCCATTCTGATTATTATTTTATTTTCATTAAAAATTACTTTAGATTTAAACCGTCTGTCCCGATTGTTATCGATATACAGCTGTCGATAAACCTTGTCGGAAGCCCCATCGGCGGTTTGAAAACATTCAACACGGGTTGGCCACTGACTCCAGGCCTCCCCTTATTGAGGGGAAAGACCCGTTACCATTAAAGGGTTAAAGGGTTAAAAGCCATCCTCAAGCACTTCAATACAAAAGTGAAGCACTGCTTTTATTTTTGTTACCAAATTTTTCCGAATGTATCATATTATTATATAATTTTATCATTCAGAACAATGGGAGGAGTTACTCGGATACCTAATTGATGTAAAGGTTATTAGTCAAAAGTGTTTTACGTAAAAGATCAATAACCAGGATTCCATTCGTGGATCGTACATTCGCGCGGAACGTTCATTTGTCACGCGGCGCGCTGACTCTGAGGGTTTATATTATTCAGCGCTGTAAATCACTCCCATTCGTCACCAGTGTTCTTTGCTGTATGGGATCAAACAGAGAATCGTATTGATTGAGAAGCTATAAACTGACAATTGGTTTATGACTATTGTATTTTTGATGAATAAGAAGACAGCGGGAAGCCGGTGGATTCAGTGGAGTAGCGTCGATTAGGGGAGGCCCATGTCCAGCAGCTATGAACGGCTGCAAAGATGATGATTATCATAATATATAAAAAAAAAGATTTAGGTATACAAACCAATAATTAGTATACCAATAGGTTTGTATGGAAGAGATCGCATCCTAGCGATAAGTCACTTTGTACTCTAAAGTTACACCTGTTCCTGTGATTTTTTAATTTAGAGTGTGTAGGTAGTATAAAGTGCACAATAATATCTATTTATTTATCTAGTTTGCACTCCTCCAGCTGAAAAAATGAAGAAACATCTTTTGCCTACACAAGAAACAAGAGCAACTATTTTTGCGTCTATCTAATAATTCCCAATCAAGTTTTTGTTAGCTTTCAGACACTGGAGTCAGCTGCGAAAACGGATCTGTGATAAAAAACGCAAAAACACAATCGAGTAACGTGTTTTATATGTAGGTTTGTATACTATAAATACTGTCGCTTTCATGTAAAATTGTTTGGTTGATAAACTACTTTTCTGAGGAAAATTAATTTAGACTGCACTATGGAAGTTAATTACAAAAATATTTTTTTAAATTTAAAAAATTCAGTATAAGTACTTCAATAGTTTAAATCTTCAATAGTTTAATTAAATTAAAAAATCTACCCTGCTACTTAAGCTAAGGAGCTTAATAAGGGATTATTATTGTAAGTACGTACATTTTTATTAACTGACCTCGGTAGCACGGAATCGCGCATTTAATTCGCGACTAGCGGTCACCATTCCTGGTACTGACCGCGCCTTGTGAGTATCACCCACATGCGACCTCACATAGAAAAAAGAATTCCATCCTATTTGAAGTACCTATTTGAAGTGGATGTTGCTGCTTTGCTCCACTTTTAATATCATCCCTTTTTCGATTTCTTGGGCTGACTTGAAGCAGTGCTATTCAAATATTCAGCCCTTTACCATATAACACATTCTTCCATCATCATCGAGATATTTAGGTATCTATTCATTGAAAATAACAGCCTGTACAAATAGCAGCAACAATATTTTCATTAGCCAAAACCTTCACATTTTCATCCAAAGAAAGCTTTTAAGTTCTAAAATATCCTAGCATAAAGGAATTCAAACATAACGTAAAACACGACGCGGCTTCCCGCCTGTTTTCAATCTTACTAGCGAGGACTCAACTCAAAACGTCATTACACAAGAGAGTTTTTACAATATACCAGCTATTCTGTACTCCTCAGACGCAGAGCTAAGTGTGGGGCTTTCAATAAACTGCGCTGAGTGCATACACAATGCTCAAGAAACAATCCCTGCACGCACTCGACTTGGGAGACAGGGGAAACTGGGGTGGGAAAGGACACGACCATTTAAAAAATCCAATGAACGTAACACGTTCATTGGTAGCGTCTTAGTATACCAGCATTTTTCCGTAGCACCTTTAAAGTGAAATTTCTAGCTTTCTATTGAAAAATCCATCAAAATCGGTCCATCTCTTTAGTGTCTAACACACATTGATCGTACCTGATACGTGTCGTAGCAGAAGTAAAAATACGTACACAACGTATAAGATTCTCGAATCCTACACAACGTACCTATATAGACGTATTTATGCGTTATCGGTAGATGTGAAAACTTTTGTCTGTTCGGTGTCTGTGACGTTACGTACAGGACGCGCTACGTGCTAGTAGATAGAAACAGTTTACACGCACTCCGTGCTAACAATGTTGTAGCTATTTCACATTCGTTCGCAGCCGCACCGCACAGTGAGCCTTCGATAAACTTTGTAAAGTGCATAGTAGTGCATACACGTGAGGCTCGGCTTTGTTTGCTGTACCTACGGTGCGCGACAAATAACCACTGTGTAGGAAATGTCGAGGCTTCATATTAACGCATGGTTTTCCTTAATTATGGAAAATATTGAATAAAGGGTTGGTAAAGCTACATTTTATAATATAATAGCTACAGTTTTGCGATAGATGCAGAACTATATAAATATTTAATACGTAGAGAAATACACGTTTTTCCTTTCTATACACAGCCGCATGGAGTGATTTTGATAGGCTCTTCTGAAGGAATCCAATTCCAATCAACTACTTTTCTACACTATAATTTTTGGTATACGACACAAAGAAAGCATCGTGGACAGCTGAAATTCTAGATGAGGCAATGTCAAAGGTCACCAGTAAATATTAGGAAGCCAAAATAAAAATTTGGACGTATTTAACAAGTTTACCCTAAAATTCGTTTGGTCACTGTCGCTAAGCTACCATACCTCGGTTTTGGCAAGACAAATTCATTGAAAATCTAGAATTTTAAGATATCTGATGAGATGATATTAATATCTAAGATAAGAAAACGAAACTTTCCAAGTGTTGTCTATTAAAGTCTAAATTAAAAAATTTTATTCATCAAAAATATTTTTTCTATTATTAAATTCATCTTATCATAATTATCCTCCTTTTCTTTTCGTTCTTTTTACCATGGGTTTCAAAATCTCTACAAATACAATTAACCAGAAAACTTAAAGGTGTAAAAATACTGCTAAAAACCTGCTCTAAAAATTAAAGAAGGTGTGACTTTACGATAATATTTGTGACTCTTGGGTAATAACGATTTTGGGCCAATTTACTCTTATCGAAAGTTGAACAGGTATTCGTAAAATATTAGACGGTCTAGACAGCGAGATCGTTTCTTACATTTAGTGGAAATTTCCAGACATGTTACCTATAGGGAAAATACTTCAGGTATTTACCTACATGATACAGAGGAAAAATTTCACTAAAATATCAACGAATAGTATTATAGAACGATTACGTTGCTTGAGAATATTTATTGCTTTTATACATATTTTAGCATTTTTCAAAACTCCACTTCACTCCAGTTATCGGTTCTAAAACAAGTAAATCCAATGCTAACTGCAGCCCAATCGTAGTGTTGTTACTGCTACATAGATAATACTCGTAGTGACAGTAGGTTAATGGTAATAAAAATTATGTACTTCATTTCTGTTTCTATATATAATATATGAACCTATCTATGTTACATGTGTTTTAGTGCAATATGCTTCAATAACGCAGTTATTCTATTCTATTCAATTCTATTCTAAAAAGCTATGTTGAATCATGTGGGTCGAGAATCATCTTTTTGATAGGAACAAACAAGTCTCTTAAACAGTTGTAGGTGGTGTGGGTGGTCACTGGAACCAATGGTAAACAGTCATAATTTGGAAGATAAAAATTTTATGACCAATTTGGACGTTACCAAAATAACACGACACGCCACAAAAATAAATCTTCCGTCAATTTATAATAATATCATAATTTATACAAAGCTTTCCACCTCAAAAATAATATTATCTTAATTCATTCCCACAAACCAGTGGTGATAATTTAATATCGCCCACTCTCGATTCAGGCATTTTCTGTACATTTTCCAATTCTACTTTGATGTCGGGCATCAAGATATAAAATTGGATCGTAAAGATCGTCTGCTAGACATCGGATACTCGGGATCCAGATATAAATAAAATGCTAATCCACTGTCCCCTGTTTCCTTTTGCTATCAAAGTTGATTCCGTACCGTCGCTCTCATTGATATCTGCTAGTGATGTGATGGGTTACTTTCTTGCTTATATTTCAGATTCTTAACCCACTGTAGGGCCAGGTGACCTCTCACATTGAGAACGATAGAGGCCTTAGAAGGCCTGGCCTACCACGCTGGCGTAATGTGGTTTGGTGAATTTCACATACCTTTAAGAACATTACGGAGACCTCTCAGGCATACAGGTTTCCTCGTGATATATTCCTTCACCGGTAAAAAAGTGATTTTTTTTCATAAACGGACCTATACCTTATGATAAGCACAAACCTTGTCCATTAATAGGCCTACCAATTGACCTACTAAGTAACTGAATTTAGTTGAAGGATTAAGTAATATCAATAGGTGGGATTAATATCCCTGTACATAAACATGCGATAAAAAAAACTGCCCAACTTAATGGAGTAGTTACCTCAATTAACTAGTTTAGTAAGAGGACCTATCAATCAACCTTAAATACACAGTAGATCTTCTTCCCAATCGTTTCACTCTTGGCAGAGCGGTCGTGGTCGTCATGTAGTCGCATTTGTCGCAGATATAATTCTCAAACAAAAAAAACACAGTAAATACACAGTAACACAGTAGATACTTGGTCTTAACTCGTCAAACATTTCATTTTCATTTTTCGGTTCTTGATCTCAAACTTTGAGAACCTTGTCTGTAATGAAAACCGAGCGACATGGTAGGTGGACATCACTATGGAGCAACTGTTAAAAGCAGTGACCCGCAAGCGATATCGCCAAGTTCAGGATAATGGCGGCAGTTGCTCCCGGAGTCGTTAGTAAGCTCTGAGCCTTATAGGTTATTCAGGACTTTCGAAAGTATATCAAACTTTATACTCTTGCAGGATTAGTAGGTCTCATGGCTACTTTACTCTATAACTAATTGGTCAGACAGGCTATGAGAATAGCGTTAGATATCTAAATCCCGAGCCAACTCCAATTGTCTTTCGACATAGATACATATTATTAAGTATATAATAATAATTATGTATCTATGTCGCAATTAAGTAATAGAGCAAATTACAGCCGACCGAACAATAAGATGGTATTTTTAAATATCATTATTTTTTGACAATTTTTAAACAGCCCTTTGAATAAATCCTTCAGGACAGAATAATTTCTTTTTATTTCAGAATTTTTTCTTCTTATTTTCAGCCCTTCGTTATAATAGACTGTCGGACATTGGCCTCCCCTAAACGAGGCCACTCGCCCGATCAGACGAAAACAAACAGAAACAAACTAATTTATATAATATATTATTTTATTTTAAATTTGTTTCTTTTCACGATGTTTTAAGTTTTCGGCTCCCTATTGAATGTAACTATGACAAAAGTTTCTCCCAAGCTTGCACTTTGCGAATAAATAACATATAGGCGACAGAATAATGCCCTGAGGTACACCAGCGTTGAAAACAATCAATCCACACGATGTTCGCAGGAAATATTTCAGTCACGTGTGCAGGTGAGGCTGGGGTGCAGGAAATTCGGCCAAGTGCGAACCGGATTTTACGCATAAGAGGTTTCTCGTAAAAACGACAAAAAAACATGCCATATTTCTTCACTTTTATCTGTAATTGTTTATGTAGATTTTTTTTCAAAGATTTCGACGAGATTTCCGTCAAATAAATGTCTATATGTGGCGCGTAGTAAATAGTAACTGGATGAAGAGAGCTGAAAATTGATTCAGGGCTAAGCCTTAGGGGGTAACCTATGTCCATCAGTGGGCTAAAAGAGCTGAAGGAAGGCTGAGGAAGAAGAAGGCGAAGAAGAAAATGGAACACTTTTACACCCTCTTATTGAACATGTAACTCAACTGGGTAATCTTCCTAGGTGTTGCGTTTGTCCCAAATTTATTTTTATGATACTGACCTAACGGACGCCGGAGCCTTAATAATAGGATGACGTTTTACACAAGACACGTGAAACCCTAAAATGCAGACTGACAGGTCTTAGTACTTGTCGGATACAGAAGAAACAACAATATAGTACCTAATGAAGGGGTGTCTGGAGTGCACTGCGAGGAAATGAAAGGGGACTTCAAAGTTATTTAGGACTTAGGAAGGATCAGACCTGTAGACTGTAATTCATTGTTTAAATATATCTGAAATCAAAGAAAAACAAAAGTTTACTTTTTAATCGGAATTTCTCTTCCACTTTACATTAAAGTTTTAATATAGAATTCCATAGACATCAGTGGATCTACTTTAGAGGTACTTAAGAGTCTTCTTCTCTCTTAGGTACACCTTGTTTTAAAAAGAGTTTAAGTATCTTAAATTTTCTTCCACGTTCGACGAGACAAATTAGTGTTCGGAGGCAAACTAATGCGCACATTACGGCGAGATTGATGTGAAAATGACGCCGGGATCGTTTGCGTCACGTTATAATATTACGGAAAGGAAATGGCATAGTCGGTAGGTACCCACACCTTTCAAACCTCAATTGCTTGTATTACCGCGAGCGGTAGTTATACCTACTATGTTTATGGTAGTAACACATCTCGGACTTATCACAATAGTTCTGCCAATTAATTGCACATGTCATTATTTCTTGTAAGTATATAAAGTGATATTTCGTAAGGGGATTAAATAACTTTATTATCATTTATTTACACCAATAAATTATTATAATATTATCATACTTAATAGCTTAGCGAAAATTGTTTTAAAAGATATATATTCAATCATGCCATACATGGCTCGGTATTTAACTCAGTTTATAAGACTTAATTTACGTTATTAATTATTAGTAGGTAGGTACTTATTTATTAGTTTGATAGTCTGCTTTTATAACTTCTAGTTTAATTGCCATCTATACGCTCTGATTTTAGTTTTTATACGACATTAATGCCATCTATACGCCACACTCAACATGAATTATAACATGTTTTGAATTTCAGCGCCATCTATATGTAATAACTTATACTACGATGAAAGCATTGTAACTATGCTCACTAACAGCTTCAATATATTTCCGACAGATGTTGCGCTAAACAAAAATAGCTAAGATCTATTGAACCATCTGACTATACAGTTTCCTACAAAGCTATAATTTTTTTATTGATGTTTTATTAGGTTGCATGTGTGTGCAACCTTAAATGTTATAAATTATAAGTATAATAAATGAACTGTAAAAGTCGTCAGCACTAAGTAACTTGTATAAAATATAACAGATGTTACATAAGTAAGGAAGAATAGAGGCATTAGTGGGTGTTACGTGGGAACTAGATAGGGTGTACTCGTATTTGTGTATGTACTAGGTACCTGTGGCTAACGTGCGTCAGTGGAAGTGGGGTGGAAATGGAAGATTCCAAAATGCATTATGTAACTACTCTTTTAGTCCAATATTCCATTACATTTTCCTGATGTAGGTAATTTATTTTGGTTTGAAGCTTACAGCCGTATACTAGCAATGGGGACACAAAAAAAAAACACCAAAAAATTATAATAATTAAATTATTAGTCATCCACAAGTAGATTTAAAAAATTATAATCTATTTTCATAACCCTTTCGTTGAGGACGTGGCATGGCGGCGATGTTTTCTCTCAGAAAAGGAAATTTATAGCTCTTTCTTTCCTTAAATCAGTGCTACCATACTGAGAAATATAATAATATTCATAGATGAAATAGAGTTAATCACATGACGCCAAATTCAAACACGTAAAACTTGTTCAAATATTTTGTTATACAAAAATACTTGGGTCTGTGCTTGGGTCTATCTGACTGCGTTTTTTTTCTAGGATGCGAGGTCTCATGAGGGTACAGACGTCATTCAATATTATCGATTGCAGTTTACAAAGATCGTTAATAAATAATTGAACTGTAGGTAGGTAATATAAAGGTAACAGCAACTGTACCTTAGCAACAAAGCCACAACAAAAATGCCATAAATTAATAACGATTCTCCCTTATAGAAGTCCATCATTCGACATTATCGATTTCACCGCATTGGGACTGTTAAAATTAACAAGTTGACGCTGTAACTGAAGAATGGCTGAAAATACAGCCTTAAAAATAATTCAATTAACTTTCTGCATAGGGCCATTGCAAACTAAAACGTAGAGGTTGTCACCCTCTTAACCCGCCGTATATAAGCAGTGAAGATGAATGACGCATAAGGTAGGCCACTAGCCTGATTCTCCTTCAACCCGCATTGGAGAAGCGTGCTCGAGTATGCTTCAGGCCTCCTCCTAGAGTCGGGAGAGACTCATTAGGACATAAAGGGTTGCGGCCAAATAAGTTTTCCTTCGAATTCTCTTTGTATGAAAATAAATAATTATTTTCAAACTGAAGACATGACTGGCTATTTTCTTAACAGAATCAACAAGTAGGTACTGTGTCCCTATGAATATATCTCAAGATAAGAATAAGGCGTAAGCATGAGATTTCTCTAAAGGACATAATACAAACACATTAACAAGGTAAAAAAAATCCTGTCAGTTTTTCGATTTTCACGTTTAAATTATTTGTATATGAAGGCATATAGAGATGCATATATGCATACAGAAGGCATATAGACATGCCATTATTTCATAGGGTGCGCTTATAGAGATGCTAATTTTGTAACAGTGAAGTTCGTACAATCACATAGGTATTATTAATCGTAGTAACGATTTCTTTTAAAATAGATCTTCCCTACCCAATAAAATTAAGAAGAGAGAAACTCGATGTCAATTTTTTAAATTATATCTACGTCTTATTAATTTACAACTAATTAACCTTCTAAGCAATAAGTTGAAAATGGCGAAAAATAGAGATGCTGCCCAATAAAATTCGTGCGATGACACATTCTGTCCAGAATGATACCTATCTAGAAAAATATTTCGGAAGCGTTTACCAGCACGTTGAAAAGGGGCCTCCGCGCAACATCGGTCGTGGCATCAAAATCGAGTACGTCATGCTCAATAATTGTTTAAATAACAAAATAATTAACAATAAAAAGTTTTATCAAACTAGTTTTCCAACAAATTCTATATCAGTCTTAGTATGAACGGGCCCATTTCCACTGCGTAGTATCCGAAGCACGCATGCGCGGTTCCATCGACCCACGTCGGCTTCGACCCTCGCTCTTTCGCTGGCGGCCTCCTCTGCAAGCAGACCTGGTCTCCTCGGAAGCACTGGTCCCTGAAGAAGCGAAGCGAAGCGAAGTGCATGTACCTAGCCGTGGCCCTCATCATTATCATCGCCAGCCTTGTCCGCCTACAGGTAATTCACATGTATCCTATTTGAAAAAAAAAAGAGATTTTTTAAAAATAATTCTGAACTATCATTTGTACCTACTGTGTTTTTATTTTTCGATTTAGTTGTTTTATTGTGTTTTTGTTATTATTTTTATTGCGTTGTTTATTTAATTTTGGTGTTGATTTTGACAGTTTTAAAAGAAAGAAAGGAAAAGGGTGGATTATGGTTTTTTATAAATGTGATTTGTTGACAAACTTTATTTTATATACGAACTTCGCATAAAAAATGGTTTTAAAATATGTTGTTTGATAAAAGATATCGTTTTTTATTTTGGTGATTATTGGGTATCCTCCCCTCCATCTTAGATGTCGGGTCTTAGCAACAAGTGGAGCATGCGTATTGTGACGGATGATGTTACACGTGGACAGAAAAAATATAATTCTAGTTTCTGCTTCCTATAAATTATTAAACATTAGAATTAATTAATGTTACATATTTATTCATCTGATGAAAAAACACAATAACTGTTGCTTTTTTAAATACTTTTAAGTACCTATCCAATTTAACTTATGAAATAGCAGAACTTAAAGGTGTTTATAAAAAATCTTGTGTTTTCCAATATTCAAAAGAAACATTATAACAACTGAATGACTCTACTAACTAATTAAAACAACAAAAAAGTGTCGAAAAATTAAATCATAGAGTCTACGCTCAGTTTGAAGTAAGTCGTACGACTACGTCGCGCGTAGTCTGAGCGCTCCCACAGTACTTCTATGGTCGCGATTGTTCGTGCGTGTACGTACGTACAAGTTATATTCGTATGAAAACACGATCAAATTGAGCGCGGCGTAACTCCCCATTTCCGTCGATCTCCCCATTCCACCTTTCCATAACTCTCTTTGCACCCGGTAGGTGGTGGATGACCTGCGCGGTGCATTGTTCCTTATTCATGAGTACCCTGGCACTACACCCAAGATAAACGGAACTGACTGAATAAACTATACAGTCATATCACAATGGGTTACAGATTTTAACAAAAGAACGGAGTTCAGGCTTAGGCTAGGATTTGCTTGACTCGATATACTATATTAATAACAACGACAATACTCTATAATGTACGCCAAAAATATTGACATAAGATAGAGGGTAGGTACAACAGCCAATAAGCGATCAGGCATCAAGAAACCATAAACTAATGGAGTTGTTTATTAAATGTGAGAAAATACTCTGAAGTTTCACTCCCATCCTGAGTGGAACACGAAGAAGTATAAAGTAAAAATAATAATAAAAATACATACATGAATACAGACTTATTTTACGTTTATATAATTAAGGAAAGAAAATGTAGGTACCATCTTCCTTTCTTACTTTATTTCTTATTTTTTTTAATTTTTTTTTCGTTTTTAGGAAATTTACTACAAATCGGCCATCATAAACGGAAAAGGTAAGTGAACTAAAATTAATAATTCAAATGTTTATAGATATATGTTGTATGTGAATCAATGGTATCCCATTAAGGCATTAATTATTAACGGATAAACGCAACAACTATAAAATTTAATGCCTATCTGAGTTTTTTATTTAATCAAAATCAAAATCAATCAAAGGCGACTCAGCGAACAATAATTTTAGTTTACAACCTGGTTAACTGTGGACACTTTATTGAAGTAAAAACTTCTTTCTGTGGACTTTTTGGTATCGGTAAAAAATGTTAAACTCGCGTCAGGACAGGACAACGATCCCTGATCGAAAATGCGTAAGACGGAGGGAGAGCGTTGTTTGTGATTAGCGCCATCTAATAAAAAGTGCAGAAACGATTACATGACGTTCGTGAAAGAGGGAAGAGGTAGATTGCTGGTATACGAGAAGATTGCTATTTGGGATGGGTAAGAAATGTTAAACTCGTGTCAGGACACGTGACTTGACCGAAAATTCGTAAGACGGAGGGAGAGTGTTTAAAATATGGAAATTGAACAAAGTGCATCTGTTAATGAAAAAAGTGACGACCACAGAAAATAATGATTACTTACTTTTTTATACTGATAAATAAAGCAATTCGTGCGAAATTATTCCCTAACCATTCCAAAATATGTATTCAAAAATGCACAACGTTAATGGTCAAGTTTTTACTTCAGCCGGCACTCCCGGAGTGCAACCCGTTGTTTTTTTTACTTTATTTTATTCTACATCCTATTATCATAGCTTAAATACATGAATTAATGAGCAAAAGTTAGTATTTTCATGACAGCGTATTACAAATTTTTTATCAAGGGAGATATCGATTTTGCTACTGCCCCTGGCCTTGGTTTTGCTCAACCCCTTCGCAGTTTGCGACTGGACTCATTTGAATAATGTCCGTTAAATAGGCCACGTTCACACTAAGTATGGAATATTATGCTTTTAAATATTATGCTCTAACAGACATTTTAAAACTTGTAGAACTCGTTCTAAAACGTTCTCTCTCGTAAAAAACGGTTATATTTTCGAGTGTTTGTGTGTGTATTGGATACTGACATAATAATTATGTATATTTTATTGGTTTGCTTAACCTATATGGCTAGATAGTTTTAGCTTGAAAGGGATCTTCTTAGGATCCACCTTAAGTGTAAAATGGACACTAGATAAAATTATATAAGTTAACAGTTTAACTGGGCACGTCAGGTGTTTGTTTTTTTTTAAATTAATTAATGAATGTAAATTTACCTACCTCGGTATCCAAAATGTGGCTACAATTCATGGGTACAAAGGTGATAGGATAATTAAAAATAATACTGTATTATCCTAAATCGACTATTGTTCTATGGTTAGTCGTATAACTTTTCACGGGTAAAAGACTAGCTGTTTAAAATATCTATAGATTTGTTTTCTGTCCAGTGTGATCTAGGCCTTATTACAATTCAACTGACCAGTAAGTAAATCCGTTCCCATGGCGATCTCCCCTAACCCGCCCCCCGGAACTCAGCTTCCCTATCTCTCACGGGCTCACGGCCCAGGAAACCAAACAAAACGAGTTGCAATTTTAAAAGTATGAAAACCTATCTGTTCTGTGAACATTACCATGTCCTTTATTGCATACCTAGTATTTTTAGTATCCTCATAACCTTATTAAATACTTTGCACAGTAGGTACAGGGTGTAACCGTGCTTGCTAGTAACCGATTAATGACCCACTACAGGGTCGGGTCTCCTTCTCGTAATGAGAGGGATGTAGGCCTTAGTCCACCACACTGGCCTACTGCGGTTTGGTGGACTTCACATACCTTTGAGAACATTTTTTTTGTGAACTCTCAGGCATGCAGGTTTCTTCACGATGTTTTCCTTCACCGTAACAGCAGGTGATATTTAATTTTTATAAAGCGCACATAACTTTTTTACAAAGTCATTGGTGCGTACCACTGGGATTCGAACCCCAGGATTCTCCGGACCCCTCGATTCGAGGTCGAATTCTAAGCCACTGGGCTATCACCGCTATTATTATTTATATTAACCGTGCTTACATTGTAAATATTACTTCAAGTTTTTTCCCGTTTTCTTTATCCAATTAATGGCCACTTATTTCTTCAGTTCTATATTAATTTCTTCATTTCTTTATTCATGCCGTTATTAAAAGAAGAATAGCACAAAATAGAATACCTGACTCAGCAAGTCGGCTATTAGTGAAGATTTATACATGTCAGAAATTTGGTCTTCAACAGTACCTCATAACATAAACAAACGGTAGTAAACGCTTGTTAGTCTCACTTATTCGCCACCCTGTATGTACAACGGCTACAACCATTTCAAAAGACTACTTTGATTTGCAATACAAGTTTAACGAGCATTTACGTTAGGGCTCATCCCGTTGATTGACAATCTGCCCTTTGACTGACAGATATTTAAAAAGGGATGAAATTTGAAACGGATCTGGATGCAATATATATAACCCTTCGTAAGCTTCAGTTGCAGATTCATTTTCTCTCCAGCCATCATCTGTGTCACATGTCAAACTATATACTTATTTAGTGTAATTCTAAAAAAAAATCATTTTTTTAAAGTGAACAAATTGATCCATTTTAGTGAAATATGACTTGAATTGATAGAGTTAGTGAAGTTGTTGATGTTAAAAGCAGGTATGTAATATCCATACTAATATTTGAATTTATAATATTTGAATCCAAGCTAATATGGCAGATATTTAATCATTGTTTGATTTCTGAACCTTTTTTTGTTAGTAAGAAGAGGGCAAACTTTGGCAGTCGGCAGATATTTGTTCCTTTTTTTCATATTTACGGAGATACCATAATTATAGTATAGACTTACTAACTTAAAACTATTTCCGCCATCTATCAACGGCTGTCTGAACTCAATGTAATGAAACATTCTTTTAACCGACTTCAAAAAAGGAGGTTATAAGGCGTTTTTCCATTACCCGGCCACGGCACGGCACCGGCACCGGCACCGGCGCCGAGGAAAGCAAAAACGTGTGAATGTGTCGGGTAATATTAAACTGAAGATTTTGAACTTAAATTCCCTTTTTTATTACTGCTAAAAATATACAAGCACTTAAGGCTACATTTCTAATTGTATTTTTATTCCTTTAATAAACACTATCTCAAGTTTCCTCGTGGCCAGCCAATGATATTGTATAAAACAAAGATCATTGTGGCCGCAATTAAAAAAATTCTTATTTTTTTTTTTTACTTTCCGAAATTCCGGCTTTTCACCCCACAGACAATCCGCAATGCGATTATCGATCTCTCTGCATCAGGACATGCGCGTTGCACATCTGTGGGTCGGAGCGCTGCTTGCAATGGCGGCTTCATTCTCTCTTCAAACCTAGAACAATGTAGTAGGGTAGGGCGGGGCACAAAGGGCCAATTTGACTATTACTGAATTTTACTGTGAAAACGAAACTACTACATTAAAATACACAGCACATATTAAACAAGCAACTATCGAACTATGTTTGGCTCAAATCTTGGTTGGTTCATGATTGTAGAAATATGTCTTTTTACTGTTTTTGTAGACCTTGTCGTCTGTCCCTTTTTGCCCCATAGTAGGGGTAAAAAGGGACAGCCAGGAGGCAAAAAGGTCCAATATTATAATTTCCAATTTTAAAAGGTTTTTAAGAAATAATAACTATAATGATGTATTGCAAAACAAAAGAATATATTTTTCCCAAAAACAAAAAGTTAAAAGTACAGTTATAACTATTACAAATCAGAATATTTACCTTAATTTAAGTTCAATCAGTTTTAATCAGTCTTAACTAAGTAACAAAATATTTTTTAGAAAAACATAACGTTTTATCAATATTTTTTTCTTTAGCTAGATCTAGTGTGGGTGCAGACAAGTGTGAAGAGTGGTTGTCTAAAACTAACAGAACGGGTGATTCTTTACTGGGCCTAACGGTCTTGATAAAATGCTGGATAAAAATAAAAAACTCGTCTTTAGTAATCCAGCCACTAAAATTTCCAGCACCAATGCAATCAGTAGGACCATCCCGAATAAAATGGTCCTGAAATTTTTTGCGAGGAAATATAAACATAGGTGGAATGGATGAACCTGTAGCTGAAATAGCGACTAACAGAGTTACATTAGTTCCACGTTCACCTGATGTTACGGAACCAACACTTCGCTTTCCTTTAGCAGCAATTATTTTTGATGGTTTGGTGACAGTCGATACACCAGTTTCATCAGCATTCCATATAGAAGAAGCTGTAAATTTAAATCGATCCATAACTTCTGCTAATTTCGTGTAAAAGTTTTGTACATTAGTTTTATTGAATGACGTAGCTCTACTGAGGCTTGTTGCTTCAGGTTTTCTTATGGAGAGACTTGGATTTCGTTTAAGAGAAGCAGACATCCAATCCTTACCAGCCATTTTGTTTGTATGCCATGTTTATGCCATTTTTATAATTCCGCATACTAAAACAAATAAGAAACAATTATTAGCAGTATGTAAATGATGTGGGGTAAAAAGGTCCAGTTGGTCCTTTTTACCCCAACCACGTGTAAGTATTTGTGGAGGTTATACGAAAAACACCGTTTAATCTAACTCAAAATTAACAACAAACATTGAAAAACAATTAAACATCATACACATAAACACTATTTTCAAGCGTATTTGAGTAAATAGTATTGGTCGGAACCAAAAAGATTAGCAACGAAAAAAAATACTTACGTTAATATTTTTTCACGCGGCTGTGTAACTCCTGCTAGCGACGTCGCCCGACTGTCGGCAATGGCGCGTTACACCACCCGCGCCCGCGTCTTTACGCTCGTGCCATTAGAAAGAACGTCACGTTTCTAGTTTTTAAGATAGGTACGGTGGACCTTTTTACCCGCGGACCTTTAAGCCCCGCCCTACCCTAGTCTTTCTTCTTCTTTCTTTCTTTTCTTTATTATTTAAATAATTTCTTCTTTCTCTTCAATTTTAAAATTGTTTTTCTTTCTCACTATCAATGTTCCTAAATTAATGTGGTGTTAAATGTGATGTTACCTCCGCAGAAGCAGCTACCAGCAGGTAAGCTATAATTCGGTTGTTTTTATTTAAATTCTACTACTTTCAATAGCTTTTCTTTTATTTTTCTTACTGTATTTACATTTTTCTAACTTTTATTATTTTTCACTAAGAGAGTAATGAAACGTGACAAACATTAATCCACTATTTGACAATTTTCAGTAATTTAGGAAAATAATCATGGTTTCTTACTATACCACAATCAATAGTATTATCGGAATCAAGGGACGAACCTGCCCTTGAGACAATCTTGCTTCTCGGGAACGACCTACCCCATTTCTATTTACATACTCCCAGTCTTCCATTAATTCAGTATTTTTTCTCGGTAAAGCTAAATTTCGGTAAAGCACTACTCACTGTTATACCCGGGTTCTATTGATCTACGAGAAATGCATACGGGCATGCGCAAAGGTGCAACCCGGACATTGCGTACATCCGAAGAATTAAATGTTACATCGATTTCAGGATGCAGGCGGTGATGGTGGTGGTGCTAACAGGCATTTGGCTTGTTTCACAAATATTACAAAAATCTAGCAGGATTGTGTACTAACTCTGTGTACCCTATGTACCCTACATGTACTCGTAGGAATAAATGAGAAAAATGTTTATTACGTTCCTCTTTAAAAAAAATAGTTTTAAAAAGGCCACATACAAAGGGCTAACTTACCGTAGGCATCGATCATATTCTTTATTTTTTGAAAGCAAAGAGTACGCCCCTGACCTTACAACCCTTAAACACCCTCCTGAGTGCAAACGACCTACCCCATTGTTCCCCACGCGTACTTATGCGCGACCGTATGTTTTACCCTGAAAAGCGATAAGTCGAAGACTAATACTTTCAACTTCTCGAAAAGTGAACTGATTTTTTTTTAATCTATTAAAAATGCAAACGCAGCTTAGTGTACATATATATGTGATACGTAAACGGATCAGAAAATTATTATATCTTTGGAAAATTACAAAATTTGGTCACTATATTTTTCAAAATGCCAAAATTTCATTTGTCACATAAGGAAGATCTTGCTGTGATTGTAAATTATTCTTTTTACAGTAAAAAATTCAATTTATATTTATTAGAAATTATTATCATCATTAGAAATCCGAGCTTTTTACGGCATCTAATTTATCATAATGGGTATATTAGTGGTATTTAAAAATCTACCCACTCCTATATTTAATTTGTTCAACATACTGGATTTATAGGTTTAAAGAAGTCTTCCTCTATTTTTTCACTTCTAACCAGTCTGAGCATGCGCTCTTCCAGATGAAAATGTTTTGCAAACTGTGTCATTTAACCCATGGTATTTAACGAGGATGCTGGTTCATTTGTTCACTGTCATTTTTCTTATTACTTTTACTATCCTCACTATTAAATTTGGTTTTACAGCCAAAATATTTATTCCCTTTTTAATAAAATTAGTGTACTATTTGGTATTCGAGAAATAATTTCTAAAAGGATAGGTACGTTTATCACAATATTTTTATGGAACTATTTATGATTTGTGTTATTTATACTTAGTTTATTTAACAAGTTTTTGTTATTAATTAGATATGATTTTGTCAAAAACCCAAACTTATGTGACATTCAACCTCTGAAATAGTTTTTATACCTATACTATAGCTATACCCCAACCCTTAGGTCCGCCCACCTTCACCCATCCATAGGCCAGATCCGGGCGTGCAACGTGATTTATTGATTTCATCCGGACATGCGCGTCAGGTGCATCTCAAGCGGCTGCACGCAAATAGGGCGTTACTTCTCCCTTGGGCTTCTCCCGATACACTAGTCTAGCATGTTCTTTCTATACGCTAAATTGTTTTTAATTTTACTAATATTGGTTTTGTGATTAAAGACCGGCTGCCGACAAAGACCGGTAAGTAATTATCATCAAAAAATAAGACACAATAAAAATATTGTAAACTTTTGTTATTCTCGCATTCAAAACAGACATCACTGACCTTAAATCACTTTATTTTGTCTGTCTGCGGACAAAGAACTTGGCTCACTTTTCCTCAATTAGACGCGATCTCATTCGTCCTTTATGATTATATTGAACTCTTTCGTTTTTAACGCAAATAGAACCATAACAAAGAGAAAGCTCTCGATCTTAAGATTTATATCTTTTTATGTGATAATTCATCCTTTTACATTGCATTTCAAATAATATGAAATCTCTGTAGCTGATTTTTATTTTGTCCATTTGAGATATCCCCAGCTCTTATCATATACCCACCTAAACCCATCCTTTGAGGTGAAACCCGGGCGTGCAATTTGCTTTATTCAATGTCATCCGGACATGCGCATCAGATGAATCCCGAGCCGCTGCACGCAAATAGGGCGTTACTTCTCCCTCGAGCTTCAACCAGTACACTTGTCTGTTACGTTCTTCGTAAATGCTAAATTGTTTTTAATTTTACTAATAGTGGTTTTCTGATTGACGACCGGCTACCGGCAACGACCTGTAAGTCAATATAATTTAATTTTGAAGGGACTGTTAAAACTTTCTGCTTTAATATAAAATTCTGCTATTTTTACAAATGCGACATTTTGACCGCTTGTTCATGTCTGTCCAGACACCATTTTTGGCACCATTTTTCAGAATAAACTTGAGATCTGCCCTATTGATGGAATTTCCATTCATAGAAAATCACTTCTACCACCGTTACACCTTAAAGGTTGAATAATATAATTAACCGTACACCTTAAAGGTTAAACCCGGGCGTACAACGTGATTTATTGATTATTACATCCGGACATGCGCATCAAGTGCATCCCGGGCAGTCGCTGCAGCCAGGTGGGGTGGCACTTTCCCCTCTGCTTTCGACCCCATAATAAATTTATCATGTTGCTCCCGTATGTAAAGTTATTTCTGATCTTGCTAATATTGGTTTTGTAATTTACGTCTGGACGTCTTCGTTAATTGGTATGTATTTAACACTAAAACTAACACTTTGAATAATTCTAAACATAATTTATTTATTTATTTTTTTACTGTTATAATTGTTCACTTCAAATTTATCAATCAATGTGTCCGTCCAAATGAAATGCACCCCGAACAAAGCGCCTCCTGTGAAGCTTTCGATTTTCCATTGCAGCCTTTGTTCATATTGATAATTTTACTTTTTTTCGTAATGATTTTCCCAAGGTAATGGGATATTATTATTATTAAGTTTCATTTCTTTTCTTAAATTTCAAGATTTTCTAGCTCCAAGTTGTTACATTCATTTATTTAGATTGGGATATTTGAAAAAATATTTGTAAAAAATCAGTGTTAGATTGAATTTCTATTCGTTTGATTTTTCAAATTTTAATAATTGTATAATTTTTTATAACATTATACGGTGGTATTAGAAATATTTAATATAAAATAACTGTGGTTTCTTTTTCTTTGTATACCACCATTATGTAGGTATCGTAAACCAGATGATTTTTGGGTACTTAGAAACACGTCCCTGACCTTGAGACATCTTAATGTTTCCGCGGCCTACCTCACCCCTACTCACTCACACTCACGCAATTGGATACAGAACAAAACACCCCAAACACCCAAAGGGGTGGATCCCTGATCTCATTCATGTGTGTACTCTTAACGTGCTCTTAACTTACATGAGCTCTAAGATCTAACCTTTGATTGCAATTGATTTTATTCTTTCTGAACATGAAGAAAAACGAAGCAAAAATAATGTGACGCCGCTATTACAGGATTCCGTTTTTCTTTTACCAGACCATAAAACAAACTATTAGTTGCAGTAATAGCAAAGTGCGTTTTCGGGCAAACAAGCGAGTTTCTACATCATAAAAAGAGAATCATTATCATTACTATCGGTTCGTTTAGTTTAAATTTAGCTGATTTAGCCCCAGCCAGCCATTTTATTGATTTATCCCAATGGATGAGGGTGGGAGTGAGCGGTGCTCTTTCTACCCCTGTCTGACCCACCACCCAATTCTATCAAGGATGGAGTATACAGGGTGGGGGAGAGGGAGAATAATTCGATTTCAGACGGGATGTTCCATCACTGACGTCGACTGCAATTAAGTCTTGTAATCAAATTGCACCTCGATTGAGTTATAAGTGAATATTAAGCGTTAAACTTCCTGACGGGTCGGGATTTTGAACGATGAGTTTAAATTCTTTTCTGATTTGGATGTGGGTGTATTTTTGTCTTGTGTGTATCCATAGCACCCACGGGAATCCTAGTCTGGGACTATAAATATAGCGTTTTGCCATAGAAACTGATTGAATTTGCCACAGTAGCAACACACCCAATTACGATCTTAAATAGGACTTCTATGTTAAACTAACTTCTAAAGTATTTAAAGTTAGAGATTATGTCATATAGTGATTACATAATATCAGATACCTATATGCTACAATTTTTTTATAACAAAGTCTGTTAAAAAGTAAATTTTCGGAACAACCAGTTTATTATCGTAAATCAAACACAGTAACGAAACTCTATAATTCATTCGCATGTAATTCCGGGTCCCTTATTACAATTTCAGTCACGCGTCTCTTGCAAAGCTCCGGGATGATCGATACGTTATTTTGTGCGTGTATAAATTGTCCTAAATCGAGTACCGGGTCACAGCAAGGACATAATGTTTTAATTAAAAGTACGATATACGGACTGTTAGTCTATAACTCTATAGCGCCTATTACTCTAGCTCTCTGCGTTGATTTTAGTTCAAACTATCTTACTTCTTACTACTAATAATACATGCGAAGTTTGTGAGGATGGATGGATCGATATTTGCTACTCTTTCACGTAAAACGGCTGAACGGATTTGGATAAAGTTGCTAAAACAAATAGTTACGTAATACGTGTCTCAATTTTTGTACCCTGGATAAACATATAGAATACTTTTTGTACCTATATATTCATGGAAGTCGGGGACGAGAGCTAGTTTTAAGAACTTTGTCCAGAGAGAGATAAAAAGTTTAGTATCCTTTCCAGGTTATATATAATATACCTTATAAAATATTTTCATACCAAAATTTACCCAAATCAGTTCAACCGTTTTTTCGTGAAAGTATATTTTAGGTGATCTCCGATACCTACCTAAATTTTTAAAATTTTAAATGATTTAGTTTTAATGTCATTTCAAAATTCTCTCTTTGCTCAAACAATTTAGGCGACAGGAATATCCGCCTTGATACATATCAGCAAATCATTATTGGAACGAAACACAATCGACACTACAACGCATTGACTACTAATGAGATCAAACGTGTAGAGGTATATTTCGAAATAAATATCTATTAAATTCATACAAAAGATTAACATTATATTGTGAGTTTTAAAGATTTGAGCTGTATTGTCGGTGCTAAAACATGATGTACTCGTATATATGTTATTTTATAAGTAATAATAAAAAGTCAGCGTTCAAAATAAATCAATAAGTTATTTGAGTGTCATTTGTATTATAAAAGTAGTCAATATTTTAATATTACTTACATTTAAACTAACATGGTAGTAGTCAATTATTATTTAAAATATTAATAATATTATAATATTTTGGCTTTTTAGTTGAAATATTTTTTCAATCACAATCTTTTAGCATGGATACAAGTTCGTGGTCAAAATATTCAAAGAAGCAATAATTTGCTTTTAATTATATAAATATATTTATAAACTAAATTTGCTTCTGTGCTCTAGCAAATTACTATGACTATTATGAGTAACAAGCAACAGAATAATAATGGCGAACCCATTAATGGTTCCACCGCGTCTGAAACTAAATATCTAGATAACTATACTTATTTAAATTAGCCTTAATCGATACGTTTATCCCACCGCAGGGCTACTTAACTGAAGTGCTGGGCCATTTAACTGTTTGATTTACTTGGTAGATTACTTAGGTTTACCTTACCTACTTAGGTTCTATACTATGCGGGCTTTAAGAATAAATTAACGTAATGCGAATATTAGTTAAACGCGTGTAGGCTTCAAAATTGCCGTCGTATACTAAAATAAGTGATATACTCGTAGGACCTGAATTTTAAATATTTTCTATTACACGCCTTCCCACTTATTGATATACTTAAATGCCGCGTTTTAAACGTAGTTCGGTAGTTAATTAATGTTTATTTGCGTAATAAATTTATTATTGAGTCAATAGTGTGAAATTTTAATTAGTGTGCGCAGAAATGGTTTAATAAATTTGCACTGTTTTTGAATTCAAGTGTAAACTGCACATACAACGTCCTTTATTTCATAACGTATATTTTTACATTATCATTTTTTATTTCAATTGTGCCCCATCATAGTGACGATGAACCGCTTACAATTGTTCAAAACTCGTCGGGTGTTTTAGAATTATACGGGTTAATTATACGGTGAATATTTCGCAACAAATTAAATATGTATCTCAAAAATGTATTTGTAATGTAGACATTTTTATAATGCTTTTGATAAAGGAATTTCAATGTGGCGGCAACTGCAGACGGTCAACGGTAGCGTATCGGCTGTCCTGTCAATTTGTATAAATTTCTTCAGTATACAACTTGAGTTACATCGTATTGCGTGGCGCCGCGCCCTCACTTCAAATGACTGGTTCCTCTCTGAGATGTGATAACGATGCCTGAATGGTTTGTTGAGTCTATATTATTATTTCAAATGATATTATACCTGTACTTCATAATTATGTGAAACTGGTTTGAAAAACCATTTTTCTATCAACTAACACCTTAAAATATCATGCAAAATTTCAACGTTACACAGATTCAACTATAACTAATTATTTTTGGAAGTTCTTAACTTTCTGAAGGTCTTACAGTGTAAAAAATTTTTTTTTAAATTTACCATGTCAAAAATATAATTAGGTAATACTCGTATAACTATAACTTTGATATTAATAGATAACATCTGGAAATTTTACAATTTACTTATCAATAACAATTACGATTATAATAATTAAACTTAAACTGAGGACTGCCAAAAGGGGGTTTCACAAAGTAAATCACACAACAGCTGCGAATTCCAAAAGTTCTTATTTTTAAAGTTCATTAAACGGCATCTGTCAATTAGACTAATTAATATACTGACTGATAGACAGGTAAATTAGGTAATATCAAATACGGATATGTAACAACTTACATCATGATCCTGAATACTAATTATCATTTATTTAATTTGCGAATGTCAACACGAGACTTAGTATTGGTCATTATGCCCATAATAGCATTACGCATAAGGACAGAAACAAATAAAATGATGATAGCATCAATGATGCGATACCTACGTTTTGATGATCCCCTAGTTATATCGGTGACATTATGTGTAATCTTTGTTGTAAGTATACCTAATACTAATATGCGATCACTATTCCATTTAAATGTCAAATTATTTCGCGATTGAGTGATTGAAAACGAAAAATATGTTAGCAATTATTATTACAATAATATAATATAAATTATTGTTTATAATATTTTAGCGAAGTAATAGCGAAGTAATAATTTTAGGTGTGTAATATATTAAATATATTGATTACGATACAATCCACGTAAAACTGTTACTAAATAATGTGGTGTGTATCTAGATAAAATATATTATATAAATATTGTGTTATACAATATTAAATAGATTAATATGTGTGTTGCCACAAGGTGTCATGTTAACCTTTCTTTGCAATCATTAGGGAAGTGAAACAGAGATTAGCAATCAAGTATAAGTCTTCAGTCATCTGTATTAAATCAGCTGTTGGTACAGAACTAGCCGTTGTATGCAACTTTTTAAATTAATAAGATATCTCGAATTTAAAAAAAAACTTCCGCGGAGATAATCGTTTACACAGAGACAGAAACATCTTTAAAATAGAAAACGTTTCATAAAATATTCTATCTGTTATTTATTGCATTAACATTATGCATGTTTCACCCACGGCTGGCGCCAAAGCACTTACTGTGAAACAAACTTACTTGCATAATGAAACAAAACTAAGCAAACCCTGTATTAGAATAAGGTAAGTTTTAAGACAAAGATGATACTATGTTATCATTATGCTAGTATAACAATACTAATACTAAATTAAAAAAAAATTCAATGATAAAAGCGAGAAAAAGTAAAATAAAAAGTGAATTTGACAGTTAAATTTCTAATAAACTCAAAATATTATCAACTTGAAATCTTAAAAAAGACGATAAATCTGTAAGTCCACTGACAGCAGCCACTACGGTCTTTTGGACCTTCGTAACACTCCTTATACAACTAGAGTCAAACTATAACTAACAATTAAAGAAAATTGTCTTTTGATACAGGGAGTCACAAACATAATGGTAGCTCCAATTGCATCAACTCGGACTTTCGTATTTATGCCAGTACCTAATGTAGAAAATTTCAATAGTGTGATCCAGGATCCTTGTGACGCCATCTCTTGGCTAGTAGCCAGTGGATAATCAAAATTTTAGGAAAACTACTTCGTAATTAAAACCCGACACAGGCTTATGAATTAAGTATTGAAAAAAAAAACCAAAGCTCTAATTTACGAATACTCGTATAACACATAAAAAAGGGTGTAGGGAAAAAAGGCAAGAATAATGATGAAAATTGTATTTCGTTATCATCATTACACTACACTCTTCAATTTGAAATCACTTGAGCTGTGAACAGAGATATTACAGAAACTTTAATTTGGAACTGGATTCATTTCGTGATACCTATAAAAAGAAAAAAACTTAGAAATTGCAATCACAATGCTTTATCAGTCGGAGTAATTTTATTGATTTTCATTTTCATAACTAAAATTTTAGTGTTATCATTACTCACTTCTGTACCCTATGTTGTTCTATACCACGAGAAAGCTTGAATGAACTTAGTGAATGGGTGACGTTACTTTGTACTGGCGCTTAGTAACCGGTATTTTATCACAAATACGCATGAAATAAACTTACCAGTGGGAGGATGCAGACATGTTACAATATTGTAGGTAGACGCGATAAAAAATGTTGCATAAACGGTCGATTTTTTTGCGAACAAATCTCAAAAAAAAAAAACAGTTAAAACACAAAAAAGGTGTATTGAATTAACTCGTTTATGCATTTGTTTTGTCTTTTTATTTTTGATTCTTTTTGTGGCTTCCAATACAATTCTTCCTTAACTTGTTTAAGTGTAAGTCAAAAGAAGCAGATATTTCATGTACATATATATATTTATTGTAAATACAAATTTATTTTCTCGTCGTAAAATAAAATTCTCATATACCTACTCACGTACTTAATGCCCTTACGAATTCTTAATGCCCAATGTATGTATAATATCTTGAGCTAAAAATCTTAAAATCGACCCTTACCTAGGTTAAAATTTAAAGGAATGTTTTTAAAACGAATTTCAAATATCGACTTCAAATTAACGGATATCAAAAAGCAGCAACGTAATGCTATCATCACAGGCGGGAGTACCTCGCTCTACGTCTACGACCTGTGCAAACAAGTCCACTCTTCATAGAGGTATATAAATTTCCAAGATTATAACCATAACCTGATCTTGATAGAGCTAAAGCCTCACAAGGTTCCCGTTGAGGCGCCCACACTAAGCTATTAATAACACGAGTTGCAAAGATGGCAAGTTCTTGCACGAAACCTAATACTTCCATTTGCTTATTTACAGACCTTCGAAACTGATTGCATCTCGCAATATACTATCTAATTTTTATTTAACAGCGTGTGCAGAATTAAGAGTTCATTAAACTGATGGTTATATATTAGGGGCTTTTTGGTAGAAAAGAAGTTTGACGTAACAGTAAAATTGCGCGCAGTTGTAGCTATGGACAATATTATTAAAAAAAAAAAAATATTATAACTCAAGAATAAGCTATACAAAGACATGTTTCTATAAAAATGACAAAAGCATCTACTAAAAATTAAATAATAACTACATAACGAACATTCCTTCCTCCTTCCTTCCTTTCAGCCCTTAGTAGTCCACTGCTGGACATGGGCCTAATCGACGCCACTTCGCCCGGTCCAGGGCCCTCTGAATCCATCGGTTTCCCGCTGTCTTCTTCAGGTCATCAGTCCACCTGGTCGGAGGGCGGCCTGTGCTCCTTTTGCCTAAACGTGGTCGCCATTCGAGGACCTTTTTTCCCCATCGGTTGTCAGTCCTGCGAACGATGTGGCCAGCCCATTGCCACTTTAATTTGCAAACTTTGAGAGGGGTCCGGGTTCGAATCCCTGTGGCACGCACCAATGACTTTGTAAAAAAGTTATGTGCGCTTTATAACACGCTTTATAACGAACATTAATAAATCGAAATATTGAGTTAAAATAGTACGGACGATTTTGTAGATATAAACAATAGTAATCATTGCCACCTTCGAAAATTAAAAAACAAACTTGATAGAGAAGCAAGACCTGTATCAAAACATTCATTGAGATAACAAAAATTATAACAATTTCAAGAAGATCGTTCTTACTTCATACCTGCTAAGTAGGGTGAGCATTAGTTAGTAGTTACGTTCATAAGTTTCATGAATGAAAAAAGAACGATATTTAAATGCCTCTTCTCAACTCAAGAGATCATTACTGATTTAAGTCCTTTTAGTCAACTAAATAATAAGCAAACAAAACATAAGACACAATATTAATAAAAAATAAATTTCGAGGCAGTTTAAGCAAGATAGTGTTTTTGTAGCGATATTTCAGAGATCATCTCAAAACGATCGCACGTAGGAAGATACCATTTACATCGAACTAAAAAATGAAAAGATTCCTTAATAATAATTACAGGATAATATTGCCGGTTTGCCTTAAACGAGTAAGTATTACTAGACTACAAGCCCATGGACAAAATTTATCTGTGAAATGAACCAACGTGAATAACGCTTAAAAGGCTTATTATATCAGAAAATAACTCTTAGCACTATGCCGTCAATTCTGAGCGGTACACCTGGTACCATGATGTCAGACATAAGGGTTGCGACCCTGGCTTTCGAGCCCTCCCTTGGAAATATTATGTACGGCGTTCATGGATAAAGTATCCGTATATGTATACAAAAGGAATTACATAAATGACCTATAGGACCTTTAGGACCTATAGGTCCATTGTGTGTTTGTGTGGTCATTGTGAGAATTTAACTTGTCAGTAAACCATAAATGACCCACTACAGGTTCAGGTCTCCTCTCATAATTAGATGGATGTAGGCCTTAGTCCACCACGCTGGCCTACTGCGGGTTGGTGGACTTCACATGCCTTTGAGAGATTTTTTTTTAACTCTCAGGCATGCATGTTTCCTCACGATGTTTCCTTCACCGTAACAGCCGATATTTAATTTTATAAAGCGCCACTGGGATTCGAACCCGGACCCCTCGATTCGAGGTCAAATTCTACGACGCTAGGCTATCGCCGCTTTTACCGCCGCTGTTTGTGATTAATAAAGAATTATTGTATTGTATTATACAGTAGTTGTACATATTATTGTAACCTTGTTTCGAACCCTTCCAAGACAAAGCCTTAACTTCCTTGAAAAGTGACAGACACATTTGCCAAGGATGTCCTGACCAATTTACGTTGTATATTTTAATTAATGCAAATCAAATATGATAACTCATGGGAGAGGATAGACATATCAAAGGGGCCGAATGCCAAAACATTTGATAGTATCTTAATCGGCGACACCCACGCTCCGTTACACAATGGATACGGACTTTTTTACCTCCAAATACATTAAACGCGTATGTTATGTCATTTTGGAACAAGTATTGTATCATCTGATTGATTTAAAACTGGTGTGAAAAAATTGGCGATCAATTGAAGATTTAATATTAAACGATTTATGGTATAACGGGTTCATTGGGAGATCCCAGAGCTTCTTTAAAAGCGATACAATGTCACCGAGAAAAGTTTTAGACGTGAAAATCCCAAATAACCAAGAAGAGAAGAAAGATTAACCTGTTTGAAAAGAAAAAAACTTTCCTTCTGAAAAACATGTTTTCATAATAAAGAGTTGATGCATTACTGAATAATGTTAATTTAATTTCAAATGGGATTTGTTGATACTCTTGAGAACCTAAAAAATAAAAAGTGTTCCGACCTAAAGATAAGAGCCGAAAATATAATAAGCCTGGTAGTAAATATTTTCTAGCGGATATAGACACCACCAGACAAAAAATTCTCCATAAAACTCCTCCAATAAAATTTCAACGTTAAATTTAGAAGTTTTAACTACTTCTTTTCACATTATAGAACTCTTACATATACGATTAACACCGAATTAAGATAATGAGTTCGACATACAAGCTAACGTTTTTCCATACAAATATCAGTCCTAACATAGGCCGACTTAATTTATACCTATAAATACCTATAAACCCAACTCCATCCGAGCATCCCTGGATGCACTTATTTTCAATAGCGTGACTTAACCATCCGGCGCCCGTGGCTAATTCATTGGATGGGGCCCCAGTACTTTCTTAATTTCTTTTAGCTTTAAGTTTTAAGGCTACTTCTGGGCCCACAGCCTCTCAGTTCGGGGCCCCTTCAACCCCGGGGCCCGTGGCATTTTGCCAGCCCTGCCACCCTATAGTTACACACTATTTATTTTGTATAATAAACTTATTTTCTTTACTGCAGATTCGCAATGGCACTCCGCGAAATCCTCCTTATGGTGATAAGCATCGCCGGAACGCTAGCCTTTATCCCCCATGGTTCTATTGGGGGAAGACCGGTAAGTGTTCTAAATATAACAACACTTTTTTTATTCATGTACACACAAAATACAACAAAAGATTTTGGGTTTTAGTCATAAAGACAGTTTGAACAAGAATACTTCTCATTTCCAACAATCCGCACCAGGCGTACATCCTTCTCATTGTGAGAGGAGACACGTCCCTGCAGTGGGTCATTAATGGGTTCAGACAGACTTCTCATTTCATACTTCTTTTTGCTGTTAGAAAATTCATACGTAGATCGTAGAAATGAATAAGAACAGCAAACTTAGTGTTAGGACATGTTACTAGCGATCAAAAATAAAATAGAATTAATAATTAAAATATTTAGGAATTATTTAAGCTAAGGCTATAACCCCACAGCTTTAACTGAGTATTCATAATACAATTTTAATTTAGGCTGAGGGGAGTTTTCACGTTCAATCCACTCGCACTTCGATCTCACGTCCGGATATTTTTGCAGCACGACCAACTCCTCACCGAAGCCTTGCTGCGTGAGGTGGTCGAGCGAATGGGCAAGGACTTCAATGACGCAGCATCCACTTACCTGGAATTCCCATCAAGCGACCGACACCTCGCTCTGATGGCTCGCGCGAATAAAGAACTCGAACACGAACAATTCGATTACGACTCCCTAGTCGATGGCAATCCCAACCCTAGTCTCCGCGACCAGGAATACCTACAACATAGGTAACGTTGTATTACCACTCAAACGCTTTCATTGTTTGGTTTTGTAAATTGCTCGGTAATTTATTGAATCGCTTGTGTGATGTCCAAAAAATAGGTACGTCCGCTCTGTTGAACTATCAGGCAAGACAGGACACCGTTTTAGGTATCTAACACACCATTTACGTATCTGACTTATATATATGTATACATAATATAAATACATTTCCTTATATTTATATTTTGTTTCGTGAGTGCTACGCCGTAGCATGCATCGCTGTTGTATGCTACGCTAATGCATGCGGCGTCATAATATGCTACGCGATGTCATGCGCTTCTATGCCATGCACTATGTTATTATTTGCTATGCTCGTTTGTTTCTTTGTTTTCTCTTTGCGGGGTGTCTAAATACTTGAAGCATATCCGCGACTAAGTAGAATAGACTGTTTATCTTATCTATCTATCTCTGCTATTATTGTTTGGATTCAATAGCTTTAATTGGCTCTCATTACTTAATGATATTGAAATATCTAGTTTAATCATTAAATTTTTATATTAGAACGTGCGACGAAATCTATGGATTCCTCTTAAGGATGTTGGCGTGCAAAGTAGTCGTTTGAATCACGACAAGAACAAGCTAACGTTACTCAAAAAAATTAAAAGATACAACGCAAGTCTTTTGACGAAGCTAACAATAAAATTATGTCAATCAGTGCTACAAATTTTGACATTAAGACAACCACTAGTTTTTTAAAGGAGTGTGAAGCGATAATGATTTCGCGTGACTATAAATAATCGATATAACTAAAACTACTGAATTTTTGTTCCGAGCAATAATATCAAACGCTTTTTAAAAATGATAAATGTATTCAAATACACTTATTAATGAAAATGTTCAAGATTAAATATTAAAGCTAAAATATTAAAGATCATTAACACGTTCTACGGCACGTCAATCTTTCCCGCTTTAGGGATGCCGCCTATACAACTATTCCCTATATTTTGGAATCTCTTGGCGAATTGCCGGTACTGAAATTAAAATTTAAGAAAACCTCTAAACATGTAGAAGGCACTGAACGTGCTAAATTACATTAATCTTTCCACCGCCCCAACCACACTTTGCTTGTTTAGACTGGTAGAGAACATAGCCTGTAGAGTGTAGTTACAGCCAGGGTAGAGCTAACTTGATATTGTTCATCAGCTCCCTCTGGGGTCACCAGTACATGACGGGAGGTGCTGGCGAGGGCGAGCAGAGACTGCACCCGTCGGGGGGCGTGCCCAACCGACAGATGGTGAAGACTGACGCAGTGCTCCCGGCGTACTGCAACCCGCCCAACCCCTGCCCCGTTGGCTACTCTGGTGAGTTGAACACAGACATGAACTGGTCATAGAAGCTGAGACCGATCTTAGCTAAGCATATGAGACGGATCTCAATGATGATATATTTTAGTCAGCGAATTTTGTTGGTCCCTTTTTAATGCTGAAATGAAAAGGTTCGAATCCTAGACAACTTTAACTTTACTTTAACTTTAACTTATTTTACTGATAGTATTATAATTGAGTGCAATTCGATATTCGCCTTTTATAAAATCTGAAGGGTTCGAAGCCCCGTGGCACACACCAACAACATTCATAAAAGTTAAGTGCGCTTTATAAAATTAAATATAACTGTGTCGGAATGCATCGTGTGGAAATGCATGCTTATGAGTTCTCCATAACGTTCTCAAAGGCATGTGAAGTCCACCAACCTGCACTGGGCCAACTGGTGACGGCCAACATAATTCTCCTATTTCCTAATCATATTCACCTAACTTTGTAAACTACCAACTCTAGACTAAGAATAGAGCAGAAAACTTTTTTCACCATTCAATTATTTCTCCCTTCGTTTCGTTTAGAAGAACAAGGCTGCATCACGGAGTTTGAGAACACCGCTGCGTTCAGTCGCGAATACCAGCTGTCTCAGCGCTGCATGTGCGACGGGGAGCACATGTTCAGTTGTCCCCCCGAGGCCCCCACCGAAATAGATATCCGATACCCCGACCACCACAAGAGCTTGGTGGCTAAAAAGTATCAACCTGACGTAAGTAATATAGACTACTGATTTCTTTACTCTTATGGTTTCTGCCTCAGATATGTCTAAACGCAATACGTCATAATATTGTGATAAATGAAATTCGTCAAATTTGAAATTCTACATTTTTATTATGATCTCTATGTTGTATTAGGTACAATGAACGTTACATACTGTATGGTTGTATTGTATTTCGAATGTGTAGCGCAAAGAATAGGGCAGTTGGTGATATGACATCTGACTGACATCAATTATAAATATGACGTCATATAGTATATTCTGACAACTTGACAGACGTCAACAGTTACTTATTTTGACGCAACAGTCTCGAATTAAAGTAATAAGTTACATACATATATCTTTTTACATTTTAAAACATACAGTTTAATATTTGAAAATTTACCAACAATTTACATATTTATTATAATTTAGTTCTTTACCATAATTTTAGCATTATAAAGAAAACAAAAGATTATGTTCTCATTTCAATTAAGTTGTTCGTTCGTTTTCAAAGGAAAAACAGCCTTGTATTCAAAATTTTTATTCAGTTTTTCACTTCTAGGCAGAAAATCCATTTTTAATGGGTGAGCGTTTACCCACCGCTGCGAAGAAAGGATATGACGTGCGAGCCATTTAAGCCCTATGTAGTCCATATTATTATAGTAAGTATAAGTATCTATGTACTTTTAAACACTTCTGGATGTATTTAATTTCGAAGTAAACTATGTATCTTATACATTCTATAAAATTAATCTTATCGGTATTTGCGATGTAATGATTTTTATTGGTTTAATAAAGAAATTATAAATTTGGGCAGTTATGCATAAAATGGATGTATGTAGTGGTGTACATTTACCTCCCATGAGACATTCAATTCTCTAACTGTACGAACAAAATTGCATAACATTCAGATTACATTACCCATCAGACCGACTTTAGACATTCGCGCGAAATCTTTTCAAAAATTGTACCCAAAGTTCTACAGAATAACATATGATCGAAAAACAACCAAAATATCCCAATTAAAATCCTTGCATCACAAATACACCCCGTCCACTTGCCAAATCTCCTACAAAAAATGTTTAGGTACTAAAGTGAACTATTTTATAGTCTTTATAATAAAATTTATACAAAAAGCAATTTCATAGCCACGTTTTTGCAAAGAAAGGAAAAGGGAGTAAGCCAATTATGGGACTAATATCCTCTAGTGAGAAATGAAATTTTGAAGGATAAGGCAACGTTTTAGAAAAATGAATCAAACGTAAAACCAAGTGTTATTAAAAAAAAATGCCTTTCTAATGGAGTCCGCTAATACTAAATCAGTAAAAAATATGCACAAAAAAACGTAAAAATTAAGAAAATCTAAGATAATAAGAAGTAAATACGCACACGAAAAAAGCGAAACGAAAAAGAGCGAAAATTTGAGAATTAGTGGAGTTGAATAGAGGTATGAGAGGTAAACTTTTTTCTTATGACAGAGATATAATATTTGTTTTTTACTTTAATTTTGATTCAGTAATGAAGTAAAATCAAAGAGCCGCGTTCTTTTTTTAAACTGGGCATTTTGAAAAGAAAAGAAAACCGGGAAAGATCATGTCATGGAAACAAAGAAAGAGCTCACCAAAATCTTCAATCATTTGATGATTCCATTATTTAAAAATACTATTATTTGTGAATGTTGTGCGTTTTCTACAGTATGATTCATTAACAATATGATTTAAAACTAAAACAGACTTTAGCTTAATGGCTTTAGAAAACTGAAAAACAAACTTGATTCATTTCTCCTTTACGTTGTCCATTAGAAAATAAGAATCCAAAACCTGCTGTTAAAAAAATTGAATAAATATTGTAAATCGAATTCTTGATTTTATTTCTATTGTTTGACAGGTGGACGGCCTACATATTTCTTTGTGGAAAAGTGGGAAAGAAAAATCTTTTTCTTTTTTACTTTTCTCAATCTGTCGCACAGCATAGGTTATGGATAAGTCAGAGTACAACTTCGAAGAAGGATTGCTTCAAGTATGCCCAGGAGTTATTTCAAGTTTTTTCTTGTATGAAATTAATGACGATTTTCCAAGGTCTTTTTAAACTGAGTATTTGTAAAAATGACACTTTTAACGTCTGTAACTCTTAACGTTTATTACTCTGTAACACTTTGAACGCTAACGACTATGACCACCTTTTGGTCCTTTTTAAACGGTTCACGATACGACAGGGTTTTAAGGATTCCAGTTAAAATTTCCAATAGGATACTATTACGTCATAATTCTACTGTCAGTGTGTTTATCGAGGAATGGATTATATCAGATATGGATACAATTAAAGAGGTTAATTTGTTACACAGATGAGACTTAATCGACACAGAAAGTTCCAACTCGAATCTAAAGTTGCTGTTCTTTAGGCTGAAAGGCGAATAAACCATATCGTGTCGTGTGTCGTAAAGAAAGTTTGTTCATTTACTTTCTGAAGCCCTATAATCTCCTTTTTATTTGAGATATTTCCCTTCTTTTTAAATAATTTCGCCGCATTGTACAGATGTTAAGGCCACCAAATTTGTATATATAATGGAAGAATCGTAAACCGAACGTTACCACTTGTATTTAGAAGTGTATGTATTATTATAAAAGTAAATTAGGAAAGTTAGAACTATGTAAACGTATAATATACAATAAACGGAGTAGTTAATAAAATTTAATGAACATGGAGGAGATTCGATAACTTTAAACATAACAAAAAAGAGTGTTTCTAGTCTTATGGTAGCTACTTAGATGCTAGTTAGCGCCCTAAGATGCGCGGAAAATTACTTGCAGATATTTTAAAAGGTTTTCAGAAAAACAGAAAAAATAACCAGTGCATCAAATCTAAATAAAGGTTTCTACAGAACGGTTACGAATGATATCACATTAAGAAGGAAGTAACTAACATTTCTGAAAGATGTTGCATTATGTGTCTCTGTACCCAATTCTTTATACCTTCATAATTCGTGCACTCTATCTACAACTTTTCTCCTTGCTTTAACTCCTTACCGAGATGGTTGTTTGGAAGACCGCTTGTAGCGATAAGACCGCCAATTGAGTTTTTTTCAATTTTAGTCTATGTTTTATTGTAAACTGGTTTTTTTATATATGTGCACAATAAAGACTATTGTATTGTATCACAATCAATCAATATTTACCAAACAAACAATGCGTCTGTCAAACTGTGCCTAGTTTTTCCTGTCTCTTTCAATTCCTACGTCTTTCTCTTCATCTGACTTCTAGTCCTATCTTTTCTTGGTCCGATTCCCAGCAGAGCAAAAATTTTAATTTTTGTATCTGCCTGGATGTGAGTGTTTTATCTTGTGTATACAGCACCCGTGACACTGGTAATCCTAGTATGGGGCTGTAAGTTTGATGTGTCTGATTCTCTCTAACCCGCGATTCTTCTTGAACTTATTAGGTATGAAGGCATTTGAACATTTCCTTGAGATTCGTGACATTCAAGCGTCGCTTTCGTTTGAGACGAGATTAATTCTTTAACAACTAAGAGTTCCATCGTAACAATTTTGTGTAAATTACCTATGATATGATAAAAAATATAAGGCCATTTAATGTTTCTTCAAAATGATAGTTACTTCCTTTTTTCTTTGCGTGAAAGCATTATTTTCGAATAAATTGTTCCTTTATGAAAAAACAACAGTAAGATAAATATCGATAGTAATTTTCCAAACAAAAATAATGATAGCTTCCACGTAAATTTTGTATTTAAAGAACGCACCTGTCACTAGTAATTAAGTAAATAGTGGATATTGAATAAACATTACTTTTGTTGTTAGCTGACTACATGAATTTGCGAAACTTTATCTTTTGATGATGTGAAGTAAGTATTAGACTGGGGACACCCTGGTTGTAGAGAAGGAAACGTTAATAGTGAATGTATAAGTTAGAACATATAGAAAAATAAGATGTTTTTGGATGAGCTGGTCGGATTTTTTAATAATTCCGTTTTGGGTGACACAAAGCTTGTAAGATAAGTAGATTTAGCTGTACCTAGACATAAATTTCGAAAACATATCTATCGTTATAATTACATCAGTTTTGCCAAATCTGCACTTTTCACTCTAGAAAACGATACACTATGTCATTCACATAAAAACTGACGAAACATCTGTTCCTTTCAAAAGGAAATTCTAATGAGGCACTTTTTCCTCTCTGAGATCTCGCAGTTCTTTGAGTAACACGAGCAGAAGCTTCTATCACCCATCCAGCATGCTCTGGTAAAGATGGTATGTGGCAAAATACCACCTTACATATTTAAAATTTACGTAAGAGTACCGATGCTAACAAAAATATTAAAAAAAATTAGAAACCGTCAATAATACCAAGAACTTTAAAATCACTGTCATGTCCAAAAAATAAATTTTACGTAGGTATTGGACAAATTCAAAGTAGGGAAATATTTGAATAACATTCTGTAAATTTTATGGTTTTGGACATGACTTTTAGGACTACAACAAACACTCTGTTTGTTTATCACGCAAACGAGGATTTCAAAATAAAAGCATGTTCAAAAAAGCAAACCTATTGGACTATTTCAATGTACAGAAATATTTGAATGACATCCTTTAACACCGTAATTTTTTACTAATTTGGACATTACCTTTACGATTATAAAAACCTTTTGCTCCCGTAGAGGAAAAATACTAAAAATATAGGAACCCATACCAAAATTATGATCATAAAGCATAGGCACTAAGTTACGATATGTCCAAAAATAAACTTTATATATTGGACAAATTCAAAGTAGGCAAATATTTGAATATCATCTTTTACAACGTAAATCTTAATAATTTGGACATGACTTTTAGGTCTATAAAACCCTTTTGTTTCTCTAGACAAAAAAAATTTTGGGAAACTGCAATAAAACCAAAATCGTAAAGCATAATAATGTTAAGTAAACCATTCAAATTACGGAAATATAATATTATGAATGTCATCTCGTAACAATGTAGGTAACCGTTTACTGTTAGACATAAATTTTAGGACTAAACACTGTTTATTTTATCAACGAAAAAGTTTTAAGTGTTGGTGTCAGTAGACCCAAGAAGTTGTCATGTCCAAAAAGAAAACCTCAGGTATTGGACACATTTCAAATACGGAAATATTTAAATGTTATTTTTAACAACTTTAGGACTTTAAAAATTTTTCTTAAAAACGGCGTCAAATAAAAAAAGCTTTTGACTCCAAACATTCTTAACGATAATAAAATTTATTTTACTTCTGTTCAAAGACTAGGAAAATACATAATACCAACTTATGGAAATTACAATATAATGTGCTATTGATGCTATTTCAAAACAAACTATATCGCAATGTATAGGAGATTACCATTGCATGTTTTTGAAATGGAAACAAATTGCACTTTACTTAGAAGCGATTTCTAAAGTAAAAGACAGTGTGAGGCAAAACTTTAGTATAATTTTTAATAATAACCGCAGCGCTCCTGACTTAAAGTATAAACCAATCTACTTCTTAATTTTTACTATTTCTTTGCCACGTATTCTATTTATCTCTCCTCTCTGTGTTTCTTTTTTCAAAAATTTCTCAACTTAATTCTTGTTTCCCCTATCAAATTCTTAAGATGGAACATCATCTACTCTTTTAAATTCTTTCTCTCTCTCTCCTGCTCTTCTCCTTACCTTTAATTAACTGTTCTCTTATTTCTTCCTAACTCTCCCTGTTCTCCTGTATACCTACTGTCATCTTTGTTCTATTTCTACCTTTTTATATGTCATCTAATACCTCTTCTTGTCATGTATACCTTGTCTAAAATGTAACTACTTCTATCTTGTGAAAATATTAACTTGTTCGCTAAGGTGCTAATTTAAGTATATTATAATCAACAAACATAAACAACAAAATTAATTATTCACGCTGACAAGTCTTCCTCAGTATTATTTAATTGTATATACGAGTAACGATCCCGTGGCCTAATCTTAGGATAAGTTTGCATGTTATTTATTATCTATAATTTTTTTCTTTACGGTACGAACATTTCGCTGAAATGAAATACTGGCATTGATTCTGCAATCTAATAAGTATTAGTACACCTGAGTATTGTTTTAAATATTCAGGATGAGACTATTAATAATAATTTCTACCATCTGCTTCGATTTGTATATAAAGGGAGTCTATTTGGTCATGCATATTAAACTTTCTTTCTTTAAACACTGACTAAAATTGCATTTTCCATAAAATGCTAACACATTATGGAACTCAACAAAGGTGAACTTATCTTTAATATAAAAATTTACAAAATCAAGTCCATTAATTTTCAAACACAATCTTAAGTAAGGGAAAGGAAGAAGAAATGGATGGCTAAATAGACTCCTGGGCAGATAGATTTGTCGTTGAGAGATCCAGTTTAAAGTTAGTCTTTCAAATATATGTAGTTACATAATATACTTTTGGTAAAGGACACAAATAATGTATTTTCATAGTAAAACACAAAAATTAAATTAATAAGTACTTAATGAAAAAAAAACAGTTGAAAAATAAAAACACCTAAAAACATCACAAAATTGAAAAAATAAAAAAAAACCAAAAAATATAAAATAACAAAAATAGTTACTTTCCTTTTTTGTTGATAGTTTGAATAGTGTTGTCATAATCGATTTAGTATAATGTATCATGCCTGTAACATATTCATGGAAGTTTCAACATGGGTAGTATAATTAATTCATTATTTTCATATTTTTATGTTCTTTCATCTTGTTTTACATAAAAACAGTTTATCTGACGGTTTTAATTTGATGAGAATAAAAAAACTACAAAAATGTTATTTTTTACAAAATATTTTTTTATTTCTTTTTTTATTTATTTATTTTAAATGTGTAAAATACAGACTTTTGGGACTGGTCAGACATACTACCATCTCACTTGGATAAGTGCCTAAAAAAAGAAAAGATGCAAATTTTGCCTAAAAAAGTAAAGACAAATCCAAAGTACGGAAATATTTTAATATTATCTTTTAACAACGTAATTATTTACTGGTGTGGTCTTGACTTATACGACTATAACAAACCTGCTGTTCTTGTAGACAAAAACAATAGTCATTTGACAGTTTAAATGACATCTCGAATACTACATCGCGTTTAGAATATAAACTTTAGCGTTTTTGGTCTCATGACAATATGTTAACAGATAGTCCGGGAGCCAGGTGCATTTTCGGTCAATCATTTCCTCTCGAGAGAAACTTCGTAAAATACATAAGGGGCTTATACTATGAATACTAGTGGCCGTCAGCTGCCACTCCGTTGGTGGGTTGGGCAGTGGCACCCTCCCAAACATGCAGAAAAAAAAAGTTTTTTCAGTCATTTCCTCTCATTTGAAAATACATTCAGATTATAGTTTATCTAGTACTTTAAAAGAAAAACATCGTCAGCTGACCATAACGCGGTGGATTATACGTCAGCTGGCTCCTTGAACATGAGAAAAAAAATTTTTTTTTCAGTGATTTCCTCTCAACTAAAAATTTACCTGGTGATAGTTTATATGCTACTATGAATGAAAATTAACGTCAGCTGGCTGTATCTCGGTGGAAAGTTCGTCAGCTGGTACCTTGAAAGGGGTAACGCAACAGCATCTATGACCTACTGAATCTTATCAGCTGACGACTTTTCCCTTGACTTACAGGTAGCTGATGTTTTTTATTATTTACTAGAGTATTTTAACAATTCTCATAACAATTTTCATCCGAGAGGAAATAACGTTTTTAAGTTATTACCGTCTTCAAAAAAGGAGGTTATCAATTCGACACGTTTGTATGTAATATTCTCAGAACCGCACAATTTTTACATATTATGTTGGTCTATTACGGCTTCCAAACAAGAATACCAAATTTCATAGGTGTATGTATGTATGTATGTATGTAGATATGTTTGTCCTCGCATATCTCCGAAACTAATTGACGGATCGTGTTCTTTCTTTGTTTTTTGTTTGTTTGTATTTTGTTCAACTTAGGGAATGGTAAAAATTTCATCAAAATCGGTCCAGTAGTTATCGTGATATGGACTTTAAACTAAAAAATACGAAATAAAATAATTTAAAAAGAAAATAAACCGACATCAGTAAAGTATAAAATAAAATTTGTTACATAGTTTAGGCCTACTATTTTTGAGGTTGGTGCCTAAATATAACAATAGAAACAAAATACTTGATACTAAAGACACCAACCTCAATAAATAGTACTTAGCGCGCGCGAATGATAACTATTTATTAAATTATAGCGACAGCGACTCTGATTGGGACGAAGATTAGTTAACACTGCTATTTGACTGACCTGTTGGTCTAGTGATAGTGGTTAGCGACCCTAACCACTACGCCAGAGGTCGTGGGTTCGATTCCCACCCAGGAAAAATATTTGTGTGATGAGTAGTGCCAAGATTGTTTACCAAATAAGACAAGAGAATAAAAATTAACTGTAGTGTTTAATTACTCTATGAGCGTGTTACTATAGTAACAGTTCAGTATAAGATAAACATGTCGAACGTATTACCTTTTTGTATCTTTTGTAAAAAAACTAATGGTGCAGTTAAAATTATTTAGCGAAGATAAAGTTTAAAGTCCATATCACGATAACTACTGGACCGATTTTGATGAAATTTTTACCATTCCCTAAGTTGAACAAAATACAAACAAACAAAAAACAAAGAAAGAACACGATCCGTCAATTAGTTTCGGAGATATGCGAGGACAAACATATCTACATACATACATACATACATACACCTATGAAATTTGGTATTCTTGTTTGGAAGCCGTAATAGACCAACATAATATGTAAAAATTGTGCGGTTCTGAGAATATTACATACAAACGTGTCGAATTGATAACCTCCTTTTTTGAAGACGGTAATAACTTAAAAAACGTTATTTCCTCCCGGATGAAAATTGTTATGAGAATTGTTAAAATACTCTAGTAAATAATAAAAAACATCAGCTACCTGTAAGTCAAGGGAAAAGTCGTCAGCTGATAAGATTCAGTAGGTCATAGATGCTGTTGCGTTACCCCTTTCAAGGTACCAGCTGACGAACTTTCCACCGAGATACAGCCAGCTGACGTTAATTTTCATTCATAGTAGCATATAAACTATCACCAGGTAAATTTTTAGTTGAGAGGAAATCACTGAAAAAAAAATTTTTTTTCTCATGTTCAAGGAGCCAGCTGACGTATAATCCACCGCGTTATGGTCAGCTGACGATGTTTTTCTTTTAAAGTACTAGTTAAACTATAATCTGAATGTATTTTCAAATGAGAGGAAATGACTGAAAAAAAATTTTTTTTCTGCATGTTTGGGAGGGTGCCACGGCCCAACCCACCATCGGAGTGGCAGCTGACGGCCACTAGTATTCATAGTATAAGTCCCTTATGCATCTCAGGAATTTTCGATCGGGAGGAACTTGGTCATGTAAATCTGTTACTGGCTCCCGGAATAAGAAGCATTAAGTCTTACAACGCGAACTTTAATAATTTAAACACGATTTCTAGAACATTCAATAACCGTGGAAAAAAAGAACGTCAAATGATTAAATTCCGATATAGGTACCTACTCTTAGATACCGACGATTATTAAAACATTGGCACTTAAACCATTCATAATCATGTTCTGAAATGTCATTGAAACCAAATCATCGTTGAGGAACATAAAAATGTTTAGGTACCATTCAAATAAAATTATAATTTACTATTCTATAAAAAATCACTTCTTGTATATAACATTCTACACATTCTATCATGTAATACATTTCTGAATAGTCTTAGTAAATATAAGTTGGTTAAGGTTTTTTGTTCAAATACTTGAAGAAGCTACTCGTACGAAACGCTTATAGGTGTGAATAGAAATTGTTAAATTTAAGTACTCCTGCGTGAAGTTATGGGCATTCGTTACTAAATTAATATTATAAGGTAATTTAAGCGAAGTATGCTAATACTGAGTAAATTGATGTCTTTCTATAGTAATAATATAGGTACAAACCACAATACCTCTAATAATAATATCTAAAATTAAACCCTTATAGTACCTTCTTCGACATTATTGACTTCATTCAACTTCAGGAAAGAAAATCTTCACTTTTGCATAAACAGTTTTGCATAAACAATTTTGCTTAATTGATGCTAAGAGACTTTGACAGTGACTATATTAAAGACTTCCACCTAAATATTTAGCCTATAACCTCCTGTAAAAACAGCTACTAACTGTATAAAGGTTATCCTTATCTTACATTACTTAATAACTCTTCACGAGAGGCACCAAATATTTACCTAAAGACCGTCTAATGTAAAAATGTAAAAGCACGGGTTGAACTCCGGGAGTGCCGGCAGAAGTGAAAACTTATAAGTAAGATGTGTTTTCTTGGTGATTTGGACGACAGTTCAATTAAAACACAATTTAATTTCTCTATAAGAAAAGAAACGACATTTAATGCTAATAATCGCAATGTCGAATCCAAAATCGCAATAATTATTGTAATATTTAGCTTTTTTCTATAACATAATACAGTTATTATTTATGAATGTATCCTTTTGACAGTTTCCATAGTTACCAGACAGAGTGTAGTCGTAACGCGTTACGTTACGAAGCGGTTTACCCTCCCATAAGAAGTTTTCACTTCAAAAACAAGAAATATTTGGATTTCACCCCAAATATGCCATGAGATAACATAACACAGCCGTGTGGCTTTCGGCTTAGAATAGGGCCACCCCCTCTCTTACCCGTGGGTGTCGTAGAAGGCGACTAAGGGAAACAGCCATTGAGGCATTACTTAAAAGTGACACAATAATACAATATCTTGAGGTTGTTTACAGTGCTAATAGAAGTGGTCTACGAACTTACTTACCAATAGCGTTGACCCGTTACGATCATTGTCATCAAAATTTTCGATTTCGGAAAAAATAAGCAATAACAGTGCAGTTTACAGCTTATTGTACCGAGCTGCGTTTAAAAAAGAACTTTTTGCGTCTTTGGTCTTAAAGAAATTCTTATGTATAGGAATAACTTCAGTATGCAACGCACTTTTTCTTATTTAAATGTGACTAGGGATTCTGAAACACTGTGGGCGCATCTTTAACAACTGGACAACAATAACAAAATTACCTGGTCTTCCATCATAAACATAGGAACGCAAGATTTCTGTGAAATCTAATATATAATTACAATATTTGTAGAATCTTACAGTATGACTTACATCTTTTATACACCGAGCCACGTTCAGAAAAGGAAATGTTGCGTCTTTGGTCTGTAAGAAACTAATACGTATAGTCAATAACAGCTTAAATAATACAAAGCAATTTTTCTCATTTGAATGCGACTCTAGGGAATCTGAAACATCTACAAAAAATAACAATTACAAATCTTAACCTAGTTACATATTCTTGAATAACAAATATTTTAAGAATTTTACGATAGATACTCGTACTACCATCAGCGTACGGTGTATCCACATACTAACAGTTTATATAAAAAGAGCCTCGAACAAAAACAAAGTTTCGTGACTTGGGTTTTGGGTTGGGTTTTCAAGAAATTTATCTTTTTCTTTCTCTAAGGCCCGTTACAACAGAAATGTTTGGATTTCACCAAAACATCCCATGAAATATGTGGCAGACAAAAATAAGCCTATCTACCCGTGGTTGTTATAAGAGGAGACTAATATAAGGGATACAATAATATCATTTTACATGATACACTAGTAATTACAATCTTACAGTACTTATGGATTTTTAGAACCAGCATTTTAACACTTGCACAAATCTTACGATAGTTGCAATTACATCAGGACGACTTACGGCTTACATACTCATACACCGAGCCGTATTCAAAAAAGGAAATATCGCGTCTTTGGTCTGTAGCTCATCCATTCAACAATAACTTCTACATACAACGCAATTTTTCTCATTTGAATGCGACTCTAGGGATCCTATTATGCCATGTGAAATAAAAAATATCATGGAATGAAAGTAAAAATTGATTTATGCAAAATAATTAGTCTCTAAATAACCTCAACGCATTCAAGGTTAAAATTTTATAGTATTGATAACGTAGATACTTGTCAAAAAAAATTTGGGTACTATAATGAAAGGTCGTTGGATAATGTCTACTTATAATACAAACAGATGATTGCAATAAGCGTCTAATTACCTCTATAATATAATTAACCTATAAATAAATGCACTAAATTTTTTTCGTTTTACCTATAATTTCTCCTTTCAATTGTTATACAGTTAACTTTTTTTATCTCTTTGTAATAACTTGAGCTTTTTTTCTTAATGTAAAATCTCTTTTATTTCCCTTTAAAATCTTTCTCTCTGCAATTAGTTATATTTCTAACTTGTTTTTTCTTAAAACTTATTTCATTCTCTAATTTTTATCGTTCTATAAAACTTTGTTTAAATATTTTTAAACTTCTTCATTTTTTTTCATAGTTCTTGCACTTTTCAATTTAATTTTATTATTGCATAATGTCTTATCTCTCATTGTTCTTCTATTCTAAAGTATAATTCATAAGTATATAGTTTTAATGTATGAGAAGGACTGGACAAATGTGTTTCATTAGGTTTAGAAAATTATAGTAAGGCATAAAAGTAAATGTGATATAAACTTGTATTATAAGTTCTGTTTATTGTTTAAAAATAACATCTATTCTCCTAGCTTTTCTGGGTTTTTATTCCTTTAATACATTAACTTACAGTCCCATTTTCTTTTTAAAAATGTTAAATGCTCCATTAGCAGGTACCTTACGACTACCCTGAGCCACAGGCTGACTTTAAACCAGGATAATAATATAATCACTTACTATCACATTCGTCTGTTGAATTAATTGAAAAAGTTGGCCAGAAAAATAGTAAATATAGAAAAATACCATCTATTCATCCATTCTCCCTTCAGCTTTTTTAAGTCCATAGCTGGACTTAAGTTCCTATACTCAGTCTATTTGATAGCAGGGCATAGACCTATACCAAGATATGGTCCTATATCTGACCAGTAGATCTGTATCAGCCAAGTATAACGAGCATAACTCTTTTGCCTAATAGCTTTCCTGAAGGCTAACAACATCTATGGTATTTCTGTTATATTTGGCATCTTACAGTCTATAGTGTAACTGTTACTGGTGACCTACCTTTACTACTTCTATAAAGTAAAATAAAACCTGGGTGTGGGTGAGTTAGAACAGTGCGCAGTGTCCCTTAAAGCAACGGTTATAAAGAAATTAAGGTCTGCTTAAAAGATAAACAGGCGTAGATTGACTCTATCAAACTAACTAATTCCATACGTATGTGAAATTTTAGAGTCAATCGGTATCTGAAACCATTTAACATCGTTTGGGCAGCACGCTTGTTCATTATTTCTATAATATAAACGTTGCACTGAAGTTAACATTCAGATAAAATTATTCAAAGCCATCCTACGTATATTTAACCTGCCGATCGTAAGAAAATGACATGGAACTGTGAGAAATGTATTAAGGGAGCTAAATTACCCAGCTAATGCAATTAAAAACTTGTCTTGTGTGGTATAGCATTCAAAATACCTGAAAAAGAAAAGCCAAAACCAGTCGAAAAAAAGCTACTTTAAAATCAGCAACGCACTTACAATTCTTCTAGTGTTGTCGGGTAAAAAAAATCAAAAATCTTTTGGTCGGAATAAAGCCAAACCTAACACACTCGACTTATTAGATTTACCTTCTTTATACAAATATCCAACCAACTGAAATCACAATTTCTTTGAATGTGTATTGCATAATATTAAGATTATTGAACAACATATAATTATGTTTTTATTGAAGCTGCTAATGTAAGTGTAAGGTTTATTGAATAAGTATAATATTGCTATCTAAATATCTAAATTTTGTAAGTCGTATTAATAATCGTATTATTAAAATTTATAGTTTGTAACGGAACGAAGGCAATGGGGAAATTTAAAAAGTAGCGATTTAATTAAGGAAATAAAATATAACTCGTTCATAATTAAATATTAGTATTGATAATAATAAATTATACAGTACGAATGGCAAAGTGATAACCTAATATAAGTAAGTAAAAGCCCCATGAAATTGTACATTTTGGGCGGGACTAGCATTGAAAAACCAAAGATTTATAATAAATGTAGAAGCGAGGAATTGAACGTCGATCGGTTAATCTCTTATGCTGTCTTTACTCACAAATTTGCATATTAACTGAAAAATTGTGGTTTAGGAGGTCATTTAATGCAGTTCATAGAGTTTTGAAATAATATTGGGATAGGTTGGATACTTTTTTTTTACTGTTTGAATTTTTTGGACGTATAAAATCTACTGTTGCATATTTTTGTCTAATATTAAATATTTACTACTACTACTACTACTTTCTACTACTTCTTTCTCTCCTACCTACAACTTTCTCTCTTACGTATTTTAACATCTTCCTGGGATCGTATTTCAGATAAAATTAATACATAGAATGGAGCGTGTTTTGCCAAAAAAAATCACATATTATTTTGAACTCTTTTTTTATTAATATGCAAGGCGCACTAGTAACGAATGTATAAGAGGTTCCTTTACGCGAAATATCGTTCAAACCTCGTCGTAGTGAAGTAGGCATTGTAGCTGCTATGTAAGTAACCTAATAATAAGATGTACATTACACTGTTACCCAATTGCCGACAACGCCTACGTCTAGTCTTATATTCTTTAGCGATAGAGTCCATACAATGAGCTGAAAATGGAAGAATTGTACGGGATGTAATAATGAATGTTGTAGCATGTTTAGGTATCTATATTCGACTACACAATTAAAATATATAGGACTGGAAAAATTAATGTTAAATTAATTTCAAAATTATTAGTAGGTATAAAATCATTTAACATCATTGAAAACATTAACAAATATTTATAACAATAACAACTTGACATTTTTTGAAGGATTTTTGATACAATTAATTATTCTTTTAATACTCAAAATAGTTCTATACTTATTTTAATCGTGTAATAAATATTGTAATGTAGAATACATAATTATATATAGAATACATTCTAATCAAAAATGAAAATGAGTGAGATTATTAATTTTAAGAACCCCTATATATTTTAGCGGCAGCGTTGACTTATCAAATAATATGAGCGATTGTTATAAGAAAGTTTGTATTGAAACTAGGTGATACAAAGAAGAAACGCGTACAGTTCAAAAGAAAATCCAAAGAAAATTCCAATTTTTTTCTGAAGGTATACAAGATAACATAAGTACCTACTAACACTCTGATCGGATATATTTTGTGTACCTCAGAAACTGCAAAACTCAGAAAAATGTACATATTTCATTACTTTAATTATTTAGGTTCATGAAAGATTTTGAAATTAAAGAATGTTGCAATAGAATTGTCAAAATTAATAATTAAAACCTAGTTTGGCGTTAAAACTGAGTCTTAACTTAAATAATAAAATATATTTTTATTTAAGTTCCAGACTAATAGGTAACTTAAAAAAGATATTCTGTTGAAAAGTATTTGAAAAAAGAATGTACAATAGAATTGTCAAAATTAATAATTGAAACGTAATTTGGCGTCTAAACTAAGTTCTGTGTCTTTAAATTTTTGTTTGACATTCATATTTATATTTTTTCTTACTTTAATTTTAACAAAATTTTAGTTTTCGTACTGAGACTAAAAAGGCAGATATAACGGAACATGCTGTATAATTAGCATCTTTGGTTTTGAAACAATTCGTTGCGTTTCGGGCGTTCAATAAAATTACAAATTTTGCAGCTCTCCATTAAATGTCATAAAAAGTGTTCACTTCTGTCTTTGTATCACTTATGACGGGTTATGAAATTTTGTGTTCTCTGTAGAAAAAAAAATCGATTTGCTTTGTAAAAAAAATCGTAAGCATATACACCATTAAAACATTTGCACTGTAGACATGAAAAGGGCAAAATTATGGGGATGTAATCCAAAATAATGTAGTCTAGGCACCCCGGAAGGGGTCAATGTGAAACATTGCGTGTGAAGTTAGTAATAATAGCGTAGTGAAAACATAGAAAGATGCGCCAGTACTCCTTATAATCGTAAATTATATTCATAACATAGTTATGTATAGACGCTTCAACTCATATTGGCGCGCGCTGCTATGTGTGAGTGCGTTTAACGTACACGTGTACACGTGTTGCGCGGACAACGCCATTGTTACACAATGCTACTTTATTTAATCAAGCATCTCAGTCCTCGTGAGTAGCAAAGCATCCGCATACAACCTCAGATAGGATTTCTTCTCTATTCGTTGGATGTGGCTGTCGATTGCCTGCAGTGATCACTTAACAACAGGAGGCCTGCAGGCCCGTTTGCTACTCAATTATTATAAAAACTTAATACTTACAAACTGAAAACTATAAGAATTGCATACTTACAAGCGCATTAGGGTACGCACACATAGCACCGCGCGCCATTATGAGTTAATGCCTCTATACATATGTTAGAACGTAGTTAACGTGGTGTATTATAATTATTATGTATGTAAAACTTCATTTCACTGGTGGGAGAATCGGCATGCACGGGTTCGTCTGGAAAGTACCACCGTCACAATGGACTATGAGCATTTGAGGTCTTCTTGAGGTCTCATGGTCTAGTGATAACCAGGTTGACTAGCATCGAGGCGTTCCTACTGTGCCCTCGGCAGTAGCACCATCTGTGACCAGTTGTTCAAAAAACCTGCTCAACCATAGGAATGCAAAGTACTCCTATACATTCACTCATCACAAATTTTCTACTAATTTAACCGCTTTTGTACGTAGTAATGAGTTATAGCTCAACATCCAATGATATCCAATGACAGAAGTTAAGTATTTCGATTAAACAGTTCAACATCGATCTGGCAATATTTCTCATCCGTAAATAAGAGCTCTTCTTTATAGGCTGCGACGCACTGGCGACTCTTCTAGTGCTGCTCATGTCAATAGGAGACGTTGACCACTTATGATCAGGCGGCACGTATGATCGTTTGCTGCTTTAACACATACCCAAATTATCATAGTCAACTCTCGTAACTTTGGATTGCTTTTATTTGACGATTCGTTGTACACCAAAAGATGTCCAACATACTGATCAATTGACGACTGAATCAAAAACTGACGATCAATTTACGATCCGGATGGCGTAGTAGTTAAAGCGCAGACCTCTTCTAATAATTCTATTCTATCTATCCAAGCATCTCCGTACTGAGATGAGAGATCCGTGCCTAACAATGGATCATAAAAAGTGATGTAGCCAACAGCCTTCTACTAACATTTCTTTAACTCACTTTGTCATTCCTGTTGGTGCTGGGCCTAGCTGGTTGCAAATGATTGAGCTGCAGTGATCACCTCTCAGGTGGCCTGCGTGATCATACAGCTACTTTAAACTGTCTTCACATTTGGAAAGGAAACCAGCACAATATATTTAAATAAATGTTTTCAGGTTAAGGATGTTATGTGTATGTGTGCGTGTCTGTGGTACGTGTATGGAAGAGTGTTTGTGTGTTATATAGTACAAATGACAGAATCCAACCGCTACCTCATAAGATACCAGGTCTTTGTGAACCAAGAAGGTTTAATGTGCCTCACGTTTCATCTTTGCGGTAATAAAAGATCGTTATGAACAAATCTTCTTCGAGAAAATTCCACGAGTTTACTCAATACTAAAATTCCTTAAGAAGGCACTTATGGCCTTTTGAACATTCGAAACTTTTCCACTTGGTAATCTCCATCAGATGTGAATGTTGATGAATGAAAGAATATGCATGTGCCATATACGTTATCTAAGTCTTTATAATATTTTCCATATTATAATAATGTAAGAACATTTGTATTTGTCATGCTTTTTATATACCTACCTGTGTATCTTTATTTAATGACTGCGCATACAGCTATAAGCTTTATGACATTTGGCTATAAAGTCACATAAAATATAAAAAGTCAAAGTCAACTTTGATTTTACGTGCAAGATTAAAGTTTGTAACTCCTGGGCATACAGACAAACAATGTATTTTCCTATAGATAGTTTTATATAAGATGGCAACTTGTGCTGTAACTATTTGGCGAAATAAAATTACTGTCCCTGTATATCTTGTTTTATTTCCTACACCTGAACCCAAATAAGTTTTATTGGTTATCAAATTTATATAGTTCTTATAAATATAACAAATAGAGATACTTAATTTAATTAATCCTGGCGTCTGTCCCTATGTGTGCGTTCAACTCATTTAAATACAGCAATCTCACATATTTGATAGTGAGTTGAAAACAACCCTATGTTAACTCGATGATAACACAAAAAATTTTGCATCTTGATGGAGCCTGTGGATAATTGCCTAAAACGTCGAGGACTTAAAACAGGCTGAAATCTAATAAAACCAAAAGAATACTTACACACTGCTATAATACTCGTATATCACAATATTGTATAAAGTTTGAGTAACATAATGATGTTGTAGATTTTACCTAGAAAAAGCTATTTTAATAAACAAAAATTCATTTTAGGTCGTAATTAACAATCAAACATAATTATAGGTATTGAAGTTTTTATTAATTTTAATTATTATCTATTAGGTACCTACTGATTAGGTGAAATCAAGGTTTTGTGATGATATGTATTAAGTTTTTCAGTTAAAGTTGTCAAAACAACTAGACACTTTATAATTGAGTTGGTAAGCGTTTTCAAAAGATCGTTCAATAAAAAAAATGTTATAAAATTCTGTTTAATGATTTATTAAGGTCGAAAAATTTTGTAGGAACTTAGCATAAAGAAACGGAATGGAAACTAGAGTAGGAACAGAACTACAGACTTACCGAAATTAACAAAAAAATGGCAAGAAGTAAATTAAAAACGTTAATTTAGAAATAATATGTCTTCATTTATACACGTACAGTACCAAAAGTGAAAAACTGGCAATTAAATAGTGAATAAAAAATAATTTAACAAGTTTGTACAAATTATCAGTAGGTATTAAATTTACCTAACATTTCTAATACAGTGCACAATAGTTATAAATTTATAATTAATGATAGCATGAAACTGTAAATAATGACATTCTCGGTAAATATTTCCGTGATGTAGAGTATCTTTAGCGTATTGTAGTCAATGAATTATGAATAGCTAATACTGACAAAATTTATGAATAATAAATGAAAGACCTCTTAATTTTTAACGGACTTCAGCTTCATAAAATAAAGTTATCTTAACTGTGTACCTTTTATACTATAATTGTATTCTATTCATAAAAATTGCTGAACAATATTGTTAAGTTAATAACGTTAAGTTTTAAGCTACTTAGTTTTACGTGAATATTCAATAAATTAAACTGAATTTTTTTAACAAATATTTGATCTGATTTAGTAGGCATTCGATTGAAAGAGATAAGTGAAAACCTAAATGAAAATAAGTATATCAGTTAATTATGACAATTATTTTACTACCCTTACCCACGATGTTGAATATGACAATGGCCTTAAAATTAAAGGCAGTCAATGATGCCTGAATTTCGACCAATTGATAAATAAAAGATTAATTTACAACCTTTAATAAGTTTTCTTGTTGGATTCATTATTTCCGTTTGAATTATTTTCCGGTACTTTTAACATGAATAACAATAATTATATATAAACAGCATTTAAGTGTAAGTAAATGAAGAAATAATTTTATAAACACACAATAAATTTATATTTGCGCGTCACGGAATTTTTTAGTGAAAAATATCAAGAGCCTTTTCATTTATCACGAACTGATGTTAATAAAAATTAAATTAAATGTATGATATAGTTAAAATACAGAAGTTAAATTAGTCCTGATGTTTAATTAAAATTAAAACAAAAATTTTGAGAGCACGTAGAGATCACGTTCTTACCACTTAAAATACAACTTTAAATTCTGGTGAATGAATTCTCCAAATATTTACAATCCTAAATTAAATTTTCCTAACAATACCTACGTTAAATTACAATTTATAAGCGTATTTCGGTTTTAGCTACAGCATTAGCATATTCATTAAATACTTACAAATAAATAAAAACAAAAACACATCTGTACAACTCTCTATGTCTGTTTAACGCACTATAACTAAATAGTCGTTTAATACTAATATCACACTAATTCTGTAGCAATAACAAACGTAAACGTTTTACAATAATTAAGAGGCAATACTAGATTTTCCGTTTAATTACGTAACATGGTCATACATTTTTCCATAGTCATATCTGCACTGAATAAAAGTATTAATTGAAGGTCACGGTCACTGTTTAACACCGATTCGATCAATATTATACTACAGATTAAAGCTTGCTGGGCAACCGAAGTTGCGATATTCGAGTTATTATTTCACACAGAATCTAATATAATATGCATCACATGACGTCATCTCTATTGACGTATGAGAGCACCCGAACCGTTTTATTGCTCGTTCCGTACACTCACTAAAACGCACGTAACGATTATGTACCAGAGCAGGTAACACGGTAATGTCCGTCGGATCTTAATGCTTTTCGTTGTTCACTTTCGCTCATCGACACATCGCGCGACGCACTCCTCTGACCCGAGCTCGCTGGCTATGAAGACGGTTGCACCGCCCCTGTAGAGGGTCTATCGCCCAATAACCATCAGTTGACTGCTACCGGTAAACACTTGCACTGTTTGATTTTCTGGAGCCGCTTGCGCCGGAACGGGGGGTTCTGGCCGGGGCAACGGAGCGTCACCGTGATCCAGGTGAATTTCTTGGGCTTGCAAAACGAGCAAGACTTGAAAGCCGGGGGCGGCCGCTCGTCGTTGCCGTCCCGCCGTCGCGGCCCCTTCGGAATATAGAACGAATTGCACTGTCCGTAACAAAACTTATTGATCACTGTCGTCGGCAAACATCCCGGTTCACGAATCTTCTGAACCAGGGGCTCCGTCTTGCACCAGTCCTCCTTTAGGTACTCCTTCTTGGTAACCACTAGTGCGTTCTTGGATGATTTAAGTATGTTCCGGTAATCGATTCCGGGAGGTAACTCCGTGATGTCCTCCTGATCGGGTAGCGACACCACCATAGTCTCAGAGCTGCCTTCGCCGAGCTCGTTCCTTTGGACGTAGGAGGACGCGGCCGCCTGCTCGGTGCGCCTGCGAGCCGCCAACATCTTCTCCACTTGCTCCGTGTCGATGATGTCCAAAATCGAGTCGGTCGGCGTGAACGGTCTCTTATTCCCGACGCCGGCGCTAACACCGCAGGCCGCCAAGAGTGCAGCGGCGAAGAGCCACACGCACGATCTCGATAAATTCTCCATCTGGAACGAAGTACAAAATAATGAATGGCGCGAATAAATTAGCGCGTGATTTCGAATAAGGCGATCGTAGGTTTGTATCGGCAGGAAGTCGTAGGTTTAACTGACGTTGTATCTCGAGACGAGGGCCACCATGTCGTAGGCAGTGCGTCGGTGTCGGTCCGGAGCGCAGTGCGTGTGCGCAGGGCCGGCCGGCGAAGCGGTAATGAGCGCGAACTCAATGGGCCGCCGCTCAATGAACGATGAGTCACACAGCCTCACCGCGCCTCCACGGAACCGTTACTATCAGCGCTTGGTGCAGAGCGGACACCTCGCACGTGTTTCAGATTACAATGTTGACCGTATCCCTTAAGGTTTTAAACAATGACAGCAATAGCATCTGTTTGCTGATAGCGGTGAGGTATGTTTGAGACAAACAATTCATGGAATAAGTTTGAATGTGTAAATAAAGATAAGAATTTGCACGACGACAGAGATCGTGAATTTTGCCAGTAGTGTAAGCGTGTAAGACAAGCATACAAATTACACCAAACGTTAATAAATGAAATTGATATCCCCTAGCACATTTTTAAGTTGTGTTTTCACTGATCTGCCCTCCTAGGCAAGTAACAATTTAATTGAGATCTATGATCGCTAACGCTTTAAAAAAAACATAAAAATGCATTGGAAAAACATAGTCAAACGCAAAGTCACGTGATCAGAATTAACTAAATTAATGTTATGTCGTAAACAACACGTCAAATTGAAAGAAATTGTGGTGTTAACAAATGGCAATTTCGCAACCTCCCCAAATCTTTCCTGAAATCACGCCAAGATTCAGGTAGAGATATAAGCCCCACAAAAAGAAAAGTACTTATATTTAGGGTCAAAGTAAAAGGTTCCAACCTTTTTTTAAATTCATCAAAAGTTTTTATTAGACATGAATCATCTTATAATATCTGAGTCACTCTCTGTGCTCACAATGTTTTTCCAAATAAACAACAGGATTAGTAGGATACTTTATCCTTCAAAATTTCCCCCTAAAATATTGTCCTTTCCTCATTACAGTGATTTCCCCCAAACTGGCATCACATGATGCGACTTTGTCTGCTTCATAGCCGAATATAAGGTTGGTGTATGTAAAAAAATTAATTACAAAAATGCACTCAAATATTATTGTGAAATCATAAAGAAAGACCATTGAGAACCTTAGCAGGTAATTATTTCCAAATAGTATTTCTTATTGTGTTCTTATATTCTTTCTAATTGTGTTTGTCTCTGAGAAGCTCGAAACATACAGGCACTTCACCTATCTCAGCAACTTCTTTAGTGTTTGCGCCGAGCGGAGAGTCTGTCACTATCGCCGGCGCCGAGAGGCAGGCGCCGCGCAGATGCCGCGCTTTCGGGAAACATGCCTTCTGCCCACACCGTCCATACACACCATAAAGGGGTACCGATCATTATCACCAGGCTGCAACCCTTTTATGACCCACTGTTGGGCACGGATCTCCCCACAACAGGGAGGCCTGGAGTACACTCCACCGCGCTGTTCCAATACGGATTGGTTAATAAACGGGTAAGTGGCTAACCCGTTTCGGATGTTTTCAAACCGCCCATAAGGCCTCTGACAAGGTTTAACGATAGCTTTCTTATCAATAACCGGGACCGACGGCTTAACGCACCCTCCGAAACACAGAAGCTCGTTTTTAATTCGCCACTACCGAATCCAGGTAGGTACTGACCGCGCCCGACGTTGCTTTACTTTTTCCATATCACCTGACTTGGCTACAACGTTGGTACTCACACACTCTCTATAGACTATGGTGGTACTGATCAAGATCAGAGAGCACGGCTAGAACGTTAGTGTTTACTCTGAGCGGAGAGTCTCTCACTATCGCCGGCGCCGCGCAGATGCCGCGCTGTCGGGATACATGCTTTCTGCCTACGAGTACACTGACCATAGACATCATAGAGAGACGCGATTACAATGTTTGGGCTGAGCGACTCCAACTGTTTTTATGTTTTTGCGCTGAGTAGACTCTGTCAGCAATCGTCGTCGCCGACAGATCATGCTCGATGGCCTCACTCCCCCCATAGGGGGTTCCCCGGAACCTTATTAATACGGTAACATCATTATCCAATATGTAAGTAGCTACACATAGAACCTACTCGTGTATATATGTACATACATCAAGTTAACAAGTGTTTTACAAATTATGTTGATTTGAGAGCACAATCTTTGTTTGCTTATGATGTCAGACAAAATTACTCAATTTCAGCCTTGCCACGAAAATAAACAAACGAACGAAATAAAAACGTTTAAGTTAATATTTGTTTATTAAACCTTTTTTGTTTTCTTTAGCAATGGAATGCTTGATATTGTTTTCTATAAGTCGCCCCCTGAGAACGGTAACCAATCAATGTACTACGAGTAAGTTAAACGCACGGGTCAATAGAGATTTCTCATCGTCATCGCTATAGAAATATAACTCAGCCTCCGAAGTTGTGTAGGCGACGCGTGGGGGCCCTCAATTGCATTTTTACACAGAGATGTTAAACCATTCTCGATAGAATAAACTATGTTTTACAATATAAAAGTAACACTCTCGCATGGGATATGGGGATGGAGATAATGGGGGCGAGCAAAATTTCCGAGGAGGGTCGATAAATGCAAAAATTGTCATGTAATTAATGGATGTCCCCTAACCGGGCGGCGGCAATGCGATCTCAGATGATCTAAGGTCCATTCAATTAAAAAAGGAGCGCCACAGCCGGCTACTACAGTATAACCACAGTTACTAGTCATAGCTGACGGTTTTACCCCATGTCCGAATGACAGCTGTGAAAAAATCTACTGTGAGGTGTTACCACTGTAATGAGTTTGTTGCTCATAAATGTAGTGATTTAATCTGAAGGCAAAATTAGTGATTGGATATTAAGGAATTTATGGGTATTCTTCGCCACACTATGCCCCATTCTTGGTGTACGGACGTGACGTTTTCACGTTCGGTATCCTAAGGGCATGTTCTAGGAATGCAGGACGTAATTTAAAGGGCCATTCAGTTTTACAATATCAGGTCGGTGTGTCTTGGGAGAGGAAACGCTTTGTGATCGTAGTTCGTTTTTTTTTTTCAAAAATAGAGGCGCTTATGTCGTCCAAAGAATTTCATTCATCAGTCTCCATTCAGTTTTGTTTGGGAAAAAAACTATAATAGCCGTCCCTAGCGACATGCCGTCTACTTCATTTATTATTTTACAGGATGATCCTAACATTTTTATTTAATTTACATTTTTAATGTACTGCAGTAGTAATTTTACCAATTATAATGAAGTGTAAGAACGTCAGTATAAAGGCAAATCAAGCTATCAAATAGGTACTGAAGACGAGAATAACTTACCAATTCGTCTGTAACCCATTAGAAACTAGTCGGGCTATCACGAAACGAATTCGTGAGGTGAGTCGTAAATTCATTAAAACCTCTTTTGGGATATTTTAGAGAACTTTTATGCCATCTTAATAAACCTACATAGTTGTTCCTAAAAAGTTTTAAATAAACAAAATGGTTAAAACAATAAGGCTAGTTCCTCTTATTGGTATTTTATTTTAATCTTCAACACAAAGGGCATAAAATGAGCACTTCTTCAAAGCCGGTACACTCTGGCGACCCCCCAGTGTTGCTGCGGCAACGCTGACCACTTTCCTTCAAGTGACCTTTTTGCCTTTTCCCTGGTTTTATTTATTTACAACCTAATTTGAAACCAGAAAGCAGTGTCAGTTGTCCCACTATATTTTTTTATTCGGCATAAAAAACGCCTTTTACATTTTTTTCTATACTTTTTCTTTATGCATTTGATTGTGTATACGTAAATAAATAAAAAAAAAACAATGAAAAAGTAATATTGCCATTATGCGTAAACAATAGTGTCAGAAATCTCACACCCTGTATAGTGGCGTCAAGGCACATCGTACAGACCTTCGTTTAGGAACTGTCACGAGCCCAGGAATCCGATAAAGAAGTGCCGACCGCTTCTAAGAATTATTGGAATAACACATTTTGTTACACTTTTTATGTTATAACTCGGTTTCGTTATAATTTTATAGCCACATTGAGGGCTATTAATTATACGATTAATTTTATAGGAACTTTAAGGTTTGAGCCGAGAAATTTTATTTATGATATTATAAAATGTATGTACTAACACCTTTATGATTTTTAAAGTTATTAAATTTTAAAAATATATTATAGTCTTCCTTTGAGAAGCATAAGAAAGAAGCATGAGAACGGTCAACATTTCTACTAAGTCACTGTATGTACTCGTATAAGGTTTTGGTCCCAGAGTCAATTGAAATATGTATTATGTACTTTTAATGAACTTTCATACCTTGCCTTGCCCGTTTTTAATAGACTTCAAAAGAGGAGAGGAACGGAGGCTGTCCCGTAATCAGTGGACCAACGGATGACTGGTAATAGTGGGGACGATTTTATCTATGAAAATCACTAAACTTTATCGTCCTAGGCCTATTGGTTTAAAAGATATAATAGTTTAAACATTACCTAAAAGTATGAATTTTACTACAATTTATGATGTTTGAAAAAAGCTTGTGCAAAAATTTGAATTCTGGAATTGCGAAACTTTAGGTACTTATTTTTAAAATATCAGCAATTCACGCGCCGTATAATGACTATGATTGCCAGGCTAAATTTGTTAATTCAAAGAAATTATACAGAGTATTTAGAGTACTCGTATATTGGCAACCAAATAATATCTATCAATCTCAATCCATTATCTGAAGATCGGTTATTAGTATTGCAGCGCAATGGTGCACACATCGACTTACTGTAGCATGTATACCTTAATTCTACAATATGTGAAGCCCACAGCATCCCACAGAGGCCACAGATAATGCACTTGCATTCCGATGAATGCATTTTAAACGTTTCGGATCATTTAACCATTCTGAGCGACGGTCGGGCGCCGCTACTGTCATCCGGCTATAATAGTTTGTATAGAACCAATAATTATAATGCTTGATTTGATCTTTGTAATAATATAACTAAGCAACAATAAAATCCTCAAGGTTCGAAACCGTTAGTAAGAAAACGTCATTTTATAAATAAATAAATAATGTAGCATGATGTACTTCGTAGCTCCCCGGCAACAATAGTAGGCATAAAGTATTAACAAATTTTACTTGATACTTTTTTGATGACGGTTTAATTTTTTTTTTTGGCCTCAAGTGCAATCTCAGACATTAGGAACTTCAGACATACCTTTTGAAATTTATTGAAGTTTTCCGTGGACTTCAGTAACCATTTACGAGTACCACTAGCTGGGCTAACTGAGCCCGGCTAGTGATAAAACTAATAGTGGGGTCTGTTTTCTTAGAGTGTATGCTGTATTCATTTATTTTCATAAACTAAATATTAATAAAGAATTTTCGCTTGAAATTTAAATTTTTATATGAGCTGCCGAGATGCAATCCTCTTATGGCCCACTGGACACAGGTCTCTCCCCATACTCCACCACGTTAAATTTATAATAATATGGTCGGTAGAAAATACTTTGAAATTTCGATTTGTTAGATAAAAGACACGGTACAAAAGCGTTAGGCGCCGCTATTGTATGCAGGCGTACTTGTATCTGGGACCGCGATCGTCTCGATCGGTTTGATCGCCGCAGCCTCACGCCTCACGCCTCGGCGCCAGCCACAGGGAAGACGCACACTCTAGAGTAAATACTGATTTAAACGAAATCTTTATTTTGAATAAAAGTACATGTAGTTTGTGGATACTTTAGTTTGTGGATCTACGTGAGTCCAGCCTAATTTTTTTGTGAAAAATATCTATTGTCAGCAAAAAAATTCAAAAAACTTTTAAGTAACCAAATAAATATATTATGCAATTTGGTTTTATGTGTGTTAAATTATAATACATAAGTTAATTAAATGAAGTTAGGTACCATTACCTAATTCGCGTGATCGAACAGATATAATTGTCAGTAACCCATTAAGGACCCACAGGGTCGGGTCTCCTCTTACAATGAGAAGGATGTAGCCAAATTTAGCGCTAAAATATCAAAAGTTTACCGTCTGCCATCTACACGTACATTTGCGTCGGACAAAAAACCAAAACGCAGTTGAACCAAAGAAAACGCCAGGTAAACAACCTACAGACATTTCATACGACCAGACGAATAAATCAATGTTGGCCTCTAACATCTTATGACAAAATCCTTTATTATTCACACGGACTCGTATAAAAAATACCCAGGAATGAATAGCAACCCGAACACCACACCATGCATCGAATAACATTATGGGATTAGACTACTGCTAACCTTTTGAATGGAACAATCAATACGGACGTGATACATAACAAAAACGTCTTAGGTTGTAAACAGACTAGCTGCAATATCGCTGCAAGGTAGCTGATATATTGTTAAGAACTATTTTTAAAATTTGAATCTATTTCGGTATTACTTTAATTCTTTTTGAACCATTAAAAGACACGTAATCATTTCGTTATGTTTACAATATAATATGAAAATTTTTGTAAGACACAATATAGGTACACAATATTCATTTTAGCAGTATTCAAATGATTTTCTTTAACTGCGAGCTAACTACGCGGCTTCTTTCGGTTGGTAGTGCTATTATAGGTACTAGTTACCTTACGCTTACATTATAGCCTTTAAAATAAAGACAATCTTAAGACGAATTCTGTCTGTGACAAAATGTAACGTTTTATAACATATCTGATTAAACATTTTAACGAAGACCGATCTTAAATTCCTAGTTACCTATTTTTATGTCTGCAGTTCAGTTGTAGTCGTCTGTCCACGCCCTTAAAGGTCTCGGGGCAAAATAATCAAAAAACAATTTTCGCGTACAGAAGCGGGCCCCGGCACCTAATGTGTGATTCTACGAAATATTCCTTTTTTACGGCCATAAATAATTTTGAAGGTTGAATCCTTTAAATGACACGTTTAAAATCGACGAAGATTAGTGATTCAATGCAACAATATTTGAGACCGGAATCTTACTTTTTCGGGTTCCTTAAAGTTTGCCATCAGGATTACTAAGCCTCTTTTGTCTGTTTATCAGATTTCTAGAGAAATAAATGTAATAAATAGGTTTTAAACTGCCAACCTTTATTGTAACCTTAAATATATATCGTATGTAGGTAAATACTGTGGGAGTAGGCTGTTTACTACTATTTTATGTAATTTGGAAATCTGATCTACTTTATTTTTAATTACTTCATGGAAATCTATAGGTACATGTAATTAATTGCAATTATCTTATTTTTGTTACCCAACAGGAAATCAAAGGCAGCGTACCGGACGAATTGTATGCAAAGCAATTACATGAAACAATTATCCACAGTACTATATGATAATGAGGACTAATTATCAAATCATACAACATCCTAGACATAAGCCATACATAACCTTGATTTTTCGACCGTCGCTCTAAAGAGAATCAAGCAGTCCACCTAATAACCTGATACAAGTATCGACCGAATTTTCGGCGCCCCTTATGACTTCAAATATTCTGTGTTTAGACTTTACAATGTAGATGAGTTTAATAACTCGCTGATTAAACGAAAGTGAAGCTAATTGATCGATCGATTGATGAGGTATGCGGGCTTTGTCTTGTTAATGACAGGCGCTATGGGAGAGGAAGGGGGGGTCAAAGGGTTCAAGTTCCCTAGACTATCTCGTAATCTCTATAGCATCTATTGCCTATGTCCTACCAATCGGTAATTCATTCTTCATAGTTGTCAGTAACCCATTAATGGCCCACTACAGGGTCGGGTCTCCTCTCGCAATGAGAGGGATGTAGGCCTTAGTCCACCACGCTGGCCCACTGCGGGTTGATGGACTTCACATGCCTTTGAGAACATTTTTTTTTTTTGTGAACTCTCAGGCTCATGCAGGTTTCCTCACGATGTTTTCCTTCACCGTAACAGCAGGTGATATTTTTTAATTTTATAAAGCGCACATAACGTTTTCACAAAGTCATTGGTGCGTGCCACTGGGATTTGAACCCGGACCCCTCGATTTGAGGTCGAATTCTAAGCCACTGGGCTATCACCGCTTTCTAGTATCTATAGTTATCTAGTCTTCATAGTTATCTATGTAAAATATCCCATACCTAATGTTCATGAAGGTATATGAAGTCTACTAATTAGGCCAGCGTATTTGACTAAGGCCTAAATCCTTGGATTCCTCCACAGCCGAAACACTAGACATGAAGAACATACTGCTTTACGACGGATTAAGTGGCCGGCAGTAACTAATCGTCCATAGCTGTGATAGCCCAGTGAAAAAAAGTTATGTGTGCTTTATTAAATTAAATATCACTCGCTGCGGTGAAGGATAACATCCTGAGGATACGTACACGCGTGAGTTCTCCATAATTATAGATCTCAAAGGCATGTGAAGTCTACCAAGTCGCATTAGGCCAGCGTGGTGAACTAAGGTGTGAACTAAGGTCACTATTGGCATTAAAAGGTGACAAACCAAACATACCAACCAAACTAAGATGGTACAAGCCATACAACCTTTAGCGGGCTCATACAAGATTCTTGAATGACCCCTAACAATACGTCTATCACTAAAGGATGTTGTTGTGAATATGCTTCTTACGCATGACCACTTTTCACGGTCAATTTAAATGGGAGACTCACTCCTAAACGACCAAGCAATTTGCAAGTGACGCAAACTAACAAACTTAACTGCAATACTACCGAATATAGTTAGATGACGTAAGCGATAATCGTTTATTGTTATCTTTAACCGAGACACCAAAACTATATTTAAAATAAAGCATATACAATTATTTTTATCCAATGGACTTTGGCAAACTGTGAGAGCTATGTCGGTCACTGTTATATCAATAATAACCGGAACACGAAGCTTACCCCTAAATGGTGTTAACGGTCACCACTAATCGTTTGTTATCATTTCAATCTCAAAATCTATGCAATGGGTGATTTCAATCTAACGAAATTTAAAAATCATTATTATAAAACCTAATCTAATTGTCATGTTTGTCAAGATGAGACACTACGCTACGAGGAGTCATAGTATTAGCATAATTAGTAGGTACCTGCCTTCTGTCGGTGTATTAATTCATTATAAACAATTCTCGCCTGAATTACCTATACCCGCAATTAGTGCAGCAAAGCGATGCTTACAAACTGTCATTATGCCCCACTTTTAATGCTCACGTGTTAGCTTAGCATAACAAATGATAGGCAACTTACATTCTTCACTACGACAATGAATTTTGTCAATTATTTTTTTGGAGCTAATATTATATTGGTAAAACAAAAATAAACAGTAGATACCTATCGATTGCAAAAAAGCACGGACGGTGTCAAGATCTTGAAGAGTAAGAAACTGTCATTATGCCCCACTATTCATGCTCGAGTGTTAGCTTAGCATAACAAATGATGGGCAACTTACACACTTCAGTATGGCAATGAATTTTGACATAGTAATAACGTTACAGCTTTACCCGATGCTCCTGTTATACCCCGAGGATGAACTTAGGCCTCTGCCTTGTCTAATCGACGCAATTCTTTCCAATTCTGGACCTCTCACTGCAGCCAATGGAAGCCTCTGCATCCAACCGCAAAATTAAGTAGAGAAAGGAAAATCTAACTTTTTTTATCTTACTCGTCTTTGTAATAAAGTATCTCTGGCAACCATATCTCCCCAGCCGAAACACAACACATGATGAACCTATGACCATTGTCATCAATGAATAAAAAAAAAAAAGAATTTGTGTCTGTTTCCTGAATATGAACCGAAAAATGTTGATAATGTTAAAATATTTCCCGATAAACGTAGACAAATTTTATTGATTGTGATTTATGCTGTGCTTCTCCAATTGTTGATGGACTCGGATGATGTGTTCGTGCACAATATAATTATTATCTCCCGCGATACGTAATAAATATCATGACTTCAAATCACTGCAGCACTTTACTCGTGACCTAGATCACGTAGTATGAGACAGTTTGTATTCAAGCAATTAGTGGAAATACCTTGTTCATACAGAATAAAGAATTATTAGATATATCCCTAAACTTATTACACAATATAAAGATCCTAAAAATATATTAAATAGGTACTAGCTTTCGTGACTTCGCCCACCTTAACGTATATCTTACATGTTAATCCAGGTTGTAGTCTACCTGTACCAAACGTTATCTAAAATTATGTTTAGTCGGTTTTGCGTGAGAGTAACAAACATCGCTGATATTTGCAACAGCGAAAATCTCCTAGTGTTGCGAAATAAATAAATGTAAGTAGGTAACATAAGTACGTGAAAATTAGCCTTCGATTGTGACCTATCCTGAGATCGACCTCATGTACACTGAAGGGTATGCAGTAATTACAAGCTAAAAACAGACCAGAAAGAGACATTTACGATTCTAAAAATATATCACAATTAATAAATAAAACACCGAATAAAGGGTAATACATACAAATTAAAATAGGTGTATCAAACGAGAATCATCACAAACAATCAGTTTGAATGACTAAGACCGCAAAATGCGTGTAACGACTTAATTTATGTTTCAGTTGCGCGACTCATTTGCGGAGAACTCATTCAATCAAGCAATTCCGAGCGAATCGGATACCTCAGTCGTGTTTGAGTTTGTATATGAGAACATAGAATCTATGTCATAGATTAATATGTTGATGATTATTCAAACGTTGCCTTAAATAATTATAAAAGTGATTTTAGTACATATAACAATTCAAACAAATTGTTTATTCTTTTTATTTTTAGTTAACAAATATTTAAGCTTGCAGATTACGATGAATATTAAGTATCTTTCACCATTTTTAGCCGTCATTCCATTTCAAGTATTAATAATGATAATTATTATTTACTACTTTACGTGTAACTACGTACGGCTTGTAAGCAGGTAACTTAATCTCATCCCTATGCTGCGTTCATGTAATAAATGCGATGTATTCAAACGACACCAATAAATAAAGTTGACTTTATTTACTCAATATTGCAATTGAACTCGACAATGAAACACAAACAGATTGAAATAGGTGCATTAAATGAGAATAACCACAAATAATGCTAGTAACAGACAGTTTGAGTCAATAAGAGCGCAAAAGTTATGTTCCAGTTGTGTGACACATTTGCGGAGGACCTACTCGTATTCAATCAAGCAATTCCAAGCGTGATGGATACGTCCCTCCTATCTAGAACCTAGTTTTAGATACTAGGTATCTACGCATTTATATCGGAATGTTTAAAAAGATTGAGTTGATAAGTAAGTATAACAGTAAAACAATATTAACGTTGGACGTATTATGTCATTTTTTAGATTCAATTTAAAGGGTCGAAAATATTTTCTTCTTTTCTTCCTCTAAAATCGTCATGAACAACTATCGATATTAAAACGAGGAATATTGTGTTTCAGCACAGAATACAATGACATGGTTTAAGTTCGAAATTACTATTTTCACTGACATTAAATCTATAACCATATCTATAAATGACTTCTAAAGTTTTTACAGAAATACTTATAACAGATACATATATTATTTTCAAACACATTGATTGGTAAGTACTTGCCGGTTGCTAAGATCGTGCCGGCTCCCACGCCTACGTAGGCGTGAAGCGTATCAATTAGGCTACAGCCCTCTTATGTCACAGGTCATAAGTATTCAACCTTTTTGAAATGTTTTGAATAAATGAATGACTAGAAAATCTAAAAAAAAAGATAAATTACTGTAAATAATGCATGAAATACCTTAATCATTACTTTATTTGATGGTATATCGTAAATATATACGTAAGTCGTCTTAGATAATTTAATAAAATTATTATTTGCTACCTCTCTCTGAACACGTGGTCTCATTCATTTTAACACTTAAATAATTTAGACTCAATTACCCTCACATTTTATTATTTTTTATATTTATACATTGCAGAGTTCGGATAGGATGTCAGGTGGATAGGCTTGTTTGGTATATTATAAAGGTATAGGTTTGCACGCCACGGGAGGCTAATTACGGCTGTTGGAGTGAGCTATGTAGGGCCTTAGATGTCTATCCGGGTTTGGTTCAACATACACATTTTATTGATTGATTTAAATTGCCAGTTTTGTAAATTGCGAGTCAACCAAATGAAACATACCTATCAGGCAATTTATTTTTTACGTAGATTGAAGGTAATTGTTGCTTACTGATTAGTAAATAGAAAGGCAAGGCTATTTTACTAATTATTTAAATAAGAAAAATTCTAGTAACAGCAGTTAACAAAATAAGTAATAAGCAAATTTTAGGTAAACTTCTTCAATGTCGCTATTACATGTTGTAATAGAGCTCACTTATTTTCATTAAAACCCCTCTTTATTGGTATAGTTAGGTGATTTCATCAACTCAAACTATTACATGTTGTTATTAAGAAGCTCAAATACGAGTGAGGTATCCGATTCGCTCGGAATTGTTTGATTGAATGAGTTCTCCGCAAATGAGTCGCGCAACTGAAACATAAATTAAGTCGTTATATACACGCATTTTGCGGTCTCATTGACTCAAACTGATTGTTTCTGGCATTGTTTGTGATGAGCCTCATTTGATACTCGTTTGATAATTTAATATTTTAATTTGCGGTATTCGCTGGCTAGATTTGATTGCAGTATTGTGCTAGATAGGGAACTTTTATGGCAGTACTTTGATGAAAATTACATTACACATCTTTCTGAGATAACTTTCTCCATTGCATGCATATTTTGAGGTAAATTACTATTCCATCAATATCATCAAAACATATTGATTATGATAGTTTCCCTGAAACAGGGCCTTAATCAGTCAATTTTGGCGGGATTGTAAAGAAAAATTCCTTAACGCCTTAAATACATTTTTTTAAATTCCATTACCCGCCTCTAGACTGTTACTGTTACGTCTGCATTTTTATGTTCGGATATTACAAATATGTCATTCATCCTTTTATGGTGCCTCAAACACGTATAGAAAAATCTCTGACTGCTCTTAGGTTACCTACCTATATGACGAAAGCTTCGTCAGTAACCCATTAATGACCCACTACAGGGTCGGGTCTCCTCTCACAATGAGAAGGATGTAGGCCTTAGTCCACCACGCTGGCCTACTGCGGGTTGGTGGACTTCGCATGCCTTTGAGAACATTTTTTTGTGAACTCTCAGGCATGCAGGTTTCCTCACGATGTTTTCCTTCACCGTAACAGCAGGTGATATTTAATTTCATAAATCGCACATAACTTTTATTACAAAGTCATTGGTGCGTGCCACTGGGATTCGAACCCGGATCCCTCGATTCGAGGTCGAATTCTAAGCCACTGGGCTATCACCGCTACTTAAACGAAAGCTTATCTAAAGATAATTGGCTTTCAATCGATAACTATCAGTATATACCTAAAGTCCATTTTTTACACGTGTCCCATTTGGTAAAATTAAAATCTAAGCGTCTCTTTCTATTTTAATTTGCGATTTAAAAAACGCAAATACAAATTTGTAAAGATTTAAAAACAAATTGTCATTTAATGGTGAATCAAATTTCTAGTAACAATAATTTATGTTTTAAAGCAATTTCAATTTTTTTTTCAATTAGCGTAGTGCCACGATTGTTTACCAAATAGGACAACACAACAGTAAAAACGGACTGTAAGTATAGCGTATACTCCTCCGAATCCGTTAGGTACCTATACCTAAAGATTATAAGTGCATCGAATAAAATGAAATATGGGTTGGTATAAATAGTATTTATCTTTAATAGATAAAATCAGACACTTCTGCTGTTGAGATTCATAGTCTAAAATAGAATATGCATAATTTAACTTCGTTCGGTTTTAGACCCGATTGCTAGCTATTACAAATAAATATGACTGGTTCTATAAGCTTATAATACCTAATATTCATTTGGGTTTTCTAATTCCACAACCCTTTAAAACATTACATACATTAAAAGGCACATTTTACATTCGCAATGTTATAAACAATATACCTAATCCTATCCTACTACTATTATACTCGTAAACGCGAAAGTTTGTGAGGATGGTTGGATAGATGGATGTTTGTTCCTTTCAAGATAAAGCGGCTGAACAATTTCGATGATATTTGATAGGTACACAGGTACAGTATAACCCGGATATACATACGATACAGTATAACATATATGATTCTTTTCATCGATCTCTGGATCAAAATTCCACATCTCACGCAAATTAGGTGGCGGGCAAAAGCTAGTGGTAGGTACGTAAAATATTATACTACATACCAAAATACTATTGGTGTTAGTAGCCAAGAAAGCTTTACATATTCCACGCTATTCGATATTGTTATTTTATATCAACATGGCTCAAAACCAATTTCCAACCAATATCTTCATCACGTTATAAAACTACAATGTTGAGTAGATTTTTAGGTAGGTGTTAGATGAGTGTTTGAACTCCACAATCATTTTATCTGTTTTCAACCGTTTCTTATTACGGTACTAAAAGCTTTTAATCTAAGAATAATTAGATAAATATTTTTTCGTTTTTCTTCCAGAAAATGCCACGAATCGACAGTGGTGACGACGGGACGTGTGTAAAAGTGTTGTAAGGATTTTTTAAATTGATTCATAATGAACTAGACAGTATCCAGAATTGATATCTTCTCTCTTTTTATTCAGTCATTTATTTTCTCTTTCTTCTATTTGATGCAAAATCGCGAACTGGGTTCGCGCGTGCGGTTATGGGTTTAAATATCTGTTTATGGCATGGTGTCTTGTATTTATCCATGGCACCCACAGGACATCCTAATTACCTACCAATTTTTTATTTATTTATATTTCCATATAGGTATTTGTTATGGTTGTCTTATATTTTTCAAGGCATCCACAACACAAGGGATAATTACTTGCATTATTAATTTATACCTCCATACTTTTAGTAGCCCAATAGTGTCTTAATAGATGGACTCCAGGAGATTAGTTGTAAACCGCGAGTACGCTGATAACAGTCTGCCAAACTGCAGCTGCGATGACGTCAGCAAGGCGCGGCTCCATTGCCGTGTGTTGGACGTAATTTTTTTGGACGACATTAATTTCATGATCAAATGGTTCACTAAACCATTAGCAAAAGTCTTAGTCTAAACTCAGATTAAAATTCATAAAACATACGTTTCAACCTTTGCAAACCAAAGCTTACAAGCGTTTTTAGATCTCTCAAAATTTTGATCATTTCAGAATTTTGAATTCCTGAAAACATTGGATCAGAAAACGTGTAAAAATAAGCTGAAAGTATATTTTAAATTTCCATTAATAAAAAAACATAAAAAATTAAATACCGGCACATAAAAATGTACAGGAGAAAAGCACGTATGTACCTACATAGAAAATAAAATTAGCGTAAACGGAACTGCGGAGCACACCTAGTGTAATTGAAAAATATATTGCAACATACATGTAATATTAATGGACCGAACCTATAAATATGTAATACGTTGATATATTTATACGAGTACCATCCATTCGCAACTCATAAAACAAGTCGTTAAGATTACCCACTGTGTGTTACAATAATTAAAACCAATTATAAATTAGCGATATGATGTAGCTGATTCACGCGTCAATATGTCTAGTACCACTAGTTTTATTAGAGCATAGTCCACATGAGTCATGGTATCCACATTATAAAGAAATAATAGAAGATGAGAGTACAAAGTTCAAGCAGGATTTTTATAACACTGTAGACATTTATAGAAAATTCTAATTAAGGGATCATATTTATCATCATTAACTTACTAGCACTATTTTTAGCTTTAGTTGTCTTAAATGATCTAATTCTGTCTCAAGCGTATTAAGTAACGGAGACATATTGCGTGATATGAATCGAACAATATGTTATGAAATTGGTGTTAATAATTACACATACCTACCGCTACTTTAAACGATTGTTAGATACACATAAAAATTAATTTATAGGTTCTTCTATTGCACTTCGAGAAAACGTTGATTCAATAACATAGTAATTACTAACGGCGTAAATACCATTTTCTTTTTTAAAGTTGAAAATTTTTATTTTGCCAATTTTAACGTACAAATAATTTGTTACGAACTATTTTTACAGGATACATGTATTGTGTCAATTACGTATTACAGATTCACGCATAAATTAAAAAAAAAATAACGAAAATTATGCAATATGCCAAAATTTTAATCACATTTTTTGTTGTTGATTACGAATGTTCTTGTGTTTGAAATCAAATAAGGCACAAATAATCCCTACGGCAATATAAAATATGAAGCGGGGTTATCTAAGCAGTTCTGGTTATTACTTAGGAATGCAAAAGCATTTTATATGAGATGTTGTTTGTCAAAGTTGTAACTCGTATATTTATATAATTGTCATTTTAATTTACAGTCCATTTATACCTCTATAATATGACGATTCAAAGCAAATTACGCCACATTTGAGGCGGATATAGCATAAAGTAATTCAAAGTTAATAAATAAGAGTTCACACCGAATGTTTTGCATGAATTTTATCGTGTGTAATGGACACACGCAAATCTCTTTAAATGCCGTAGGTACTTAAGTGTACAAATATAGGTAAGTGTTTTTCGAACACAGCGCAATAAGATTTTTAGAAATAATAAGTACGATAGCAATCTGTGACCCTTACAAAAATAATTTTTAATATTTAAAAACCACTAATCTTAATGTAAGCTGACAAAGAAAGTGAAGAACACCAAACAGGTACTATGTGCCAATATTAAACGGAAAGATTTAAATCAACTTTTTTCCGTTTCAGCTGACATGTACCAATGGAGACGCGCCGCTCAATAACCATCCGAATCAACCGACATCGACAGACACACGTCGGGCGTGACTCACAATGTTTATATTTGATTATCGGCTATCGCTCAGTGCGGAACAGTGCCACTGATGGAGGAACGAGGATAACATTCCGCAAATAGGTTGCTTTAATGGGTTACCGCGGTGTTAAGACAGAAATCCCATCTGAGGCTGCAGGTGCATCAATACCCAAGCGCGCTGCTTGAGTAGATCACAAGCATAGTAAAAGAAGAGAAGTGAAAAAATTAAGCAACGTCAGGCACGATCAGTCCCTGGATGGGTGTCGCTAGTGGCGAATTAAATGGACAGGTTAAACCGTCGGTCCCGGTTACTATCGATACGATAGCAGTCGTTTAACCTCGTCGAAGGCACAAGGGCGGTTTGAAAACATCCGACACGGGTTGGCCACGAGCTCGTATCTCCACCAATTAATTTTAGGTGTCCCATTTTTAATATCCTGATATTCCATCTCGACATATAAGTATTTGTGATCTAAATAAGTCGAAGGGTTCGACTACCTTAATGTCAGCTGTCAATGCATTAAGCCACTTAACCTTAGGTGTCAAGAGTTTGACAAGTTAATAATAAGTAGAATATGTATCGTTGCTACCTGATTGATATTGAATGGATACTTATTGATAACAAGATAATTGATAGATAGGCTGCCACATACTTACGAGTACGTCCTACTTCTGGCCACGGGTCCTTTTCCACTTATTTTTGGAGTAAATGTTGAGGGTGGAATATTTTCAATTGAATTTGAGGCTACCGGAGTAATGGGTCACTGCAGCTCAAGGATACCCATGGATTAGTTGAAATTGGTGTATATGTATTCTATTATTCTATTAGTGACCCATTAAGGGGTCGAGTCTCCTCTCATGAGAAGGATGTAGGCCGTAGTCCACCACGCTGATACCGCTGGTTGGTGGACTTCACATGCCTTTGAGAACATTATGGCGAACTCTTTGATTTTCATTTACCGTAACAGCAAGTTATATTTAATTTTATAAAGCGCACATTTTTAAAGAAAGTCACTAGTGCATATCACTAGTATTCAAACCCGGACCCCTTGAGTAAGCCAAATTATAAGCCACTAGGCAGCTTTTTTTTATTTAGAGATCAATTTTATTTATTACAAAAATTGAATGGATGAGTCATGAGCTTTACCAGGGGATTCACCTTTTCTCACCCTGTTGACACGCCCTGGAGAAGTACCTATGTCTTATGTTACTGAAGAAATATCAGCTAGCACACCATCTTAGTGCCAGCAATTTTCTTTATACTCGGTACCTCAGAAACGAAATTCAGCCTTGTGTGATATTTGATTCGATTGTCCATAATATGCTGCAATGACCACTTAACATCAAGTAACCTGTACCCACGTCTGTGACATCAATAAAAATATCTACATAACTATTATAAAGCAAATTTGCTTCCCGACGTCTGTACACTTGGATATTTTAAACTACCCATCGATTACAGTGATACACGGAGTAATTCAAGAGGATAGGTTATGATACTTACATGCATATTTTTTTCATTGATTTTTCAAATAATAATTTTGTAATAATGTAAAAACGTTTTTGTAAGGTAACATTGTGTAGGTACTCTGGATAAAACTTTCTTAAAATTTATATTTGCAACGAAAAATGTTTTATAAATTTTCTGTGACACCTATACGACCTATAATCATAAAAACCATCTACACTTTTTCCAAGATAGCGCCCGCGGTGAAACGACCGCGAGTTTTCGACCCAGCAAAGTTGGATTTAACTTATCTCGTGTTCTAACTGCCATGTGTCGCATGTAAAAGTTGCTCATACGACAACGACATTTAATTTGTCATCTTTGATAAGTAGGTACTTACAGCTCAATACCGGTGAACCCTGTGTTTACATTTTGTCGTGTTGGTTGCTCGGTGGGTTATATTATATCAGCCAATTAGGACGCGTTCTCTGGCCCTTGACAATGAAAAATAAAATGCGTCCTCGCATGCATACGAAGCCGGGAAGAGTCGCTAGTAATTAAAATAAGTAGGCGAGGTACGTCGGTAAATACTGATGTATACCTTTTTATGACTATCACATTTCAATATCGATACCGTCGGCTGATGAATGCGATTGCAGATAATTTACTCCCCAAACAATATTTAATGGCATCTGTCAAACGCGTAGGTAGGTACTTAACCTTTCGTAAAGTAGCTTAGTTAATCGTTGGATTCGTTGGTAAGTACCTTAAGTGTCTTCTTTGGAAAGGGATATGAAATAAGGATTTAGGCGTTAGCCGTAGAACTACAGTACTAGAGGTATTTAAATTTAAATACATAACTTTAACTTTAACTTTATTTTTTTTTCACTTTTTATCTATTGAATTTTATAATCTAACCTTTTTAAAATACATTTAAATAATTAGATTTTGGAATTTGGTCTAGAGATGAATAAAAACTATCCTACGTTAATCCAAGTAATTGCCTACTTGTATACCAATTTATATCTAAATAATATGTTCAACGGTTTGCGTGAAAGAGTAACAAACATCCATCCATCTGTCATACAAGCTTTCGCAATTTTAATAAGTAGGAAATCAAATGGGCAGACAGAAAGACAAATGCTTGAATTTTATAACACCCCTCTTTTTAGTCGCTGATAGTGATAAAAGACACAGTAGTTAGAAAATTACCCTAACACTTGGGAAAAATAGATAATGCTAAAAATATCACTAAAAACTGACGTAACAGCAGGGGGGCCACTCTCTAAGCACTAAACTCGAAGTTTCGGCCGAAGTTTCGGCATTTCCTACTCTGTATCACTTACGAATGCCCATTTCTGACGGGCTCGTCCGTAGAATGAATGACTTTTCAAGTGACAGCAAAAACCTTTGCAAAAACCTACTACGTAAGGCTATAAGCCCGTCCGTAAATTTGAGTTTGACATGAGATATCTCGGTTGAATGTGTCAAATTACACGACATCAAATTTGCTCTCGTGTGGACTAACCACATCGGATTAAAAATAAAATACAAGCAATAAAACACGCTTCAGTTGTTGTTTTACAGAATATATTAAACATATACAGCCTCCCACAGAATTAAGGCAGGAACACGGTGTCTCCCACAGCCGTCTAGCGCGGATTCGGCCGTCCTCTCCCCTTAGAAGACCTCGCGCTAAATCCCTGTGCTTCTGCATAAACTCGACGATAGCGTCTAGCTGTAGTTGGGTAGCGGCATTAGTGGGCGGCATCCAAAAATATATTCCTCGATATTGTTGTATTTCAACTCACTCAACAGTAATCAAGTTATACTTATACGGATTATTCGTTTTTCATCACACCAAGATTATTATTATGATTGTTATACTTATATACCAACAATGTGAGTTCTGAGCGAGTCTAATATTATGACCAATATAAATTAAAATACAACTTTTCTTATAACGTAGGTATTTGTTTGCCTAATTATATATACGTGTTTATTTGTTTACCTAATTTCTCTATGACTTTTCTAACTGTCAATTTACTCAAGCATTGTCAAAATGTTAATTTGTTTGTTATGAATATTATAGGCAAAGGTTTTATAACAATAAATCCATTCAATATTGCTTTTAATTCAAAATAAAATAATCAATAGGTAATTGAGGGCTAATTCAGAGTAAATATGGTTGTTTTGTGATTATAAGAATAAGATTTATACGCTTATAAAGGAAATATTGTTGCAATAAAAAACCGGTGATAATTACGATAAAATTGTCCTCCCTAGGGCTGACAAGGCTTGGAATCTATCATTCACGAAAATAGTCTATGATCCCGTTCGAAATGATGGCAGCCGAAGTTCTTAGAGAGTAGGGTACATTCCGAAGTTTCGCACAGTTTACGGACGGCTCGTAAATGACGGAAACGGAGTTAGGGAGTGGCACCCCAGATTCCGCCGGAGTAAAATCGACCCAAAAATAAAAATTCCCTAACTTTACGCGTCCCATATTTAATAACCTGACTTTCCATTTTGACAGATAAAAGTCTGCGCTAACCCTATTGACAAAATCAGCGCTGACGTAACGCAACTAGTAAAAGCGGTTACCTAGTACCTACATGGTCTTTACGAATCGATTTATCTATCGATCTGATAAATCGGATGACACGTCAGTCATTGGGTTTGCTCGCGTGTCCCGACTTTTTGCTCAATGAAGTCATACCCGTAATAGCTGTTCGATACGCTTTTACATGGAAGTTTTAAGAGGTACGAGTACGTATCACAACAAGTTCACATCATAAAAGTAGAAAAACAATGGAGAAGTTTTGTCGTAGAAGTGTTATTTAAGCCTGGTCTTAATTGGAAAAAATAACCGGCCAACCAACAAACAAGTCAAAATTTTAACACTATCAACTCTATATTGAAATACGAATTGATATGCGACAGAATCTATTTAGATAAAATTTAGAAAAGATCAATGAACATCCGAAATGATACTCTCTTTCTTTTCTTAGTGAGTTAAAACAGGGAAGGAGATAGCATCTGTGTAACTACGAGTATGCCATCACAGCAAAACAAGTGGTTTGTTTATTACCCCATGTCCGAATTGCCATGTATCTCGTGCCAAAAATATCTCGTCCGTAACGTCTTTACATCCCTTTGTCGCATGTCAGTGCGTATTTTGATTTGAACAGCACCATTTAAAGCCTTGTGTTTAAGTTTTGTCGTGTTGCTTTTCCGGTTGGTTATGTCAGCCAATTAGGATAAGGCATTCATCTCATTATCTGTATTCAATATTCAAAATAAACCATCAATAATATAAAATTAACCGGTAATTACCGGTAGCTTTGAAATTGATACCACTTTTTTGCACCACTTATAACATAATGTGATAAAAAATACTAATTTGACCCTTCTTATATTCCGCATATGACATCACGAATGTTTTTATCATTATTAGCTCATGTCCACAATATGAAATGAGAATGTTTTTGTGCGATCTGGTTTAAGCAACCCTTCGCAAAAACTAGAGCAAAATAGATCAAATATAACGCTTATTACGACATAACCGTGCGAACCGAGACCACTACAGTCCACGGACTTGCACATCCGAAGGTAATCAGGATATCGGTTTTTTTATAGTAATTGAGTAGCAAAATGGCATGCAGGCCACCTGATACTTAGTAGTCACTGCAGCCCATGGCCATCCGCATCCAGCTATCCGCATGTCCCATGGACATCCATCCATTCTCAAATAGAGAAAAAATCCTAACGGAGGTTGCATGCGGCTTTGCTACCCATGAGGACTAAGATGTTCGCCTCAAGTAAAGTATCCCCGGCAATCATAATTACCCAGCCGAAATACAAAACTTGAAGAACATGCTGCTTTACGACGGGTTAAGAGGCTGGCGGTATGCTATCTCTCCGGACGAGCTATCGTTGCTCTACCACCTAAATACACAGTACAATACAGCAACAACATGTTAAGAATACCTACGTAACCATACCTATCGCTACCATTTAAAACATTTTAACCTGCTCTCAAGTAGAGGTATGGCTGCCAGAGGTATTTTATGGACTGCTATCGAAATGCGGACAGCATATCGATAGCAGTCGATAAAGTCGATAAACATCCAACCCGGGTTGGCCCGTTTCTCTCCACCAATCAGCATTCGATCAGCGTATGGTACGATCCAGGCCTCCTCCTGTTGTAGGAAGATAAAAAGGTTACAGCGATACAATCATGCCTAAGTTACGTCCTTTCCCATACCCAGTAATTAGCGTTGGTGATGTCAGAAGCCTGTCACGACCTAATGCATAAACCTGATTTGAATCCTAGATGTAGAGCTACGATGACTACGTAGTATTGCTAATTACTATGTAACTCAAAACAATACATTTACGCCAACAATTTAATTTGCATGAGTGACAATTATAAGTAAGTGGTACACAGCGACCCTGATAAAATATGACAAATTTATGTGTTTAGCCGGTCCGCATAGTCGCATACTGGGTAGCGTGAGTAGGGTGACCATATTTTTGTACCATAGAAGTAAAGCAAGCGGACCACACGACGTTAAGTGAGCACTGTGTCGGAGCAGAGGATCGAAGCTGTGTAAGATTGTAAAATCCCGAGTTGTCACCTACTGCGATATGCTCTACCTAGATGTGCTACTTTCGAAATAAAAGAGTGAGAAATTTTAAATATTTCAGGAACTTAAAAATTCATACATAGAAGTAAATACTAATCTTCTTACAACTACCGAAGATTTTCAGATTATATTATACCAAAATGTATACAGTGTCAGCAAATACGTTGCACATGTATAACAGAGAAAGATAACAAAATGCAAATTATTCTAATCAGTTATTGAAACAATCTACGAAGTACACTTTTTACAATAAATATTTACCTCTAATTACACGGTTATGAAGTCAATTAGCAGTTATTTATAGAAGCTATTTGCAAACAATATTGTTAAACAATAGTTCAGTTTTCATCCTGGATTTTATATAAGCTTTTTAGTTTTTATCTGCATTCAGATTTCGTGTTTTTTCCTTAAAGATTACACACTTTAGCTTTGTTTTCTTTAAAGATTGTGCATTAAATTGAACTTTCCTTTTTGTTTTTTACACATTTTTTATTTTAAAAGTTGATAAAAAAGATAAGTGTAGAAATTATAAGTTTAGAAATTACTTATTTATTACGGTTATAAATACATCATTATTACACGTGCGGCTAAAGTAAATATAAATACATCTTAGTTGACAGTAATTGATATTCTATTTATTTCTTGCTGGGAATACATGGAATATTTATAATATTTATAAGTTAATCAGTAAATAACGAGTATATAAATTACAATACCACCGCCATTCTCATAATCTGCTATGAAGCATGGAAGTCTTACACTGTATTTGAGTTCTTACATTCTAAGAAACATTTAAATAAGGAAATCTTCGTATTCTTTGGTATTTTTTGAAAGAAAAGGAGACATTTTCTGCCACACGATGTTATTCCTAGTTGACCACGGCCCGATTTGTTACCAAAAATAACTACTAGTTATTCGTAGGTACCTAATTATTGTGTTAAATTTGATAGTAAGGGCAGACCGGAAGCTGTAGTGGGGCGTTAATGGGTTACAGACCGTACCGGTTACGTAACTATTATTATCCAAGTAACTTTCCACTTTTATAGTACAAAAGCTTCTGCTTTTGTACTATAAAAGTACACGTTCTCGTCCCGATAAAAAAAAAATTGTGGAGACACTAGCTCCTCCGGACACACCTACCAACTCCACTTACTACGTCGATGCACGTGCGTTGTGTCAGTACCTATAATATACCTTTGTAAACAATAACTACTGTGTAATTAAATCTACGGTACTATGCCATTCGTCAAAATAAACAGTATTTGTTTCATATATAAAATCTTCCTTAATAATTATTATAGTGAGTAAAAAATTGCCTTAAAATAGCGACTATTTTGGTTCTATCTAAGGATAAACTACGCGAAAGATAAAGGACCTTAAAAGTCTGTGAAATACATTTGTGAGGGGGTTTATAAAAATATTTTGATATGGTACTTTAAATACTTTATTGATTAGGATTGAGGAGCAAGGTAGGTTACTACTCAAGAGAGAGGATTTTCGCCTTAAATGGAGTATTTCCAGTAACCACGCCTCCCCAACCGAAACACGGCGGGTTAAGCCAGTGCCGGTAGGGTACCTCCCGGGCGATATTACGTCCCTACCACCTACTCGTATTTTAAAAATTTACCTTACTTAGTACCACGCTTCCTTTTATTTTCTATTCCAATCACGGCCTAAGTAGTGCAGTGATTAAGACGCCGGTGCGCGGAGAGTCCTGGTTCTGAGTTCCTAGCGGAGCAGACATTTGAATGATGACTTTTAATTTCTGTTTCCGGACTCTGTGTGTGTTTATGGCGACACATACAATCCTAATATGTGTGTAGCTTTATATTTTTTAACCTAACATCCATTTCGCCCGACGACATCCTACAGTACCGTTTGAATCATAGGAGCTTAATAAAGCTGTTTGCTAACAAAAACCCGGTGCCCGTAAATTGGTACATGATCTCATTGAGGCTTATCTGGCCGCTTATCTATGCACGACAACGAGTGTGACTGGAGGCAAGACAGCTCGAAGATAATCATTAGAAACCAATCACAATCAGTCATGCCCCCTGGTACCGATATTACGTCACGGCTGGTAATAGACTGTCGTGATATAGGGTTACCTGGATACGCATAGGAGTATTTTCTGAATCACTAAGTAAACTTTACAAAATTTCCTATATTTAACTTGCTAATATTTTTTTGTAATAAGAACAAAAGTATTTTCCTGGTCTTCGATACAATGAGGGGCTACTAGTAAAGTGTATAATTCTTCTACTTTGATAGGAAATGATAAATCACAAAGTTAGAGATGTCTATAATTTAAAATAACTAAATTCATAGGAAATGAGTAGAGATGGAGACGCAGACTACCTGATGTTAAATTACTACTATAACGTTAATGTTGTTTCTATAATATTAATGAAAACGTCATTATGACGATTTCAGCTTGGTAATGACCTAAAGTGGGATTAACAGTTTGTCATAGTATTATGATGACGAGTCGAAATATTTACGCCGTTTCCTACTTCATTTCGTCATAGCGTTACTTGCATTTTCCTATTTATAGATAGTTAATAAACTCTAAATTTTATTTTTTCGTATTTGTTATGTGTTCAAATACCTACAGTTACAATAACTTTTTTAATACATCGGCGCAATAAATCTTTTGAATTAACTTTAAAAACTCGCATTACAAATTGAGTAAATATTCCTACAATCATAGAAATATTTATTTCATATTATTATACATACTTACTTACCCATGCTTTGCTTTCGAGTCCCCACCTTGCTGTTGTATCTACATCCTTTTTATATGTTTCTCAGACTGCTGTAGGTACTTATTAATTAAGTATTTTTAGTTTAATATTTTTAGTTAAAATTATATCCGTCTATTCCAGAAGTCTTATCTCTGTCAGCAAAGTTCACGCCTGCACCTACCACATGCGCTCCAATTAAATATTTCTGACACCTTTTATCTAACCACTAACTAACGAAGTAATCACCTCAAAAACACGCACGAACTGTTATAATTTACGAGCTTTTCGAAAAGGATATTGAAACATTTGAAGCGAATAGAAGTGGAACTCTGTCAATGACAAATAAGGAACATAAATCACAGGGAATTGATTTAGAGCGTGCATTTGAATAAGTACTAACGAGGTTTTAATTTTATGGACTTGTAATTGAGTTATTATTGAAAATCACTTGATGTGGAAAGAAAAAAACTACAAAATAGTTTTAAGATTAAGTACCTACGTCATTTTTAATCTGGCAAAAAATTTATGCAGCCTATATCAATTTCAACAAGATATACCTATCAATATGTTCATTGATGCTAAAATAACTTTCAGTCATGCATAAATGTATGGTGCAATTTATAAAATAATTTTAAACTTAATAGCATTTCTGTATGTTTTCTTCATGACATCGTGGGTGATGCAGGGAATTCTAGTATGGGGCTATAATTGTGAATGTTACAAATATTTATTTATTTATTTATCTTAGCAGATGGAAATGACATTCTGAATTGATTTGTTGAAAAATGTATACCTACGATAAGTAGTCTCATAAGAAGTTTACAGTTTGAGCCATGTTTAAACCCTTACGTATATGCAGACAGATCCGCGAGGCGTACACAAGTCATAATTATGTCACGCACCATTCATAACGTAACCGCTTTTGAAGATTCCGCCTTTCAAGGGAATCTCTACATCTATCCCTCCTAGTATGTACGACTAAATAGGTACTTTAACAACTTATACAACTTACCTTTTGCACACTTAATGAACATCTTACGCACTATAATATTATTATTATCTAGTTTCTCTAGCCCCTCATTGTATCGAAGACCAGGAAAATACTTTTGTTCTTATTACAAAAAAATATTAGCAAGTTAAATATAGGAAATTTTGTAAAGTTTACTTTATCCACAGGTGCTTTTTCGTAAAATATGTAGAAAAGGAGATATTATCGAAAAACTGCTATAGGGGCCATGTTTCCAGGATACCGGCGCACTTGCAAAAATTACGGCGGCATTGTTGAAATTCGGAAAGAGCAATTATGAAAATCTATACAAGTACCAATTTTCAACATTGCTAGAAAGCTTTCAAGGTAAACCCCTTTTTTTCACCAAATGACTGGGCTAGATGTCGAACTCTTTTCCTTTTGCGGTGTTGAAGTACATATGTCAGTTGTACAGATCCGACAGATTCAATGATGTAACATACAAGGCCTCCCTAAGCCGATAATGCATTACGTCATTCCGTTAAATTATTCATGTTTTTTGCCGTCCCGGTCCATCCGATACGTATATCATTGCCGGATAGTTAGACACTGTACCTCTTGTCAAGTTTTTTGGCGCTCTTATTAGTTTGACCTCCAATCCTGTTGCTTAGCGACAACCACCTAACGCGGAGAGGTACATACATACATACATCCATCCTACTTTGCAATCTTTCGCTTTGATATTGGGAGTGCGGTTTTTTCTTTTGCTTAAGTTTATAATACCAAAATTCATCTAAATCTGTTAAGCCGTTTTAGCTTGAAAGAGTATTAAACATCCAACCATCTATTCATCTATCCGTCCTCGCAAAATTTCATATTGATAGTAGTAGTAGGAGTAGGATAATTGTCTCATATTGTAAATCATTTGGTAACCAATGATTCACATTTTCATGCGAATATACATATCTCCAGGTCACAACATCATAAATCTTGTGAAACAATTATCTACTTAAAATGTGATCTCATGATCGAGACTAAGTGTTTCCCATACATAAACTTTACGGTAATTTTCCAATTATTTTCATATTTTCCTTAGTAATTTCCCATTAATCTAAGTAATGACAACGTCCATCAAAACGGCAGTTTATCATACCATTATTATGAAATACCAGCAAGCCTATTAAAGGTATATATAATATATACTTTACTTATCTGAATTAATCGTAAAAGTGAAAACATTGACTAAAGTGACTATGTAATCATAAAATCTTAGAAACGGCTTAACCTATACAGTTGAAATCTAAATAACATAAAATCATTAGTTACTACACGATACACACACACGATAGAGTCATAAATAACAAAATCCGTAGAAGAACGAAGATGATCGACATAGGTCTCAAAGTTTGCAAATTAAAGTGGCAATGGGCTGGCTACATCGTTCGCAGGACTGACATGACAACCGATGGGGAAGAAATTTCGGAATACCTGAGCTACAGGCCTCTCCGACCAAGTACCTAGACTGACGACCTGAAAAAGACGGCGGAAATTTGTTAGATTCCTCAGGATCGAGCGGAATGGCGTCGATTAGGGAAGACCTGTCCAGCTGTGGACGATGAATGGCTGAAAGGAAGGGAGGAAGGAATAACATGAAGAATATGAACCACGCCACGCAGGTCTTCAATTTACCTACCTAAAGATGATATTTTAAGTAAACTGTTTATTTAAACCGTCATCGTTGTGGATGGAAGTATATAAACAAATCATTACTCTTCCTTCACACTCGGCTGAATAAGAGGCAAGGCATATTGTTTTGTAGGTCCACGACTGTACAATTACATACACCGCGTTGCGAGCTGTTTTAACCACTTCGCTGTCCCATGAGTCATATGTGATACATATCCATCGTTTAACTATTGTCTCTATTTATTGGACAGGCAAAGTGTAAAGATGTCTCATTGTAAGTTAATTCGATTGTAACCCTCCTTACTTGTAAATACCTACAGTAAGTAATAGTAAGTTTTTAGGTTTTTTAGGTTAATAGTAAATTATTTGGTTCGTTCTCAGACTGAGAAAAAATAGAAATGTTTGGACGCGATTTCGTATCTGTAATGAATCAACTCTCCAAAAACACGCCATGCACACTATCATAGTTTGAGTACTTTGACACGCACACATAGACGAACATGACAAATTTCAATAAATTATATTCGAATTTTGACTACTGATTTACTGTAATTAAAATATTAGGTACAGGTACCTATTACTAAGTATTTTTATTTTTGTTTCTAACAAAATCGTACTCGTATGTCGCGACCGAACTCGAGCGTGCAATACGATTCTACGGTTCATTAGTTCCAAAGGATGTCTATGTTTGAGCAATCAATTTGATTTCAACACCTTATCTTGACACGGGAACAAAAAGTCAAATAAAATGATTATAATTGATATGCGCACCAAAGCCATCGGCGCCGTGTTAGGGTGAGAACTTATTAGGAGCAGAAAGCAAGCGCAAACATCAACAAATAAACTTTGCGAGATGTTGAAATCGAGGTTCAGACTGCGCTCTAATAACTGAGTTATATTGGAAGATTGTATCATTTTTTTTTGTCTTAACTGATCCTTTAACTTGTCACTTGCCTTCCCCTACTTTTCTATACTTTGATTAGCTTAGGTATGCCTTGACGCCAATATAGTTAGCAGAGCCATTGTAGCTCGACCGTGGGTAATCTTACTGCTGATTTCTTGTGCCGCAATGATTCACCATGTTGACTTGTTTGACATTTCGGTTAGGGGGTTGCACCCATATAGACAACAGGACTACTATGTTAATTAAAGGTACCATTCCGAGATATTTATTTATATCCATGAGAAACTTATATGTTATTGTGTCAATTATAGGTTGATATGTGTGCCTGGATTGCAATGATTACCTTAATTCACATAGCCCGCACGCAGGAAGGTAAGATGCCAAGATCGCTGTTCGCTCGCACTGTACGCAGACAGCCGGGTCCAAGGCCAAGCGACTTGCAATCCGGCAAACGCGAGATGTGAATGAGCTACATTAAAAACACATAAATAACGTTCTAGTCATAGTCGCCAAGGCCAAATCGATTAGTGCAGTCATCGTTCTAGGTTTTGGTGTAATCCAGGGTATTATTGCGTATAGTGTATAGTCCTGTAATCACGGTCAAAGTAAGATAATTTTTCGTATACTATTTTGTATAAATAATAATGATTAACATTAATAACATATATCTAACCAAAACTACGCGCCATAAGATGGTGATAATATACAGATCCGCCATGTTAGCTCAGTGACTAAGAATTCGGTTTCTTCTTCAAGAGGTATCGGTTCAAATCACAGCAGCATGCACTACTGACAGTACCTAGTAGATTTTTCTATGTTATGTGCAAAATGAAGTGTCATTGCTGTTACTCTAAAGAAAATCATCGTGAGAAAATCTGCATGCTAGAGAGTGCTTCATAATGTTCTATTAGATACGATATGTGAAGTCGAATCCGCGTTCTTGGCATCCACGGCACAGGGAATCCCACCTATAATTGTGAATCGCTTAAAAACAAAAGTATATTTTTTATCCTACTCCGTAAGAGGAGACCGAACCCGCAGTAAGTTGCTAAAATGTTGCAGACATGCGGATCAAATTCTGAAAGTAACGATGTGACAAATCAAAGGGTAACTGATACCGCTCCTGAGTCTGGCGCCGGAGATGACATAGCGTTAGAGACGTAATGATTACGCTACTTCATTACCAGGACCGGAATACGAGTGCAGTGGCACGTAGCTCTGTATAAATTTTTAGGGGAGGTTCTTACGTATCGCCAGCCTTTTGTTGTAAAACAGCATGTTATTCATGTCCTGTATTTCGGCAACCATGAAAAACATGCTTGCATACCTGCTTGACGGCGGGTTAAGTCGCTGGTTAGGTCTCCCGGGCGAGCTACTATGACTCTACCACCTACCTTCCTCAGTCCACATAAGTCCACGGACATAGGACATTCCCAAGGCGCGCCACTGAGCCTGATCATCGGCTCTCCTCATCCAGTTACTTCCCGTTCCCGCCGCCCATAGCAGATCGTCGTGCCAGCTAGTCAGAGGGCGTCCTACAATTCATTTGCCTAGACGTGGTCCTTCCTCCCTTTCAGTCCTTGGTAGTCCACTGATGCACATGAGCCTTTCCTAATCGACGCAATTCCACTCGCTCCTGAGCCATCTGAATCCAATTGTTTCCCGCTGTATTTTTCAGTTTTTCTCCACCTGGTAGGAGGAGATGGCCTCGGCTTCCTTTACATAAAAGGGGTCGCATTCGCCGTGGTCACCTGCAAACCGTCCAGCCTATTCGACTCCGCTATATTCGACTCCGAGCGACTTTGAGCTTGTGGATTACACTCACAGAAAAAGACCACGACTCGGCACTGTATGTGATCACACATTGTACGAAAACTTGACTTCGGTTACTGAGGTAGGTATATCGGACGTCAAAAAGTGCTAGTTTTCATGCTTATTATAATGAAATACGTATAACATTGTAGTTTTCATACGCCCAGGCGATGACAACGTCGGCGCCAGCCAACTCGCATGCAGAGGTATCAATTTACACGAGTTGAAAATAATTATTAAATCATATAAACTCGAGCTATCGGGTATCGTCGCTCTGATTTTTTACTCGTGTTTCAACGATAGCATATATTATTAGCATTGATAGATTACAGAATTGTGCAAAAAATGTATGATGAAGGATTTTGTTGGGTGGTAGAACAACTGTAGCTCGCCCGGGGAGGTTTACCGCCAGCCTCTTAACCCGTCGTAGCATGTTTTTAATGTCCTGTGTTTTGGCTGGGGACGTATGGTAGCCGGAGATACTTTATTTGAGGCGAACATCTTAGTCCTTACGAGCAGAAGCTCCCGCATATAGGTTATATGCGGGTGATTCTACTCATGATAGGACTTCTTCAGATAAGACTTCTTCTATATGAAGTTGGATCGGGGTGTCAATGCGCTGCAGTGGCCTGCACCGCCTGCACGTCAGATTACTACTCAAAATAACATTTGTTAACGATGCCAATGCCCGATGAACGGAAGTGTAGCAGAGACGCGGTGTACTGAGTCTGGGAAGCTCTCAAATATCTACATATTCCCATCAAATCGTTAACAAGACTAATTATTCTTCCGACCCTGTCTCGTTGATGTTGATGGAAATTGTTACACATTTATTTTTTTAATTCTACCACTATTATACTCGTAAATGTAAATTTTTGTGAGGGTGGATGAATGGATGTATGTGACTTTTTTTACGCATAAACGGCTGAACAGATTTGGTTGAAATTTCTGATTTATTTCATTATTAAATTGATAATTGTTAGCTTTTCATTCGTTTACTTTAAAAAATAGGTACCCATTTAATCCCACGACAAATTACCTTACTATTGTAATTTTATTACCAACACAACATACAGCGTACCGGAGTAAGAAATATCGTTTCAATAATTTCAATTACACAGTAATTGTATGCAAATGGTTGGAATAAATAATGTTATTCCGAATGATTATTGCACAAAACCGTCCGAGTCTCGTAAACAGTCAGACAGTGAAATATCATCCGCTTGATCGCGATATCAGACCGCCATTATACTGCCCATTGTTGTCTCTAATAGATACATTCAATTATAAATACTTAACATATTAATTTATCATTATTATTATTTTGTGTATCTGCACATTCATAGTTACAAGAAGATTGGACCTGGGCAGTAGGATTTCGCGGGGACACAGGTCCAACACGTACAGGCCTTTTGACACTCTTTAATGTGATTATGGGGTACATAAGGCAGATACCATCTTCGGGCACACAATCTATCAATAAGATTGCCCCGAAGATGGTCCAAGCCATATGGACTAATTCTATAAAAAGGTTTGAAGACTAATTACGATGGAACTATTGTGATGGAATATGGAGGGACTGATAGGCTATTGCGGACTATGGGGTCACCTGCCGTTTAGATAAGTTAAAGGAATTATCTAACGTTAGGCAGGTGGTGACTCGCCGCCCATTGGACGGGCCCCCACTAAGTGGCGCATGCCAAGGGGAAACATGGCTTTGGATGGCTGAGGGGTGTCGAGAGGAGCGGCACCGATTTCACCATGAGTGTTAGCCAACCGAGAATGGATTTCACCATCCCGGGAGTAACCAACCGTGAGTGGGTTTCCTCGTTATTACTCTGTTACTTACATTACACTTCCACCCCCGAGCATATAAGCTGTAGCGGCTCCACTCTATTGTGTCAGAAAATCCAAACCAATTAACACTCAATTATCAAGTTGTTGGGCTGTTAGCACAATGGGTAAATGGGTTAACCTATTTGTAGACTGTCATTTTCATTACCCTTGATACCCGTAGTTGCTGCATCACGGAGAAAAAGTGTAATTACATGAGTGTCACAGTTCTTTTTGTTCCGTTTTTATAATATATTAGTCGATAAACTTTTTTAAAGACCATAAGCAGTTAGACCACAAAAACTTGTAAGGCATTGATACAATTGACCGAATTTCGAATCTCCTCTGAGAAGCTTGGCGAGATAATAATAACGTGTACCATTGACCGCGTCCGACTTTGCTTAACTTTTCGATCGCTTGCGATCTACTCAAGCAGCGGGGCTATGCGCGCCTCAATCCTGTTACGCTATCATAATTCTTGGGTTAATGTAAGATGAAATAAGACTGCGGAAGCGGGTAAACATAGACAACTAAGAAGAATGGCGATAAAATTGTCTCTAGTGAAATAACACTGATAGATTTGTCCTTTAGTTAAAAAGAATTATCACGTCGGCGACACCCATTTGCACTTGTTTAAGCAATTGTGGTAAATACAAGAATTACATAGAAACGCAGGGAAAAGATGGATGACTGATTGAGGGCTAAAATAAATATTTCTTATTTTAACGATATAACATGCTAAGTTATTGGTGCGTGCCGCTGGGATTCGAACCAGTACCCCTCGAGTAAGCAGCCGAACTCTTTGCCACTGGGCTACCACCGCTTGTGCTCCGCTTGAGCTCACTCATGTGCAGTATATTCGTGTTAAAAATCAAATGATAACACAGTTTGTTATTTCTATATTCAAATGCATTCAGCACGTGATAGGCGTGGCTCCGTGGGCAGCGACATTGTTATCTCATAACAACTATCTCGCAGCAAGTTGTTTATAGTTATTGTTTACAGGGAAGCGCCGCTCGTGGGAGGCGCGGCGCCTTCTTGCAATTATAGCCGGACCGTTTTGTAATACGTATCGGACAGATAGGTAGGTGAGAAGAAAGGAAAATGAGCGTGGAAAGGTAACGTGGTACTCGTATGTCCCTAACATAACAATATTAACACTCGATATTGAATTCCATAAGTGGGCGCCTCTGTACCTAAGTTTAAAATTGCTTTAAGAAAATAACTGATACTTAGTTACTACAAATTTGTTTCAGCATTTAATGACAATTTGTTTTTAAATCTTTATAGGTAATAAGGTGTCTGCGCCTGCGTGTCTGTCAAATTAAAACAAAAAGACACGGTATGATGATTATTTATCAAATAGGACAACAGTAACTGTAAAAACGGATTATAGGTACGTAAACTGTAAAGGTTTATTACAGTAAAGCTAATGCAAACTCATCGTCATTCAGCCAAACAATACCGAGTTTGGTCGAGACCCCATCAAACACTTTGAACGGGTTGCAACAGCCAACAATGCATCATACGCTTTCTCTATTTCTGTTCCGACCGCAAATTCCGTCTCCATCAACGGAATATGTTTCTTGACGTCGGATGTCGATATAATGATATTTTAGCACAGAGCGCGGATTATTTTGAAAATATCTGCAATTCACACCGATTCCGAAAAGGTAAATTCCGAAAATTTTAAAGTACGTTTTGTATGTAAATATTGCAGAGATAATGCTCCCTGATGTTGATTAAAATTATGAATAACTTTTTTTATTACTCTAATATCTTAGTAAATTCCGAATCGGTGTGAATTGCAGATATGTATTTTTAAAACAAAGTTCCACAATTCCATTATACAATTTTTTTGCTCAAGCTTCTTTTACCTAAACATCATATTGTCATAAAATTCATAATTTTAAGTAGGTAATTTTTAAATTATTATCTATATCATTTAAACCAATAGGCCTGTGACTATAAAATTTTGTGTTTTTGATAGAAAATGGTCCTCCCTATTTAATTCTACCAGTTTTCCGTTGGTCCACTGATTACGGGACACCCTGTAATATGTAATATAAGAATAAAAATAATTAAAGGATTTAAATAAGGAAGGATTTAGTTACTTTAATTATTTAGCAACTCTCTCTTTTTAGTTCTCACTACTCGTACTTAGGTATTATTTACTACAAAATATAGTGAACAAGTTGATACATAGGTACCTAGGTACAGTCTGAATCTTAGCCATTTAAAGTGATTTAAATAAGGAAGACATCATAATTTTAAAGAGTTCATTCATTTTAAAAGCTCTTTTAATTTTCGTGTCCACGTTGCTTGTCAACAATGAACACATTTTTCACTGCATGGTACTTAAAGATTCCAGCTAGGGCTACCTACTCGTTCAATTCTCGACTCGAAATTACCTCTAAAAGACTAGGTACCTACTTATTTCTTCAGAAAGAGTTCTTAAAGTAGGAAAACAGCCCAAGACATACCCCCGTCCACGCCTTTATTACCTGTACTTTTAATAGGAACAGTTATATGAAAAATGTGTAGGCGATCGGGTTTTTAAATAAGATTACTTATGTTTTATCTTCAAGCCAGCAACTGGTAAGATACTACATACGACAGAAGAGACTGGCGAGTTATCGTGTCGGGGGCGCAGTAATCCACTTTGGATTAGTGCGCCAACGGAGTGAGTAAGTATGTGTTATGTCTTATTTTAAAAACGATTTAATGACTTTTTTCAAAAATTTCAAAGAGTCAGCCCTAATAAAACCCACGCCAACCACACCATAAACACAATGCCGCCCTGAATCACAAGGTGCTAAGTTTTTTAATACAAAAAAGCAGTAAACGATTTCGTCACTAACTCGTATTCATTTGTCACATTTACATAACTTGCTGAGGCGGTGTAGTGATTTATTGCTGGTATTAATAAACTTTAAATTAACAAAAATTATCTTTCTTTTCGCATCTTTCCATTTAAATTAACTGCAATTCATGGATATAGCTTCTGGGGACGTATTTTCTGGGGTAGGCTTGGCTTCTAAGATACATGAAACGATGATCAAATATAGTCCACCCCAACTCAGAATATATCCTGGGGCACATCTAGTACCCTACACCTACCTATAACTACTTGCATGCAACCCTCTTTTATACATAATATAATTTATGCCACTGCTGGGCACGGGGCCCTGCTTCGATGCAATTGGTAAAGATAAGGGCGTGTCGGTTGGACCGCTCATAGGCCTTCTAATATGTCACTACCTTTACACTATCATGACCGAAACTTAAACGCTACAAACTAGATTTCATCAAATCAGGTAACTTTGAACGACAGCTAAGAAATAACTAAAAATTTTCGTTATTAAATATTTATTACGAAATCATAATCATAGTAAGCACCTACTTATGACAGTTATTAGGCCAAAGACCCAGTTGGGTACTGGATTAAATCAGTCAATAAAAAAGTAACTTTAACGTTAACAACGTGTAAAAGTGGTTCAAAGTTGCTTAAAAGTGTTCTTTCAAACTTATCCGAGTCGACCCGTGTATAATTGTACACACGTGTTTTATTAACACTTAATTATAAAATTGTACAATTAATAACATCGATGGTGTGACGCGTCGCCGACGCGGCGCGACGTCGCGCCGCGTCGGCGACGTGTTTGCTGCGTTATTGTAAACATAGACCTACTGTTTACTATTATTGCACCAAGGGTTACCAGTAATAGTAGGTATAATTCGTTTTTGCTGTCGAGTCGATAATGAGCAAGAAAAATAAAATTCATCACGAATAACACTAACTCCACTCATGGCACTACGCAGATCTAACTACAAATCAAATCTAGCTAACTAACAGATCAAATCCTGTGAATATCATTTCTTAAGCGTCTACTACCTACACACAGTTGAACAAAAAAGGAAAAGAGTGTAAAGTGGTAGAAAATTGACAATCTAGATAATTAACCTGTAGTAAAGCAGCATGTTCTTCATGTCTAGTGTCTCTAATCTTCTTAGGCAGTTACGACTTCAAATTGTAGGTAGGTACTTTAATATTATTTGAGTTTTGATTCATACCGCGCTCCCATAGTAGTAGGTATATCTACGATCGAGATTGTTCATGCATGAACGCACGTATACGCACGTGTGGAATTCGTAAGAAATCGGGTCCAAACGCGCGGAATCATCCTCGTAGGCCTGTAGGTACGACTTCAAATTGCACTCCAATATTAATTTAGTTTCGACTTGCAGTGACCCCTTGACCAAAAATCACCAGCACGCCCGTTAAAAAGCACGCTAAAGCACGCTATAAGCAGAAGCTTCCGTCAGGTCAAAGTTTGAAGAGAGCGCAACCCTATGTTATACAGTCAGAATGTGGGTAATCAAATGACTGGCTAGACGCCTTGCCTGTTGATATGCGCTGAAACATTCCTCGCGGAAATAAATCGTAGTAAACGGATTATCGACCTATCGACTTATAACACATTTCTTCCAAGAGTGCGAAAAGCGAGAAAATATCTACCACGTTGAAAAAAGTTTGAAATTGCTTAAAAAAAATAAGTCACGAAAAATTTGTTTCAGCTTTAAGTTACTATTTGTTGAAATATCTACAATTTTGTGTCTGCGTTATTTTGAAATCACAAATTAAAATAAAAAAGATACGATAGATATTTTTTAACAAATAGGACAAGGGTTATTGACTATAAATGGGAAAGGAAAGATATCCCGAACGTAATCGTAGTAAATAAAATAAAATTATATAAAGTAATTATACAGCGGTGATAACTCATTCGACTTCGAATCGGGGGTCCGGGTTCGAATCCCGGTGGCACGCACCAATGACTGCAAAAAAGTTGTGTTCTTTAAAATTAAATATCACCTATTGTTACGTTGAAGGAAAATGTCGTAAGGAAACCTGATTTATGTTTAGGAAACAATTTGAAAAATGATAGCTTCTATCCTACCTAGGTGCTATACATAAAACCTCTGACAATAAATACATCGATCGGGTTTAAAATTGGATGTTTTACAAATGTTGCGTACGGTTATCGCTCAATATCAGGTGGCCTGAAAGTTCTTTCTTTGTGAGGCTAATCCTTTAAAAACACAAAATAATGATTGTATTTTTTTTAGTCTACTTATTTATTTTAATAACAGCAGCGCCATCTATTACGGAGCAGTAAAAACTACTATGCTTTAGGCTTCTTGCACACGAGGAGTTACATGCATTGATAAAATGTATGTACCTATTCATTGCATATTGAACAGCTGAATGTTTTTGTTTCTTTAAATTTAGTACGGAAAGTTCAATAGTGGGTATTGTACTGAAACACAAATAGTGTATAAAATTTGAGACGTATAAAATTCGGTGTAAGGCTTAAATAAATAAGACATGTGTGACAAAAGTATATAATAAACTTTTGTCACAGTTTGGTAAATCCTCTATATGAACCCTTAAATCCAGTAACGCTTTGATCATACACTTAAGGCCCCGTCATATTATGTCGCGTCTGCGCGCACATCTTTTTTTAATATGAAAATTAAATGGAAATCAACTCCAGTCGCCCGCGATAATAATATAATGAAAACGCATCCATAGCCGTAGTATCGAAGGAAATAAAAGTAAAACGATGAGTGCTTACAAAGCCTTATAAGTGAAAAAAAAGTTAGTGCAATGAAAAACAGATGGCGTTATACCCATTTTATTTCAGTATAAGATAAAGACCTAAGATTCAAAATTTACATCAGTACCCTGGAACAAGAGCCAACAATTCCGGTGTCAGTCGGTTGTAAAACGACAAAAGTATCCATTAGGATTCCGAGATTCCGACGTGGTTTAACGCCTGTTGACGACAACGGTTTAACCACCACTTTAATTGTTTAATTTCGGAGCAACACATACAGCATGTGTTCAACTACCAGGTTTTGCAGCATTCTGTGTGACTGTCCCCACGAGTATACTTTACCACACTGCCCTAAAGGCCCCAATTCTGAGTAGTGAAAAGGATATGGGCTAGTAACTTAACGCTTTGCCGATAACTACAGAAACCGAATAAAAAACCAAAAAAAGGAATAAATTATTTATTTCAATATTTCTTACCATAATTACAATAATAAAGCTCCAAATATTGGAAATTCTTTTCTACTTTTCAGTTTGTACCTAAACCTATTGAGATATCCACTAGCTGTGACCACTTCACTATTTAGTCTAGGAGTGTAAGCACTGTACGTGTGCGGGTGACTATGTGTGACCACCCTATGTTCTAATTGCCTACAATTCTGTACAACTATCCGAATCCCGTTCGATCTCCCTACTGGTTCAAACACTGCATCTCTAGGTGTGATTTTCTTTACAGTTCTTTGTGTCTGAAGTATTTTGATCTTGGGCCGCCGTGTGTCTGGTCGAATAATGGGTATTATTGTGAATTCCTCTTGTTCTTTCTTTTTTTTGCCTTTCTTTCTGACTCGGCGTATATCTGTAGACAATTTGAATTAATTAGAAATCGTGTAGGTTTTAAGAAATGCTAGATTAGTCTAGCAGCAAAATTTACCACACTAGCAATATCAAAATATTAATGAAAATAAGGAATTCATCGTTCACAGAACATATTACACTCCACCTACACTCAATATACACTCTTCTATTTATACAATAATTCCAAATAAGAGGAATTCAATTCAACACAGAAATTCAATTAATTTAATAGCTGCGATGGGTAATCATCAATCAATTCACGACCTACATTATTATTGGTTTGAAACAAATAAAAAATGACTAGATATTATACACATAATAGATATTAGAAAGTAATAATTACTATGGTGTACACCAAAAATTTCTCTGTTAAGCACTAAGAAGCTTGGTGAATATTTACAAAAAATCAACAACACACACAAAGTTTACTTACGTTTAGTAAGGGATATATTCCGTCGTGGTATTATCGAGTCGCCTAACATTTCATAGAGAGTGTAATCCGTCGTAACATAGTCTTCTAAGTATGTCGTTGGTTCTGATATAAGTAAACGTGATGACACATCCTGCGAATAAAATAAAATAGGTATTAAAAATAAGGATTTTATACCTAATCTTGTTTGGTTGTGGTCAAAAACAAATTTAAGATGACCCTAGAACACTTGAAATTGTGAAATGAACTTGAAATGAAACCTATTTATTTATTAGAGACGGAGGTACTTTCTTATCTATGGTATGGAACATGAAACTAAATATAGTATATAGTAATGACAAACAGACCCGTTTTGGGCCACCATAAAGCAGGATGTTAATTGAACATGTCTGGTTTTGTTTGGTTAGTGATAATTGGAAACTTTCTTTGAAATAATTCAAGACACACCAACAATGAAACATAGGTACGTGAAATGTTTCTTTCTGTGAAATATTAATGAACTAGCTCCAGCCTGCAACTTCATTTTAGATTAACTTTTGGAAATCTTTGGAAAACAAAGTTTAAAGAAAAAGAAATGAAAATTATCCAGTGATATGTTCAGGGATTATTGCATGTCGTGTCTTACTCGTGATAAAAGTCAAAAAAGGCTTAAATGTCAAATATCGTGACAATCTATTGTGTGCCTTATAGAATAGACATTTAAGATTCCTTGTCGTGTCAAGTTCATGAAATGACGTACGGTTTGATGTCACACAATATCAGCATGAAATCTTTTGGGACTTAGTGAATCAGAGCCCAGCCGTTTTCATGTGACACAGTAACAAACATCCATACATCCTCAGAAATTTTCGCATTTATAATAGTAGTAGGATGTCAGTTAGCAACTGACTTAAACTAAAAAATAATAGTTCAGACCACATATTTACCAATATAGCTTCCCTAAGATCTGGCTGTCCGCGTACCCTCTTGGGTGTGAGCAAACATTCGTCAATATAGTCCAAATGTTCGCTCAAACATTCGACCAACGCCCGTCGACCCAGCGCCATCACGCACCGTATCATCTGAGCAGTCAGTCGTTCCTTTGTGCCTTGCGAGAGGTAGTCGAACAAGATACCTTTACCTGGAAAAAAAGTGGTTATTGCTCATTGATTAAGAATGCAGGTAAAAATCCCAGTTACACTCACCATTCACCAATAACTTTTTTTTGGTGTTTTTGTATCAAGTATTTTATTTGTATTTAAGTTCAATATTGTCACCAACCTCAAAAAATAGTACTTTATTTAAAATTCGGTTTAATTTTTATTTTATTATTTTTTTTTGTTTTATCTCATCAAAAACTACTGAACCAATTTTGTTCAAACTTCTACCTTACATTTTTACGATTGGGGCCCAGAGTTCTTTGTTGAATAGTTAGGATAAAGTGTGCCAAGCTCACTAATATTCACATATTATTATTTATATTTACCTATAGCTATAAAAGGTGGCCAGGTCCTTGTAATTTTTGTGAGTATTGCTACCATTTTCTCTGATAGTGACCCGTTTCCTAGAATATTAGATACCATCACTGGGAACAGCCGCTGGAACTGAAAAAATGAAAATCATAAAATAATTACATACATATTTAAATGCTATAAAGACAAAAAAAAGTAATTTCTTCAGGTTTTGTCTGTTTCTAACTTGTAATGGAACCAAAATATATTAAGATATTTTGAAGTTATATACAGTGGTTCAGGAGATGTGGACAGACTGCATAGTTGCAATTCATTATTTCCTACATTATTTCTGTATTTAACAAATTCAATATTATGGCATATTGTAAATATAACTTTAATTTTGGAGGAGAGAACTTGTTTCTGGAATTTTGTAAATGTTACTTCTCTTTCTTTGTTGTTACACAATTTTAGCATTACTTACAATTATATTAAAATCTATATTTTTGAACTTTGTTACTTATAAAACATTCTTTGTATATAAAATCAACTTACTTGTTGCTGTATATTAGTGTCCAAGCTGCAGGGGTTGGAGCATAGCGCGTCAACCATGTCTAGTACATTGGACTGTAGAGGCTTCTTAGCGGGAACATTTAGTGCGTTTAGGTTGTCATCATTGAGTACCAACACTGCCAGGTTGAAGAGATTCGGGAATATGGGTCCGATCCGCGTGTTCGTCGTGAGATCCTTTACCGCTATCTGTTTCGGTTTCTTCTTGAGGTTAAGTATTGCTGTGAATAATGAAATGAATAAAGTAAAATAAGAATGAGCTGTGATATCACACATTTTAAAAAAAGGCGTGTGTTTCGGGTTCCTGATAGACAAGCCAGCAAAACAGCTGTGTTCGAATCTTTGCAGATTACAGCAAACATAACGAGGCACCAAACTGTGGCCTTATTTGCAATTAAGTCATGGTTGTAAATGTAAGTCATTTACCTTTTTTATGTTTTATAAATCATATTTTGCAAAAAACACTTAACTATTATTTGCTTTCGGCACGTTCCCCCAATTCCCATTTTTCTCAAGGCACAAAGTCAACTTACCTCTAGCAACCTTAGTGTAATAATTTTGAAGACTATCACTAATATTTCCAGTGTGATTAAGGCTCTTTTCGTCTGTTATCCATTCAACGGATACGGTGGGTAGGCTCGAGTAAACATAACTCTGTGTAGTCATCGCATACTCTGTGATGTCGTGTAGGGTTTCCTGAAACCAACAATAGTTTTTTAATAACTGAAAGTTGTCAGAGACAATGATTTAAGGTAGTCCCGCCACTTGTTAAGATATGGCGCTACGCATAGCCTGAATCACGCAATCAGTTTTCTAATCATCTGTGGCTCTCACCAATGACTTTCTTAATAGTCATGTGTGCCTTATAAAATTAAATATCGACAGTAAAGGTAAACATTGCGAGTAAATGCATGTCGGAGACCTCTCCATATTGTTCATAAGGACATGTGAAGTCCACCAACACGCATGGGGTCATTGTGGTTGATTAATGCTCTTTTTGGTGAAACCTTCAAGAGGTACTCAAGATAACGGGTTGCTTGGGATTCCTACCCACTTAAATCCCTTTGTGATCTTCCTTAGCACTTATGGAGTATATTCTTTAATACTTCTCATTATTAAAGAAATCTGGCCTGCAGTGGGTCATTATTGGGTTACAAACAAATGACAATCACACTCACAACTTCAGCACAAATCTTTTCTTCGGGTATGTACATGTAGTGTGGAGTGCATGCACCGACCACGGGACTGGTGTCTGCTAACGTGAACACTGAGTTCACATCCCAGCTGTCCACACAGGACTTCTTCATCATCTCACTGTGTACAGCAATCGCCTGTCGAGAAAATTGTTCAAAATACAGGGATTACAGCTAATCTGACAAACATTTTGCAGGGTAATGTCACATTATCGAATTTGTCAGATTATAGAGTAATGCCTAAGATCCTCTATATTTACAGCTCTTTTTTATAAAAGAACTTTGTTATCTGTCAAATAACAAATCAAAAAATCTATTTCAATTGCAAATAAAACTGTCACGAATTAGTATTATAATCATGAATTAGTGAAGATTGTAAGGTGTTGCAGCCCACCTGTCGTGGTCCACTGCTAGACTAAGGTTATGCTAGACTTGCTACTCAATGCTACCAAGCAGAGTCTTGGTCTGGGGCCCCATAATCTACGGTTTCCTGTTGTCTTCTTCAGATCGTCTTCAGTCCACGTGGTTGGAGCTATCTGCCCTTGTCTACTCGTGGACTCCATTCAAGGACCTTAACCCCATTTTAAGGCCTTTATTTTTAGGTCACTATTATATTGGTTAGCTGGTTTAACAAAGAAATGGAGTGACCAGGAAAAAGGCGAAAATTTAATGTACACTACACATTCTTTGATATGGCTACACCAATACCTGTCTACCTTAACGCTGTTGAAGTCAAATTTTTGCATGCTCATTGGTTCATAAACATGACATAGTTGTCATTGTAATTATTGCCAGTACAAGAAATGTTTTCATAATATTTCCACAACACGGTGAGGTATACCAACACTCCAGCCAGACTATACATACACTGATTGTCTGCCGCAGCTTGTAACTGATATCCTCTGCAAGGTTGGTGGCGGCTTCAGCATTGAGCTCCAGTCCCATCTGTTCTGCGATACACTGTATGGATTCAGGACCGATGCCAGCAAACTTTCCTTGTGTCTGGGAACCATCCTGCACAGAAATTTTACAACATTTTTAAAAAACTTTTTAGGCAAAATTTATCAACATCACATTGGATCATAGTGCTACACTAGATGATACCAAACATTAATTAAACGTAATGTTTAGATTACGGTGCAATCTTGAGAAGCTGGCAATTCAGTCAATTCCCTAACACAAGATATGAAAAACATGCTGCTTCAGGCCAGGTTAAGATAATTGTAAAGTCCGTACATAGGCGAGTTACTAAGTCTTACCACCATGCAAAAGCTTCTAAAGCCATCACAACAAAGCCTGATGAAACACAGAAGCGCGCATTGCATAGTTCAATATTTTTTTAACTACATACCAAATATACCAATGAACCGTTAGCATACCGTAGCATATTAAAGAGGAAATGAGTTTGTTCGGTTTTATCACCTTTTCAACAGCCGGCGGATTGTCGATCACACTAGGACCACCAATGTCTATAGACGCAGATTTGTTTTTATCACGATCACGGCTGTTATTCGATTTTTTTGAGTGATTTTTGCTACTCGAAGACGACAGATTAGACATAATTATTAAGAGGCACAACTATCCAACTATCTTAAATTTTGGACACATTGCAATTTTCAGTTTTGAGTTCGAATAAATATCTTAAGACGGTGATAGAATAAGTAGGTATAATAAAAATTTCAAAAACTAAAATTCTTGAACACAGAAAGAAGCATGACTTCTTAGATGAAATGTAAATACAATGACAGTGACGTGCGTGAAATTGATTGACGTTTGGAGATTTTTAATTCTGTATCTGGAACAGATTATTATTTAAAAATTTATGGATAAGAAATAAATTTATAAAATCATTTATCTATATTTATTTAATATCTCTATACTTTTGACACTAGAAAGATTGATTGATTTTTGATTTTGAATTCAAAACCAAAGTTTTATAATTTCTCTAAGTTTTGATCAATGATCAAAACTTAAAAATTACATAGGCGGTTTATCAATGGTTGACTTCAATAACTAAATTATCATTGTCAATTTGTCAGTGTCAAGTGTAAGTCATGGCTGCTGCACTGCCTGCCTGCTGTCTACTGTCTTGTCTTGTCTTGTTTTGAAGTTGAACCGAGCCGTGCGTGTTGTTTTGTTTTTAGGTTAAATTGTGTATTTACGATATTAAAACTTAATAAAGAGTTAAAAGGTTTAATTTACGGACCACAAGTAAAGAAGTATTTTGAGAAAATTTCATAAGCTTCACTAACGCAAATGGTAAGTAAAATTTAACATTGTTGTTTTACTACCACTTTGTACTTTAATTCGGCTGGTTTTCTTATAATCGCTTATTTCTGCAGGGTAAACAAAGGAAAACGCGCAAAATAGTTGAGAAACGTTTCGCCAAGATGAAGAAGCTTATAAGTCCAAGTGACAGTCGAATAAAAGCCTCTGAAAGAGCTGCACCCAAGAAGAAAAAGCCCGAAGATCCCCACGCTGTTAAAGTCAGAGAAGTGCCTCAAGCAAGTTCAGCCTTATTCTTCCAATACAACACTCAGTTAGGCCCTCCATACCACATATTAGTTGATACGAATTTTATAAACTTTTCTATCAAGAATAAACTGGATATTGTTCAGAACATGATGGACTGCTTATACGCGAAATGCATTCCATATATTACAGACTGCGTTCTTGGAGAGTTGGAAAAGCTGGGCAGAAAGTACAGAGTAGCTTTAAGAATAATAAAGGACCCTAGATTTGAGAGAATTGCCTGTATGCACAAGGGTACTTATGCAGATGACTGCATAGTTCAAAGAGTGACACAACATAAATGTTATATTGTTGCTACCAATGACAAAGACTTAAAGAGAAGAATAAGAAAAATTCCAGGAGTACCTATTATGTATGTAGCAGAACATAAATATACAATTGAAAGAATGCCTGATGCATATGGCGCACCAAAAGGTGCTATTTAAAGGAGTACTGTAAATAAAAACAATTTAAAGTAATTTCAGTTCTTTATTATTTAACATGTATAACCATTAAGATGTTAGAGCTATTGTACCTCTCCTGGGAGGATTTTAACCACTTCACTGTCCCGTGAGACACATGTGATACATACCACTGTTTAACTATAGTGTCTATTTATTGGATAGGCAAAGTGTTAAGGTTGGTTGATATTTACAGATGATTTGCTCATCAATGGAACACAGCATAGAGACACCATCAATAAAGGCTCCCCTACACAGGCACATCTTCAAATCACTACTAATTCTCAGATTCTAACACTATTGTAGCTACAAAGTTTTTTCAAACTAACACAACTTAGTCACACTTGATTTGAACATCCACTGATTTGTTATTTCGTAAACGCAACCTTGGAGCTGTCATCATCTTCCAAACATGAATGCTATATGGTACTGTTGAGTGCGCCGGGTGATCCAACCACATCAATGATCTCACTCATGGGCTTGGTCTCACTGTCTGTTGAGGTGTTGCAGATTGATGGAGGGATTGTGAGGGTCTGAAAAAATAGTTATTATAAACCACAAAACATTTTATAGCTTTGGCAAGGACCTGGATCCAAACAAGTTTAGGTACATAAAATCTACTGTGGGGGAGAAACTTTGTTCCCAATCAGTCAACACCTTCCTTCCCTTTGAAGTATGTGGTTAGCATTGCCACTTTACACTGTGAACTTTGAGCTGAATCATTTTTCTTAATTAAATCATTTATGTGCACTAAAATACCAAAAAAATACTATAAATTAACTAGAGAATGGTACAAAGGCACTGCATGTTTTTGATTTTTATTATTCTCTATTGAAATTTCTTCCAGCAGACCTGCTACTGGAGACATAAAAAAACAACGGGTTCAACAAAACTTGAACATTAACATTGTACATTTTTGAACATTTTGTAATGGTTAGGGAATAATTTCTCACGAATTGCTTCATTTATCAGTATAAAAGTATCATCATTTCTGCAGTCGTCACTTTTTTCACCTGACATGACATTTTTGCCCATACCAAAAAGTGCACAGGCCGCCAAAGGAGTTTTCGCTTCAAAAAAACCTTTCTTCCTCTATGGCTTTCATATTTTCCAACTTTAAAGTCTATTAGATAAAAATTTTAACCTTTCCAGGGTTTAACGCCTCATACTGATGTCTCAGAGCCTGTAGCTCAAACTCGCAGGAAGCCAGCGCGTTCTTCAGGTCCAAAGATAAAGCTAGGTCCGACCTTAGCTCATTGAAGTGTTTACAAACAGCTTCAGTTGGTGTTGGTGTGATATCTGCAAAAAGAATAAGTGATTAGATTATAAATGTCAAAATATAAGGGTTTGGTAGATTCTACTTACTGCTGTGGTAGATACTTAACATGCCTTTCAGAACATTTGGCAGCACTGTCATGTATGTATCCTTACAATCTTTTCCTTTGCTGTTGCAGCAGATTATATTTAATTTTAAAAAGTACACATAAGAAAGACGTTGGTATGAACCACTGTGATTCACACCCATACCTCTTGAGTGAGAAGCCAAATTCTTCGCCACTGGGCTATCTTTGTGTTTGAGCACACTAAATGGCATAAAAACTAAGTATTACAAATCACAGGTTGCATGCTTTTCTACATGCACAAAGAATTAAAGGTACAAACCAATATTCATGGCCCGCAGCTCCTGTTCAATTGCCTTGGTCTTTCGTTGACCAACACCTGGTGGCAACTTCATCCGCTGAGACCGAAGCCACACCCCAGTCCCCCGAGCTTCTGGGAACTTTATTCCTGACCACTCCACAGTCTGGAATATAGCATATCAACCACATTATTAGTGTCTATATGTAACTAACTAATCTCTGTCTTACTCAGAGGGGTTGTCTTGAAGAGTTCACTTTGTAGTGACAAGACCGCACTTTGTGTTCTAATGTTGTTGAATCCTGCACTTTTGAGTTTAACAATAAATTATAAATCTATCTTGTATATTAGTGGTCCACTGCAGTCTGCAAGGTCGCGCATATGCCTGCTTTTGAAAAATCATTGAAAATGACCCCACAGAGTAACAAACTTGCCACATCACTCTCATGCTCGGAGCAGAGCTCGCTAAAGGTTCAGTAATTGCATTCTGTTGTCTACGCTAGTCGTGACTATCGTAGACAACAGAATGCAATTACTGAATATTACTGAACTCCCGTGGGAGTTCAATGACTTTTAACTGTGATGAATCGAGATTCGAGGTTAAGAGCTAAGAGGAAACTACGTATTATATCTAACTCAAATTTAGACAACAGTAGTGAAAAATAAACTTACAACTGTCTCCACAGCTCTGACAGGCCTCTGTTGTGTAGCCAGTTTCTTTTTATGCAGCTTCCTATCGTGTCGTCTGGCGATGCTCGACGACGTACTGGTCGGTGTGTTGGGTCCTTCTATGCTGACGTTCACTTGATTGCTAGTGGGGCCAGTGCCACTATCTGCTCTAGATATGAGCTTCTGGAGATCTTGGGTTTTACGCTCGCGTTCACGTTTGCGCGCTTCGATCTTCTTCAGTTCCGTTAGAAGCATTTGTTCTTCGTCGATCTGTGAACATGTAGGGCGAGTATGAGTTATTGGAAAAAGAAACTACATTTTAAGTAGGTAGGCAGAAAGGAGAATTGAGATTGAGAAGCACAGGTCTCTTTTTATGGAAAGGCAAGACCATACTAACAACTACAGTTGATTGTTATTAATTGAGATTTATACAGAACACAGAACAGCTGCCGAAAATTTGCCACTCCATTTTTCATTTTATAACTAAGCACGGCAGATGTTGAAAAAAACATTGATTGCTTGTCATCTGCATAAGTTGTAGGGCTAAGCTCGCTATAAGCTAAGACACGGTGGTTACTAAGAAAGCTGATAAAAGATTCACAATCTAACTAACCTGTTCTTGAGTCCTGTCAAACAATCTTCGCAATTGTTCCTTCCGTTTCCTCTCATGCTCAGCGTCATAGTGATAGGTCCTCTTCTCACCATTCACCATGGTGACAGTGTTCGACCATGGATTTGTTTTCACCTGCAATTATAAAAAATATTACTTTTTTTAGTTTCTACATCAAAATGGCAATGGCTGATTGTAACGATTTGGCTAATTTTAGTTTCGAAAAAAGGAAAGTTTTATCAAGTAAGAAAATTAAAAAACATTGGAATATATTAAAGAAATTAACGTGTTTGTTTTTCTTCAACAGAAGTATGAACTTCCTTATTTGGAAAAGTGAAGTCTGCCGGATCAGCTTATACATAGAAAATTGTTAAATACCTTGCTGAGTATAGCACAGATGTTGTAGTATCTCTCCTTCAAGTCCTCAACACTTCTGTCCCTGAACGCTGCCCGGTCCCATCTATCATGGACCACAATGAAACGTAGATCGAACCTCTGACAGAGGTCCATAAGGTGATCAGTCTCTGCCTGGCTCCAGTCCTCAGACTTCAAGTACTGGTTGTATTCCGCCTCCGAGTAGGATGGTATTGATACTTGCTGGAAGGAAGTAAGTTTTATTTAAAGTAACATCTTATTGATAAAAGCCCTAAAAGAAACATCCATCCACCATCCATCCATCTATTATCTTCAAAAGTTGTGGCAAACCAACTGCCACTTGAATGTGCAACCTTTAATAACTATGTCAGACTCTTCTGTGATTTTGTCATTTCTGACTGTCGCATAGAAAAATTTTGAGCATAACTGTATCCATTGCCTTTTGGGCGACTCTGAGCTTGTAGGCTAAGGCTCATGATAAAGAACCATGTCTCTTAATCATAGGTAATCAGGTCATCACTAGCAAAACACATATTGCTTGAAAACTATCAACTTCAGGCACTGAGGTATATTGGATATCAGAAAAGAGAAAAGAAAAGAATGTGTTTATTGTTGACTGTTACACGAGAAAGATGTTACAAAAATTATAATAAGTTAAGAGCACCCTATGCTGGCATACCATATAATCAATACATTCCTTCCCAAACGCAGCCCAGAGCCAGCCTATTTACCAATCGTAAAGCAGCATGTTCTTCATATTTCAGATAGGTTTTTTTTCTATGTAACGTTGGATGCCTGCATGCCTTTTTGCTACTCAATAACTATAAAAAAAGATTAGTTTTACCTTATTAAATTGTGCAAAAGGGTACTCCTTGGCCTCATCAGAAGCTCTCTTCCAATGGTGAAAGACAGCATTGTCCTTACGAGCAGGGTTGGTGAATGGCGCCCACACCCACTTCCTGGCTTTACGCATGCCTAGCTTGGCTTTGGTTTGCTTGTATGCATTTCCTGTAAGTTGAAGGCTGATATCAAGAGTACCTTAGGCGAACACACGTTTCCCAAACATTGTTCTGCTTGGGCTCAGTAATTTTCACACTGGCCGAGCCACTGAATAGTTTTAAACCCAAGCTGGTTCCATTAGGTAAAATAATACACATTTATTAATAGTAAAAAGGTTTTATAGGTTAAATAATACACATTTATTAATAGTAAAAAGGTTTTATTAGAACAACATACTTTGGTATCACCTATTTAGTCGCAAAATTTTAGTGTGAAGTATGGAGCTACTGCTTGGGACTTTGCTGCAGGGGATTACGCTTAATTAATTAAACGCTTGTGTGAGCAGTAAAGCTATAAATAAATTATAAAGAAGTTTTATGTTTTTATTTACGATGTTGGTGATCTTGATACCATACATTTTTTCAAATAGTAATGATGTTTATTATTATGTGTACGCGAAACTTTCATTTTCAATATTGTGAAGAGTTTGTTTTTGTAAACAAAAGTTTCTTAGGACATGAGTAACTAGTCGGTAGTAATTTTACCTGTGACAGTGGGCATAAGAGGTGGTAAATCCTTATTATCATTGTACAGTAGGGCAAAGACCTCCCGATGCATCCCTTCTGGGCGTCGTACAGCTTTGGCCGTAACATACTTCTTTTTGTTTTTGTCTCCGTGGAGTATACTTTCCCTTGTAATCTCTCCCACTCCCGGCTGCTCTATATCCAAAATATCTAAGATGTCCGCCATTATAATCACAAAATTAAGTATCTAGTTATAAAATTAAAAAGCATTTTTGCAAAACATTCCTACTTCTTGCTTTCCTTAATTATTTTGACAAGACTGGATGTCATTGTCAATTTGACATTCACTAAACTGTCATTTAACCAAAGATTAAAAATTGTTATCGTATTAGAGCACATGTAGAGTATAAATAAGGACATTTTATAGGTTTAACGTATATCAAATTACATTTTACGTGTTAAAACTTTAATTCATGCTTTATTCTCTGAGTAAAATACATAAAGATAAATAAAACTACAATGCTGAACTTACAATTTTTTATTTTAAAAGTCATTTTCTATTGAGTACTTGTAATTCTGTCTAGAATTCTTCTCATTGCAATCGGACTTTCCATAGGTACCTGAAAAAATTTCATTATTCCCTCATCCTTACGTCATTTTTTAAAACAATTATATTCCTTAATCCTGCGAGCCATGAGCACACAAGTTCAACCGTTGATAGATACTTCGAGTACCTACTATGTTAGTACTCGTTAGCAGCGACGCTGCACTGGGAGCATTGTCGACTTGGACATTGGACCAGTAGGTAACGACTTAAACAACTCCTTACAAACAAAACATGAGGGTGGTTTTACAAAAACTGCTGATCCCACTGACTGAAAAAAGAAAATCTGTCTTCATTTAAATTTAGAATTTAACTTACAGCTTGCCCTGCGACATTCATCCAATAGAATGTCAACCTAGGTGATTCCCGGAAATAACCTTCGATTATACTGTTTATGATTAGGGTATTTCTAGTTGCGTTTAAAAACTGTTGTTGGCCATTCCAGGATAAACTATTGATCCATTCCAACTGACCTGTAAAAGAGAAGTTGCAGCATTGATGCATAGGTATTACTAGAAAAACGTATGCACAACTAATTAAAGTTGATTTTTAAGGGCTTACCAGGTGTGTTTGATACCGCATCTAAATTCCCGTTATATAAAGTGATAGCCACATCTGTATCGTTTAACATTTGCTCCACTGGAAAATTAAAAAAGAAATCTATAGTTAAGTACAAAAAAAACAAGCGAATAAATAGGTAATATTGCAGCATTTGTTTTTTTATTAATCTTAAAAACTTCAAATGAAGAACGTTTTATAGTAGAATTTATAATTAAGTAAGTCTACAGAAACTATTCAATACGTAAGAGTAGTATTAAAATTTGTTTACGATTTTTATGGTCAAATTCTGAAAAGCCGAATTATTACCATAATCAGTAGACGGCTGCATCAAAAAGCTTCTAAAGGTTGTCAAAGCGTCGTCTCTACCCGAATCGTAGGAAACATTGTTGGTGATACCTAGTCCAGGTGCGACCACTGTATCCATGAATCTATACGCTTCAGTGGCGGAGGAAAATGCCTCCAGGAAATAGGATGACTGGCCGAAGAAATCTGTGAAAAAATAATAATTTGTGAAATAATAATGATCACAATCAATTTTACGAACTTTGATTTTTTTAAAACATAAATAGACGTTAACGTTTTTAATTTTTAATGTTAATTTTTATTTCTACAGCACACTGATCATAGAAAAAAATGAATATATTGTTTAAGAGCATGTTTCATTTATTTTTTGTTACTAATCAATTATTATTTCTAGTTTTAAGGAAACTTAATATTAGTTTTGTGCGAAGTAACGCTGAAGAAATTTAAGAACATGTCACCAAAATGATGCATCCTTATACCTAATGAAAATAACAACTTAATTTACCTCTTGTGGAATCCCGAGTCAGTTTGTCTATTATATGGCGCATATTTACAGCTATCGCGCCGGCGTTTTCATTCACAAAGTCGTCAAGTTGTATGAATTCATCAAAGGCATCCTCGTATTTCCTCTCTTTAACCAACTCATTGACGGAAAGAGACATCTGCTCAATAGCTGCCCGGCCTTTCCCGTCTACGTAGGCTAGCTCTTCTAAGTAGAACCCTAGCTTCGTCAAAGCTACTGCAGGCGAAATTATTCCGTTGCCAATAATAACACCTTTAAGGTCTGCTGGCGTACGATTGCTCTGAAGACGAATTTGTGATAATTTATTACGACTAAATAAAGGAAAGTATATTATGAATGCAATTAATTTAATTTGTTCAGTTCCTTGTACGTCTTGCTATGGGAAGCCAAGAAGTTTGTTTACTAAATATCGGTTTGAACAAGCTGTAGAAAGCGCATCATAAAAAAATAACCAGGTAAGCAGTCATCATAGATAGGAAGCGGCCTTAGATTTTATGTGAACCGAAGACTACGTTTATTTGAAAAACTGTCCTCAAATTACCAAGAGTCAAGCAATATACAACTAATTATTACTTAATAATATGTAAATAGTTATTAAAATATTAGTTACTCTGGATGTGATTATACTTGCTAGAGCCAAAGCCAGTTTTGCTCCGTCTCCTTGACCAAATATGTAAAGAGGGGCAGATCTATAATCCGAATGCAGATTGTAAAACGATTGCAGCATTTTATGCAATTGTTCACCTGAAATTATAAGAACATAATATTTTTAGAGATTTTAAAGGACAAGGTAAATAAAAGTAAAAGCGAATCTAGCGATGTAGAATAAATAACTCGTTGAAGTTATTGTGCCTTCAAGTAATGAAAAAAATGGGGCTGGCCATTTATCATGCAGATGGAGTGTTATCTATCTAAATTTTCTAATAATCTAGTTTTTCTATCTTTTTCTTACCATTTCCTTCTAGGTCAGTAGGTATACCGCCATTTTGAGAGGTACTAAATCCTGTACCAAGTGGTGCATCTACGAATAGGAGATTATACGAATTGATCTGAAATAAACAATTTACATAAGAAGATTTTGATTTAAAATTAATTTTTAGAAAAATAGAATTTTCCTACCACAATAAATAAGCTCAAATTAGCTGGATGACTTTACTAAGTTTATTCTAAATGTTTTTTTCTTTTACCTACTTACAAATTTGATGGGAGATCACAAGTCATGATCGTTACTCGTACCGAGTCGCACAACTGTTCGGCCGACAAGTTGCACGACTAGTTACACAACTGGTTGGCCGACAAGTTGCACGACTGGTTGCACAACTGTTTGGCCAAGTTGCACGACGGGTTGGCCGACAAGTCGCACAACTGTTTGGCCGACAAGTTGCACGACTAGTTGCGCAACTGGTTGGCCGACAAGTTTCACGACTGGTTGCACAACTGTTTGGCCAAGTTGCACGACGGGTTGGCCGACAAGTCGCACAACTGTTTGGCCGACAAGTCGCACGACTGGTTGGCCGACAAGTTGCACGACTAGTTGCACAACTGGTTGGTCGACAAGTTGCACGACTAGTTGCACAACTGTTTGGCCGACGAGTAGCACAACTGTTTGGCCGACAAGTCGCACGACTGGTTGGCCGACAAGTTGCACGACTAGTTGCACAACTGGTTGGTCGACATGTTGCACGACTAGTTGCACAACTGTTTGGCCGACGAGTCGCACAACTGTTTGGCCGACGAGTCGCACAACTGTTCGGCCGACAAGTTGCACGACGAGTCGCACAACTGTTTGGCTAAGTTGCACGACGGGTTGGCCGACAATTATGAGTGGTTTTCGATTTTGATGTTATGAGTAATTTTTGATGTTATTTTGGTTTGGTATTTTGAGGTATTTTATATCTTCCCTTATTAAGGTAGTTTTATCAAGGTCACGCCGCCTAAACGCCGCCGCCGCCGACCTCCAAAAGTCGGCGCGCCGCCGCATACTCGTACGTACCTATTACCTACCTACAGTTCTGTAAGCATGAACACTATCGTCAAAGTATTCGTATGGTAACGTCAGTCATTATTGTATGTCATATGTCAGTCTGCCTGACATCCTCCCATACTAATGGTACACGTTAACTGTAGGAATACTTTGACGATAGTGTTTTTGCTCGGTACATTTGAAGAAGATTCAACAATAAACTATGCACGTACCCAAGAATTGGATCGTCTATTCATATTTACATCATACGGCCCAAACATAAAGAAATTCGCGAACAGACTCGGTGGTAATCCAGTTACTCCATCCAGCCATAATATGATTGGTTTAGAAGTTTTATTAGTACTGGTAGTAGGGTAGAACCACCAGAAAAGATCCCCTTCGTTTGGTATTCTGGTGTATGCTGCTGTGAATTCTACATCTCCAAGGCCGTCTCCTTCTAGCCCTGAAAATTGCATCTTGTCAGTAACCCATTAATGGCCCACTACAGGGTCGGTCTCCTCTCAGGTCTCCTCTCACAATGAGAGGGTTGTAGGCCTTAGTCCACCATGCTGGCCTACTGCGGGTTGGTGGATTGTATGGATATTTTTAATTATTTCAGTCGGGTAGGATAGTTATGTTATCCTAGGGTATACCTAGGATAGCTGATGTTTCCTAGGTATAACGTTTACCTTCGCTTTGTGCGGTGTATTTGTCGTTTTCTTGATTGTAATTAAGTAATTGTATTAAAGGTTACACTACTTTGGTATAATATAAAAATATATTTTTATAAAACTAAGGACGTATTCAATATTCTATCTTCACTAATTTTACTCCACCACTGTCCACTGATGGATAGAACAGGTATCTAGCCATTTTTGACAAAGTTCGTGACTAACCCTATCTACGGTTCTCATCTTAACAATTACTTCGTTAAAATATATTTAAAAGTTTCACTATTAATAAAAATATCAGTTTAATACCTGGCGATTTCTGGTATATTCATCTCGTCAGTGTATTATTTTAAAGATTTTTTCAGCATAATATTCCTATTGTAATTTGATTCTTGTAACACCTTGTTGTACATGCGTTCATTATTTATCAGACAATTTACACCTATTAGATCGCATAATTTCATTTAATTGATGTTTTGATGGATTGATACTGAATAAATAAATTTAATCTATTTTTAATTCAAAACGGATGTGCTTAAAAGAAATAAAAATTTGGTTGGAAATTAATTTAAGTCATACTTTCATCTTATTAAAAAGTAAAACATACACGTTTGCCGATAGATAGTATTGAAAGCAATATATTTAGGGCAACACATTTTAAAGTCAATTGTAGCGTATGGTGTTAAAATCCCTTAGTTAACATCACGTAATAGACGTATCTAAGCCCGTAAACCATAAGTAAAGAACAAAAGAAATAAACTTACTAATCGTAGAAAATTCATGTCGTCCGGCTACCAGCCACCAAGTCAGAACTGCTAAGCCTGTAGCAATTAAAACTGCTACTAAGACTGAAATTATAATTACAATTTTCTTGACCATAATTACTAAAATACCTAATGATTCTACAAACTATGCAATGCTACCAAAATTCCCTAATGTCGCAATATCAACAAATGTTATCGTAAATTACAGGCAATTTGAAGATAATTCAGAGTATCTAATGTAGGTAATCTTTCAGATACATATATTATGATTGTAATTATTTAGTATTGTGTACTTGTTAAGAACACTTAATATAACACGTAGAAAGACAATTTTATTTAATAAATCATTACTGACAATCTTTTTCTTTGAGGATCATCACTTTGGACATTTATAATAATATATCTACCTATAATTTATTTTATTGTACCTATATAGCACTAAACAAAAATAATATAAATTTTTTGTGTGACAACATTGTGGCTTCACTAAATTATGAAATGGTATAAATCAATAATGAACACAAAACTTTTATATTTAGAAATTAATCAAGGCAATAAAACGAGGTTTATATCTTGTTAGGATTACTAATTATGTAGGTAAGTACAAAATAATTTTGGAACATATTTTTTAGACGTCTGATTAGGTATACCGGTTATATCAGAACCTTAACGATGGCTATAATAATATGAGCTCTGTCACATATATGTACTTAAATAATACGTCACTTGTCTGTATGCATGGAAAGTGAAAATTAATTTGTTTTCTTTGAGGAACTTAGTGGAACACCGTCGTTGCGGTGCGCTGTAAGGAGAGTAGGTAGAGGTACTGAGTTCGATTTTCAGCGGAGTAGAGATTTCTATAATTCAATTACTTTTAAACATTTCTGTTTATGTTGTGAGAGTTTGAGTTCTTGTAAGCGTTTGCTTAGTGCTTAGGGAGGATTCTCTTGAGACCAAATACAAATATTTATGTAGGTATTCGTATCTATAGGTAGGTACTTACAAAAAAGGCAGAATCTAGCCTTTCATATTCAAGTACCTTAACTAACCAATACTGATAGTGGTACGATATCGACATTTCATAGTGTGTGCAATACACTTTAAAATACTCTTTCTAAGGCCTCCCCAGAGGTGCATTCGGTTGAATTTTTCGCGTCAATTTGCCTTAATGGATTTACCAATACCAGAGTATAAATATTACTTGGTGGTATTTTAAATATGAATGTTATGCAAATTGACAAAATATGATCTGACGGGTCACCTGATGAGCAGTCACCATAGTCTTTACATTTACCTCGTATATCTTTATATATGTATCCTTAACCATTGTATATAAACCTACAGCCCGTTTTATGACACTTGTCCTGTTTGATAAACAATATTGGCACTACTTTTTATTGAAAAAAAAGTTTAAAATGGCTTAAAAAAATAAACTACAGTTCAAAAAAATTTTTTCAGCATAAAATGACAATTTGTTTTTAAATTTTATAATTCGGTGTCTGATGAAATCTCATCTAAGACTGTTTATCTATCCATCTTCAAAAACTTTTTCATTTATAATAGGAAAACGGCGATTTATTTTACAATTTAATTCGGTCTAATACCATTTATATTTCACAAATTTCAAGACTTGACCCCTGCCTCTCTTTTGTCACAGAGACAAATGATAAATGTATGTGATTTGTAAGACTCCACACTCTCAAAAGTTACATCTTTTGCAAATTTATCTCTAATCTATAAGTATTATAAACTGAGAGGATTTGGATTTTTAAATTATGACGTCACGAAATTTAGGGTCTCTTCCACCCCATGTCACACAATGTCACACTTCGTCGACCCCCGCCCCCTGTGTGACGTAATTTATGGATGGCCCCCTAGAGAGTAAACGGTAAATAAGTACAAAGGCAGTAAAAATCTTTATTATAGCTTAAAATCATAACAATATCATCCGAAAGAAGTCATGTCACGTAGAAACGCGTTAGTCCCCGCCGGGTTGTCCCTCGGCACCTGTTGACGGAAAACGCCAATTTAATGTTCAGCGCACATCCACTGGATAGAATGATATAAAAAGCTTGGAAAATAAAAAAGCAAAAACCTAAAGCAGAACCTAACAGTCTGTTAAACTTGAAATAGGGATATTTTTCCACCTCAATTTATGGTTTTTGGTGAATTCGGGAAATGGTGTTAGCAAAAACATTTAGTAAAAACTAGTTCTTACTAGGGGAGACGCGTTCTATATAAAACTGGTTTTAACTGTAACATTATAATTGTATTGCCTCATTGTCGTTTGTCGCACCGTTAGTGTGAACCAAATATTATTTGAAAGAAACTTGGACAGATTACACCCTTGTTGGCAGTGGCTTCAAACAATTACTTCACTTTCGTAAATCACGGTTGCTTTCGTGTTTTGGATAAAAATGAAATACAGATAAAGAGAAAATTAACAAGGGGCTTATTATTTTAATTTGAAAAATTATTAGATTTGTTTAGGCTTCAGATAAATAATACCTACTTTTTTATTTTAAATGTGTCCCAGATCATCCGGTTTTATGTGGTCACTGGTCACTGATCAACGCAAATGAATTAATTGTGAAACTGACACTGAATATATCGAAATGAATAAAAATACGTGTTGAAAAGTTTAAGGGACCAATTTTTTAATTTTTTTTTAAATTCTTAATAGATGCCTAGTAAAAAAATATAAGTATAAATGTTCTGTTTGTACTATTTGTAGACGTTAAGCCACTTCTAATTATAATTTATTCAAGGATTGGTGTTAATTTTTTGTGATAATTAAGGCAAATTATTTAAACATAAGGACGTGATTATCATTTCTGCACGTGATAAACCAATTAAAACATTAAGTAATTGCTCTTAATCAACATTCTATCAGTATCTCTGTGCACTACGGGAAGTAAGATAGATGATAAATTACAATTATTAACAGCATATGGAGTAACTGAAGGAAAATTTATCACTGTGTTTATTTATATTTTATGCGTATATATATTTTAGTGAGTCTCAATGAAATAATCCTAAGACTCTGTGAATAATCCTAAGACCTTGTCCTAATTGGCTGACATAACCGGCCGACTAAACAACACAACAAAATTTCAACACACTCTATAATTTTATTATGGAGCTTAAATTAAATGACGTTGTCGTACGACAACTTTTGTAGGCGGCATGGCCATTAGGAAATGGGGTAAGACTAAAAAGTCGGAAGATTTAATAATAATTTGTTATTTAAATAAAATATTATTATTATTAAAAGGGTAATATGAGAAGTGTCATTCCGAACTGAATTGAATGACAGTTCAAAACGGTCTTAATACTTATATAAACAGATTATCAACAAAATAATAATTTTGGCTGATTCCCATCTATTAGACAGATATCAAATCTTGAGGGCGACAGATATTATTTACCTCCTTATGAGGTGGAGCGTTCATTTTGAGTAACACTGCTCTTTGTTATCAATGAGTGAGCTACGATACATTGACGTGTGACCTTGTTCGGGAATGCGAATAACTTAAATGTGGATATTGTTTTATTATCTTTGTAGATGTGTTTGCATATTATAATTATGAGCTCGTATTAAAGGCGTGTCTGCAGATGTGAATTTGTACACTTGTGTTGTTCAACGAATAACAGCCTCAGACCGGTCAGACCAGAAGTTAGTCAAAATAGCTATCTGAATATTATCTCACTGCTATCTACCTGCCACACAGGGAAGACTTGAAGCATACTCTCCTATGCTGCTGCAATTCGGATTTGTCGAGATACGACTTATCGAAAGTAATCGGGATCGATGGTCGACGGATGATGTCCGACGAGGTTTATAGAAACTGCTAATTTATCGATAATCATTAGGATCGAAAGCCTCACGTGCCCTCCGAAGCACGAAAGTGCGCATAAAGTTCTCCAGAGTGATCGCCCATGACTGATCGAGCTAAGCGTTGCTTCATTTCTATCGCTTTTGTCGCTCGTGATCTAATCTCCGTTTCACAAATCGAACTCTGAAGGAAAACTTCCAGTTGATTGGTCAATGCGTGCCGCTAGGGATATGTGAACCAATAAGAAATATAGTGGCTAATGAGAGCAACGCGTATTAACCAATGGGCGGACACAGATACTCCTTGGGAACTCGTTTTGTGGAATTACATACTATTACTACATTGATTTCATTAACCACCTTCGTCTTCTTATCAATAATAAAATCAGTCTTTTAACTCACGCTATGTCCAGCCACGTTGATCCAGAAGAATCTGAAATTTCCATGGGCCTTGTAGTAACCCTCGAGCCGGTTGTTTTCCCAGATTGGGTTACGAGGGGCTTGCTGGTAAGCATCAGCTCCAGGCCACTTTAGTCTGTCTACCCAGAGAATCTGGCCTGTAAAAGAAATGAGTAACAATATCTACATTGTTTGCATTACTAACATTACAGTTGTAATTTACCTGTAGGTATATTTGTTACAAAGTAAACTTCATGAGAACTACCGAACTGTTTAACAACTGGTGCAAGGATGGGAAAAATTTTCATATTCGAGTGTATTATTGTGAAAGTTCCATAGAAAAGAATATAAGAAAGGAATAATAGGAAAGATGTTTGCAAAAACATTCGTCATTTTCAATGTTAAATAATTATGTATAATAAAATTAATAATCACTCGTTTAAAGTAAAACAAAAACATACTCCAGGCCCATAATATTACTAGATTTTTTATCTTTGCATTGGTATTGTGATAAGTTAGTGATTCATAAATCGTTTATCGTTATTCATCATCGTTTAATAATTATGCTTTCTGAGTTTTTGAAACCCTCACGATTTTAACACTTTGCCTGTTCAGTCAGAAGACACAATAGTTGAACAAAGGGTATGAGTCACATTTGACTCACTAGACAGCGAAGTGGTCATATAACTTGTCATATTTATGATGATAGCAATTTATGTTTTCGTTTTTTTCTAAAAAAACCCAAACTTAAAAAAGCCAGGCAGTTAAGCTAGTCGCTAGGAGCCAGGCTAGTGTTTTTGAAATAAGTAGATGTGCTTGGATTTTTTCCACTGTACGAAAGATTATCCAAGATAATACGCTTAGTTAGGCAATTAGAGTAAACGCAACCATTTGAAGAGATTTATCGTAAGTGGTGATTATTCTCTGAAATGGCCGCGGCAAGGTCAGGCATACAGATATAAAATACTAACAGATGTGGAAACTATCTCATTTTATCTACTTATTGATCTCAAATTAGATTGGACCACATTAGATTGGAAACATCTTTTTATTTTATCCGATTATTAAAGTGTTTTTGCTAAAAGATGAAGCAACAGACGTGTGTGAAAAATACTCATATTAAATAGGAAATCTATAAGGTCTAAGAATACCCATCCTTAAAGACCAGAGTTTCGATCGATGCGTCCTGCCAGTGATGACCTTGTCAGTAACCCATTAATGACCCACTACAGGGTCGGGTCTCCTCTCGCAATGAGAAGGATGTAGGCCTTAGTCCACCACGCTGGCCTAGTGCGGGTTGGTGGACTTCACATGCCTTTGAGATCTTTTTTTTTTCTGAACTCTCAGGCATGCAGGTTTCCTCACGATGTATTCCTTCACCCTAACAGCAGGTGATATTTAATTTTTTTTTTATAAAGCGCACATAACTTTTTTTTTTACACAGTCATTGGTGCGTGCCACTGAGATTTGAACCCGGACCCCTCGATTCGAGGTCGAATTCTAAGCCACTGGGCTATCACCGCAGTGATGACCTACGGAGACGAAAGGTAGACACTCACAGTGGGGTTGGTTCATAGGCTCAAACGCGCTCAGCGAGCTTTGGAAAGGGATATGCTCGGTGTGTTCCTTAAGAATAAAATGGCCAGCAGATTTACCGCAGATCCGACAAACGTTGAATTCGTCGGCTGTTAAAGTGGGGATCACGTCTGGGCAAACGTGACTGCACCGATTGGAAGTAACTGGATGAGGAGAGCCGAAGATCGGGCTCAGTGACGCGCCTTGGGAGAGGCCTTGGGAGAGGCCATAGTCCAGCAGTGGACTGATGTGACTGACTGAGGAAGCCACACAATTAAATATTATAAGGTTCACGCGCCTGTCTGCTTGTATGTATGTGTGTCTATCGTCATTTGGTGCTCAAACGAATGAACCAACTTCTATGGGGTCTACCTTTATCCTCGGGGAATACTTTCAAGAAATCCGTTGTTAAATGTTGCCGCTGCTTTAATTTCTTTCTAGTACCTCCTTGCCTGTAAATGTTTATAGTGTGAATTCTTAAAAATCATCAACTTTACGCATTTGGTATAGATATTTTTTATATGGTTTGGAGTCTTACCGTGAATGCGCAACAATAAATGTTTAACGTTTTGATATTAGATATATGAATCGAAAACGTACTGGAAAAAATGTTCCAAATTTAAAAATAACATCTAATTAGACGATTACTTGTTTAGAAATCAAAAATAGGAAACCTTAAGCGTTTTTATTTATTCTCCGAGTCCAAAAAGGAAATTGATACGTCGTTAATGAAATTAGTAAGTTGCCAGCGTCAATAGTGACGTTTAAAATAATACGTCCATGCTTCGTCATTGCTTTGTTGTGACGATTGTTTTTGGTTTTTGTCTCCACGATGTCCACGAATAGATAAAATTTACAATTTACGTAGGGTCACTCAACTGGAGTAATTGCAGGTTGTGGACCTGCCATTCATCTTTTCAATATAATGTAAAGAAACTTAACTAGCAATACATTATAATTGCCTATTAAATTTATTTCCATTATTTAGAATTGGAAGGATCTTGTCAAATTTTAGGTAGCAGAGGAATAGTAGCTCGCCCAGGGAAGAACCATACCGCCAGTCTCTTAACCCGTCGTAAAGAAGCATGTTCTTCGTATCTTATGTTTTGACTGGGGACGTATGGTTTCCGAAACTTCTTTATTTGATCCAACCATATTACTCCTCTTGAGTAGCAGAGCACTCAGTAAATAAAAAAACATTAAATTGCTTGTTGAACTGATTCCTTATAGTTAGGTACAGTGACAAGTGTCGTCGTAGTAAAATTTTTGGAAAATTTTCTAAATTTCTTGACTTTTTGAATTTTTTGATAATTTCTACTTTCATGCTACTTAAGATATCAGGAGCCTTGAACCCTCTGTAGGTACCACACGATTCTTCTTAGGAGAGACCACAAAAAATTGCCGACGAACATTATTTCCTAGTAGGAAACAATCAGCATCTAATAAGAACTAAACTACTTAATACAAATGGCATAATGACACAGTTGAATACTTCAGTTTTCTTGAGCATTTCCTAGTGTAAGGCCTTGTCTTAATTACCTGTCGCAATACGACAAAACCGACCGACCTAACAACGCGACAAAAATGTCCATGCGACAAATGTCGTACGAAAAACTTTGTCGTCAAACGACTGACAAGTGGTAAAAAACTATTGAATACTTGCCTGGAGTGTCACAAATCAGGTCGAGATTCCCGTTGTACTTCTGCAATATGATATCAGTTTCGTTTAGTAGTTTTTCGACTGAAACAAAACGAAGAAGTTAATTTGTTCCTGTTTATTAATGAGCAAAAAGTTATTTGCATATTACCTATAGGTATTACGAGTAAGTACTATTAGATAATTGTTATATTTGGACAATGAAGTATGATCGGATGGACATGTTCGCGGGAAGGATAGTCTTCTTAAGGACCAAATTCATAATGACCCAAAATGGGAAACATCCGCTAAGAAATCAATCTTTAAAAAAAATTTAACAAAAGTTGAAAATAAAAATAAAAAAATCCCACTTCCATCAGTGACGGGCTTCATGAAGTCTGTTCTCAGGTAGTCGAAGACGGCGTTGCGCAACGAGCCCCACACGACATGTTCTGGGATGCCCAGCGCTTGCTTCACCTGCGTGTTCATTAGCTCGTCCAAATCGAATTCATCCTGATCCCGTGGTGACCTGTATGGTCGGTCGCGGATCATCATGTCTCTTGCGATCTCTGTTTACAAATGGATTCGCCGTAAAACCCTTCGTTAATCATTACATCATTTTATATCGCGGGTGGAAATTAAAGTACTGAATTTGATGTCACCTAATTTCGGATTCCATTCTATACCTACCATAATCACTCCTAGTATCTGGAAGGTTGGGCACACGTTGTTTGGTGGTGATATCATAAAAGTCAACTGACGTGGTGGCAGCAAACACGGCTCTCTGAGTTCTCGCCCACTGAGCCGTAGAATTCCAATACTGTCCTTCATTAAACAACCTTTCTGTTTCCCTTGCCTCTCTTTGTATGTCTTCGTACCCTTGCTGGTCAACCAGACCGGCTGCTAGTAACAACGGGCCCCACGTCAGAGTGGCGTCTACTGGTGATATCCAAGCGTTGCCCATTGCTATGCCCCTCAAGTTTGACCTGATTTCATTCGCTTGTTCTGCCTGTAAAATTAATACAATGATTATGTCCCTTAGAACTTATTGACGAATATAGGTAGATCTTTTCAGATTATGAAGTCAACACTCATGAAAATTATATGGAAAGCGGTCATAGGCCAGTAGCTTAGAATTCTTTGGACTCAAGAGGTTCAGGTTCGAATCCCAGTAAGTAGCACGCAGAAATGAAATTTATTAAAATGTTATGTGCGCTTTATAAAATTTAATATCACCCGATCAAAAACAGTGAATGTAAACATCGTGAGGAAAGCTTCATACCTCATCATTGTGAGATGAGACCCGACTTCTAAGTGGGTCACTAATAATGGTATTACAGCTATTATGTGAGAGATTATCGTGAAATGGAACAGATGTATAGTTTCCACCAATAACTACCATAACATACAACCCGTTATGAAACATATTCTACGAGTACACCTTAAAGCGACATGTTGGTTTCATGGGAAATTATGTTCCAAGGAGATCTGAGGTCTTTTTAAATTACCTCACGCATTCGAATAGCCATATCGACAACCATTTTCCCTCCATAGGACTGACCATAGATGTAAAGGGGGACACCTTCGAACTCAGGATTGTTGCGATAGAAACCCTTCATCAGCTCCACGAAGTCCAAGGCTGCAAGATGTTGGGTTAAGTCATTGGTACAATTTTTGACAAAAATCAGTTTGGCCAGAAGCATAATTATAAATTACTGAGTAGGTACCTACTTACCAATTTCATCATTAGTTGTCGTCAAGTACCTCAAATCGTCGACATAACTGAATCCGGTTCCCACAGGATTGTCAAGGAAGAGAACATTAAAGTTTTTCACCTGAAAGTTTTACTTTAATTAGCACAAAATGATGAATGCTTATATGAAGCTTACACAGTAATCTAAAATAGGAAGCAAAAATAATATCCCAGGTCATACGTGGGTTTACGAAAAACTCATGAAACTACTCATGAAGATTAGAATAGTCGCCTTTCCTAACTTTTTTAAAAACCTCCTTCGAAGGACCTTGTTTGAGGAGCAATCGTAAAAAATTACGGTAGATGTAATGACTTATGTTATATTATCAATTTTTCCAGTTTAAAAAGTTTATAGAGACGTTGAAAAAGACCAGCCTTCGATATAAGAACATTGATGCTTAACTTTTATTGTTTCTTAAATTTTAATTATTGAAATTGTATATTTATTTCTGCTCATTTATTGACTCACAACCAAAACTACTGAGTCTTAATTTAAGTACTGATGTAAATCCATCTCCAGGTAAAACCAATATCAGTGTCAATTGGCTCCTCGAGGAGCAACATGGAAGCCCGCTCGAGGCAGTATTTACACTAGAATGTGCATTAGTATTGCACTGCAATTCAGTACTTACTACGTTAATGCATTTGGGGAATATCCCGTTTCTAAATATCAGCGCAGATCAGTGTTCTCTGGTTTAATTAGCAGCACATGAGATGTGCTAAAGGGCTTTATGTTCTTTGTGTTCAATATTTTATATTATTTTTTTAGTGTAACGTATGTACCTATTTTATTCAAACTGTTAGGGTAAAAATAACCAAGAAGCACAACGTTTTTTTGTAAATTTTTCATGAGCTACTCAAAGATGTCAACTTTTACACCGAAAAACAAAGAATTAAAGGGTTCCATATCTAAATGAGTAAAAACTGTATATTAAAGAGTTATTATTGATTTCCCTCATAAACTGCTGGGACAAAATATGTTTACGAGTAATTTATTGATTTCCCTCATAAACTGCTGGGACAAAATAATTATGTTTACGAGTAATTTATTGATTTCCTTTCGTAGACTACTCGAATCAAAGCATGATTATTACAAAATTTGCAATTTGTGTTGCGAATAAAAGTAGCGTAGCGTAAATAAAACTAAAAACGAAAGTAAAATTAAAAACAAAAATTATTATCAATGTGGAAAGTATCTAAGTATGAAAAATCTGTAAGAAAGCAACACAACTCTAGAAGAATCAAAGCATGAAAAATCTGTAAAAAAGCAACACAGCTCTAGAAGAAGGAAATTCTGCAGAGCTGCTTCAGCTTCATCTGTACTTGCCAATTACATCCTCATTGGCAAGTACAGACTCTTGACCTATCTTCAACTTCACCTTATTCACAACAAGTTGGAAGCAGTTGTTTATTACAAAGCTGCTGATGATACTCTTCAAAGTTTCGGCTTTGAAACACGAGTGTCACTATCAGAACCCCTTTTGTGACGGTTTAATCCTTGGTACATTATGAGAATACTGATTCAATTTTCAACCAATACGAATATTTCAATTCCTTCCTCCTTTCTTTCAGCCTTTTGCAGTCCACTGTTGACAAGGGCCTCCCCTAATTGACGTCACTCCGTCTGGTCCTGGGCCCTTTGAATCCATCGGTTTACCGCTATCCTCTTCAGGTCGTCAATCCACCTGGTCGGACGGCGGCCTGTACTTCTTACCTAAACGTGGTCGGCATTTGAAGACCTTGTATCTAGTAAAACAGTGTGTTTTCACACTTTACCCAAGTATGATTTCTTTCTTGCAGCCTCAGGTCGAGAGGTCCTAAAATTTCGAAGTTTCCTATACCAGTGGAAGAACCTCCAGGGCCTCCCTGAAGCCATACTATGAGAGGTCTATCCGTGTATACAGGAACATTGGCCGTAGTGTAGAATAGCCAGTAGAACATATGCGCCCCTTCACGCACCGTGACATAGTCGTAGGTTTGGTTGAAGGGTCCGAATGAACCTGAGAACGAAGTACAGTTTAAAAATTAATCTTGTTTTATATTAATAGAACGCGCATTTTCGGATTTTCTTACCGGATAAACCTTCCTTGGACTTATACGAACATATGAAAACTAAAATGAGCCAAATTGGTTCAGCCGTTCTCTAGTTTTTGTGAGACTAACGAACAGCGATTCATTTTTATTATATAGATTATGAGGAGCACCTGGTATTAGGTGGCTACTGAAACGCATGGACACCCACGTCCAACCTCAAATAGGAAAAAACCCTGCCGGCGGTCGTATTTACTTAACTTGCATGAGTTTCTACTGATTTGCTGGCCTCAAATAAAGTTGGTATATTAGGCACAACAGTTCCAAACAAAACACAAAACATGAACATGTTACATTACGACGGCTTAAGAGGGTGGCAGTAAGGTGCGAGCTAAGACTCTACAACTCTATTTTTAATGTTGGAGGTGGTTGTCCATGGTTTATTGTGACCACTTTACATCGAATAGCCTGTTATGTATAACCGTTAGCTACTCTTATACATTAAAAGCATCATATTTATACAGTCATGTAAGATATACACTTAACACGCCTTTAAACCGCAAAGGTATTGTCACGATCTTAGATTGTAACCGTAATGTTTAGTTATCTATAACAAGATTGTCTGATACCATTCAGACGGATAATGAATTTCACAAATCAATTTGGGACGAAATAGCTTCGCTCTATCGTTTGATAATTACTAAACGGTGTAGACAGTTGGTATTTCATTATAGCGAGTGTGTAAGGGTTATATTTGAAACACCCTAAAGTTTGGTTTGAAGTTGGTTGTGTCAAACGTTGTAAAGGTTTGATGCCTATCTCTGTATCTAATCTGTATTTTATTCCTGGAATTGATTAATTGTATAATGATTAGCTAAGTGAAATCGGAGAACCGACGATAGGGCTCAGTGGCGCGCCTTGGGAGAGGCCTATGTCCAACACTGACAAAGGCTGAAGATAGATAGATAGGAGTGAAATCGATGACTAAAACTGTTTGCGTACATCGTATGTAATCTTAAAAGTTAAGCAACCGGCACGTTCAGTACATGGCTGATCCATGATCCGCTCATGGCGAATGAAATGTACGCTGTCGTGCTTCAGAGAGCACATAAAGCCGCCGATGCAGTTTGTTGTCGAATGTACTACGTTAAACCTTCTCGTTGGTTTAAAAAAATCCGACACCAGTTAGCCACTAGGCTATCTACCGATCCATATTGGACCAGCGTGGTGGAGTTCCAGGTCGAGAGAGCCAGGCCGCCTCCTATTGTGGGGAGAGATCTGTTGACAACAGTGGGACATATAAAGGGTTTTTGTCAAATGAAATCGATATTAGGACAGAAAAGAAGACCCCAAACTACACTATACTGACAGTTTATTCATTACCCTACCACATGGTTAATGGATTTTCGTTAGGTATTTCTTTTTGTCAATTGTGTCTTTTGATCTACTCGTACATATCTTACGAGGGCACGTTCGTCTCTCAACAATCAGTAGTATATATCTAGAATTATGTTCGTACTAAGTTCAGTTTCAAAAGCAAACATTTTGGAATTAAATTCTAGTCGAACTTCCTCTGGGAGGAATTGTTAGGTGGAATCGTTTTCCTGAGATACCGAAGCACGATAATTTATAACAAATCCGGAACGAACAATTTACGTTTTATATAGATTGTGTTTTGCCTTCGTTCGTCACATCTTTGTGAGAGGATAAAAACAATATCTTCTAACAAAAATATAACAGTGAAGGAAAACATCGTGAGGAAATCTGCATGGCCATGGGTCCGTTGATCATGGGTCCCTTCCCACATTAGGGGAAGTCCGGAGGGATTTTCATAATGATCTCAACAGGAACCACAATAGGACTGCGGGTGGACTAAGGCCTTCACCCTTCTGACTGTGACAGAAGACCTGATACTGTGGGTCTCTAATGGTTTAACTATTATATTACCATCACTTTAAGGCTTTTCGTCAACAACAATAAACAGCCACGAATTCTATGTCTGTCTCTCTATTCTATTGCTCTACATACATGGAAATTCTCTCGGGGATAGTAATCACTAATGGCGTATCTTGATCTAATGTTTGCTGCGTTTGCATTAGGGAAATTGTAGTTTACATTGTTATATCGTCTTATAGACACAGTATAGTCACAATATAGTAAGATATGAATTAGTTAGTAGAAGGGCTGTCTTTAATCTATTAATGCCCCACTGCAGTGTCGGGATCCAGATGATTTCATACAATGAAAAAGAGTTCACCAAGCTGGTCTAATGCGGGTTGATGTACTTCACATGCTTCTGAGAACATTATTAAAAACACTCAGGCAACGGTTACAGTACCGTTACAGCAGGTGATATAAAAAAATGATGTAGTGTCATGGGACATTAGGTAGGAACGAAGTTCCTTCGGATAATATACAGCAAATGTGTATCCTTGAATGAGAAATAATACAACGATAAATAAATCGAGAACTCCATTAATACACATTTTTTTCAAGAAACATAACGAGAGTGTCACCTTTATCTGAAAATTACACCAAACTTCAAGCAGGTGTGAAGAGCTATGAAATAATGTTTTTTTTTTCAATAATTAAAAGATTAATTCATGGATGTAGCTAGGATTACTTTCAATTGAAGGGCGGGTGGATATAAGATGGTTGATGAAGTTCAGTGGGCATTACTCTAATGAATGTCCAGTAAACAGACACAATAGTTAAACAATAGCAGTCGGACCACCGGTGGTTCGATGCAAATTAAGAGTTTAATTAGTAACGAAACATCATATTATCAGGCCATTTTAGAGCCCTCACCATTCATCGTACCAAACCATACCTACAATTAACGTTCGATTTAGATACCTATATAATAACAGCCTTTATTATTTTGTCTGTTCCTATTAACAAAAGATTCTGCCAAATTTATACCAGTAAGGATAAACATTTGAAGATTTCTATAATTTCTACCAATAACCTACAGGATAAATTTTGATTACACTTACCTTTTACATGTTGACTTGATAAGATTGCAACAAGAATCAAATAGGGCAGCATGTCCAAACTGTTAAATGGTACTAAATAAAGTGTATCAGTAGGAATTACGTTTATCAGTCAATGATATCGTTTATCATAGTAACCTAATGCATCCGTACGCTTGAGCACAATGGCACGTGAACGTTATTATGATAATCCAGAAAACCAATATTTCGGTACTCTTGGGACGTCTTATCTTTTTGATATTTCAGATAAAGGTACGTTTAAATGTAACATAAGGCTGGCCACATCGGTCAAAGGACCGATGTCCGATCTAATTGGAAAAGTACGACAACGGTCGAATGAACGGCCTTTGTTTTGGCAAAAGCAGCACAGGCCTGCCTATCCACCTGATGACCAAAAGCGGGCAATCGTTGCATTCAAAGGGACCAGGGCCGGGCTTGGCCAGGATTGGGGGAGGCCCATGTCCAGCAGTGGATTACTAAGTGCTGAAAGGAAGAAAGGAGGAGAAAGATGGAAGTGTTTTTATATTTTGTGCCTATGTATACTTTGTATATATGTTTGTATATATGTTTAACAGCTTTTAGTGGCGTTATGAGCTTGAGACCTATACGGCAACCTGAAAATTAGTCAAGTTCCAAGTTTAGTATAATAGAAATCACGAGTGTGGTTTTTCAGTAAATGTCATGTGTTCTTACCTAAATAGTTTGCAAATAGCGGAAATTAATACAGTGTTACCACTTAGGTATTAATTTATTGAACCAACTCCTGAATGAGATTGGTCCACTGATAAACAAAACTCTGTTTATCACATACCAATAGCACGATGCGTTAATTTACTGACCAATATTTGTTAACGTCAATCACTTTTTTACTCTGCGGCAAACATTTGTTTTGGATATGTATTCTGTTTCAAATTATGGACAGTGACATGGTGGAAAAAAAACTATTGGAGACTGCAGGCGTTTTCTTAGTGTAAATTCATCAAGTTCAGATGAGTGGAGTGAGGCGATAAACACACTGCCCCGTATCATGCAGCGTTGTATGTACATAAGTATTTCCATTTGTATAGAAAACAAGCACAGTGCAACATACAGACAACGCATTTACATGTACGCGCGTGGATGCGTTTTCTATACAAATGGACGCGCACCGCAATAGGCTCCGTGATACGGGGCAATGTGATAATCGCTTGAGATGATTTGAGAGCGATGATTGGTATGTGAAAATTAACGGGAAAAATATAAATGACAAGAGAGGTCAGATTGTTGTTTCAAAATATTCGTTAGGATCAATAGCATAATCGGCCTTTTGACGGAAAGGAATTGATTGATAAAAGGCAAAATTAAAATTTTAACCCAAAAACCCACGACAGTTTAAGTGTAAGTGTAAAAGTATAAAACAAGAAATTGAACAAGAAAATCCGTTTAGGGCTGCCAAAATAAATAAAAATAAGTATTAAAATATTATTGTGAAACAGCGTCGGACGCTTAATATACGAAAAATAATAATATGGCACAAAGCGCCAACCCTTTTTTCACAATACTAGTATTTTTCGTTCATTATTGTTTGACTTATTTTGAAAATTATTTTTAACTTTTCAGTTCGATGTTCTTAAAAAGCGTGTATTTTTAGAAGTTTAAGATCATTAACAACATCATCAATAACAGTGGCGCGCATAACGCGTGCGGCGTGCTCCAACCTTGAATAAATTATAATGCTTATTACCTACACCATTATTCTTTTTGTTACCATCCAATTACGAATAGGTAGCTTAATTTATACTTTTGTCTGGTCAGAGTCTGGTTTTCAAAGTAAGAATGTAAAATGAAATAACAACGTCAATTGCAACAACAATTAGTTACTTTTACTTACAAAAATGCTGCTTTGTGTTAAGTTTGTTTCTTTCATTATGCGCTTTTTTTAAGACGAGATTAAAATAAATTGACGGCACGATTATGTTTGATTTGTTTTGTATGCGTATTTTGTGCAAGAAGTATCGCGTCTTAGTTACCTAAGTAGGTAAATTTTAGTACGTTTGTGAGCGTGAACGAGGGTGGGAGCGTTGCGGTAGTATTTACTTTTAGGAATTTCATGAAGGCTAAATTTCATTACTTGCAGTTAATTATCAAACCCTGAATATGTAAATTCTCCAAAAAATTTAATTTATTTTCGTTTTTAGCTTTCTTATTTTTAATTCTGCAATAAAAGTTACAAGACAAAATTTGTAGAGAATCTGATAGAGATAGATACCTATCTGAAAACATCTTATTTAGATTTAAATTCACAATAACCTCCCGTAACCTATAAAATTAAATTGCATCTTCTAATAAATGCACGCTAAACCCAAAAAATGTGGTCAACGTCACCATAGCGTCACGGTGAGCTGTGGCTCTGAGAGATTATGTCTACTCCAGCATTTCGACCACACTGCACTAAACCATGAAAAACCTTGCAGTCTAAGCTTTAATATTCATGCAGTGACAAGGGAAATTGGTATAAAAACTGCTTGATATGCATTGCTTTGACACGACACAGGGAATTAGTATGGGGCTATGAGTGTGACCCGTTATTTATTTATTTTGTAATGATAACCGTAGGTATATATCCAAAAGATGATAAAAGATGGTAATCCAAAAGATTTGCAATGACACTCAATAATTATATCAAATGGTATTTTTTTTTATAAGAACTAAAGGTGTTTACCAAATATCAGGTCAATAGAGAGGGGGTAAAGAAATAAAAAACACGGGAAGCTAAATAAAAGCATTCAGTAATTTCAAATAAGAATAATAATGAATGTTCACTGCAACGCGGATTATAAAGTCCGACCACGCAAATGCCTAAAACCATAGCACCGTACAATGTACTAGTACCTATTAGTACTGTATATACAGGATGCAATGGAAATTGGCGTAAAACACTGCTTGCTATGCATAGCTTTGTAAGGACACCGCGCCACGTGTTAATATGCATAACAATGTATGCTTCAATTTTTTTGAACTGAAATTTTTGCGAATATATCACTTGGTGCTAAGTGGTCACCACGCCTAAGGTGATCCAAGCTTGGATAACAGCTGATAATTGTCTCATCTCATTAGTTATTAGATACAATAGTTGTCCGAGTCAAATCAAGTGACTGACACTCCCAAGACCGTAGGGCCTCCGACAAGGGACCGACGCCTTAACGTGCCCTCCGAAACACGGAAACGCGAATTTTATACGCCACCAGCCATCCAGGTACTGACCGCGTCCGATAATACTTAACTTTTTCGATCGCTTGCGATTTACTCAAGCAGCAGGGCTTAGGTTCGTTCTTGGCACTATACCATTCGTTATTGTTTTTAAGTATATGATTTATTGTTTTTATATTTTATTTTTCACACCACGTCTTGTGTTTTACTTGAATTTAAAAACATTTTCTATTTCTCTTACATTACTTGCAATGGATAAAATGCAATATCCGTATTAGTAACGGCTGGCCGTTTAAGGTGAGGATTTATGTCAGAAACACGGTTAATTAAATTCTGACGTCAAATATATATCACGTCTATACGTCGTTCGCTTTTATGTTATGCATCGTCTGATTTGATTGGCTTATAAATTTTATAGCTACGGGGAATTTGACGAAACTTCAACGCACTTTTGCTTTTGCAAAAGAAAGGAAAAGGTACAAATTCTTTCTTTCAGCCAAATATATGGTTGAAATTCATTTTTGAAGTTGGCGCATGCATTAACTTAATTGTTAGGAATGTTCTAAAACACAACAATGTGTGTACACTGTACAACGTGTAATAAAGGACTAGATTGGTCATTCACACTAGTGGCGCTGGAATGGGCGGGCTGGAATAAAACATAGGACGTCATTCCAGTCAACTGGACTGGATTGATCACTGTAATGGTACATTCCATTGCAGGTTCACATAATTCCATTGGTATTCCAGCGCTGGACTGGAATGCTAGACTGGTTTAATGTGAACCGGGCATAAAGCTAGTAAAAAGTCTAACATGGAAGCAAAAAGGTGATGATAACAAATTTTATCATCCTAGTTTTCTAATCGTATCTATTGTAGAAAGCAGTTAGATATTGCCAGTTCGTAAATCATAAAAATAAATAATTTTACCTGAACTGAACCTTCAAACATTTGACCTACATTGAAATTACCTCGTTCCAAAATATTTGAATAGACATCAAATAGGTAATCACAAACGAGTATATCCTTACGGCCTTACAGGTGCCCTTGCGTTGAAAATTTCGCGTACCTATATCTTGTGTAAACATTAAATAATGGATACAATAGATATTTATTTGTCGGCCTACCTATATATTTATTTGTCGGCCTTTATATTATTTATTTGTTAGTTTATAATGTTTTTGTTATCCTTGTGGATTATATCGATGTTGAGTGCCTCATGTGATCGCCGTCATGTGAGATGGTACAGAGATTTTTTATTCGCGCGTAACCTTAAATCGGAAGCAGTTTCGGTTCAGGTGGAGACAACGGCCAACACGTGGAACCGTTGCTCGTCGTTGGACGTCCCTCGGACCTAGTGGAGTTCGATTTTTGAATAGTTTTTTTTATAATAGGACACACGGTTTAGGACATTCAGTTGTTTAAAAGTGATACCAAAGACGAGATGTTGAAAATTTCAGCGGCTTTTCTTAAACAGGTATTTTTTTATTTTGTTTTGTTTATTAGTTATTTTTAATAATAATTATAAGGTATACCAAAACTCGTTTTTCTTGTGCGGATTGTTGCAAAGAAATATCAATACATATAAAATTCAGTAAAGCATTTTTTTATGTTTAACGTTTTTTTTAATAATACATTTTTATAATATAATACATTTTTTTTAATAATTAACAATTTTGAGAAGCAATTGTTTAAAAAATATTACAGTTGGAATTTATTTGTCGGCTGTCCTTTACGAGCGTTATCCTGAGTAGGTACTTACTCACTATAGGCACACAAAGATAAGATATTGACCGCTCACAGATCTTATAGGGGGTATTGTTCTGATTTTCTGCAAAAGATATACATGGCACTGTTCATCTTCTAGTACGTTTTTATCATAGGTATACTTCTGGTAATTAAATTAGCGTATATTTTTCAGTGCCTCAATTACCACGCGAAATTTTTGGAAGTAAAAAAAATGCGACTTACCTTTAAATTGCTACGTGATAGGTGCACTTATAAAAAATTCTAATTTATTTGTTTATTATGGTGCATATTTTACAACAATAGCCCGGCACTTATTGTTATTAAGTTGACGCATTAGAATATGGTAGTTTGTTTGATCGCTAGTACGGTTAGAGTCGAGGACCAACACGCTGGTCTGTTACAACAAACGTCCTGAAACGAGCGACGTTCGGTTTTTTGAAAATTAATATAATAACATTATTATTTTATGTGCTATTTTATTTAAACTTGTTAATACTATCTGTGACATCATAGTGAGAGATGACAAAAGTCGCACCGGCTGTTCTGAAACAGGTTCTCATTTCTTTTGTTCATTATTTAAATAAATTAAAATATTGAAGAGGAGTTTTAATGGATATATTGATTATTATTCTACTGTTGACAGGTGGTTGTTCTATTGTTTTATTGTTTGAAATTTAAAAGTTTTATATCCATTACCATTTTTTGTTTTCTTTGACTCTTTGTAGATTTTATAGATGATAGTTATTATAAAAATACTTAAAAATAAAACAAGCAAATGATAATTGTTAATCATTTTTTTCAGTTTTAATAGCTGATTTGATATAATATTGGTAATAATTATAAATTTTTTTTAGATCACTGTTTATTTTCAATTATTAATAAGAACGTTACGAAGTGGACCTATATTACCTATAACAATAAATTGAAGTGTTAAGTTACAATTTAAACATTTTACATTTGGCAATTAATACACAAATACACAGGTGTTAGTTAGGACCTTTGTGGTGAGCTGTAGGTTTTTGAGGAATCTTAAAAAATATCAAATATGGCCAACCGCAAAATGGTAAATGCAGTCAATAAAATTGACCTTGTTTTTGTGTAGGTAAAAAAATCTTAAAAGTACCTTAAATTATCGTGTTTGATTTCGGATGTGTGTTTCATCAGTACTTCCTTCGAATTAAAAGAGTTCCCTTTTATACAAAACTTTAATAATGCTTATGGGTTTGTGGACTTCACGCGTCTTTGAGAACATTATGGAGAATTCTCAGGCATCCAGCGTTCCTCACGATGTTTTCTTGCACATAACTTTTTAAGAAAGTCATTGGAGTGTGCAACTGGGACTCGAACGCGGATCCCTCGAGTAGGAGGCGTTAGCCACTTTGCTATCACCAATGGTATCACAGTTGGTTATCCGTAATTATGTTATGATATTGGTTACGGTGCCATTATCTACCGTTATCTGCTGTGGCCTCCCCTAATCTACGTCACTCCGCCTGGTCCCGGACGCTCTGAATCCAACGGTTTCCCGCCTTTTTCAATTCATCAGTCTACCAAGTGCGAAGTGAGCTACCCACCTAGTCAGAGGGCTGCCTGTACTCTTAGGTTTGTTATTGTTAAAAGATTCCATTTAATTACAACGTACAGGAAGTTAAGAAACAAGGCTGTGAAAAAAGGCGAATAAAAGACGTCTTTCGATAATCCAGATAGGTAGTTGTCAAACTCGAGAGTCAGCTCAAGATAATATCTGCACGTGCTAGTCCCTGATAAATATTCTGCTATTATTATGCTAGTCCATGAAACTGGGTACCTATCTTGTTTGGAAACTAATAGACCAACATATTATTGTGTAATAATTGTGCTGTTCTGAGAATATTACATACATACATACGTCCGCCCATTGTTGACACTTGACAGTAAGGTTGCGAACGGTAAGGTTAAGGACCTTTTCCTGCAATTTATCCAGTTTTTTTTAACATGAACAATTTTTCAGACCTTTTCAAATTTCAAATTTCTCTCTTCTTTTCTCTTAAATTTCATGGAGTGTGTAGTAGATAGTAATATCTGAAAGTTGTTGCTACAACTGCAGCTGCAGTCATAGTTATGTAACAACACCTTGTACTGCTCACCTAGTCAGTCAAATACAAACAATAGGATTTTCATCGCACACCTTGGAGATGGTGCATTTCCAAGATAGAGCCGATATACTAGAGATTCTTTTAGTCGTTATCTAGATTGATACCGTTTGGATTTTGCTACTACATCTTCTACCGCTGGCTCAGGGCCTCCCCTAATCAACACTTCTTCGCTTGGTCGTGGGCCCTTTGATTCAGACGGTTTCCCGTTATCTTCTTCCCGACCAGATCAACCAAAATCGGTTCATCTGGTCGGGGAGCTATCGAAGAATATTAACCAATAATGAAGCAGTACCCACACAACATTATCAATTTTGTTATTATCAGTATAGCTAAGATGAAAAAAAATACATTAATTTGACCACGTTACTTGACCTGCATAAACTTTCGATACAATCTCTATCTTAAAGTTTTTGACAAAGACAGAAAACTCGGCGTAACAGATAGTAAGCTAAGCGTATGTTGAAAGATTATTCCCCTCTAAATCGCTTCGGGAACTCAATCAACGGCCAAAGGATTCCGCGACCTCACATCAAATCTTTTTGACCTTTTCAACCTTTTATCACGTTTATCGTTTAACCATGAATTACCATTGATGGGTGCCTTCCGTTCAAGAAATGCATTGATCACGCGGCTGTCCTATTATAGGTAGGTACAGTTACATTTACAAGATCCCTGATGAATGAACACAATGGCCATTGTAGATGTGCCTCACTTATTTTATTACGTCCAAAACTCTAGGTAATATTATGCAGTGTTATGTGATCTGCGTTTATTGAACCAAAATAAGTTATATTCGGTTAAGTGGAGAGAAACGTAGGAGTGACATTTATTGTGCAAACTTTTGAGCGATTAACAGTGTGTTAATTTATTAAGTTAATTTATTTTGAGCGATTAACAGTGTGTTAATTTATTAAGTTAATTTATTTTGAGCGATTAACAGTGTGTTCATTTATTAAGTTAATTTATTTTGAGCGATTAACAATGAGTTAATCGCTCAAAAGTTTGCAGACGGAGGGAGTCCAGAGTGATTGAGTGTGCTATGTGTGTTTTCTTGAAAAAGGTACTTACATACAACACTAGATCACGCATTCCCCCTTGTACACAAACATGTAGCTCTCACCTAGAACTGCATATTTGCGCCTTTTGCGCCTCCTCTCGCGCTCTCAGCCGCCTCGGCCGCTGCTCCTGCCCGCGATTTAATATAATTTAATTCAATTTTATTGTATGTCAGTCCGACCATCACGACGGAAGTGCTAAATTTAGAAGCACATTATATTATTCCTACTCACCTCGCTATGACAAGTTATATGCAAAATCTTTTCCGCTGTGTCATCTACACTCTAGAATCTAGAGTACGGAATTAAATTAAAGATTTTCCTCCCTTAAATCCTTCAATACATTATTTAAAATGTGCATTATTAAAAAAACTACTTCTACTAAACGAATTTAAAATATACAAAATATTTTGCTAATTTTAAGTTTTAAGGACAATTGCGAACAGAATTAATCCGAATTTTGAAGAATTTGGGAATAATAAAAATCCTCTATTCTGTCGACATATTGGAGGGTAATTATTAATTTTAAACTTGAACAGTTACATTAATACTTATTAATTTTGACCGTTTTAGTTTTCCTAGCCTTTGTTATCCTTAATCTAAGCCTAAGAGCCTTTATTTACTCACGATCAAATGTTTTGTATACAATTGCGACCTTGAAAAAAGGTCATTGGCTTTACCGTGAATCACATCTCAACTATTTACCTATGTAATCACATATTAGAACGGGAATATATAATTATTATGTAAAAAAGGAGATTTCTTTACCATATTACATACAAAAAGCTCAATTGCATATTTTTTTATTTCTTAAAAATTCTTTATAGGATAAAAATGCCATCAAAAACGTAACTTGTAAAAAACCCAAGTCTCGCAACTCAGCCTTTGCACCGTAAAATTAAACTTGTGAGATCCATATACCTACGTATCCAAAGATTGACTTGGCAATCGCAGTAAACAATCTAATTTAATATAATATACATTACGTGAGATACATATTGTGCTTTGATGCTATGGCCTAGTGACTAGACCCTAGTCAGTCTTTGGATACGTACATAACACTTATAATTAAATGTTAACACAGTATGTAAATTTTAAGAAACCATCATTTTGATGGTTTGCCTGTAAATTAGCAAGTGATCCTCGGTTATGGACAACGGAAGTCGAAGAGACGTAACACGCACCTAGCGGAACGCCAAATTGTCGCCATCCAGTCATCAAACACTTGGGTATATCACCCACTTCATCTTTGTAGAACAATGAATAAATTGATTCAAATTTTTCTATCAAGAAAATACGATGCCAGTAATATACTCCTATATTAGAATTTGTGTCTTGTTAAATGGAAATAAGTCTCATCCAATTACATTGTGATGTGGTTAAATTCAGGGATTTCATTTCAATATTAACAAAATAGTATAGATTAGGAAAATAGATAAAAAACTATACTACTGTCAGAATAGTAAACGAATTTTAATGGTGGTTTGGTATTGTCAAGTATTGAAAAGCATTAGAGGATCATTTTTATACTAAATTATACCTTAGAATTTTTGCCAACTATCTACTTGCCTAGATCTGCTCTTTGAATACTTTCCGTTATATTAGATTAAGAAAGTATACTCTCTGATTCACTTTTGTAATAAGAGGTTCATCTGCCGTGCCCCCGCCAAGTTGAGCAAAAAAGCGGCATTGCCTTTTACCATTCTTTTCTCAAAGCAATTCAGGCCATTTTCGGACCTCTATAACTTCATTGTGGATAAAACTAGAATCCTGAATTTTAGTACGTAGGCCGGTATTGTATAAACACGGTAGGTACCTATATTTCAAATTTCAGTCAATATGAACCAGTAGTTTAAGAATTGTAACTCGTCAAATTTTCATGATTTAGTCACTCACTGACTGCCTGACTGATCATCAAAACTCTGAGGCACTTCTAGCAGACATAGAAGCTTCAAATTAATAATACAATACATGTGTGAATTTAGTTTTAGTGTATGAATCAAGGGAAAACTAAAAAATTGCAATCTAATTTAATATCTTATGAGATACATTGAGTTTTCATGCGAGTGTCAATTCAATCTATTTTTTAAAACATAAAAGATTATAATTATTAGTATTGATATGGTCACTGTAAGATATTGTTAGGTTAGCTGATTACGTAATAATTTAAGACAGAAGGACCCTTAAGGGACTAAATAATTAACATTTATATAAGAGTATAAACAAGAGATAGGTACTGTGCATCTTTTACTGTATTAAGTTTGTATTTGTTTGTTCCATTATCTTCTTATGTATTTATAATGTGGTCTACAAAGAGTATTGTATTTGTTAATAGAAACAAGTCTTATCTGAAAGTAGCTTGGTCAAGTGCAAAGGTGATCGGAAAAGACGTTTAGGCATGTATTGTAGCAATTCGTCTCTAATCTCTCTCCAGCAAGCAAATATTTATTTTTTGCATAAAAACTTTCTTGGATCTAACCTATTGCGGTGACTTTCTAACGGTAAATAAATTCTAATTAAGTGTTTATTTATAGACAGAATTCTTATCTTGGAATTTAAGTTAAAATTCTTTCAAAAATGAAGCTAAAAAAGAGCTCTCCTTCTAATTATTAAGGCAAGTGCAACGCACTGGCCACTTGTATTGTTGTCAATAGGCGAGTTTGATCACTTACCATCTCATCATCATTAGAAAGAATGTTAAGGAACTTGGCAGTGAGATCTTCAAATTGATAAGAACTAGTAACTCCTCGCTGTTTCTAGGGAACTTAGTTCCGATTTCACATTGGTGATAAACACTGCACGAATGTAAATGCTTAATGCTTCAGACAATAACACTTCTAATAGAGAAATGCGGTTTCCCGTCGTTTTCTTTGACCTATTTGTGTCAGTTTTGAGTTGGGTGTTAAGATTTAAAAACTTGTATTTATAATTAAAAGGCAAGCTTCCTAGAGACCACTCCGTGTTTTCTGTCGCCTGTTATCTTACATTTTATGCTTATCTGAGCTGTAATTGTGACAGACTAGAAAGGAAGGGAAATGAAATCTTACGAATACCGATTAAATAGGTGTAACCCCCAATTATAGTTGAGGGAAACCACCGAGAGAATAGAAATCCCATACTCGTATTAACATAGCATTGCTTCCCAGAGCGGTGACTCCAGTGGCTAAGAATTCGGTCTCTTACTTGAGAGGTTCGGATTCTAATCCTATGGCTTTTCTTACGATATGTGCTGTGTTAGTGTATAATATTTAGTTTTTCCTTTCAGTTATGGCTGACCTTCGGAGCCTCATTGGCTTTCCTCATCATTGGCCTGGTGAGAGGCTACTCCGCATCTGCGCTGCCTTCAATAGATGAAATCAATCCACATCTCATAACCACTACTGAACAAAAGTCATGGATAGGTAAGAATAATATTAAGTTTTTTTTAATAATAAGTAGGAACAAAATAAAAAAAGATTGTAGGTATAGCCTGACCACGATTTTTGTATCCTCCTCCTACCAATTTGTCTCTTCTACAATGTTGCCATTGAAAATGTTTTGCAAGCTCATTGAAAAAAAAAGTAGTCCACAATATTTACGCGACATGGCGCGGCATATCTCCGGTCGTATATAATATTATTCCTATAAATATTTAAACAGAAATAGTCGCTAGTGCGTAATATGCACTACAGTCCGTTTTTTACTCTTGTCCAATTTAATAAACAATCTTGACACGACTTTTAAAATCACAAATAAAAATAAAAAGACACGCTAAGATTGTAAAAAATTAAGTGTAAAAAAATGGACTATACAATACACTATTATGGCACAGTATAGGCGCATACTCTAAAAAGGAGCCTTCGATTGCATGCGTTGCGTAGTTGGTGCGAAGCATGTGTTACTATTAAACACTATAAGTATTACCTATTTTGCTTTGTCTAGTTCCATGACAACATATTTAAACAAGTATAGTGGTTTGTTAAACTTAACGATAAGTTTATTACGGATTAACTATTTGCACGAGTGTATTTAAAATGAGATCCGGTTTTTGCAAAAACGTATCCATTATAGGTATTCGATCCAGTTACTTTAAGGAAGTTTTTTATAGTAAGAAAATTTTTTCGTCTTAGATGCTATTCGAAATTAAAATAAGGTTGCAAACGTTGCAATTAAATTTTTATTTATCAATATCATTGTTCCAAGTAACAGGAAAATGTTGTTAACTTGCTTAGATTTATATTTTGTACCTATACTAACTAAAAGCATCGATAGCCCATCCAACGAATAAATAAATAAATAACGCTTCACACTCATAGCCCCACACTAGGATTCCCTGCGCATTGGGTGCCATGGAGACACATAGCCAGGAACACAACACATCCAGACCAGAAACAGAAATTCAAATTCATCATTCAAAACTCTGCTCTGCTGGGTATCGAACCCAGGACCCTCCATGCAGCGCACCGGTGTCAAAACCACAACCATTAGGCATGATGACTAATTTTCAAAAACTCTTCTATGATATTCAGAAGTTTCTATTATGTCTAAAATATATCATATTTTTGTAGAAAATTAAGGTTTTTGTGCAATAAAAGTACATTTAAATTTTAAGTTTCAAATTCATTCCAAAACGCTCGCCCGTGTCATGGCGTCTGTCATTGCGCCACGGCTCAGTAAAAAATGCCAGATCGCGTATAATATGCTTACGAAAAAAATGACGTTTACTAAGACGTGACGTAAATTGACGTAATTCGATCTGATGGGTGTTTAAGCTATCATGGCGGATTGTTGTATTTTGTAGATTTATTTTAACAAATAAATTATTAATCTCGACATTAATAAGAGAATAAATACATGTTTCAAAATCTTTGAATTCTATTTCATTAGATCAGATAAATATTTTGGCGATACTTGATTACTGTCATCATGCCCATTCTTATTATCTTTCTCCAGGTGCAATTCCTCCATTGGGCGCATTCGTAGGCAGCATGCTGTCAGGACCGCTGATGCAGCGAGCCGGTCGAAAGAGGACGCTTCAGTTGACTGCGCCCCTTTGGACAGCCAGCTGGCTCCTGCTGGGGTTCGCACCCAACTTCGCAGTACTCCTCCTGGGTAGAGGGATGTCCGGTCTTTGTGTTGGATTCGTGCTCGCCCCTGCTCAGGTTTATGTGAGTATTTTATCTATACACTGGATTATGCCCGCGACTTCGTCTGCGTGGGCTTTAAGATTTGGTCAAGAGGGAAATAAAGCGGATCCTGTTTCAACCCCTCCAAGGATCCGCGAAATTCACAGAAATGTCAACAGATCGCGTTTTAACATCATTTACATTTAAAATTTTCTACAGTTTTTAAAACCGATATTTATGAGTTTCAATAAATACGAAAAATGACTCATCCATTCCGTTAAAGAACGTATAAATGCAAAATTTGAAGTAGATTGGACCAAGGAATCACACATACATTTTCGAAAAATCCTTTCTTAAAGGGCATAAAAAGAGCTGTTCTTCATATCCGGCAACGCACTGGCGACACCTATGGTGTTGTCGTTGTCAATATTGTGACCACTTACCATCGGGTAGCGTTTGCCTTTTAATCCTGGCCTTTCTTAAAAATAAATTACTTACCTGAGTATCATAGCAAGTATGCTTTATTTGTTCACGTGAATTTGTGTGTGCTTACAAAAACGACGATTTTTCTTACGTTTAAACCAACTTACAAGACATTTCAAATAAGTCTTTGATTCATAGATATTATTATATACTTTTTGAAAATTATCTATTGCCCTGATAATGGACATGATACATTTATAACGCATCGATAAAAAAAAAATTTATACCATCTATTTCTTACCTGTTGATATTGTTTTCAAGCGGGAAAAAATGTAAATGTTCTTAGGGTTTCCCGTTTATTTTTACTGCGAACCCACTCAGTGATATCTTGGTTAATGAAGTGTGCTGATATATTTGGCTTCCTCTCTTTTACCGCGTTTTCTTTTCAATCCTTTGTTATAATTTACCTACAAACAAAGTAGGGTCGGTGAAGATCCAGCTTTATACTCCCGATTTTTATTTTTTTAAGCAATGATTAACACGAGCCAAGTTCCCGCTAAACGTCATGTAAATATTAATTAGGTAATTATGTTATTTTAAGCGTGGTCGGCTATCTTCATTATATTTGATAAATACTAATTTGTATTCCTTATCGTGTGTAGGTGTTTATAATTTCTTACAACAAACATTGTTTATTCACAAATTATTGAATCCTAGAAAACAGATTGAAAACTCCTTGTAAAAAGCTCTAATAAAGCTGTCAGTATCATGCTGGAACGTTCTCCTGGTTCCTCCTTATCCTAGAAGGTACATACCTTTTGTGTAGGACGATTTCTACGAATCTGTTTTAATTCTAAATATGATAGAGGTATTTGTTATAATGTTATTTAAGGTTGAACCGATTTTTTTTTTCATTTGTGATTTTTGATTAAAAGTTAACAAGTTACACAACCCATAAATATGTATTTCATTTATGGGTTGTGTAACCAATATAAATCTTAATAATAAATAATCAATCACATAAAATATTGAATAAAAAGCACCTAAATGTAAAAAGTCAAATACCTGAATCAAATACCTGTATTCAAGGTTTTACCTTAATATTATGTTTGTGTTATACAGGATATTACTTTTTATTGAGGAAAATTTTTATTTTGTATGCAATTAAGGAAGCGTGTTTAGCCTTGTGGGTAAAGATAAGAAATTTTTTCCTTAGATCAAAAAATGATTGAAAAAAAAATCGACAACTTCATAATTGTTTGCAAAAAGTTTCAAAAAAATTACTTAAAAATCCATCCTTTAATTTGACGGAGTTATGCCAAAATATACATAAAATAGGTGTTAATTAACATCAGAATTGATAGATTACCTTTTCCTTTTTTAATTCGGTTTAAACAAGATACCTACCTATCATGCAATTTAAAAGTAAACTAACTTCTAATTTTCTTTTCGTCTAAGTTATAGTCATAAATACCTGCTTTTTGTACTGTACATATCCCGCCTCCAAACAACAGAGCGAAGATTAAAACATATGTACCCTTAGTCTGAGTTTTAGCACTTCCGAAAGGAAAAAGATTTTTAGAAGAGTTAAAAAATTAATAACGCATTAGATAAATCATTACAAAAATTGGTTTATTTTTAATTAACACTCTTTCAATAATTTTTAATAATATTAATGAAACATAATAACCGTGAATTGGCCGTAATGCACTGTAAAATTTCGAACTGATTATTATCCCGTAGGTATTAAATATTTGTTAGTATTATAATGTCTAACGATAAGTATTCATATCTTTCACTCCATACAAAAATTTGATTTTAAATTTTTTACTCCTCTAAAAATCTTTCACCTCTATTTGTTATTACACTGTGGACTCCTGTGTAGTAAGCTGTGTATGAATTACGTATCTATCCGAAACGAATCGCACAATCGTTTCGTTTCTGTATCGCTAAAACTCAGACTAAGGGTACTGTACCTAACATTTATTTGGTTATCACGTTTCATAACAACTAAGTAGGTATGTGGGCCACGGTATATTAAGACGTAAATATTGGAAGAGAAATCTATAACATTTAATACACTATGTAAAGTTCATTCGCTTTTACGTGACACAATGACGTGATAATCACATTAAGCTCTCACGAGTTACAATGTATGTGATAAAATTTTTCGAGCTTCGCTGCTAGTATTTACTGGTTTTACCTCCGTTTGTAACACCTATACAAAAATTTATTGCAGTTATTTAATATTTATACTATGTTTATTAATATAATTTAAGTAAGTTTAATAATATAATTTAATTAAGTTATTTAATATAATTTAATTCCTTACTTGATGACCTAAGTGGTTGGTTAAGCCACCAGTGCACTGCGTGGAGGGTCCTGGGTTCGATTCCCATTGGAACAGATTCTGATATTTATGCGCAACGCAATGCGCGCGGCTAAAAACCAGTTCGTGAGTTCTTAGCGTAAGATCTGTCTGTCACCCTTAGGCTTTTGTAACTATGTACTTTGACACTCCTTCCGAAAGGTGAGCGAATGCTGTGACCCACACATCCGAGGGCGGCTGGGGTCGCTGCCGACCATGTCAATGTCTCTCGGGATCTTGATCTCATACGTCTCCGGGAACTGGCTGCAGTGGAGACACTTGGCTTTCTTGTCTGCTACTTTCTGTGGTAAATTCTCTTTGTTTTTGAAACGATCTAATGATTTTAATTATTCATTTATTAAAGTCACTAACACCAATGAAATATTTATTTATTTATTTTTTATTTATTTCAACTTTATTGCTACCGAAATAATATGCGGTACAAAAGGCGGGCATAATGCTAAATAGCATTGTGTTCCAGCGAACCTCAGGGATGTGCAGATAAATGCACAAAATGCACTTATCTAAAAGTTTTGTGGGTTTGATAAAATTAAATATCAGCTGTAAAGGTGAATGAAAACTCGGAGGAACCTGCATGCCTGAGAGTACTCCATAGTGTTCTGAAAGGCATATTAAGTCCAGCATTTCGTATGAAGTCACCACTACCATAATACCAAAATAGGTATATCCTTCTCATTGTGAAAGGACATTTGATACTGCAGTGGGTCAGGTCACTAATGAGTTATAGACAACTCATGTTATTCAACGGAATCACCGTTAATAATACCATAGCGTAGCAGCCTTTCAATTAATTTCAGGTCCAGAAGCATATTAATACAATTACGTCTATTCCAGAGTACATTATTGACAGGTAATTTAAGTTTTAGAGCCATTGCGTAACATAAATGTATTGAGTACCTATTACCTATTATTCTCATATCATTAATAAATCCATGGGTATTATGTTGATAGATAAATTTCATATTTTTTTTAAATTTCATAGTTTTTTCACGTTATGGAAAAAGGGACTAACAGTGGCTCTATTTTTTAATATATCAAATGAAATTTTGATAAAAAAATCTGATTTTTTGTTTTTGTATTTATTTTAAAAACATTTTCCTCAGTGGCACTATTCTTGGTGCTCATCCCACTGCCGGAATCACCCGTGTGGCTTCAGAACAGAGGCCTGGATGCATCAGAGTCCATCAAATGGCTGCAACTGTCATCACACGCCGTTGCAACTGTCAAGGAGGACAAGAATCAAACTGAGTAAGATTTTTTTATTATTAACTGAACTCTGTATTGCACTCACACATAACAAACAGACACATAACAGATTTTTTAGAAAGTGTGATTTTGCGAATATCTTGAGGGTTGATAAAGGGAAGTATTTTTCCAGGAGTAACTACTTTACGGCTGAAGGATTTAACCGCTTCAGAAAAGTTAATTTTACTTTTTTATGAAAGATCGTACCGTTTAGATGTCGCATAAAACTAGCAAGTCATAAAGCATATGAGGACACAATTTTTTCCGAGGTCATTTGTACCATTATGACAAGCAAAATATCATATCAAATAGAAGCACTAATGAATGCTCAATTTGTTTGACGCACAAAAGATTTTTTTTATGTTTCATTACAAAAACTGGTCTATGCTTCCACGTTTATTAATGGCAGAGATACTCGTAACTGTATAAACTAAAACAAAAAATTAACAACAGACATGTACCTAGGTCCAAGTGTAGTAAGAAAAGTGAACTTAAATTAAATTAGTTTTAAAAATGACTTACTTAAACAATCTAAAGTAAGTTGTGCTGTGAGCATGAACACTATCGTCAAAGTATTCGTACGGTAAACGCCAGTTATTATTATGTCATGTGTCAGTTTGTCTTGACATCTTCCTATACTAATGTACCTCGATACGTATTACTGTACTAACTATATTAAGTGTGCACAAATAGTACCTTCCTTCCTTCCTTCCTTTCAGCCCATGGTAGTCCACTGCTGGACATGGGCCTCCCTTAATCGACTTAATAAAATAAATAGTACCGAATAATGAATAAAAGCTTTTTGAGTTTGAGTTTACGAAACACACTACACAATTACATGTTATACTATTATTATGGGAACATGTAATTACTATTCCATTAGTTATAGCACACTTTTAATTTTGAGATTTAATTTATATATCCGACTTCAACAGCACAGCGAAACTAATATTACAAAAGTAAACATTATCTAATCTACTCTTATTGTTTTGCAGTAAACCTCTCAAGGAGGAACAACCGAAGAGTCTGTTCACTCGCGAGGTGTTCTTCTCTTCCATGGTGTTGAAGCCCCTCATCGTTGGCTTCTCTCTGCTTTTCTTCCAACAGTTCAGCGGTATCGATGCTGTCATCTTCTTCACTGTCGAGATCTTCCAAAATGCAGGTAAATTGATGACCTAATATTGTTTCTGATTCTGACTATATACCATATGGCCTGGCCTATTGGTTTAGTGGTTAGCGACCCTAGCTACTACGCCGGAGGTCGTGGGTTCGATTCCTACCCAGAACAAATATTTGTGTGATGAGCACAAGTGTCTGTTCTGTGTCTGGGTATAAATTATCTGTATATGTATTTAAAAATATATATTATGTAGGTTTATCAGCTATCTGGTTACCATAACACAAGCTCACAGCTTACTTTGGGATCAGATAGCCATATGTGGTTGTCCCACAACATTAATTTTTATATGTTTTTCTTGAGTTATTTGTAATTTAACTGCTAGGGTGCCTTCTCATTATGTCGCAAGCTCCGCGGCGATGCACGCTACATAATGAAAAAGGGCCCTTAATTTTGATGCATCATATATACAGGGATTCTTTTTAAATTGTTTCTAATTAAACGCTTCCGTAACATTAATAATCATGCAGAGGGTACGTACATAACACACACATTAACATAATTGAAGGATAGTTTTTTTTAAATCTAAAAGTGGCTTATGAGCTTTAGGAATATTTTCTAGATGACCATTCTAGAAAATATAGTAACTTCATCATAAACTACTCTTGGGTTATTATCAAGTGGAATATTTTCAAATTATTTATTATAAAACCCTTCTCCTAATTAACATTCTTTTCCATAACTTTAAGAACTGTATAGTACATAAGTATTAATTGTTCTAAGATTGTATTTTCATGCAGGTACAGAGATTCTGTAACACGCATGACCTTACATTACAATAATAATTATGTTATAATTACAATAATATTTAATTAATAGCATAATATTTTCCATGACTTTAAGAGTTCTCTTGCATGCGAGTTACCTATATACCGCCTACTTCTTAATTCGACGTTAAGTAGCATGTTTTTCATATCTAGTATTTTTTGTGGGTGTTGCCAGAGAAAAATTTGATACAGCCATCTTAATCTTCATGAGCGCAATCTAAACTTAGGGTTAGAATAAGTTATGGGTTACAGTGACCACATAACATGAAAGGTGCAAGGTGCTAGCATGCTCGTTTGCTACACATTGACATTGCTACAAATTAATTTATCTGAGATTCTGTCATGTATTGTAATATTCTATGCCGTAATAAGAGTATACTTCTTAAGATGCCATCGCCTAGAGGGTGCAGAATATAATCAAAGCTTTTTTCGTTTTTAAAATCGCTGCTTGACGCAGTGTTCTGAAGCTAATGTTGAGCCAGTTTCGTAGTTGGTATCTAGTAGTAGTAGGTAAGTGTGGAACATCTGAGTCCATTTCTTTACAAAATTACCATTCAAAGTACGACTTTCTTCGCAGGAAGCACATTAAACCCTATGGCGGCAACAATCATAGTTGGAGCAGTACAACTGATAAGCAACGGAGTCAGCACGATGCTGGTGGACCGCGCTGGTAGACGTCCGTTGTTGCTTCTATCAGCGGTCACCATGTGCGCTTCTATGGGTTCCATGGGAGCTGCTTTCTTCTTCGAATTTGAAAAGGAGTCTTGGCTTGGGTAAGTGTTATTTCACAGTTTATTTATTTAACTTCAGATTGCGAAGGCGACTATAATTTATTGAAGTTTTAATTTGACATGTAACAGAATGCACGTACCTATACATCGTTTGCGTGTTACAGACTTATCATGGTAGTCATGTGCGTGGTGTGTTTTGATGAATTTCATGTTTTTTAAATGCCTTTTATTTAAAAAAAATCTACCTTAATTGTGCCAAATTTCAAACTGCTGCGTTCGCTGTAAATTGTCCCACATACTTTGTTAGCCTGTTTAACTTCAGAGTTGATCTTTTATTGGCGCCAAGTGGAGGGTTAGGTTACTCAAATGTAAAACATTCGAGAAGTAAATTTTTTGACACGCTCTGTAGTCTAAACAGCTCTATAGATTTAAACTTCAAAAGATTCGTTTGTTGGAGAGTGATTTTGGATATATTAAAATAAAAAAGCATTTGATATACCTAGTTTTTCGATTTAATACGAGTCAATGATAGCTCAGAAATTTTAAATAGTGAAACTGTACCTTATTAAAAGAAAGTGAGTGACGACTTGATCTTAAGTGGCATTTACAATTATTGTAGTTTAGATAGAGAAGTACCTTATTATTTATTGTTTAATAGACTTCAATTTAAAACATAGTAGTATTTAAAATTTACGTTTAAACTGGTTTCTATGATGAAACTTTGACAGTCTTGCGTCAATGCTTAAATCGGCGCACTTACATATATCTGTGTCCTATCCAATTTACAATCATATAACCACCTAAGTGAATGATTCGCGCAATCCGGTTGCCCAGCGGTGAATGTTTATTTATAATCTATTTTTATTGTTCTATTTTCGTCATTGGCCATTTGGTTTTTTCCCGTCATCGCTTTGTTATTCGATAATTATGTAAGGATTTTTCTGTTTTAGAAAGTATTCGGATGCGTTAGTATGGGAAATATTATTATGTGAGAAAATATATCAGTAATACGCCAAGCAATTATTGGTACTTTGCGTAAAAGGAATAAATAAATATCTACGTCATTGTTACTCCATGTTGCCTCCATGCCGTATTCAAACTACCTATTTACTTAAAATATAGCATTATTATTATATTTATATAGCAATAGCATTATATCATTTTAAAAGTTTGTTGAATGATTGACGACTTTAACTAAAGAAATTTAAACACCCTAAGACTATTGAATTTTGCAGTACTTAACTTAAATTTGTCCAATAATATCCATTTATTACATTTCTACCGTTGATAATTTTAGTACGAAAGATTTAACTTTACTCCTCAATATTTCATTCCCGTTCTTTTCACTCACAATGTCAACTTAGTGACTACTTTTTAAAATTAAAACAATTTTTAAAATTAAAATTTGGCTTCTTCACCATAATATTAAAAATTAAAATTGCTTTTCCAGGTACCTTCCCATCATCAGCTTAGTAGTGTTCATGCTGGGCTTCTCTCTGGGGTTCGGTGGGCTACCGTTCCTATTGCTCGGAGAACTGTTCCCGGCTCATTACCGTTCCCAGCTCTCAGCCATGGCCAGCGCAGTCAATCTGTTTTCCATGTTCACCGTCATAAAGACCTACCACTCGCTCGAGGTTTGTTGGAATAGTGTTTATATTTTATCAATGATAAATTGGGTAGAATATTATGTGGGCTAAAAGCAAGCACTTTATGGAGAGAAAGAATATGAAATTTGAAGAAGGATTGTACCCACAACATTTAGAAGAGATTGAATCTGCTGGGGCAAGAAAAAGAGGACATAAGAGATCTTATTGAAGACAAATAAAGCTCAATTTTCTCCGTTAAATAAAGAAAATGTTTGTCGAATACGAAAGTATAGTAAATACTCACAGTACACAGCTCAAACTGCCAGTCATCGTCAGTGATTAAGCTGGCTATTTTATTTCCACTATTCACTCTGATTATTCATAAACTGTTCACACGTCACATCCAATCAGATGTTAATCGAAATTACCGGTTAATTTATAAAGTGACACCATTCAATTATTCAGAATAAGCTAGGATCGTGCCGATGTAAAATTATTAACATTTTTGCAATTTAATTACGGGATTGGACATGCGTGCCGTTGATGCCTCGCCGCATTGTTTTTAATAGTAATATAAATCGCTACGAATTTCCCAATGGCCAGTAAATATTGTCAATGGATGCGAATTCAGTTCCGATTCAATATTTCATTTTGAACGCGGAAATATCAAATTAAGGGAACTATCTATTATCACCAAATTGAACTCACTGGACTGTGTTTACGGAAATTAAGGTTAGTGTTGTAGTCTTTATTATTTGTGTTGCCAATTTTGTTCGATACTAACTCATCTATGTTAGTACCGTTTTATTCACTCTTTTGTGAGTATGACAGTTTGAGGAGTCTTTTGGCGAGTTTTTTTAGAAATGCGACAGAATTCAAGTTGACTTTAAAATAGAAATCGGATTCCGCCAATTAAAACCTTTCATTGAGAAGCCCCATCTTTAAAAATATATTAGAGGAATCCTACGCAAAGGCTACCTGACGTAAAGTGATTACAAGTACTATAGCAACTAGGACCACAACTCATAGATAACAAAATACTTCTCAAGTAGGGCTGTCTGAGAAACTCCAGTTATATCAAATCGAGGAGCACAGAATAAAGGTCTAACGAGATGGAGTTCTGTTATTGACTAAACATGTTTAGATTTGTGAATACCTACGTAAGCGTACCCCATAATAAAGGGTAAAAAGTAACACTTTGGGGTTTTAGGTGATAGAGCCGTAAACCCATCGACATCCCAACTTGACACAAAGCATCTATGATAAATTTTCCCACGAATAAAATTAGTTTTCAGGTGGCCTGAAGGCATGTTTCAATACTAGTGTTTCAAAAATTTTTTTACACTTTCTTTCCAGGACATACTAACATCTGCCGGCACCTTCTGGATGTACGCATGCTTTTGTGGTCTGGCATTCTTCTTCGTCCTACTGGTGGTGCCTGAAACGAAAGGCAAGTCCCTCGCAGAGATCGAACAGCACTTCCGAGGGATAAAGAAGAAGGACAATATCAATCTACAGACAGTAGGGTAGGGCGGGGCTTAAAGGTCCGCGGGTAAAAAGGTCCACCGTACCTATCTTAAAAACTAGAAACGTGACGTTCTTTCTAATGGCACGAGCGTAAAGACGCGGGCGCGGGTGGTGTAACGCGCCAGTAAAGAATCACCCGTTCTGTTAGTTTTAGACAACCACTCTTCACACTTGTTTGCACCCACACTAGATCTAGCTAAAGAAAAAAATATTGATACGTTATGTTTTTCTAAAAAATATTTTGTTACTTAGTTAAGACTGATTAAAACTGATTGAACTTAAATTAAGGTAAATATTCTGATTTGTAATAGTTATAACTGTACTTTTAACTTTTTGTTTTTGGGAAAAATATATTCTTTTGTTTTGCAATACATCATTATAGTTATTATTTCTTAAAAACCTTTTAAAATTGGAAATTATAATATTGGACCTTTTTGCCTCCTGGCTGTCCCTTTTTACCCCTACTATGGGGCAAAAAGGGACAGACGACAAGGTCTACAAAAACAGTAAAAAGACATATTTCTACAATCATGAACCAACCAAGATTTGAGCCAAACATAGTTCGATAGTTGCTTGTTTAATATGTGCTGTGTATTTTAATGCAGTAGTTTCGTTTTCACAGTAAAATTCAGTAATAGTCAAATTGGCCCTTTGTGCCCCGCCCTACCCTACAAACTATATCTTAGACCAATTTATTAAATTAATGGAGGATGTTTCGTTTAGAGGATTTTGGTCAATTTTAAAGCCTAAAACCAATTAATGGAAGGTAAGGTAAATAATGAAAATCGAGGTTTGCTGAGCTTGATCTTGAAATTTCAGAAAAATTAAAAGTCGGGAGAACAAAATTTTAAGTACCTACGTATGTAAAAATATATGTAAAAAAGTACTTTAAGAACGCGCAATTTTTTGTTCATAAAAAATACGTTGGATATGTAACTAAAAGTCCAATCTCAGAAGTACATGGTAGTACCTATGTTATTTGTATGTTAGTTGCAATTTAAATAATATTGCAATTCTTATAATGTTGTAGTACCAAATTTATTTATTTTATGAATACGTAATGAATGTTTGACATTCATCTGATAATTTTCATACTAGAATTAAACTATTCTTAGATTATACGAGATCTTATTATCGTGATGTACAAAGACATCAAAAGTTAAATTTATTTCAAATGCAAAATGTGTGCATTTATTTTTTATTATTGAGAGTAAACAACGCATATCAAGATTATAATATAAGAAATTTAGTTCAAAATTAAAATATCTTCAGTTAAAAAAACACTAAAGTTTTACCGCATTTTGAGTAAAATTGTTACTTTAAGGCACTGTTACTTTTGCAAAACTCTGTGAATTAATTGTGGTCTGAGGTCTATTGTATTTTAACAGGCGCTAGACTCTTGATTTAAAAGGTTGATTCAAACTGCGCTATTGTAGATCGTTTCAGCTCTTGTCACAAAACAACAATACTTTTGTTTGGAAAAAAAGAGTAATATTTAAAACCCTTTCCCAATTGAAGCCCAACGGAACTTTTTTTCTCTTTAGAACTAAATGAGTCAATCGAATTTCAGTATCAAATATTATTATTTTATTAAGTAATCGCGTATTAAGTCTCGCTTGCTTATGTCAGCCAATTAGGACAAGATTTTATGCGCCTTCATCACATGTTTCTGGTTTGTTTCTACCATAATTTTACTCAATGTGTATCTACTCGTACCATCTACAGTTTGACGGTTCTATAAATCGGCTAGATACTAAATCAATCTCGCAAATATTATGGTAATTTTCTTTATTTATGTAAGAACGTGTCAGTATTAATAAAAAGTAATATTGTAACACTGAATAGGTCGTTATACATAAGTATGTTTCTACACGTATTTCGATTTTCGGACCTATCTTTTAAAACATTTTTATTTAAATAAATGTTTGCCATAATAATTATGAATTCTTGCAATATCTATAGTAGTTAAATTTTTTAAAATTTCATATTAAGTTAAAATGAGAAAGTAGATTTATATGTTTTAGGTTAAGTAGGTATCTATGTATGTTTAATATTTTTGTCTGTGATAGTTAATGCAAAATGTGTGATTGTTAACTTGTATACATACCTATATAAATAAAATGAATTTTATATTATTTTATATGTTGTTTTGGTTTGGTCAATAAAATATACCATCACATCCAAAATGATATAAATATTATAATAATATTTTCGGTGACTTTTTCAAAATGCTTGAATTTAATAGACTTAACTTAAAATAAAAAAATATTCACTGTTTTTACTGCGTCCTGATTCGATATTGCTTATTAGTTTTAACACTAAGTACTTAAACAAATATTTTTCTACAAAAAGTAGAATAAAAGCAATTTTTTGGCGAGTCCATCTTTGCTTTACAGAAATTAGATAGGAAACAGCAAAAGAAAGTAAGTAAATAAGAAACGGTAGGATCAGTTACTTCAAATTTTTGTAATGTTACACTTCAGAGTTTTATACGGATCCCGATGCCATTTCATAGTACCTTTTTAGATACCTTTAGAATTAGATTACCCTAAACAAATAAAGCTCGAACCCAATCTACGTTGTATCCTGCGGTATGTTGCATACAAATAGAGCAATAGCGTGCAACTGTTTGTGCATGAATTTATTAGCATAATGCCATCTGTTTGACGAATGCATGCAAACATACACGTATGACTGGTATGGATGGATATTTTTACAAATGTCTATTTTAGAATTACATAAATATTTCTTGCTACGAGATGATGACGACGACGAATGACGTTTCCTGAATAAATATCGTTTGCTAATGCGGTCATAATTCCTAGTAAGTAGAGTACTAACAATAAAAAAAACACTAAAAACACTATCAAAAACTGTACAGTCATGTGGAGAAAAATTTACAAATGAAATCAAAAGAAATTTTGATTTTATTTGTGCAGATCTGTTGAATACGATATTTTGAAAAAGCAGTTTTGAAATAGTATTATGAAGCATGCAAATTCAAACTAACAGCAATGATTTATTTGCTTTGCAAATTATGTTGCCAGGTAGGTTTTTGCTTACTCCTTCAATGGGATAACTAGATTAGTTGTCTCACGGTGGACGACAATGGGGCTCGTCACGAATTAGTTAGTTGCCATACTTCTTTACTATTCCTTTCGGTGTTAGTTATCACTGTGATTTATTAGGCTGTTCTTATTCTTATTTTTAGAGCTATAACAAGCAAAGTACCTTTATTAAACTCAACTTTTAGTGTCGTTGATGGTCAAAATTACCCACCACTCTATATCACGAGTAAACATTGCTGCTTAAATTCAAAAGTACCTAACACAAATTAAAACGTAATTAAAAGATATAGGTAACGAGAATAAATAAATAATTTATGTTTTTTCACAAAACAATAGTAATGCTGTTTCTCCATGTTCTAAACGTTTTGAAGGCCTATATTCTTCATGTCATTGGTTCACCTTGTTAGAAGGAAACTTATAGAGGTGTTTTTTATTCAAATACATCTGTACCTTTTAGTAACGCACTGCAGGGTTGGGTTCCCTCTCTTAATCCGAAGGATGTAGGTCTTATTCCACCATGCATAGACGTGGTCACCTTTATTTCTGCTGATTATGATGTTACGTCTGTAATGGGTGTTAGTGTTAACCCAAAATTATAACAGCAAAATAATACATATCTTCGTTCGAACAGCATTTCCCAAGACCAACAGTGACACAAATAAAGATTCACATCCGTTACTCAATTGGGACGACTTTGTAACAGTTGATATATTTCTCATTTAATGTATGTGTTCGAAGGACTATAGATGTTAGACTGAGATCACGTAAGACGTTCAACACGCTGCTTTTTGGTATGGTGCGCCGCGCCGTTCTGTAAACAATTCGAAAGTCCCGTAAGCAGTGAACCAACGCGAAACCAGTAATGGATTTGCTCGTTATCTAATTAAAATACTAAATTTATTTTCCTAGATTTAGTAGTTAAAATATTGTTATATTGCTTAAACATTTAAATTCCCCTTACAACAACAAAATAATTATTTAAGATAAAAAATGTTTTTTTTTTATTGAAACAAACATCATTTTAATGTTTTATATAAACTAGAATATAAACATCTAATTATAAAAAAACAATAAATTTCATGAAAAATTCATTCACAGGCTTTTAATGCAACCAGTAAAATCTGCTATGTAATTTAAAATTCAACATTGGTTTTCAATTTTTGACTACATATAAGCAGTATTGAAATTAACCAACTTATACTGAACAAAATGAAAGTTTGACCGGGGCATTTGTAAGATTTACTGCGGCGGACCCGTCTAGTGCAATCAGGACCTTACCTCTCAGGAGATGCACGAAATTAAACACGGAGGCACGACACGCGTGAGTTGCTCTTGCACTATTATTGATACCACGCTCTCTTCGATCCCTAATATAAATACGAGCCATCGTCTTTTCGACTATTCAAAACCTACAGCTTTACATAGAGACACTTCAATTCGGTATTCAATAAGCAAATCCAAAAGTTCATGAAAAATAATCCAAAATGATTGTAAGCATATTTCTACTTTCACTTTCATATTTGGAAATTTCTTTTTCTTACTGTGTTTGGTTTAATTGCAGTGGATACTTCTTGTAAGCGCTCTCGCTTGGTCTACGATCAAATGTGAACCGCCACCGAACAGTTACCTACCTCCAGCGACTGGTCCTGTAGGAACCCCGTCCTCTCAATACGGCACTCCTGGTGCAGGAACCAGGACACCTGGACGACAGAATTCTCCTGCTGGACGAGGTGGTCCAGTAGAAGATAGCTACCTTCCTCCTAATTCAGCCAATGAAGCCAATCCTTCCAATGGAGTAGCCCCTGAATACGGGCCCCCTTTTCAAAGGGGTCCAGGATCTCAAAGAGGAGGTTCTCGGCAACGGGGTTTCAATCAACCTAGAGGTGGACAATTGAATGGGCCTCAATGTGGTGGCAGTAATGGACCTTGCGATCAGCCCAGTTCGCAATATGGCGCTCCAGGAGCAGGTAGTGGCCCAGGTGCCAGGCAACCTGGTGGACAATCACCGTTTGCTAGTAACGGCAATAGAGGAGGAATCGGTCCGCTATCCACTTATGGCCCTCCCAACCGTGGGCAAGGCTCAGCTAGTCCATTAGGTGGTTCAGGTTATCCAGAAAGCCCTGACACATCCTATGGAGCTCCAAATGCAGGCTTTCCATCACAAGGCTCCGGCCCCTCTGGACAGAATCAACGCCCAGGCGCACCAAACGCATCTTTGCGAGATTCGCCCTCGTCGACTTATGGTGCCCCTAATACTGGTAATAGACCAGGTGGGAGAGTTTCTGGATACCAGCCGGGCAGAGATGAATCTGGTGTAAGAACTACTTTTTAATAATGTTTTAATTGCCTTTTTCTGATAACTTCTTCATATTTTACCTTACCTTTTGCCAGTCATTCACATCCTTGTCGACAATCATTGCGATTTCTTAGAAATCTATTGACCAGCATTGCGACGTGTCAATTCATCCTGTTTTGGGAATTGCTCATAGTACAACACAGCGGCTTTTTCTCGGTCTGATCATAAGAAATTGCTCATTTTGGTTAACTGCTAAATTTTGGTTCTCAAAATTTGTGTAACCTTTCAGGAACCAGCCAAATACGAGTTCAATTACGATGTGGACGATACGCAGACAGGTACTAAATTTGGTCATTCTGAGCAACGGGACGGCGACCTAGCTACCGGGGAGTATAATGTAGTCCTGCCCGATGGCAGGAAGCAAGTGGTGGAGTATGAGGCCGGCGTGGACGGATTTAAGCCTCAGATACGATACGAGGGTTCGTTGTTTGCATCGAGTTCGACGAAATTTTTTTTTTTAAATTTATACCATAAGAAAGTACGAGGAGTAAAAGAAGTTAAGTCTAAACAAAAATAAGGTAAAATTTTGGCAAAGGACGACCTCACCAGGCTAGGTGAGCATGTCTGGGAAGATGACCTCTTACCAACAGGTGGCCTCTACCTACGAGTATTTGCCTGTTCTATAAAAAAATTGGTAGTGGCAGTTACTCGTAATAGACGTGATTTCTTGTGGTTTGAATAAAGTATGATGGCTTAATGTTGATATTTATACCCTGAAATTATAATAATACCTATTATATAATATTTCAGGAGGCGGCGGTGGTGGATTTGGTGGAGGTGCTGGTTTTGGTTTTGGTAAGTAAATAATTGCGCATAGCCCCGCTGCTTGCGCACATCGCTAGCGATCGAGTGTTAAAAGCAACGTCGGACGCAATCAATACCTCAGTCAGTCAGGGTGATTGCTAGTAGTGAATTAAATGTGCGCTTCCGAGTTTTGTAGGGCACCGGTTGTTATCTATAAGATAGCAGTCGTTAAGCGTTGTCGGCCATGGGCATCCAATCCACCAATCCGTTTTGGAACAGCGTGGTGGAGTTTGCTTCAAGCCTCCTCCTGTTGTGAGAAAAGATCTGTGCCTAACGGTGGGTGGATTGCAGCCAACTATTAATGACACACTACAGGGTCGGGTCTCCTCTAACAATGAGAGGGATGTAGGCCTTTGTCCACCACGCTGGCCTACTGCGGGTTGGTAGACTTCACATACCTAATTTTAAGAACATTTTTTTGTGAACTCTCAGGCATGCAGTTTCCTTCACGATGTTTTCCTTCACCGTAACAGCAGGTGATATTTAATTTTATAAAGCGCATATGACTTTTTTGTGGTCAACGCTATTGTTTGGCCACTTAAGCTAGTGTCATAACGTTAGAAATTAATATGTTATACATAAACATTGCATCATCACCACTCTGCAAAATCTGATCTTTATCATATTAGCCTTTTAAATAATAAAAATTTTGATTTTGAACTTCTGATTATTTAGGAGGTGGTGCCGGCGGTGGTGGCGGCTCAGGTGGTGGCTACCCAGGTGGTCGACCAGGATCTGATATAAGCGGCCAAGGTCCCCAAGGTGGAAAGTACCAGCAGCCAGATTTTAATCAAAGTCAGGGCTCTGGATACCTAAGCGGTGGTCCTGGAGAAGGATACCCTAGTGGTGGTCCTGGAGAAGGATACCCTAGTGGTGGTCCTGGAGAAGGCTACCCTAGTGGTGGTCCCAACAGCAGTGGTTCACCACAGGGTAATTACCCTAGCGGAGCTAAAGGTTCCAGCGGCTACCCTAGGGGGCAAGACGGTGATGGAGGTTATCCTAGTGGTGGTCTCGGCAATCGAGGAACTACAGGTGGTGGTAGTAATGGTGGACAAGGTAGCAGCGGATACCCAAGCTCTCAAAATGGAAGAAACGGAAATAGAGGTGGTGGTAGCGGGTTCGACGATAATAACGGATATCCAAGCGGTGGGCCCGATGGACCAAGAGGCTCTGGGTATTAAGACAGATGTAACCTTCATTATAGCAAATCTTTTAAATTCGATAAACTTGATAATTGTGATGCGATGTAAATAAATGCTTTAGTCAAATGAAATTGTGTTTTTGTTCCGTGATTTATAGACATTTTATTAACGACTATCGACTCGTTCGAAGAAATCCTCGAATAGCAAATGCGTGCTTTAAAGATTTACATAGCATGATACGAGATGAGAAGTACCTAGAAGCCATGTTTATGAAATTCAGAATATAGCAAGTGTTAAAAGTCACAGGCAAATTTGCTTGAAATGAAATACACGACAGGTCGATAAAAATATGATTATTTAATCCATTACAATATCCGTGATCATTTTCTATGTAATTGTCTTAGTAACTAAAATAATACGTAGTGCAAAAAATATTATTTGTGTTCTACATTCTTTTCCCTTTACTTCATTGTAACAAACTAATAATGATTTGATGAACATTTATTATTTCTTAAATATTATAATTGTAATATTTCGAATATTTTTATACAATACAAAGGTACTTAGTAATTAGGCTTATTAATAAAAATAACAATTCCATCTAAAATCAAAAATCACAAAGAAATAATCACAAAAAAGTAAAACTTACAGACTATAAAAAATAATTGCAATTCTGTGTTATAGTTAGGCTTAAAAATGCTGATACTTTATGGCATTTGTAAAAAATGCATGTATTATTATTTTTTTAGCATTTCAATAATCAGAAACACGAGTATAATTTGTAATATAACATACAGAATAATATGGACCTTTATTTTATATTATTAGTTATAATGGATATTTTTAAATTGAAGAAGGTCAGGTCATACGATATTTTTATGATCAAATTCCTTTAGTAGATGCAGGTCGCGGGCAAAAATTAACACAGTTTTATAATACGATGATTTGAACGCACATAACTAAGACAAGTAAATTTGCAAGGCATGCTTGTTGTACCGAAGAATTATCTGAAAAGATAAATTAGCATTAAGACTTTAAAATAAAAAAAATCTTGGTAAAAATTTGGTCAGTTTACTTTGGAATTAGCACAGACAGTTATCAGGCAAATGCCGAAATGGTTTCCAACAAGACGATTCTACGTTTATGGTTGCATTTAATTTTAGGTGATAGTCTTCTCTCCCATTGAAATTGACGTCTAAAGATCAATATTATTGTCTAGCATTATTATTCAGTTGCTAAATATTATTTATCATCAAAAATCTACCTGTAACTTCGTCCTCGTCCTCCGAAGAAACCTCATCCAAGGGTGGGAAACCTAAATGCCTGATTTCGTTGTACACCGGAGGTTGGTGAAAACTTATGTCTCTTATTGGTTCAATAGGGGTTGCTATTGTGGAGTACGCGTTGTCATCCCATAGAATACGGTGCACAATTTCCTCTTGATATAAAGGAGCGATTACTGCTTGACACTGAAAATAATGTTCAAAATTTAAATCAGTCATAAATTCCAAATACTTCTTTGTAGGTTGTAAGTTTGTATTCCGTATAGGTATATTGATTTTTCAAAAATTGAATGATTCATTTTTAGTTTTCATCAAAGTCGGTTCTCAGACTCCTTTCAACATTTTTTGCTATTCCTCATAGTTTCGGATTTCCCCATCCACGCACAATTGAAAAATTCACCCTGTATAAAAACAATCAGTTCAACATCTTATCCCTACTAGAGGAAACAAAGAAGAGAACTCAAAAGAAAATTTAAGTAAATGCAAGAAATCTAAAAAATATGAACTTTTTAGAATCTCATGACGAAACTATAATTCTCATGAGATTCGACTTGAAACGATGCAAAATTTGTGTGCTTACCTTAATACTTAGCACGCCTTTCTTGTAATGTTTCGGCATCACAGTAAATCTAAGTTCCAAGATCGTCTCCGTGGCGCTCGCCCTTTCTCTTGATATCCTGTACCATGGTCCCCTAATGTGGTCCCTGGGTACCGGTCTCTCATTGACCAGCCATTTTAACTGCGCTTCAGGCTGAGAACCCGGGGTAGAACAGTTTAGAGCCACTCGATCTCCGATGTTGTATTGTTCCTGTAGCCCCATTATGGATGGACTCGACCTGGGTAGATCTGAAATTTGGCAGAAATATTTTAATAAGTACAAAGAAAAAATGATAGGTACAGGTTTTAGAAGATAGAAGCTGCTAACCAACTCAAGTCGGGTTCCGTCTCCAAACTTCGACAGGATGTAAACAAAAGTTATAGTTATTAACATATAAAGATTTACCTCGATATTGTCTCTTATTTTTTTTGTATAAAGAGAACGACAACAACGACCCGTTGGTACAAACCGAAATCAAATATTTCGTGTTCAAAAGTCGCATTTCGATCCAAATCTTTTACGATGCTATTAGACTTCCAATTAGAATTACCATAGCTATTTCAACGTAGCTAATTTGAGATCGATAACAATACGCTTATTACAATTCAGGTGGATTGAATGGAAATGGAACGAAATACATTTGGTGCGCCGGTGCAGTCCAATGTAATGCGTACAAAATGATTGCTTTGCTCATACTGGATGTATTACGATATTGTAGTTGCATTTGGAGATTTCAGGATAATGCATAGTAATGAAAAATAAAGAAGATTGCTTTATATGTACGGTACGGTGGCTGTGAAATGGTTTAAGTATTTCAAAATGTATACATTTTGTATGACGTATCTAATAGATAGATTACAATCGAATCGACCGTACTTGAGTGGATGGTCTGCAAATGAGTGTTAGTGCTTTAGTGCCGTTCATATTGGTATACCTCCAACTGGCCTTTGGACCATCTTCAAGCCACTGAAATAAATAAGAATGATCAATTCATTCTAATTCGTTTCCAAATCCTTTCAAATAATTTGGTCCATTGTAAGTACTGTATGGGAAAAAGTACTCGTATTCACCTTAAAACGAACCTTTAGAAGGTTTACGTGAAATGTGTGTCATAGTCTCAACGTCACTCAACGACCGATAATCTGAAATTAGGATATCCGTAGACACACGAAATTAACTAACATAGATCTGAAAGATAGCAAATTAAACAGACGAGAAAGAAAGATCCTCAAATGGCGACGTCGACTTGATAAAAGAAGTAGAAAATAGCCCATAGACTAAGTAAACTGACGACCTAAAAAGAACAGCGGGTTACCGTTTGGATTCAGAAGGATCGGACGGAGTAGTCTAAAGTATGGAAGTTCTACGAGCCAAGGGCTGACAAATAAATGGACTTACAATGTATAGTGATGTACTTCTCATCGTGAACGGTGGCGAATTGAGGCGCTTCGCCAGACACCTCGCAACGGTAGACTCCAGCCGACTTCTGAGTAAGATTCCATAATGCTACTACAGTGCTGGTTGATCGCGCTATCTGAAAATAAAAATAAGTGATTTTTTATTTATTTTTAGTTTAGAAATACAAAATAGGAATGATATGCTGCTTCACTGTTGTGGTAAACTACCTTTCTGGGCGAGGTACTATGGCCCTACCACCTGTAGGTACTAGAGTTTTTGATTTTCGAGTCCTATGTTATGTCCGAGGTTATGGACATACATAGGAACATCCAAGTACTAAATTTAATGCCTTACGGTCGACTGTTCATTTATACGAATGCTAATTACGCAAATAGCCATTGTACTCGTATGTAATACACTGGGGAGAAATACAATGTTTTTACGAATTGTTTTCATGTTTTCGCATGTGGCATGACATCACCATCGAAAGTAAAAATGTTATTCTTATACATGTATATTGTTGAGTAAGTATGGGAAGGTTTTTAGCATTCTGTAGCCTAGTCTTTAAACGGTTACTTATTGAAGCTTTTGTTCCTTCAGCTGTTTGAAGAGAACGTTTATCTCCTCTATTCGATGCCACTCCGCTCGATCCTGAGCCTTCTGAATCCAGTTGCTTCCCACTGTCTTCTTTAGATCATCAGTCTACCTGGTTGGAAGGTGACCTAAATTCCAAAGACGTGGTTATCAACCAAATAAATGTAACAGAGAACAGGCCACCGTTGCTCACCCGGGTAGGTTCCTTACCTTACCCTTTTAACCCGCCATAAAGCTTCATGTTCGGTTCTTAATGTCTTGTGTTTCGGTTGGAATGGCGTGATTGCCGAACATACAATAGTCTATCTGAGGCGAACATTTTATCATTCATGAGTAGCAATAGACCACGTACGATCTCAGATAGGATTTCATCCTTTTTGAGGATGTACATGCGTGTCCTTCGACTGCAGTGACCCCCAAACATCAGTGCCTATCGTCAAAATATTCGTGTAGTTAACGTGTGCCATTAGTATGAGGAGATGTCAGACCGTACAAGTACTCTGACGATAGTGCTCACAGCACACATGGCTTGCACGCTCATTTGCTACTCAATTCCTATTAACACATACTTACATCAACCTTGACCCCATTTGTCGGGAAATAGGTCAAAGGTTCTTTAGACATGGGCACATATCGAAAGAACTCCCTCCCATCTTTGTACCACTTGACGGAGTATAGCCTGTCACCCTCCAGGTCGAACTGACAACCCAGCAGTGCCGATCCACCTTCAGCGGCGTGGGCCGGTACTCGTAAGTCCAAGATACGAATCCCACCGACAAGGCCTGTGAACGTGATAGAAGACACACTTTTATAACACCGAGTTAAGCTGCTCTATACAGATTTCGGATTGATGAAGATACGGGTTAAGTAAAGTTAATTATGAATCAAGTTGTCTTGAAAGCTTTTCCATATCTTTTAACATTTCAGTATCTATCGGCACTGGATTAACTTTTTTTAGGAATCTTTCCCTCGGCGATTAAGAGTGGAGATAGCCCAATTGCTAACAATTCGGTCTCTTAATTGAGAGGTCCATATTTGAATTCCATGTACCACTTCTAAATTCCATCCGATTTTGTACAACTGTATCGATGCAGGCAATCATCGCGAGAAAACCTGTAGGCAGCCATAACCAACCCGCATTAGGCTGCTTTTCCACCAGAGATGTGCCAGGATGCGTAGCGAGGGATGCGCTTTTGAAGAACCAATAGAATTGCTTCATTTACCTAGCCTCGCTCCGCTAAGCCGTTTCCACCAGAGCTGTACTAAGCGCTTTAGGACAATCGGCATTGGGACAGTACTGAAAAAACGTTTCATGACCATCCGTATGTGTACGAATCTGAATGACTAAGAGTGCCAACGCTCGTAAAAACATTGAATGTATGTGGCAGAAAGTAAAGAAGCGTCTACCACCTCTAGGTATTATAAATGATGACCCAAACCCAGTTCTTATTTTAGACGATAAATCAATTTTCTTGCGTATGTACGAGTACATACTTAATGTCACACATTGTGACAGACTGAAATAAGAGAATCTCAAGATCTATTATTTGCTTTATTATAGATAATAATTATTAAAATGTTTATTAACAACAAACAATCAAATGACAAAAAAAAAAACAATTCAAACGTGCATTAAGTACCTGCACACTTTTATCAGAAGATTTTCAAAAGAGTATTTACAGTAAGTATAAGTACTTAATAATACATCATTAGAAGGAAATAAAAACAACATAAGATATAAGCTAGACTTTTACTAGTCCTAAATATATCAATTATATGATGCGTGTCAATAACCATTATACAAAAGTAGGAACATCGCCTAAATCCGTTTTAAAAATTCAGTGAACTTTTTTAAGAAGTAAGGGTCAGCTAGTGGTAATTTAAAAGACACAGATGTGTGAAATTTACGAAAATCTTACCGTGATTCCACAACAACAAGACAAACACCGACCATCGTGTCATCTTTGTTCCACACATTAGATCACAGAACGAGCATCACACACGCGCACGAACTAAATATCCTCAAATATCCTCATGGCATTTCACTATCTTCTTCAATAAATTTAATATAATTTTTTAACTTAATATTTCAATAAAAATACACAATTGTAATAAATAATGGCGTGTTCATTTGGGGTTTGTTGTCGTTGGCTGAATCGAAATAGGCCAGAGAATTCGCCGACGGTTCTAAATTTAAATACCGCGCGGGTCTGCGCATGCGCTGTGGAGTGACGTGCGAAACTGGAAGCGTCCAGGTGTCCTGAATAATGGCCGCTACACTGTGCTAAATTCAGTATAGTAGTATCACACTCCTTCCTATACTATCTATAACATGGATAATATTTGTATTTATCTCGAAAGTTATTGAAATCGATAAAACTATCACGGTTAGGGTTTTTGGGAGCGAAAAATCGATCTACTTAGATAGGTTTCATTTTTGCAAATAGTCATTTTGTTTATATTTTCACGCGACTATATTACCTCCTTCAGGTCACCTTGTAGTAAAGCATAACAAATGACAACTAGAGGTATTAGTTTTTCGTTTCTCTCATTTCATGATGCTACGGCGTCATAAAAAAATGAGTGTCGATTTCGGAATATTTTGGGATGGGGATTACGAACAACAAAATAAATTATTTTTTAATTTCCAAGATGCCGGAAAGGATTAAAATGGGTATCGTTTTCGGGTTTTTACGTATATTGATTTTTAAAGCAGGTATAAACCTCAATATTTATAAATAGTTATTGAATTTTATCATAAACTTTTAACTTTTAAAAGACTGCTCTGAATTTAGCACCGTGTGGACCCCAAATTAAGTTGCGTGCGCTATGATAATTTAATTTTAAAAATTCGAACAATTTTTTCGCGGTAAACCAGCTCAGCGATAAAATATGGAGGGTTAAATTCATTGATGTGAAAAATGTGGGTAAAAAACATTGTTCTTTAATTAACACCCTTTATGACTCATTTAATTTTGTAGGTTGCGATAACCATCATACATTGTTATTAGAAAATTAATTAATATACCTAAACCACATTCTGCATGTGATTTTTAGTAGGAGATGCAAGTGATGAATGGGCATCATCGGACTCGGCTCGAAGAAGTCGGTCCAGGGTTCACGATAAAGTTGTTAAAACTGTTTCGCAAAAAAATAAAAACAGGATTTTTAACAACACAGTTTCTTGTACTAAATGGCCTATAACAGTAGATACCACTCTTTATATTTATTTACTTTCACTTTGTGTTTGAACAAACAATATAGATCCTATCCTTGTAAAATTTCTTAGGAAAGTTTGTGAGAAAGTAAGTTTTCCGATATTGTAGATAAAATATTATCTAACAGCGCTTTATCCATGCTTACAACATTCAAATTGATATAGCTATTTGGCTAGGTGAGTTCATTAGTTCACACAAACATTGAACTTTGTAATTTTAATTATTTTTAGGGGGAATCTGAAATAATAAACGAAATTATAATACTTAAAAATATGATTTATTCCTTCTTTATGCGACACACTTGATAAGTGGTCACCGTCGTGTTGCCAGCTTTGAAGGAGAGCTCTTTTACGCCCTTTTTGAAAAAAGAATGTTAAATCAACTATGATATCATAGTCCTGCGAAAATACATCAGCCGGAAGACCGATCCCGGCGACGATTCAAGTTCTAACCTATCGGACTAACCTTTCTAACCCATTAATGACCCACTACAGTGTCCCACAATGAGAGGGATGGAAATGATGTCCATAGAGCCTTCGAGAAGGTTTAAGGTATCGAAAAAAACGGGACTGACAGCTTATAACGTGCCTTCCGAAGCACGGAAGCGCGCATGAAATTTGGGTGCTGACCGCGCCCGACGTTGCTTAACGTTTTCGATCGCTTGCGATCTACTAAAACAGCCGGCTTAGGCGCGTTTCAACCATGTACACGAGATGAACTTGTATTCTTTACCTAAACACTGAAACACGCACAGGAATTTCATAAGAACTTCAGCCATAGGTACAAGTAAATTTCCCATTCGTCCCGTCTCGTTTGTGTCAAGTTGAATCTTTTATAAAGACAAGGCGTGTCCCGGCGACGCTCGTGACTAATGATGATTTACTGTGGCGCTTTCCCACGGGTCGCGTAATTCTCCCTTAGTACGGACCACACTATTGTCCGACAAGTGAAAACAAACGGAGAATGCGTTTAATCATTCATTGCTGGACGGAGACTTCATTAAGATTTATATTACCTTCTTGTTGTACCTGTAATCTGCGGCTAGTTTATGGTGTTGGGAGTGGAATTTTCTTGATTAGAATTTTTATGTGTTAAACCAACAAATATACCATGTCATCTGATGTTAGGTGGTCAGTGTTGCCTATTAGCACGAGCATTATAATAGCAGCTCATAAAGCAAATAAATAAAATAACCTGTATTGACGCTTACCTACCTCAGCTACATAAATCTCACTATGGTAGCTACATGAGATGGTCTCGATTATTTTATTTTGTTGTTGTAGTATGTAAAGGTATAAACAAAGTATAAAATTAATACTAACTTCTTTGATGAAGACAGGGTGTACGGTAAAACCCTTTGGAGTTATCCTTATCAGGTTTTTGTGCCTGGGAGAGAACGGTAAAATTTTTGATGATATAGATAAGAGGGCGTCCATTAATTACGTGAGTCTCGGTAGATATTAAGTTTTTTTAGTATAACAGTGTAAGATGAGGGGACAGGAGAGGGAGTAAAATCTCACGTCACGGCATTTTACAAAAAGGAGAGGGGGGGGGGGGTAAAAAATCGAAATCACCTCACGTCTATGCCACCTTATTTGAAAGTAAATAAAAACAAAACTTCCAAACTTCAATAAACTCCAATAACGCCAACCCAACGCTAGCGTACCTACTCGTATTATTAACGCTGACCAATTTCTTGGCTGTCTCCATTAATACCACAAACAAGTTCCATATGTAAAGGAAACGCCAAACTTCTAGCGGCAAAGTTATGCCTCTTTAGACCAAGGGTTAAACGGATTTAAGTTCAAAGAGCGGGGTTAAGCGGTTGATATACTGGTTACACTATGTTGACTTATATTACGTGAGTATCCGTGATATATAAAAGGAAAAGTTTGGCCCTGGTCCTTTATAACTTGGAAATTTCTGAATAGCGCGAGTGTCGGCTAAGTAGAGGATTAAATACGGGATTAAGTTTTTGGTACAGAGATTTCGTGTACTAGGAGAAATATGTGGGGTTAGTTTGTAATACTTCGCATTTCGCGTTGATAAACCACCGTAAGCTGACGTCTGCGCTTATGATATGATATGATAAAACAAATATTCCAAACAATTAACTATGATTTATCTTTTCAAAGTAATTTTAAACTTTAGACATAGCTCTCAAAGCTGTTAAACTAAAATGATGAAGCATACCTATCGTTCTAAGGGCCAATGACCGGTGATGAAGAAAGGTCCTGGAATGGCGACCACGTCTCGGAAAAAGGAGTACTGGGCGGTACAGGCCGCCCTCTGGCCAGGTGGACGGCTTGACGAATACAGCGGGCCACCGTTTGATTCAAAGGAGCCAGCGCAGTAACATCGATTAGACCCCATAGTAGGCAATGAAGAGCTGAAAGGAAGAAGGAAATATGATGAAGTCATTCCTCACAAGTTAACATGTCAATAAAAAGATTTTAAATAAGCGAAGTGTCAGTCTCCAATTTGGCGCTTAATTTAACGAAATTAAATTATTGTCGAACAAACTTTGTGAAGTTTATAATCACATGACATCTAATTACTGAACGATTATTGTGGGAAATTCGTTCGTGTGCTAAAGTGATTAATATTAAAACAATAATTATGTTGATAGTTTGATCACATAATAGACAGGTAAATTGATCAGAGCCTTCGATTAGAACTAAACAGAATTGACCTACCTATCTGTCAGGGAGACTATTAGTTATTTAGTAGGTACAACCCACAGCCAAAAATCTAAACAGACCACGAAAATGTAGGTGATTTTCGATTCAAATCATCGTCGCTGTTTCATTTAGTGAATAGGAACCAGCGACAGCGCCGCTTTCTGTTATTCAACACTGCGTTGAATGCCTCTCCCCCGCTGCCCCGCCCGGCCCCGATGCAAACTAAAGGTCTTATAGTAACCGTCATGACGAGTCGTGAGCACAGAATATCAGTGGTAGGGATATTGTATACTTTCGGCCAATGTACAGCAGCCGAAAAAACGTGCCGGACCAATAGACGACGCACACTGGCGAACTGACAACTGTCGAACCAATCATGTGCACCGCAGCGCTGTTAATGTCAAACCGACCAATGAAAGTTCTGCTCACCACTCGTGACGGCAACTATAGCAGCGAGCTGACTACATACGATAAACAATGACATTAAATTCATGGTTGTACGATGCATCGTTTTGTAGTTATTAAGGTACGACGATATAGACTAATTCATTACGGTTCGGTTTTCTAACATGTTACCCTATTTATGGTAACGATTTTAAAGACGTTTCAGGTGAAAAAGTAAGATTCGAAATAACTATCCCATCTGTTTCCATCACCGTTACAGCAGGTGATATTTAATTTTATTAAATGTATGTGACTTTTAAGAAAGCCATTGGTGCTTGTCACTGGGATTCGAACTCGGAGCCCTAGCGTAAGAGGCCGGATTCTTAGCTATTGAGGTATCACATGGGCTATAATAATAAATAGATAAATAAAGCATTCTTAAGCTGACTGCGTCACTAAGGAAGGACCCTAGTCGTTAATCCACTCGGTCGGAAGATTTCAAGATCATTAGCTCTGTAATTCTATTTATCGTTCGTTGTAACGTAAATTTGCTTACAGATAAAATCAAATCTACTACTCCGTTAAAATTATAATGAGTACGCTTTAACATCACGAAGCGAAAAACGCTTTATTTGTGGTAACGAAATATAATATAGGTAAACAAGTTACACCTGTCACCTGTGTGATAGTGACAAAGTAAATATAAGAGATTGATCTCAGACAAGGTTTAACGACTCTGTCGGTACAAGCAATGATTTAAACATGTAACGTTGAAAGTACAAAATTCAAAAGACTGGTGACCTATTGCCTAATATGCTTTAGGAACAATTTTGTCCGTTTAGTCTGAGTTTAAGCAATGCTGCTACTACACATAGATACGTAAATCATACAGCTTACTACAAAGGAGTCGCACAGTGTAATAACTCAAATAGAGGTAAAAGATTTTTAGAAGAATTAAAATTAATAAAGCATTAGATAACTGATCATCATAAAAATTGTATTAAACAGAGATATTAGGTATATACAGATTAAATTTTTCAAGTGTGCGTGAATGAGGAAATCCGAAACTAGCTAGCTGAGAGCCGATTTTGATAAAAACTAAAATGCGGATTTGAAAAATTCACCTGTGTTGAGAGTAGCATTGTAATTACGTTCTTTGATACTACCTAATAAGATTTTAGATACAATTTAGTAAATTGCAAATGACGTTGCGAGTATGAAATTCATTTGAGTTAGTGGTCGGTGGTCAATTCGCTTCTATATTGGTGTAAATAAATTCCATGAATATTACAATAAATTCCAATTGAGGAATTTATTATGCTGTGACTATAATATGTTTATTTGGCCCGTTTATTGAGGATTTAATTGGACACAGTTCGATAGATTTTCTAGTTGGTCTAACTTTGTTGGTTTAAAATTAAAAGAATAATATTTTGGTTGAATTGGTCGATATCCCCCAATTGGCTGGAAAGTTACAACCTAGCAAGCCTTTAAAAATATTTTGGTTACTTATTACTCTGGAACTTCTAACACTTTGTGAATAATTGACTTAAATTCGTTGTTTTTTTTGGGAAATTTCATTTCAAGTGAAAGTCCCTTATTAACTACATGTTCGTTACGAGTAGGTATTTGAATGCAAGCTTACGCCAGTTACAGAGATTTTCATATTCTTTTGTAACGTAAAAAAATGTCATATTTTTTGATTATTTTTCTGGAGCAGTCATGGGGATAGCAACCTACTAATGCAGCTTATCGTTGAATTTTGGGATACGTTGTATAAGACATCGACCGTAATCATACGGAAGAAATCATATTATTAATTATTTATTATCATTATTTTGACATTGTAAAAGCTTTAGGAAAAATCTAGCTCAGTGTGGCCCTTCCTTCATGATTATCTCTGTAAACTATTTTCTTTATGGAAGCTGCCGTCACAAAGTTGTTGAGTTTGAATTCTTTTTTCCATATTTCTCAACTCGAGGTTATCTTACTTGGAAAAAGATGTTCATAGTGATTTGCTAGGTAGCGGGTTAGGTTATAGTTATTCTAGTCAGTTAGTAAAAACACAGAAAGTTATTTCTTGCAGAAAATAAATCTTAGATGTCTACAACGTAAAAGTTAGGCTCCGTCGAGTGCTGGATGGATGATCGGTAGTGGCGAATGTTTTTTTTAATACTAATTGAGTACCAAAAGGGCATGCAGGCCATCTGATGTTAAGTGGTCACCCGTGGACGCCCGCGTCCTACCTCAAATAGAGAAAGTAATCGTATATTTTGTAGTTGTATACGGGCGCTTTGCTACTCACGAGGACTAAGATGTTGGTTTCAAATAAAGTATCCCTGACAACCACACCTCCCCGGGCCGAAACACAACACATGACGAACATGCTGTTTTTACGACGGGTTACGAAGCTGATACTTACTGACGAGCTACTATAAATTACTTGTGCGCTTGCAACCTGTCTGTCAGTAACCCATTAATGACCCACTACAGGGTCGGGTCTCCTTCTCGTAATGAGAGGGATGTAGGCCTTAGTCCACCACGCTGGCCTACTGCGGGTTGGTGGACTTCACATGCCTTTGAGAACATTTTTTTGTGAACTCTCAGGCATGCAGGTTTCCTCACGATGTTTTCCTTCACCGTAACAGCAGGTGATATTTAATTTTATAAAGCGCACATAACTTTTTTACAAAGTCATTGGTGCGTGCCACTGGGATTCGAACCCGGACCCCTCGATTCGAGGTCGAATTCTAAGCCACTGGACTATCACCGCTGCAACCTATACCGTGTTTATATACAAAATCCGCGAGATTTTTCAGAATTCCAACATAAGATTAGTTTTCAGAAAGAAATTCGCGATAAAATGATGCATTTTGCATATTTGTAAAAGACTTAGTATGTGGGCCTGGGTTCCATAGAACTTCAGGCATTGTCCTTTTGCAGTGCGTTGGTCTTCTCATCCAACTGTAATTGAGAACGTAAATAATACACGAGTCGCAGTAACGGGAACATAGTACGTCGTCTTATCTAGTCTATTCAGCAGAATTGCAGTCCACAATGCCTTTCTTTTATTTCTTTCTAGTTTTAATCTTGGGACGTGATGTTTTGTGTTCCACTGACGGATTGCCAACCTTGACTTGGTTTCTTGGCTAATGAAAATTTTGGCTGTGTGTGGAGGTATGAAATCTTGGAACGAAAAAAGTTTTAGTATGTAATGAAAATATTATTATGTATTTTATTCAGAGGTTCGGCTACCGGAGAATGTGCGCAAAATTCAAATTTAATGTGGACGGGAAAAATTTAAACTAGTAACTATTTTCATTTGTTTCCGAATTTGCCTTAGAGCATATTGTATCTGTTTCTATAGATAAAACTGACAAAAATTCAGAAATCAGGTTTGTGCAGGTTGCTTAGGTAAAAAAATAAAATTTAACGGATAATATAGTTTAACATTAAAACAAAACATTAACAATTCATAAGCCACTTTACTGAGCATTTCTAAACTTCGAGCCCGCACATGCTACTGAATATTAAATTGCTAAAGAAAATAACCTTGCTGTAAGGAATTTTGGGCAAGACGAGTAAATTCAGTGTATTATTTAGTCGGAAACTTTAAAAGCAGTACATTTATGAAACAGTCGAGTGACCGCAAAGTTTTGTTAATCAAAATAGCGGTGAGCGGGCCAAACTAGTTTTGAGTTTTCGCCCCGTTATCCCTTGATGTCGGCCAATGAAGGAATATTTTAAAATTATTTAAATATATTAGGATATTCGGTAAAACAAGTTCGGATACCAAAACAACTTCGAGAGCAAAATCAAAGGTAGGCAGCATTTGGGAAGCTTCGTCACATCTTCTCGAGACTAACTTCAAGCTCTGCGGTTTAAGCGACGAGCGTCTTCCCATGCGGCCTATCAGTTATGAACTACGAGGCTGGGTGTGGACAGATTTAGCATTGGGAAAGATTCCTGACATTTTCTCGTCGCCTATGCCGCAGAATCTCCAACCCGTATAGTTTATCAATTATGGGGGTAAGTCGATAGGCTTTTAGTAAAGTAAAGCGCGCTATGTAAAGAGTTCGATGTGTCCCACAGAGTCAAAATCTCAAGTCAAAATCTCTCAAAGCAAGAAATTTGATTGAGGACTAAAGTCAGCGACATCGCTCTGAAGGCTAACAAGCTAAAGTGGCATAGGCTCGTAGGGCGGTGGGATACCCAGCAATGGACCAAAGGATATTTTGTATCCAAAGCGTAAATTGATCGAGGATTGAGTATCGCAAATAATGGGCGTGGTTAGTACTTTGGTTTGGATTTGTGAGATCGTTAGTGGCGAATTACGTGCGCACTTCCGTGCTTCGGAGGACACATTAACTGTTGTTTTTTACCACATTAACGTTGACTTGTCGTGGATAGAGATCCGTTTTCTAGTAGGACAAAAATGGAGTATCATTTTTAAGATCGATACTTTACACACAAATAAAAAGTACCTTTCAAACCATGAATGGACACAATAAAACACAAGCACAGCCTGTGTTAGCGAGAAGTAAAAGTTAAAGTGTTACTCGAGCCGTTTTAGAAAGGGAATAGGATAACCCAATTGGCAACGAAATGACTTGACCAGATGCTCAAAACTTTCATAATTAAGCTTTACCCCTAACTTTGGTTTTGTGGACGCCACAGATTCATGTCGTAAAAGTTAAGCCCCATGTGTTAAATATAGCGTCGTCTGAAAGGCCGATTAGACGGCGACTTCTTAATAACGAAAATTATGCAAATTCATAATAGGGATGGTTCCATCATTCACAATTAATTTCAAAATTTAAATCCTCGAAAAGGAGGAATTTCACTCAGTACAAGACATTAGGGGCGAAAGGAGCACAGGTCGCCCTCCGAGCAGGTGGACTGACGACCTCAAGCGGGAATTCCTTGGACTCAAACGGCACAGGACCGGGTGGAGTCCCGTGTCCATCTGTGGACTACAAAGGACTTAAAAGAAGGATGGAAGAACAAAACATTAAAATTCAGTTCATGATGATTGAGATTTGAAAAAACGATGACGTCATACTGAGCGTTTTCCACGCATTTTTGACAATTCATTAAATCTTAATGACTCGAAGGCACAAACCTATTCTATTCTGAGGACTCTAATTCTGTTGTACGTATACAATGTTATGATACCCAAAACCCAAATTCATTAGCTAGTAAAAAACTTTTTGTTGGCTGTATTTTTTCTCTCTCGTTTATTACTTTTTTAACACAAAACTTTTTCATAGTTCGCAGTTAGCGTCCTAGGCCTGCCCAAGATTGGATAAGAAAAATAACAAGAATTTGATATTTACAACATACGACAGTACAACACAACATACGACTGGGTTCGATCAAAACAGATATCGCCTGCGTCCCAGTCTGATGACAAATTGTTGCGATTCATTATGATATGTTATTGCCGTTTAATGCAGTTTCGTTATTGCAGCAACAATTAAGAATAATGGGCGAATTCTCTGTTTTCGATATTGTGATTGCAGGAACGTAAATTGGTAAACGTTTCGAGTGATGACACATTTAGACACGTTTAGAGTATGCGACAATTCCCGTAAGAGATGCCATTATTCTCTATAGCGCTAAAATATGTCATTTATAATCAGAATATCCGGAATTTACGGAATAACCCAAAAAGGATGGTTAGTTGTGAAACACCTCAAATTGGTGACTCAAAATATAAAATGAAGAAAAAACTCACGTAATTTTTTTTTTAATTTGTAGGTATAAACTTGTTTGTAAGTTGTAACCAAAATTGATGGGTTTAACAGTATAAAATATATACCTCCCCGCCCCGAAGCCCTGAAGTAGGTAATTTTGCAAAAATGGCTAAAACATTATAACACTACAACCTACAGTTTCAAAATCATCAATAGAATAACTTACATCAATATGTCAAACTTTTGGGGTAAAATGATACCAAGCTACATTTTTAAACTCATTTCCAAATTTTGTCAACAGCTAGCCTATTGTATTGTTTTTATTCCGTGATACTTTTTATTAATTAACCATTGATCCTCAAATGCACAAATGTTTGAGCAAAGAATTATACAAACGCTTGCCTGTGGCGTTGCGTGCCATCAGCTTAATTTCAAGGATTAAGCGGTCTTATGGTTGTGCCCAGACCTTTTGGAATACTTATGAATTAATTAAATGAATCGAACTGTTGTAGGAACAAATTAAATATGGTTTCTTTTTATTTGTGATACAATTATAGGTGGTATTGTTAATAATAACATTGTTTTATGTAAGTATAATTTTTCTGCGTTCGAGCTGTGCTCTGTGGAATAAATACAGTGAAATTTACGAACACGCGATGTCGAAAAATGGGAAATTTGAATACAATATATACGAGTATATATTATATTATATAGAATTTTGATAAGTAAACCAGACGACCATCTGATGATGAGTGCCTGAGTGGTCACCGTCGATAGTTGATTCAATCAAATTTATAAGAGCAGCAATCAACAGAGGTTATTCAGTCTAAATCCTCGGGGTGAAATTTAAGAGAAAACTTGTGAAATAATATCAATAAAGGATTATTAAAGTTAGTGGCTACAAACCTCTTTTAGACTTGTGTTCATGATGCACACAGAACTTCCTCAATGTTACAGATTGTATATTAATATGGCCGTTAAAATATGTAACAATAACAAAAGTTAGAATTCAATGGAAGTTTCTTTACAACAATCATTAGTACCACTCAAACTCGGTAGCTTTTTTACGTAAAAGCGATAACACCGTCTAATAAATAAAAGTAAAATCTAATTTCGTGTAGATATCTCCCAAAATGCAATAACTCAAAAATTTACATACCTATTTTATTATGCCAGGGGGCTAAACTGTTTATCTTTTAACTTTTTAATGCGGACAGCTCATAAATATAGAAAAATCATTCAAGTGGAAACAGTGGTCACGCCCAGAGGGTTCATTTTTATGGTAAAATAGGGTACCATGAAGACAAACTAGGCTCTTTAAACAAGTTATCATTGTAGTTCGTCCAAAAAATCCGAGTCTATCACAATTGAGTTTTAATCGTATTATACTGGTTTCGTTATAATTAAACAATTGTAAATATTGTCATGTTTGAAAGTTTTTGTAATCAATGTAGGTATTTTAATGGCATTATTATGATTTTCCGATGGAGTTTCATTGGCGTAGGTACTGGAATCATCAACTAGGATTATATTTGAATTTGGTATTTTCATGCAATATCAATAGTATTGAATTGGATTGGTCCCTAGAGAGATGTCTACCGCCACGCATATATTCCGCCGTGAAGAAATTTAGTGCTCCTTATAGGCCGGTTATAATAATGTACAAGTATAGTAACCCTACTAAAATTTGGTTGCCACAACATCCTCATTGCTTTGAAATAATAGATATTGCCTGGCAACCAAACTGCAGTTGCACTACACTTATCCAATAGTATGCTTTTGAAACTGGCAATATAGACATCTTGTTTTTCTATCGTAGTCTGGTTAAATAGTGCAGTATTTTTAGGCGAACCACAACGATTCTACGACCTAGGTATAAGTAAATAAATAAACCAACACATTACAATAAATAATGAAAGTAGTATTAACGATGCCCCAACAATTCAGTGAACATGCAATAACTGGTATCGTAAATCAGCATTACCTTGTTTCTGTCATAACGTTTGCCCGCGTTTATTACTTCCCGCTAATTTCGCGTACGTAACAAGCTTCCCGCTTTTTAGCATTCCGTGCCCAAAACGCTCCAACGGGACCCCTTAACTTTTTTTATAGTTGAATAAGAGTTAACTAGCATGCAAGCTGCCTGTTGTTAAAAGCTTTACAAATGGTAATGGACAATAAACTTGACATTAAAAACAGCATCGAAGTTCAATGTGGTTGCGTTACAAAAGTTAAATGTCACCTGCTGTAACGGCAAAGTAAAGCATAGTTAGTAAACCTGAATGCCACCAAACTGCATTAGGCCAGCGAGATGGACTAAGCCTACATCCTTCTCATCTCTTCATCCTACATCCTTCTCATTGTGCGACCTGTTGCAGATATCTTATCCTTAAATATACATACAAAAAGGCAGCGCTCAGTTTGATCGTTTTACGAATTTTACTGCGTACTCAAGACTAACTCGCGCACACTCAGAGTGCTTCTATAGTACTTCTAAGGTCGGGATTGTTCGTGTCTATACGTACGTATGCTATACACACGCAGCGGTGATAGCCCAGTGGCTTAGAATTCGACCTCGAATCGAGGGGTCCGGGTTCGAATCCCAGTGACCAATGACTTTGTAAAAAAGTTATGTGCGATTTATAAAATTAAATATCACCTGCTGTTACGGTGAAGGAAAACATCGTGAGGAAACCTGCATGCCTGAGAATTCACAAAAAAAAATGTTCTCAAAGGCATGTGAAGTCCACCAACGGGCAGTAGTGTAGCGTGGTGGACGGCGGCCTACATCCCTCTCATTGTGAGAGGAGACCCGACCCTGTAGTGGGTCATTAATGGGTTAAAACAACAACTATACACACAATTAAATTCGTACGAAAACGCGTTCAAACTGAGCGCAGTCTAACAATCAACCAATTACCACTAATAGGTGTCTAAAGCAAAAAGTAGTAACCCCACCATACCAGATACTTATCTGTTCCCGATAAATGTCCAGAATAGCACCCTGGAGACCGACATTTTTCGTTCTGACACGGTACTCACTGTACTGGGAAACCAATTACAATGAAAATTGTAGTTGGAAAATTAATTTACTTGTACAGTCCACGTTTTTTACACGCAAGTATTTAAAGCTAAACGGGAAACTGAAAAGTAATTATTGTTGATTCATGGTGTAATGAAATCATAAAAGTAGTTCTTTTATAGTATTTTAATTGAGTAGCAAACAGGCATGTAGACCGCCTGATGTTAACATCAGTTAACTGGTTGACAGGATTTTTAAGCTTAAATGAGTATGTAAGTTAAATAAAGATTTGATCATTATTTAATGAAATGCTACGTTACGTTTTTTAATTTCAGTTGTAAAATCTGTAAAAACGTTTGAAGCTTTAGGTTTGTATGAAACGTGCTGTTGGCATTTCCGCAAACTTCAAAGAATAGGTTACCTACTGCATGTTTTTGCGCTCGGATGATATCCATAATATTGTGACATTCAAAAGAAATATTTTTTATAACAACTGGTTTACGATATTTGTAGGCACTTACTCAAAGTCAAAGTATGCAGAAACAATTTTATTAACATTAATAACATGACAACGCGTTACGAAATTCGTTCATCTTTCTATATTTCGTAACCAATGCCTTTAAAATTTAAAACGGACCTAATTCACCTACTAAAAGCGGACTAAATGCGGACTTCGTATTTAACCAGATCCCGTAATGCAAATAAAGGTTATAAAAAGTAATTTTATGGGCATGTAGCCGTTATCTTGCAATGGTCGGGCAGTGACTCATCGGGCCCTAGAACGGGAGTCTTATAGCCCTCGATAAGGGTGAGGGAACAAATTCGAACGGGAAACGCCTGGAAATGGCTCACGCTATTGTGATATCAAGGGGATGGTATCGAGGGTTCGATATCTGACTAACACTCACCACATATGAATTTCAAAACAAGTTGATTTGATTCGTTATTTGTATAGATATTGATTTCTTTGATAAGAAGGTAACTAAATTAGGTGACCGTGAGGCAGTAACATCGTTAGACATAGATAACATTACATAACATAAATAAAGAATTAAATGATTTGAATTGATACAGGTAGAGAGACATGAGATAATAGATAAACATGACACATTCGCAGTCAAACAGAGAAATACGAGTAGAAAGAAAAGTGCATAAACAAACGTACACAAACGAAGTGACAGAAACGCAGAAAAAATTAGACCTTTTTTTCCAATTTCATTGATACTTAAAAATAGGACGCGATAGATTTAAATTGTTTTGTTATCCTCACTGTGAGGACCTCACATAACTTTCTGAACGGTTCCTTACCTGTGGAGAAGGTACAAAGACACGGCGAACCACGTAAACAAACGAAAAAATAGATAAAGAATCACTGTCTTGTACACATTAATATAATATCTATACATAATATGTATAGATATATTATACGATATGTATAGACAAACAGATACCTACACAGAGAAGCGAGAGACACGAACGCACCCTAAATTTATTTCCTCGTCAACATTTTGAAATCGGCATTGGTGATATCGAGCGTAAGATATAGAGGGTATACCTAACACTCCCACGTATGTTTATTCCGTGTGAATTCAAAACAAGTTGATCCCCTGACGATTTGATGTGTCGTTTATCAGGAAATCGATAGTTGATTGTGAACATCGAATAGATACGTTAATGCTGCTTGGGGACCATTAAACACGCTCGTACATAAATTGTTTTTGCTAGAAATTACGATATGTTAGACTGTTAAATTTAGAATTTAGCTAACTATTCCAAATAATAAAATACTCACTTTGCCTGCGTCTTCGTCCGCGTGAAGTTTAGAACTTGGTCCAGAGAGGAACAAAAATATCCTATACGGTAATCCAGATTATAAATTATGTGAATACCAAATTTCATTCAAATCGGTTCAGACATCTTGGCGTGAAAGAGTAACAAACATCCGTCCATCCATCCTCACAAACTTTCACATTTTAATAGTAGTACTTGGTATAATCACCAAGTGAAGTGCCATCGTAATATACTCCTAAGAAACCACCATACAAGCGATCGATCTTTATTTACATTTCAGTAGATTTTAATTTACCTACGAAAATAAATAAAGAATCGTCCAGGGTACGTAAGGGTGCTTTTAGAGTGCTAAACGACTTCTGTTTCTAATCCCGGCACTTGCAGTCAAAATCCATGCAACCCTTACTCTTGTAGTGACTTTGAACTTAACAGTTAGGTCCTCCGGAACGGGTGCTTATCGGGGAGACTTCTTCAAATTTAGGGGACTTTTTGGGGTTCGGACAAAAGAAAGTTCCCGGGTAAGACAGCTTTTCCTTGTCATCTGTCCCCTTATGCCGGGTGTGATTGCTCGGAAGTTTCAGTGTTTACGCGCGAGCTCGGCTTTCGGTTTGATGGGGCGCATTTGGTTTGGTTTAGGCTTTTTTGTTACTACCTACTCGTTCTTGTTTTATTTATTGAAACTTAGTATTGAAAAATTACACATAATAAATACGAAATAATATGATTTTATTTGCAAATGCGATGATAGCCCAGGGTCGGTTTATTACTCGAGGAGTCAGAGTTCGAATCCCAGTGGCAATAACTTTCTCCGCCCATTTTGTTTTTTGAAAAGTAGATCAGAATATAGTCTCCTGGTCCTGTTTGCTTAGTTACAAGTGATTGTGACTATTTAAGAAAAGACAACAATTAAACCGATTCAAACTTATATTAAAAATTCTTGGATTTCGAGTCTGACAATCCAAACCCATTAACAATCACTTAACGGATTAGCTCTAGAAAATAATTGCTTTTCCAAAACAAAAAGACGAACATAATTAAAATCTTAGCTTTTAATTAAATATACGAAGGAAACTCGAAGCCGAGAGTGAATGGTGAGAAAAAATAATATAAAAATGTGGGATGTAGCGATTGCCAGTTAATTAAGTTATCGATTTATACTGCGTGCGACTGACAGCGAGATATTGCTACATCATCATAGAGTTGTATACAATGTAGATCTATTTCTCTAAGTCCATATCTAAATAAAGGCTTGTATCTATATAAAGGCTTGCAATGACAAGCGATCGAAAAAGTTAAGGAACATGGGCGCGGCTCACCGCTCACAGGTACTCATACCTGGATGGGTAATCACTAGCAGCTCTGTCTTGCTTCGGAGGGCACGTTAAGCCGTCGGTTCCGGTTGTTATCGAAAAGATAGCAGTCGTTGAACCTTGTCGGCTCCCTATGGGCGATTTGAAAACACCTTTTCAAAAATCCATATTGGAGAAGTGTCCTCCGATTATTTTCATGTCTAAATGTCATTGATGTTGAAAACTTCGATAGCGTGATTCAGGATACCACACACCAAGCGCCATCTAATGACGAGTGGCCAAAGTCGATACACAGTTACATAGTCACATACACTGTTACAACAACTGAATAGTCCGAATAGTTTAAAGTAAAAAATAGAATTTAAGAAAGTTAACATGAGGAGAAAAGAACAAACGTAGAAATTTTTTCACTACATATTTATTTTTAATTTTAACAATGAAATCTGTTTTACGAATACAAAGGTAGAATACTGTAGATATTTTTGTAGGTATTAAAGATTAAAATGAGTAAATAAGGTAAAGGATTGAAATAGAGGTAAACAGAAGATAAAATCGTGTAACAAACACCGATTAATTAGTACGGTAAGCTGTCTAATATGAATTATATTCACATTTTGTAAATTCTAACGTTTGGTCTCTGTTCCCGCCACGCAGTAATCCGTCGCGCAAATATTAGCCGTCCCCAACTCTATCTGAAGCTAATGTTTAAACAACCCTTACCTTTGCATGCATGAACACGACTGTGGGAGCTTTGTACCGCTGCTTGTATATTCCCTTGAAAGTTCTCAGTTTTGAGACTAGCTAAATTTGATAACTTATTTTAAATAAAATGTGTGCCATTAAAAGTTAATGGAAAAGTTACAGGTACCTCGGAGATATGGTCAGATATTTAGTTTTCTGATTAATTTTTGTGTTCATTAATTTGATGAAAAAGTGTTACAAAAGTTGTAAAGTTTTTTTATCTTGCCATTGATAGGCTTGCAAATATTTGATTAGGTATATTGATTATATTCGTTTTATTTTGACAATCAAATGTCGAGTTGATAAATAAGTACATACACAGGTACCAAGGAACTCCAAGCGTTCTATCCACTTCTCTACCAAAACAACACCGTTCCTTCAAAGCCTGGTAGCCTGGTATTCTCCGTGTTAATAGGCGACTATGACAATCAAGTGGCACATAAACATGTCAAAACCTATAAGTTTCATAAGATTAGTTAAAGAAAACGTAAGATAACGGATTTTTTGTTTCGTAATTGTTTGAAATTACGAAATTCCGCATATTACTAATGTTACTTTTACCGAATACGTCAGCATCCGTAAAGTCATTTCATAAATGGGCCGCAATGGTTGCGTTATCTGTGGTAAATTTCCATTCAAATGGATCGCGTTGTAATCTGCGCGTTCCGTGCATTCTGCTTCAAACTTTTCAATTTAACTTTGTCAATCAATGGAGCTCTGTCCGAATCAAATCTCTGGCGAATTTCTTGTCTGTTTGTCTGTTCGTCCTAAAATCAATTAAAATTTTGTAATTGATAATTGAATTGATTTTTATCGATCATTAAAATTGCGCCTTACTCTTAAGGTGATAAGGACTGTTATGTTCTCAAACTAGCCCCAAACATTGTTGGTATTTTAATTAGTCCAGTCGAATTAGATTTTGATCAGGGTAGACATCGAAAAAATTATAATTAGTAATTTTATTCCGGAAATCGTTAGGGGGGTGAGAATGGGGTGAGAATATAAAACAAAAATTAAAATTCTGAAAAATGTGTCGATATTGCTGGTATGTCGACGTAGATCCATTCGGAATGAAAATTTCACTGTTCACAATAAATCCTTTGTGCGGATTAACAATATTTTTAGTACTTTGTGCATTTTATTGTGGACCCTTTGAAAGTAAATGAATGTAGTGAAATTGCACCAAATTCATATAGAATAGTTTTACGCTCCAGTAGTTAGGGTGGTTTGGAAAATTGTGATCCATAGGTACAATACTCATCGGAGTTTATTTAATTTTGTTTTGACTACTGAATGAGTAATTGAATTTTTAAATTTACTGATTCTGTATAAGATCTTGTCCAAATCGGCTGATATAACCGACACGACAAAATTTTAACACAGGGTTCTCTTTGGACCTGTGCTTATTGAAATACACACTGGCATACGACCGACGACAAAGAGTTCCAATTCAATTCATAACTGAATTTCACAATCTTAAATAAAATATACTTCGTCCTAAGTAAAAGTTACTGTCACTGAATCGTATCTTCATTTAATGTTGACTTTATATATGTCTGTAAATATTTTTAACTTAAAGGATAATAATAAAACAAAGAAAATTTGTCCACATAATTTATTAATGCTTCATTACTTTGAGCTACAAATTAACACGGTATTTACATATCCATTCTTACAGACTAATAATATTTATTATAACAGTAAGCAACAATATCAACTGCGTACTAGAAATCCTATATAGAATAATTATAATACACAAAATAAGCTTGTACGAGTACATCGAATTTTGTTTACAAAAAGCAAAAATGTCCAAAAGACGATGGTTATTATCATCTTGAGCCACTGCCCACATATTATGTAATCTGACTAGGATTTAAAGAAAATTGACATGTCACTTAGCCGAATGTATAAAGATGCATATAGAAAACATGACTTCGCCACCTGTCGAGAGATGACGCGACGCGTATCCTGAAACACGTTATGGAAGTTTTTTAAACATCTACCTACTTAAATATAATAACGTACTTCATACATATTTAATAGATTCTCCCCGATTGGTTTTAAAGTTAGTTATTTTGCTGTAAACGTGAATGGAGCTAAATCAATTTGATTAGTCCGTGAATGGTGGGCGCAGCGCTCTATCAAAATCTCTACTAATACAATATACTCTGCTAAGCTCTTACTTCTTTGAGTTTATAATAGATACGTATCTTAATGTATGTTACGTATTTACATGATAAATGTAATAAGGGTTCCGTAAAATATGGAAAAATAGAACCCTAAATTCATTACAGATTTTTCGTCTGTCCGAGTCACAGCCGATTTACTTGGAAATTGTAAATGCTGAACATACCGATTAAATAAAGTTATAAAAGAAGGAATATAAATATTTATAAATAATGCATAAGATCGGAAGATAAAAAATCTTTAACATTATAATGATATTAGGCTAAGTAATCAGAAACCCATCGAGTATCAAATAATAATTTTAAAACATATTAAAATAATTTAATAAAATAACTTAAAATTTAATAATTTCAAAAAATTCACTCAATCCATCTGTCACAAATGTGGCATCGGAAATCAACACGAATAGAAGACGTATCAAATGACAAACATAAATTGAAGATAGGTAGCTCCGCAAATCATAAGCATAATATATCAAAATCAATAAATTGATCTCAATTTCTCACCACGAACCTCTTAGTAAAATTAAGGTCGCTTCAAGCCTCAAGAGGCGTACGGAGTACCGCTGGATCTCTTAATAAATGTATAGGTTTTACCTGACTTCATAATATGGTACTCCGAATAATAAAAATCTGTCGTTAACCTTGGGAAACTTCATAAAATAAAGGCACTATACTTGACTGGGTAGCTTTAAAATTTATAACTTGATTAACACGTTATATCTCTTTTCAAATAATGATGCGTTCTTGTTTAATGTCGCTGAAAAGAAATTTACTTGGAACTTTAAACATCTAGCAATTTTTACAGGACAGAAACAAATTAAGCCTGCAAACCACTTATTTTTACCGATATAATAAAGCTGAAGAGATTTTTTGGTCGTTTATTTAAGATGTTAATCTCTGAAAATGCTAAATAAATTGGCGCGTTGGATTTCAAAAAAATTTACGTAATTATGAAGGCTACTGATTTTTTTTACCGCTTTAAGTGTTAGTGTTCTTTGATTGGTTTCAAACGTAAAAAATCGTACACTTAAGGAAAAAAAATCTTACATTGCAAAGTTTCCAACTTTTTGCGCTTTTCATCAAATCATCTTTTGTGAATGTAAAGGTTTTCGAAGGTATAAATTATTCTTACAGCATGCTTTGACGCCATATTCTGACTAAAAGCGTCTTCAACTTTTTGCTCGAAAAGTATTGAGCCATTTAATCACGGGCTGAAGGATACGTATAACCCAGCAAATGCAATCCTTTACTGTTAGGACTTTAGTAACGTTTTTGAGCATCTCGTCTTTACCCCGAATGATATTTGAAATTTTCAAAGGTAATTCAAATTTTAAACAATAGCTGGCTACTTAACTTTACGTAACTCTTATTCCTTATGTCCCAATATTTGCAATTTTAAATCTGAAATAAAAGCTTCTGAATTTATTCTGATAGTTAATAAAATCGATGATAGACCGTAACGTAAAGACCGTATTTGAGTTGCTTAAATTACAAAAGTTCACAAGAAAATAACGCAAAAGTCTATATTCTGTACAGAAGTGAATTACGCAGAAAACATGCAATTTAATAAGACCCTCATGATGACTCATAAACAATAAAGTGAGTCGAGCCACAAATGAATCACACTTGGGAATATATTATGTATTAGGTAGTGAGAAAATTAATAACCAGTAACCCCATATTTCTATACAACAGTCGTCAGAGTTAATGCTCGATACAAGCGCCATTGCGTCATCATCTCACTTCACATCCAGAGATATACATGCTTGTACTAGTCATAAGAATTCAAGATTGACTTCTGAACTTAGACGATTTTTTCAAAGTAATTTTATTTTCTGGTTATAACGTGAGGCTTAACATTAGAAGTATTAACTTATCCAAGTCAGAGGGACTATATTATGACATCAAATTTCATTTCATTCTTTTTAAAATAGTTCTCGAACCTTTTTCAGTACTGACATGACAGTACTGCCCTGTGGGTACTTCCACCACTCACCAAGAGATCGCGCAATGAGTATTCTGAATCACGCTATCGAAGTTTTCTCATAAAGGTATACAAAAGTCCAACGTTACATAATCGGAGCACGGTTACTCTCCAGGCAAAATCACCTAGCGTCGCTTACATATCCCTTTGTTATAGATTATTTTTCATGTGAATATGCCATTCTTTTACAATTGGTCGGAGGTTTTGCTTCAATCAAAGTATTGTGTCCACCTATTTGTTCCACAACAATGTCTTGAAACTTGCTGAGTCTTTCAATTCATGATGTCTTTTCGCCTTATCTTTAGTACCTATTCATTAGAGCGAATATTGCTTAAACCTCACGCTTTCTTGAGTTGCATCACTATACTATGTCACAAGCCTGTACTTGCTTGCCTGGCTTGAAGTACGCTCCGCAAACTGATCTTAATCAGACTGTGACGTGCTTTATCCATGTTTCAGGCGGCAGTAAGCTCATGTCTCTTTCATCTTTAAACTGGTGCCTAAAGTTAAAATTCCCCCTCTGAAGTTTTACAAAAATTCTGTCTTCGTCAAAATAAAACTAGCAAAGTCTTTAAGAATAGCTGGATTGAAATAGAAGAAGAAGTATCTTCCACAGTGAAGTATCTAACGCCAATCTTTCAGGCGATGGAAGAATTTGTGCATCTTCGGGTGCGGTCAGTACTACTATCATCATTTATCACCCTTCACTTTTTAAGCCTCGGCGAGAGTCCTTTGTTTGGGCGGTTTGCAAATATCTGACATAGATTGACCACTAGTTAGTTTCTCCACCAATCCGCACTGGAGCAACATAATTATGGTATGTAATAGAAGCTACAGGCTTTTCTCCTTATGGGAATAGATTCATGCCCAGAAACATAAAAGAGCCAAGGAATTTAAATTTAAATAAATTTTGAACATTTTGAATACCATTCGGGTGTAAAGACGAGATAATCAAAAGCGTAACTAAAGTCCCAACGGTAAAGTGGAGCGACCGCTGTAAACTCTGTTTTTAGAAACTTTTACCAGGTCATTGCTAAGTAGGGTTGCCTATTCATTTTCAGTAGGAACACGGACAAAATCAGGCTCACATTCATCTAGCTAAGTGTTTTGAGAGTTGGAGATAAATAGGTTGATAATATAAGAGGAATTTAGTTTTTTACCAGAGAAATTTCTGGGAAAAAGTATCAAAAAAGAAAACAATAAAGAATATATACTACTAATAATAATAACAATACCTACTAATAATCGAAAAATACATAATAAATTAGAAAGAATAGAAGGTTTAGTGGTTTAAAAAAGGTTTTATAATGCAATGGAAGGAATATTCAAAGTTCAGCAAGGCAAGATTTTTTGTGTGACAACCCTATTTTCAAGTTGTGTCTGCATTAAAGAAAAGAATAACTTACAAATTCAGACCCTGGACTGAAAATTTGATAAAGCTGATTAATGTGTTGTGTAAATATTTTATTTAATGTGCCTGAAAGGGAAACTTTAAATCCTTACGATGCAAAGTTTTGTTTGAGGCTCTTCAGGGGCGCTAAATCTAAATTAATGGTGTTCATAAAATCTTCGCAAGTGTTTTACTAAGTTGGAATACTTTTACTGACTGAGGCTCTTATTCCTGCCCAACATTAGTAAATACTTTTAACAAAAAAAATGCCTTTCTTTTCAAGCTATGGTTTGGTAATTTAATAAGTAGAGTAGAGTAAGGTTGGTATTGTTATACGAGTAAGTTGGGTAGTGAATTAAAAATTAGGATGAATACAGTTACAGAGGTCCTGTCCTGTTAGTGATTACACTACAGGACCGGGTCTCCTCTTACAACAAGAAGAACATCGGGCTTGTCTTACATTATATTGAATATATTGATTATAGAGAACTCGCAGGCATGCAGGTTACTCGCGATACTTTCCTTTGCCGTTAAAAATGGAATTTTGTAAGAAATATGTTTTTAGTAAACGTGCAGGACTTAGAAGTCATTGGTACGTGCCACTGGATTAGAGGCCTAGTAAGCACTGGGACTTAGACCACGCCCAGTTTGGACGCGATTTCGTCCGAATTTAATTCGTACGGTATGACTTACTCGCACTCTGTGTAACCGCCCCTGAGGTCGGGATTGTTCGTGCTTGTACACACGTTACGCACGCACGTACGCACGAGTTAAATTCGTATGAAATCGAGTCCGAACTCAGCGCGACCATATATTTTTACGTCCTCTCTTTAAAATTAAAAGCACAATTTGCACAGTTTCGCCAACGTATCAACAAAACATAACAGAACAAAGTCTTGTCGTCCTATGATAAATGTTCGTTCAATATCACCAAATACTCGTGCATTTCAAATGCAGTTACGTTGCATTGGCGTGAATCCTCCGATACGTTAGAAGATGTTCACAAAATGTCTTTTGACGACTCCTGCAGGCAAATTGCATTTGATGTTAGTAAATTGTTTGGCTGAAATGTGAAAGTTGTACGTATATTAAAGTATTTCTTTAACCTATTAGTGGTCTGGTGGTCGGGTCTTCTCCCACAGTGAGAAGGTACATCCGCCTTAGTTCACCACGCCGGCCTGGTGCGGGTAGGTGGGCTTCACGTGACTATGAGAATATTTTTATAAGGCGTAATAAGGCGACGTTTTACGTATTTCTGTTAATAAATCAGGTAGGTAAAGTTTTTATAAGATTTCCAAAAGATTAATCATAATCATCAGAGTAATGTGTAACAAACTGTACCTGTAACTGTTAATTTTTTCAGTGGGATTGAAATATAAAAAAAATGTTTACACAAATTAAAAAAGAATAATTATTATAATAACTATTGCCTATACCTTTTCCTTTGTGGTAGTAAAAATACATAAAAAATGTGTAGTTTTATTTTCTTTATTCAGATAACTATAATATTTGAAATGATAACGGTTTAAATGTATAACTTTAAAATAGCGTAGGTATATAACATCATCATCTTATGTATTTTCTCAATAATTTCTCGAAAAAGCATTCTACTATACTATCTATCCCTGTACAGTTTTGTAATAGGATTAGAATTTCTATATAAATTACTTAGCATAATTCATAAATTTACAGTTTATATAAAATTATCATAGACCAACACTACCAAATAGATTTTATTATTTAATTACACGCCAACAACATTTTATTACAGTGACTAGGTATTTTTTTTACAATATTAGGTATAGGCAGGGATCTCGGTACAAGATCGACCAGTAGTGAACTCTTAGGTGTGTTTGGTGGTATAGCATACGGGTAGGGAAGTGAGACGTGCCTTGCGTTGCGTCGTTATGTGACAAGTTCCCCTACGTTGGACAAAAATAGTTTGATTTTAAAGTCCATCTTATATTAAAGTGAACGCGCCTTCAGTCTTCTCACACTTGCATGATCTTTCACTATCTGAGGTTGCATGCGGGTGTTTTAAAGTAAAGATAAAGTATCAAGAAACACCAGACATGACGACCATGCTGCTTTACGACGGTGCCAAAAAACTTATCTTAAGGTACCTTAGAATACCTTATACGTTTCTTCGTCTTTTGAGTTTAACTGTGGCAACGTGGACCTCATTTCCCTACCTATCAAGATCCATGGCCTCCATTATAAATATTTAATATTAAAAACCAACACTAAATTTCAGTGGTTTAGCTGACAACAATAAATTACTACGAAATACTCATTTATATGTAGTGTTCATAAAAGTTAATTTATATTCTTATATTGATAGTGGTACAAGAACTTAATTAGAGTACTTGGTTATGAAAGGCTATAAATAATACATAGAATTGAAATAATATATTTACAGAAATTGAACTTTAGTATAGGTAATCTTAATTTGCCTTAGGAGTACACTGCAACAGCTTTGATACAAGTACCTACGTATAAATAAAGAGAATGATAAATTTAAAATATTGTAAAATTGTTTTTCGTCAATTTTTAACACAAATGAAAAATTGTTTTATGTTTTCAAAAATATTAATTACAGTGTATCGATTTAAACTTTAAACACAGAAATATTTTCTTAATTCCTAAGTACCTACCTACCATAGATATTGTGTTGTACTTGGATGCTTTTTGCGATAATAAAATATGAATAAAGATGGAAGAGACATTCACTTTTATAATTTTAAAGTAGATAATTATAACATGAAATATAAGAATAAAGCATAATATATAATTTTTCAATGCAATTAAATGCAAACATTATAGACATAATTGTTTCCTGTTCTATTCCAACAATTAATTAACATCCTAACTACAATTTATTACGCATATCGTGTTTTATCCCAAAATAGTATCTTGATATGCACTTCATATTTTAAATTAGGTACTATTTTTATTGGAACTTCATACAATAATGATATGCTCGTCAATTGAAAATACAAGGAAATTTAACTGAAATGGCAGTGAAATTTAATTTTTAAGGTATCATACAACATTTTATAGCATAAGTGGTTAATTACAAAAATCCTACTTTGGTTGGTTTTCTTTGGAAATTGAGGTGGTGAAGTAAACAAAATCGAAAGAAAAATGGCACTTTACATTCGTTTTAAAAGCTAATAAAAATTTTGAAAATTTTTAATACATTACGTATCACATCCTTTTAGGGGAGTATTTACATTATATCGACTTGAATCGAGCGAATTTAGGCCGCTCAAGTCATTTACATCATAATGGAAATACATGGAGACGAAATCATTGCAAACGCTTACATCGAACATCAGTTTGGAAAAAAGCGGAGATTTCTCAAGCGTCCTTTATCGATTGCGTCATTAATCCGTCAAAAACCACAACAAATTGTTTCACCCGATCGCACGTTTCAGCACGATGGTCTCCGTTAAGGTCTCCTCAAAGGTTATTATTGGCTAGTTCATAGCGACGACGGCGATGACGAGTAGTCGGAGGCCTAGGGCTAGCGACAAGGCGCAGTTGTCAGATCTGCCTGCGGCCTGGACCCGGTCGGCCCTGGAGGCCCCGTCGGCGAGTTCCCGGGACCTCGCGAAGCCCTTCAGTCGCTCGCCCTGAACACTCTCTTCGTTACTCCGCCAGTACACCGTGGCGATTGTAGCGAGACACTGTGAACAAAATTATGTATTACTAGAAAGACTAGCTTCGGCCCGCAAATTCATTCGCTTTCAGGTTTTATCCAGAGAGACATAAAAATAATATATCCATAATCCAGGCCTCCCCCTGTAGGATAGAAATACAACAAAGTAGAAAGTGTCTAAACCACTGCTTATGAATGGATGGCCTATAGAAACAAAATATTAACTCCTACTTAGCGCTTAATTTTTAAGTCTATCTCCTTTTTCAGGCGTCAATTTCATCAAAATGGACTCCACGGATTAACCGCTATAGATGAACAAACAAGCACGCACACAGAGTAACTTCGGCCATCGTATAACTGTAGGTCAAAAGTATAACGCACAATAAAATATTATAACGCACCTTAAGTTTGAGGTCTCCTTTCCTAAAATGCTTGGGCTTGACCTTGAAGTCCAGTCCCAGGCTGGTGGTCTCCAGTCCATCTTCATGGGTGTAGTACGTTGGCGCCAACAACGCCCCACTAGGGGCTGGTTCCCCGTTCACGTACCACGCCAGCCTGGTCGCTGGGCGAGACTTCCCTGAGGTGCAGTTCACCTGGACGCGGTCCCCTATCTGATACCGAAGCCTGGATCCGGTGATGGTAGGCCCCATTGTTGGTAAGGCTGAAACAAGCCAGTCTTTTATAGGTATATCTGTGAGAATGTCTAATAAAATTCCAAACCAAATTCAATCCTTGCCTTTCCGTAAATTTAAGAGAGCAATAAAAACAGGCCTATGCCGAATAGACCATGCTTTCTCATGATTGAAGAAGCTTCACTTGGATAGAGATTGTGAGCCGATGATAGCAGACTGACAGATGCGTTTGCTGTCAAATGTGCTGATTTAACGGTCGAAACTCATACTGCATTATACCTGTACGTCGTAATTAAATTCAAAAGAGTGCTGGGAGTTTTCCCCTCAGGCAGGTATACCGATACTATAGCCTGAGGGGCACCGAAAGCGGATGTATTATGTATGACGTTCATTAAGTATACACAGCTTATACCCGAAAATGAATAAAAGACTTTGAATCTTGAATTTCTTGAATCAAGGTTGTCTTTTTTAATTACTCTGCCTGTTTTTAAATATCTGCGAGCATTTTATTATACATCAATTTTTTTCAGAGTTTTATGCACTGTTAATTCAGTTGAGTTCAATTCAGTTTGTTTTATTATAAGCAATGAAAAGAGAAATGTTCAATCAGACATAAATATTTTTGTTATTTTTAACTATGGAAAAATTTTAGTCCCTACGTATGTATAGCTGTTGTTTTATATACTGATTCCCCTTATAATAACTAAGCGTAATTTGAATGTTTGAAAGTAATAACAAGTGTAAGGAAATATATTTTTACTTTAAGAGGACTTTAAATTTCCCCTGCTAAATATGAAATCTACCGGACTATTCAAACGAACATCTTACCAACAATGACCATGTCTGCGTGGTCAGAAACGGTAGGGAAAAGCGGTCGTTCGCCAGACACCTCACAGCGATACCGGCCACCCGTCTCCAACACTGCGGGGGTAAGAGTCACGTTTGACCCGTTCGGACTGGAGTTCTATAACAGACAAATAAAGGAAAATAATTAAGCTTATAATGTTAATTAATTCTTTAAATTATTTAAATGAAACATAAAACATGACAAAATTAATTTAGAGCAGCAAATACTAATTCAAATTTTTGCAACAACCTTTGAATTAAGTTTAATGCTTATACTAAATTCATGCTGCATTTTTCATAAAAAAGGTGCATTGTGACATTAAAGTTTAGAACATTTTAAATCAAAACTCTACACTAATCAAGATTCCTTTGAAAAGAATATGAACATCCGAGCTTTGGTAATGTAACTTTCAATGAATTAAAATTTTTAATAACCGCTTGTTATATTTTGACAAGGTAATTGCTTACCTTGACAAAATCCCATTGAATGCAATTTATTAATTCAATAATATCGTAAATATTTTCATGTTGAATAACCAGCAATGTATCGATAATTTAGTGAAGTACCCTGACAGAGGCTATTAAATTCAATTAAGTTTATGATGCGCTCTTTCCAGTAATACGCATTCAAACAATCGATTAATATGCTGTCCGAATCAATTCCTCTTAATTCATAAATATTATAAATACTACGTATAAGTAACGTGTATTTCCAATTCCATCGTGCGATGCACTCAGCGTTGATTAAATGACTTTACTTAACGAGATTAATTTTTTGTTGATAATATCACGACCGAACACTCTGGTTTTAAATACGTATTATTAATGTAAACTCTGTCTGTGCTATTTAAAATTAAAGCGAAATTGCAGGCTTAATGAGGACAGGACGGTCCGATGCAGACGATACGTAATTATTACAAGGGGGATTAACGCTTTTGTAGATGGCCTTTTCAGGATAAAAAAATTATTTCGAAAAACTACCTTAAACTTATGACGTACTGTATTACTGTATATTCGTTGTAATTATGTTCAAATTTCAAGCATTTGAATTCCAATTGAATCAAATTATATACAGGATTCGAAAACTTAAGTTCTAAGTTGCGTAAAATAAGACCAATATACCGTAGCATGACTCCCTGTCCTATTCGAATGTTGATGCTACGATTGTAAAATTACTCAGGGTAAAGATATATACGCATATTCATTCCACTCCTTTTGATTCATACGACTCCTCGATAATAATATGTTCTCAATCCCTACAATTTCTGTAGCTCGTCTCAAAATGAAAAACAATAATACCAGTAGTCGCGGAAAAACAATAATACCTGTAATCGCAGAAAAACACGTGACAGGAATACCACAGTATGAATAGCGTGAATGTGCTTCTTCGACAGGTATAATGCCGAAAAAAGGGAGCCCGATTGTGCACGTTTCATAAATATTTCTCTCATACACCGAGCGCTGAAAGTCTCACAGGAACAGTTTAATAAACAAAAATTAATATCTGGAAGGCTGACGAATTTCTGGTTCAGCGGTAATCCCAGGGTATACGGATAACACACGTGGAACAATGTGAAACAGCGGAGGGAACAAAGATTGAGTAACAGTGCATGCATGCAATGTATGTACCGATTGCAATTTGCAACTTTCAAGTGGGTAGCTGGTGAATTAAAGGCAAGTCGAAATGGCGTCTACCTTTGAATTTTGAATGTTTAGTGAGTATCTTTAAATATTCATATGAATGTACGGTTCAATCCTCGTATGTTATTTGGGGTGTTCAAATAGTTTCGAACCTGAAAATTGTCGAAAAGAGAGATTTGAGGCGATCTGACGCTCCAGAAGTAATGAAGCACACACAAAAGGGCTTCGATGTGACGATCTTGTAGTAGACACCTCTCTTCATAAAGCCAAAATGGCATAGGAAAACATAGAGTCAAAAGTCACCCCGTGCCGTATATTTCGAAACTGCTCATAAAGCCTCAAGAGTCTTGCATAAGGCCAAAGATCGAATATTTTGAAACTGCCCATAGGGGCTCTGATGATGTTCAATCAATGCAATCTATAAAAACAACGGGCACAAATGGCTAGTGCTCTGCGAATTCGAGACCCGAAATTCCGATCGCAACTACATATTCATAAACTACAGGACTATGCGCATTGCAATGTCCTGATTCTGAAGCGTTGAAATTTCTACTTTTCAATTATACAAAAAATATTACGATACGAGATCCATAATCATAAGTAACCGTTGTGGTTCTATCGTAACGTCAAATCCTAAGGCTGTCTGTGTAAGAAAATGCGTAGTCATCATCATTCCAGCCCTTCGTAGTCCACTGCTGGACATGAGCCTCCCCTAATCGACGCCACCCCGCTTGGTTCTGGGCTCTTTGAATTCAACGGTTTTCCGTCCTAATCAGTACATTCATATAAACACGGTATGTATTTGTATACACAGATAACTCCTAGTTTGCCGACTACATTCCTACCTCAATTCCTCTCCAAAATGCAATATCCGGTCCGGTTTTGTGAAGATAAGTGTGCGCTTCCTCTCACGGACCTAAGTAAACGACTCGTAACGGGATTAATTTAATTACAAGACTACAGACGCTGATATTTGATCTGTTTCTTCCGGCAAAGCTTACGTAGTGTTCTAATATGTACGTGCTTATTTGCAAAGGTAGGAACTATTTTTGTTCGTGGACCTTTGTCACTGGATGTTTTTTTAAAAATTTATCTTTGTCATTTAACAATTTAAACTAAGAATTCATATTTCTGCTTCGCTGCATCACGTAGGTCGTCATATTTCGCAACAAATTCCTCATTATCTTACCTCAACATCAACTCTGGGCAGCAGAAAACATCAACTCTCTACCTCTTAACTGAAAGCATACTTTCAGTTTACTAACGTCGTCAAAATCATATCTGAGAAGAAATTTATCATTACCCTACCTCAACATCAACTCCAGGCAGCAGAAACTTCCTGCGTGGTTCAACGTCCCGTGGCACATGTCTGAAGAAATCCTTCCCATCTTTATACCACTTGATTAAGTACAACACGTCACCTATCCCAATATTCAGCTGAAGTTTGTTACAAATCTCTCGTCAACTTACCTCAACATCAACTCCAGGCAGCAGAAACTTCCTGCGCGGCTCAACGTCCCGTGGCACATGTCTGAAGAACTCCTTTCCATCTTTGTACCACTTGACAGAGTACAGCACGTCACTGGGACCCAGGGCCCATCGACACGACATCGACGCGCGGGTCCCGAGCGGCACATGCGTGGGCACTCTCAGCTCCAGCAGCTCCAGACTTGACACGCCGTATTCTGTAAACAAAATGACTTGTTACTTTGTGTTTGAATGAAGTATTGGGTTTTATAAGTTACTTGTGAGTTTGACTAGAATTTCACTCCTAGGGGAAGTAGAATAGAAACTGTTTTACATAAGTTAAGTTGGACAAGAATTGCAATTACAAATGAAATTAAAATAATAAAAATAAATTGTAAATTTAAATTTATTACAATTTAAATTTACAATTATTTTTATATCCTCCGTTGAACTGCCCTACAATAATATTAGAGAGTAGATAGATACACTGATATCAGATATTTATCAAAGTAATGACGATATCAGATATCTCAGATAATAGTCCTTTCTAAATGGTTACCTATGAAAAGCGAGCCTTAAATTTTTGAACCAAATAATAACTGGATCAATCTGATTTCTATATCATTCCCGAGACAAAGAAAATCACACCACCGAAAACATGCAAGAGCGTCGCTAAAATATTGCGACCCCGCCTAGATATTTAAGTACTTTGTATACTCATATTTTTATTTGCCTGTAGGTAGCATGTTATGAAGGCAAAAATCCATTAAACGCCACGTCAAATAATTTCCCATGTGACGCCCGCTCGCGGCCCGTAAAAGAGGCACTATTGCCTTCGCCCAGCGGTGGATAATATTACTTTACGAGCCACGGGCGCAAATGTAAGTAAATTGGTGAATAAAGACAAGCGCGCGTCTAATGTGTTAGTCCAATATCATTAGAATGTGGCGAGGTTTAATGGGCTTATAGGTAATTTTATTTAAATTAAAAAGTGAGAAATGAAGAATGATGTAGACGGCTTACAGTAGAGTAAATAACCAAACTGTATTTGTAAAAAGGCAAAGTACAAATTTAATGTAAGTTGCTTCGTGAATTGATTAATGATTAAGTAGGATATTTCACAAATAAATACCTTTATTAGATTAAAAGAGGCACTATTGCCTTCGCCCAACGGTGGATAATATTACTTTACACGCCACGGGTACAAATGTAGTAAATTTCTGAAAAAAGACAAGCGTGCATCTAATGTGTTGGTCCAATATCATTAGAAAGACAAAGTTTAAAATGCCTAGGAATTTAATTGAAATTAAAGCGATCGTGCTTGATGAAAGTAGTATCTATGTAATTGGTTTAAGTTACATTTAGTAGAAAATTTTGTTAACTTTGCCCAACGGTTGTTGTTATAACTTTACAAGCCACGTGCGCAGATGTTAGTAATTTGGTAAATAAAGGCAAGTTGTGTGTTGGTCCAATATCGTTAAATAGATTTAAACAGCCTATGATATGATAATATTTGTTTACGAGCCTTATCGTTCGTATCCAAATTTAATTGCTGTAGAAAAAAGAATAGGCATAGACCATACAAAAGAATTTATTTTGAACTTAACGGAAATAAAATCGAGATAAGTAATGGTTCCTGAAGTGATTAGTATCGTGTTAGAGCAACATTATTAGAACAAGGCCGTGTTTACCCAGCATAATCTAATAAGATTTTGTTGATGTACCTACAGTTTGATGAATTCTGCAATAAACAGCCTTAGGGCAGAATAAATAAGAGAGCAGAAGGGACGATTAATTTATATTACACGAACACCTTTGTACGTAATCGTGGGAGAGGATTTTCATAAAATTCTCACTTAGCTTCATTCTTCTAAGGAATTTAGCTAATATGAAAATACGTGCACGAAAAATGCACACTGTTGAAGGTGTAAATTATCCAATAGAAAATAATTCATCCCTCCAGAAATTATAACATTACAGTATAAAACTATAGTATGCATTATAATATCCTTTTTTATAGTTTATACTCCTTTAAGTAAAATTGAGGGTACCGCTTTGGCAAAGGGAAATCTCTCACCAGGCTAGATGTTCATGCCTGGGGAGGGGCCGTGCTCCAATTGCATCATGTTGGAGTCTTATATACATGCCAGCGGTGTCGAAAACACGCTATCTCTTGACGAAGAACGGAGACATAAAGGTGGCACGCTGGCCTAATGCAACGCATTAGCGGCACTTTGTACTTACTTACAGCTCCATAAGTAGATTTTTATAAGGTAGATTGTTCTTTGTCGATCACTTTAAAATAGGTAACCGAAGGTGGTACTTAATCAATCCCTATTCCTCCTTCTTTTCTATACAAAAAACCAATTTGATCTCCCCTAGTTAGAGGCCAGGTGTTCACTGTTCAGAGATTTGATTAAAAACAACGTAAGTAAATAAAATCACACTGTTACATTTTTGCAAAACCCCAATAACATTTTCGCATTATCTGAAACCATTCGCGCGTGACATATGACCTAAATAAAATTTATCAATCTAGTTGCATCGAGAGTTATTCGTGTAAAAGGCGAAATATTTTCATTTTTTGCGTTCAAAATGTTATATGTAGATGCCAAGATTAAAATGGAGAATGTTTTTTTTGGTTTGGTTTTCATTTGTGGTATACATTTTTGGAGCATAGGTACCTATCTAGAACTACGACTATAAAGCCAATATTTTATATCCTAATAACTTGTACCTACTAGGCACGGTATCTTACTACTATTATAAGTTTTTGATGATGGACGAACGGATGGATAGATGTTTATTACTGACTGGATCTGACTGGAATAACTGGGGGTTCTGACTGGAAAAAATCCGGCACCTACCCATGGGGATCGAGAGATAAGTGTAGTCTGTTAATAATGCTAATTTTCCATTTTATGAAACCAAAAAGTATCAAAAACTTAACTACGGTTCAAAGGCGGTTTTTCAAAACAACTTCTGTTTTCAAAATGAGAGGGCGCTCGGAGCTGAACTTCGTCATAGCGAGGGTACTTAAACGGTGCCTCTTTATTAGGGTCAAAGCACTGCTTCGTATTATGGCGTTAAGTGTTACCAACCCAGGGTTGCCACAAGTTTTTTTGTAATCTGACATTTTTTTCTTAAGAAACTTGTCCTGTCTTCGTCTATCCGTACCGGCGCAGCGTGATTCAATCTGTCTCCATTGTTGACTAAAGAACCATTGCTATTGCTATTCGAGCAGTGGAACTTAATGCTACGTCTAGCTGTAGATGAGCTCATTTGTTAGAAGAAGACTGAGAAAATTTACATGGCAAAGGATCGCTCCAGAATATCAGCACACTGTGCTGTCTTATTATCTGGATTTATAGGCATTACCTGACCTGATGGAATAATCTACAATTAGTAACATCAGTGTCATTTTTCTCCTAAGTGACTTAATCTATTTGAATGAACTTTCGTATTTATTGGGGGGCTTTAGATTTATACACATAGTATACGGTTCTGGGATTCAATAAATGTTGTATATTTTTTGATACTTATCTTAATACGCATCTATATTAGGAATGGCAGCTTTAATAATTCTTCCAAAAGCCTTGGAAAATACAACGCATCCGTCTTGTTGGTTTTTCATTAAAAATAGAAAAGTCCGAATAACTAACAATTGTGGTAACCCTTAGAAAGGTACGACGTAATCCTAGTTTGGGACGGTGATTATGGTGAACACGGCGTTTGTATATTTACGCTTGGGAAGTTAAATTTTCAAGTAGTAAACAAATTGCCTCGTTAATTTGGGCAATTTTCAACGCGTTTGGTTTGAGCTATTTTATGTTTCCCCCATTTACCTGCAAGCCGTACAAACATTTAAAAACCGTTTTTGTGCTGCCGTCTATGGCACTTAAGAGAAATTCACGTAGCGAACATCGAAGACAAACTTGCTGAAAATTGTTTGAATTGTTATTTGCACGAGGTATACCAAATGGCTGGCTGGCCCACTATTGGACAAGGGGCTCTGCCAACAGCGGGAGGCCTAAAGCTTACTCCACCACACTTTTCCAATATGGATTTGTGGAGAAACGAGCTAGTGGCCAAACGGGCAAAGCTGCTTGTACTGTTCATTACAAATGTGGAGAACGCGTCTAAGCAAACGTTACGTAGGACGCGTTATAGCAAGATAAAGTATTCACCTGCGCCGAGTGGCGAGAAGTAACTGTATTAAAGCAAACTAGATAAACTAAAACTATAGATAGATTGGGAGAGGATTTGAAGAAGAAGAAGAAAAAGAAGGGCTGAGTATCTGTTTTTAATACCTAGTGTAACAGAAATATTCTCCGATAATAACCAAGCTCCACTAAGCTCTAACGAACTGGTACCTAGTGCGAAGCCTGAAACATCGAAGTGCGGCGTGCGCTATCTCGCGCCGCAGTCACGCTTCATGTTGCCGCTAGTGAAGCACTCTTGAGCGCTGCAGTTTGTATTGAACAGGATACACTATCGACTTGAGAGCCTTGGACGCCTGATTTCTGAGACGCAGGTTTTTAATGAGCTGGTTCATCGAAGAAGGAACAAAGATGTACAAGCCTTAGACGTTATATTTTTACGAAAAAAAACTGAATCTAGTAAGAATTTTGTTTTTCGGCTTCCTCAAAATTCCTTAGTGGAATCAAGTAAAAAACGACGACAGCTTATTTTCAAAGATGATATTTTAATAGTCGATAGCTAAACAGCGACACTTAGCCACAGCACTGCATAAGACATCACAAACAAAATACAAACAAAACAACAGCCTTGTCCTTAGTCCTTGGTTGTGACAACACCGACCAACCAACCAACACGACAAGTTTCAAACATAAGTCTATCAATGGAGCTACCCTCACATGATGCGAGCGACCAATTTTGGTGTCTTGTCTCGTCTAATGACTCGGAAATCAGGACAAGAGGTTAGATACGTCACTTTGTCATAAAATAAATATACCTACGAGAACCGTTAAATATTCGACTGCAACATAAATCAAAGTTATAAAAGTTCGTCAATTTCTTTATTTATAAACCTAAATACATACAACTTTATGCATTTTACTTGTCTTCCATAGTGCTACCCACTTGTGCGTGGTGCCAGATTGTGCGCCGCTGTAGCAAACATAATTAGCGCACTATCGGATAATACTGTCTGAGTGTTGCACTCGCTAAGTGCGACACCATTTTATTCACCAATTTTAGTATGTTGCAATTATCCTACTAACTATTGTAAATTTGAATGTTTGTGATGATGTTTGGTTACTCTGTCACGCAAAAACGGCTGAACGGATTTGGATGAAATTTGATATTATGTTCGTAGTTCTTAACCTGGGTTAACATACAGGACACTTTATCTCTCTCTCTATTCACGCGGACGAAGTCACTAGACTTTAGTAGTCCATATGAAATATGTCTTCTAAACCTTAATTGGCTATCGCAATACGACACTATTTTTGTGTTCCAACCGACCAATGAACGAGTTAAAATTTAAACACAGCTCTTTCAATGGAGCTGTCTTAACTGACAATACGTACATGCGACAAACGGACCTATGACATTGTCGTACGACCAACTTATTGTTGTTGCGACAGATTTTGTTGTCAAATGACTTAGCAGTAAGGATAAGGCGTAAAACTATAACAAGATTACAGCAGTGTCGTTATTGTTAAATGCGACTTTTTGTAGAAGTAAAAATACAAAAATTTTCTTAGACTAATGAGGTATTTTGAACACAAAGAAACAACATTCGTACAGATTTTTAAAACCTCTATCTATGGATATCATGGTAGTTACATGAAAACAGGCGAAAACCTATCACTGTGATATATTTTTAATAAGAATGAATTAAATCATATCATTTAGGTCTTAAGATACAAGCAATTATCCCTTATATAAGAAAAAATGAAAAAACTTGGTTTACAGGTTCTTTAGATTCGTTTTAGAAATACAGTTACGAGAATACCGAGAGAGACCGCCAGAGACTCGTAGTTCGCAGGGTGTCAAGAGCCCTTCGCTCGGAACGTTCAGACGCAATTATCCAATGTGTAGCTAATTGTGTCGTTTTATTGGAGTTTAACTGCTTACATGTTATCCGCATTACTTGCAATTTGCTGGACAAAAAATGTAACATTCTTGTTTTAAAGTGGATGAGTGTTTTGCACTACAAAACTTTAATGGCCAGTTTTAATAACGTACCGATGGTAATGGATAGATAGTCGACATGAGTCGTGAGCACAATCTTTATTGATCGGTTTGACGTTGACTGCGCTGTCGGTTCACGCGATTGGTTCGTCAGGTTGTGTACGTCGTGTATTATAATTGGTCTAGCGCGTGTATTTCGACTGCTGTACATTGGCCGAAAGGAAAGTACAGTATCCCTACCGTTAATTTTTATCTGTGCTCTCAACTCGTTTACCACAGGATGGTCGGAACTAAATCCTTATAAATTACTTTATAATAACAGATTTTTTATTGCCTGATTGCCAAAACTTTCCATTATAGATCATTATAGTCATACGACGGTATATTATGGCAACTGGTTAAAATCAAGCAAACTTGAATCCGAATAATCAATAATATTCGTTGGAAACATTGCGTGTGCTGTAGTACTCTGGTCACAGACTCTGGTATTCTAATTGTAATGGGACGTCAACACAGTTACTTCAATACTGGATAATAGCGCCTCGCATTGTGTTCGTCCGTATGGAATGCATTTCTCGTTATTTTGACGCTATTTTTCTTTCATTACGGTATGCAACGTGTGCCGCCGACAGATGTACATATAGGTAGGTATTCGTAAATTCAAGCATGTTTTTTGTTATATAGCATTTTTTAAAAACTACTTATTTATTTATGAACTTAAAACTACTTTAAAGTGGTCTGAACCGAAATTAATATTCTATCTATCTAAAGCAAATATTGTCCCATTTTACGAGTAGATCGGCGATGTACAAAATAGTTAGCTATCCCATGAGTCATATGTGATACAAACTCATTGTTTAGCTTTTGTGTTTACTTATCTTTCAGGCACACCAACCATGGCATAAAACAGATTTCTTCGCGGCAGCTTAGGCCTTGTATTAATTGGCTGACATAACCGACCGCGCAACCAAGGAGCTAAAATTTAAACACAGGGCTTAGTATAATTGAGCTGTCCTAATTGATCATTAGCGGTTGACAGCGGTGATAGCCCAGTGGCTTAGAATTCGACCTCGAATCGAGGGGTCCGGGTTCGAATCCCAGTGGCACGCACCAATGACTTTGTAAAAAAGTTATGTGCGATTTACAAAATTAAATATCACCTGCTGTTACGGTGAAGGAAAACATCGTGAGGAAACCTGCATGCCTGAGAGTTCACAAAAAAAATGTTCTCAAAGGCATGTGAAGTCCACCAACCCGCAGTAGGCCAGCGTGGTGGACTACGGCCTACATCCCTCTCATTGTGAGAGGAGATCCGACCCTGTAGTGGGTCATTAATGGGTTAAAACAACAACAATTGATCATGACACTGACATGTACAAAATGTATGCAATGACGTTGTCGTACGAGCAACTTTGAAGTGGCAATTAGGACACGGTGTTACCCGTAGAAGGACGGACTGCAATGTTTCTACCGTCTACGAGTAAAGTGGGTGAAAGTCAAAGCTGTAGCCGTGAATTGCTAAAAAGTTATAATAATAAATGAAAAACGTTTGTCAGGCATTTTCGATAGCAGAAACGATACATTACCGCGCCCGTATTACCGGCGCACCTGATGCCTACATTGCGTATTCGAAGCGGGGATCACATTTTTTTTATTTACAATTCCTTCCTCGATTGGAGCAGAAAGCGAAGGATACAACCCGTTTTAGGAATAAATTGTGCCGTTTAGTTTCGTGTAGCGGAGAAAGGAATTTAAAAAATAATTTAAAATAAACAACGGGTTCTCCGGGAGTGCCGGCTGAATTGAAAACTTGAACATTATCGTTGTGCATTATTGAATATTTTGAAATGGTTAGGGAATAATTGCTGTATTTATCAGTATAAAAATACTATAATTTATGTGGTCGTCACGATAGAAAATGCGTAAGACGGAGAGAGTTTTTTAAATATGGAAATTGAACAAAGTGTGTCTATTAATGAAAAAAGTGACGAAATTTTTTGGGAAAACTCGCGTCAGGACACGTGACGATCGAAAATTTGTAAAATTCGTTCAAAAATGCACAAATTTAATGTTCAAGTTTTCACTTCTGCCGGCACTCCCGGAGTGCAACCCGTTGTTTCATTTGTATGTATTAGTCCACACGCGACAGTGACAATTTTTTATTGTAGTTTCCTTCGTGGCTCTCTTGTTTGCCTAAGGTTACCTACTAAGTGAGTAAGGTTCAATAAAGAAAAATAAAAATAAATTTCGAAGTCCTTTAGTACCTTTAGTAAGTATCTAGTATTGTGTAATGAAAAACGAGCAATAATTTTAGGACAGAAAATAAATGAAAAGAATTAAAATTTAAGAAACGATCATGTTGCATTATCAGTAAGTAGAGCAACATAAGGTTTAAATAATAGTGTTCTGTGTAGGTACTTTACTCATGTAGAAAAAAATTGTGTAATCATGGGGTTACATTTCATTTTATAACATTTTCTATAACTTTTAAGTGACTACGTACAAAAGGAAATCCTTGATTAGGACATTTTTTTCAAGCTAAACAAAATGGAAAAAATCCGTAATATTATGCCAACTTCAGTCCAGTTTCAGTTGTACACGTACGTTTTGACTTATCTTTATTCTATCTTACTCAACTTACCATTCTCTAAAACAAAATACAACGCAATAGTCTCTATTTCAAAATTCAAACCGTTCCCCTCAAAGTTTTAATTTCGTTCGGAACAAGAAAAAATATTCAAAATTTCGTATCATAAAAGATCTCTCGGGAGGTACGTGTACTATCTAGATTGTTCCAGAATGGTTTCATAAAAGTTTTAGAACAAAAATGAGAAGCAGTACAATCCGTTGAGTATTCCCAGCACACCCAATACTGGCGGAGAATCGTTCCGGAAAATATTAGTTGTTTACACAAGACTTAGGAATAAAGAGGCGAAGTTTTCTCTTTATGTGGATGTAAAAATGTAAATATTTCTTTAAGAAAGTTGCACAGTTTACTATCAAATACTCGTATGTTAAAAATGGACAACTGAGGCCGTAGCAAAATACAATGGTACTTCTAGGTACAGAGAATCGGTTTGACACAAAATTTGTGTGTAACATACAGTTTTTCGGTTGGTAAAGTGTATTTGCTACAAAAATAATTAAAGGGAATTTCTGACGTAGCAATGACGGTTATGGGTGTTCATAGGCAGGCGCGATCATTTAAAATCAGGTTATATTTGTGCTTATGAATAAAAAAATACAATTATATTCTTATATATTTTATTAATTAAAAATCATCTGTTGTAACGGTAAGAAACGGTAAAAGAAGAAATGAGGAAACCTACCTAAGTGCCAAAGAGTTTCCCATATTGCTCTCAACGGCACTTGAAGTCTACCAACCTGGTAGTTAGACTAGCGTAGAGAACCGAGAAGATCCGACCCTGAATAATAATTCAGTTTCAGTCACTAATGGGTTACAAACTTATAAATAATTTTGTGATAAATTGTTAATGATCTGAGATGAGCCATCTTATTTATAGCATTCTCTTACTAACGAAGTCTTGGCTAATTTGGGCTCGTTAAATTGTTCTCATGGGTGGGTGGTTGGCTTTTTACTGTTGCCGAAAGGTGCTTAGAAAATCGTATTTCTCCAGTTTAAGAACACTTCTACGTGGAGAACACTTCCTTGTGATTGAAATAACGTAGCAGTGTTGCCTTATCATAATTATTTTAAAATATTTAAATGAATATAACCTTCAAAATAACATGTAGGTAACTTTTCAAAACACGTATCGTCCCGTGTTTTTTATTGAAAAATATTAACAACTGGCGATGCGCTGTAAATATTACAGAACACAGGAAACTTAGCTCGTAACTTGCGCGGCGGGTCTGCCAAACGTACAACAATAAGTTGGAAGGCTTTACATAATATCTCCGCACACGAGTTAACAGTTAAATACACTAGGTTAGTTTTAGTTATGGAGAAGCTTAATCGGAATCGGATCGGCTTTTTTTTCGAAAAATGCAAGACAATCGTAATCAAAGTACTGGAATTAAAACAGTAAAGTTAAAAGTTCGTACACATCAAATACAGAGTCATTTTTTAAATTGTAAATGTTATGCAAACGAGCATGCTTGCCACCTGATAGTAAGTGGTCACCGTCGCCTACTGACACGAGCAACACCAGAATAGGCTCTGAAGGAAAGCCGTTTAAAGTACATCATTGTAGAATTTAAGTTCAAAACACTTAATAAAAACCACTGGCTCAAATGGCCGTAGTAAGTAGAGGAAAAAAAGGCGAGAACGATTATTTATTTTAAAATGGGGAGCTATTTGTAAGAATATGTTTGAAAATAAAACAGACATTGTAAAATATTACAGAGTATAGGAAAGTTAACTCGTTACTTGCGCGGTGGGTATGTCAGAAGTAGAACAATAACTCTGAAGAGTTTAACGTTCTCCGCATAGGAACTTACATTCAATAGGTGCTCTTGTTTTGTTATAGAGACGCTCATTCGAAATACAAATAGATAGTCTTTGAATTTTTGCTTAATCTATCTATATTATATAAATACGAATCTGTTGTATAATTATATCATTATAAAAATGAAGCTGTTTGTTAGTCCCCCTAAAACTCGAGAACGGATGGACCGATTTAAGAAAAGAAAGAGACCTGTTAATTTTATTACGCAAAATGACGCTGTTTAATAATAAATAATTATATTGCAGAGTGCAGAAAACTTAGCTCATAACTTGCTCGGGAAATGTGTTAGAAGTTGAACAATATCTAACAATTTTACATAATATCTCGATACGAAGATTAAAATTTAAGCACTAAACTATGACGAAGTTAAGAAAAGTGAGGTGTGGGAAATTATGACGTGATAAGTCATGATTTTTTTCCTGTCACTGGTAATTGTCAATCACCCATTTATAGCCCACTACAGGATCGGGTCTCCTCTCTCAGTGAGAAGGATGTAGGCCTTAGCCCACCACGCTGGCCTGCTGCGGGTTAGTGGACTTCACATGCCTTTGAGAACATTTTTTTGCGCACATAACTTTTTATCAAGTCACAGTAAAAAAGCCACTGGAATTTGAAGTCCGGACCTTTCGATTCGAGGTCGGATTCTAAGCTGGCCTATCAACGCCACGGATAATTAAGTTGTTGAAATTGTGTGATCATCAAATCTAACCATTCAACTCCCATGTTTAAAAGTACAGCTACAGCGTTCACTTGTTTTATTGCTTATTTTTAAACTTATTTTTAAAGTTTCCTTTGCGTTCAATATGACAAGCCCTCGCCTCGCAAAAAACGTCGGCGACATTTTTTACCACAACGACCCATCAGATTGGCGGCTTGATAACCTTATTTTTTCAAAAGAAAACCGCAGAAAATGTAAGTTTAAAGTATTTAATCGTTACCTATTGTTTCTTTTTAAAATGTGAATGTGTGAATGTGAATGTTTAAAATGTGCAACCTGCAGGGTCTTGTCTCACAACGAGAAGGATAGATTTCAGTCAACCACGTTTCATCATAATAGAGAACTCTTAGTCAGCAGGTTCATTTAGTCTCCACCATTCGGCGGAGACTGAGGAGCAAAGTTGTTTTTGAGTTCGAACATTGGAACTGAATGAAATTCTTAACTGCAGTGCAAACATCACTTTTTTTGACGACCTAAGTGACGCAGTGGTTAAGACACCAGTGCGCTGCGCGGAGAGTTCTGTGTGTGAGTGATTGATGAGTGTGAGTGTGAAGCGTTATTTATTTATTTATATTTATTTATGGGAAGCATTTGTATGTAGGTACAGTACTGTACTGTAAGCAGGTTCCTATGGTAAAAGTAAAATTGTAGGGCTATAAAGGGTTATAGGGATGCTATAGGTAATATTATTATTGGAGGTGTGTTACGATGGAATTTGGGTTCATAATCGGGTTCTCTACGACCGTCCCAGCAGATATGGAAAATAGTTTTGGTGAATTTCTCGGATTTTCATCCATCCAGAGTCAAACATAAATATAAGTCCTCTAGGTGGCTGTTTTTCTCATAAAAATAAATGCAAGTGTTATACGAATTAACATTTTTATTTAAACTAGAGATAGTAGTAGGCCAAGTAGTAGTTGAAATTCGACTGTATTTATTGAAATTTTAATTTGACACGTAAAATCATGTACCTCATGTTTGCCTGTGTATGCATGTCAAAATACCTCCTCAATTTTATGGTAGTGTGAACTGTGCGTGGCGTGTTTTTTAATGAATTTTATTATTTTCTTATGCATTTTTGCAGTTATGTAACCTTCAAATAGGTTACAGGTTTCTGTGAGGAGGTACAAAATCAGAAAAATATAACAATGGGTAGGTACCTATTGTAGTTACCCTTAACTTGAATGTCACTTGTAAAACCTAACTTCTAAAGAATTTTGTGAAAGTTTTCAATATGACCCCTAATTCTTGGAAAACAAAAGTCTAAGGAAAGTTCTCGGTTCTCGATCTTAATTATAATGTTTTGGTTGGCTATGTTTTGCGGCTTTGAAATTTTGGTCCAAGTAGATCTTACTCGTAACTCGTGTTGATTTATTCGTCTGTCGGAGCAAAAGTAATAAGAGTACCAAGTATCACGAATTTTTATTTCCATAGAATGTCGTGAACGACGCGATTAGTCTAATTTAAGTTCACATAGCACTTACAGACCTTTTTAACATTTTTACACTCGTTTTACAATCTGTTTGGTAAACAATCTTAGCGTGTCTTTTTATTTTAATTCCGATTTAAAACTAAAGCAGTCACAAAAATATAAAGATTTTGAAACAAAATGTCATTTAATACTGAAACTAATTTGGAGTCACTATAATTTTATTTAACAATTTTAAACTCTTTTTCATTAAGAAATAATGCCAAGATTGTTTACTTATCACTCATTAATTATAAAAATGTCTTTTAAGATAATACTAAGCCTAATATTTTCACCAGACGCAGTTTTTTTAATAGGAAATTAGCACTTTCCTTGCTAGTCTATAACACGGTACAAATACCGGTATCAACTGCTAAATTCATAAACAGCAATTTTTAAAAGGAAATACCTAGCACTATAAACAAGGCCTGCTTAGGAAAAGCCCAGCTAGATAGAAAGTAACGATCCGATCTAAGGTAGAGAGGCTTACACGTAAAGAACCTACTCTTCGATGTACCTTATATCTACGGGATTGGAAACTACTATCGTCCTGTTTGTTTTTACGAAAATTTTACAATACTAAAGATTGCCAAGTAATAAATTTGAATTTCAAACTTTTACATCTTAATCGAACGCAAATAACAGCAAATAATGATAACGATAGCACTGTTCGTATTAATTGAATGGGTTTCAGTGAATAAAGATTAAAATACCTACCAATCATTCCAGAGCAACTGCTCCCGAAAATGCATTTATTGGATATTATGTAAATTACCTTAAACGATTTCTATGGTAATGTGTATTGAAAACACGCTATTGACAGTTGTACAGGAAAAGTAATAAATTTAATGTTATAGGCATTTATACCTCCTATTTAATGTATTTTACGTAGAGTAGACTGATGTATTAATGTTTGGGTGTAAAAATTATATAAAGATCATTTCCGCTTTATTTCGCTATGTCAATCTTACACCGCCTCGTAAGCAAATTTTTTTTTACATACCAACATACCAACATACCTTCTGTAGTATCAGTCGCTGTTGCTACAAAACTCCAAAAAGCTGCAATCAATTCTAATGAATAGAAGTCTAGTTATAATCTTGCAATCAAAATAAATGATAGATAATATAATAAAGACAAAAGTATTATGTTCTTTAGGAATAACAAAGTATGTTGCAATCGAATGTCCTTTCCAACATATTTTTTCCGGCCCTTCGTCTTTTTTTGCGAACTAAAATGCCTTAGTTTCAAACACCTGCAATCAATACTAATGAATCAGTCTGTGTTACTGAGGAGTCAGGATATTTGGAACCCCCGAATTCCAGATATAGACAGAGCACGCCCGACACCGAGAGTCGTATCTTCATCGAGCTATCTAGCGTGATACGGATCGCATTTGCTTTCAACAGACATTTGTGTAAGCTTTCAAATTTCACATAGATTTTCCAATATCAAAGAGCCGATTAAAAACGTGATATGGATTATTGGAATTAAGCCGCGTTGACATGTCTCTGCAACTTTGTGGGACAATGTCGCTCGACATTTGCCTTGTTCACTCGTCGTGATGCGACAAGTCACACGACTGACGACCCGCAGATATCGTGTGAGCGACGTCGCGCGTTCATGTCAGGGGCAAAAGTCAGAAAGTAGGTACCTAACTGCGTAAAACCTTGCTATAAAAAATACTTATTATGAAGAATAATTGTATAGTATAATTATAATAAAGGAATAACAAAGTAAGTTTTAAAGCTTTTACAGGCAAGGCAATTAAATATGTACATCTTGAACTGGAAGCTTTATTATAACGCGTATGTGTAAAAACGCTGAGTTAAGTCCTTTACGAGTAGAGTAATTGAGCGTTGAAAAACGACGCAAAATGTTAATTGAGCCGGTGAGACTGACATTTTCAGAGAATCCCTTTCAATGTAGTTTGCATAATTCCCGTGAAGGGTAGGTTTATAGGCTAGCGTCTAGGCATTGATTACGTTAGTAAATCGCCTTTTTGTTTATTTTTTTTTTGAACCTAATAAGTTATGATCTGAAAATTTTTAAAAGATACACAAAAAAGGCATAAAATTACAGCGATTAACCATTTACAACGGATCCCTGTAGTTGTAAAGTGCATTTGTATAATTGTTAAATTATGGCGACTTACACCACTCGTCAAGTCAAGAGATGACGCTATGGGTAACCTGAATCACGCTATTAAAGTTTTTTACCTCGCTGATATACGCGAAACTCCATGACATGACCTTGCCTAGTGGAAGATATTTTTGCCAAAACTAACAGACCTTCGAAAGTAAGAATATACGCTACTGGGCCATTTCTTAAAATAAATAACTTTAATAGTTCGACATAGTTATCAGCTAATACGCTAATTTAGAACTTACTTCAAGCAACTTCTTGGTTTTTGATTTCGAGTTAGTTGCGGGCAACTTATATTCAACCCGCGGTGGGTTGAGTGTACGCTTCTGATAAGTTTCAGAACTTAAGATGTAACTTAGAACTTGTTTGAGCTAAGATGTAGATAATTATGGACATGTGCTATGATGGATTGATACATAGATAGGTGAATATAAGAGTAGAAGAATAATAATATGTTTTTTAAATTATTTAACAGGTTACAAATGGGCATGCAGCCATTTTTGAAGTTGTTATGTAAAATGGTCACTGTGGCCAATTGAGACCGACACTCCAGCCTCAAATATGAAAGAAGAAAGTCTTGTTAGTAATTGCCTCGAAACCAATCCCTGGCCACCTCGAAAGGAGACATGAAGATCACTAATAAAATTTGCTGCTTCACAACGGTTTAAAATTTTATTATTTCTGTATCTGAAATCGTCTTCCTTATAAACGCACTCCTATTACAAACAACATTACGGGGACGAGAATGAACATTAATAATTCAAAATCGCGGGAAAGCTTAAGATAACAAAATTGAAATCTGTGTAAACAATCTACCACAAATGTTAAGCTCGTGGATATTTAAAGCGTGTGAGTAAATTATTCATTGCCACTACTTTGCGTGCGATACTTCATGGATAATTAATGGTAACCTAAGAAAACGGAACAGTAATTGTTAGATTTATCAAAATTGTCACTTGTCTACAAGTTGAAAACAAAAATACAACATTACAAAAAGTTTTAAATTGTTTTAAATTTTTTTATTTACTTTATAACGCACAACCGAAACTTTAAAAAATAAACGTGCGTTAAAATCCAAATTAAATTGAATTACAGCATCAGTATGTGCATATTACTGTAAATTTATTGATATCAGTGATATCAACGTACGTGATACAAAACGATTGATAATAATATATACGACACAGTAAGCAGGCAGGGAACTGACAGCTGTCATATAATAAATTGTTACATGCAATACTGACAAGTCTATTATCTATGTAATATTTATGTGATAAGTTTATTGATGTGAAATAACCTATATTACTAAACTTACGCACTTTAACTGCAATGAAATTTATTTTTTTCAGTAGCTATAACTAGGATATTTTTAAATTTTTATTTTCAATTTGCTGAACCTTAATTGATACTAAAGAAGAGATCATCCGTTACAACAATTATTGTGATGACTACGACTACGACAAAGCGAATTTAAAATTGTTTTCAACATGACTATTGGTATCAACTATTTCCAAGCAGTGTTCATTTTTTTATTATTTAACAATTTTATTTAACAGCGTGGTATACTAAGGCCTACATCCTTCTCACTGTGAGAGGAGACCCGACTCTTCAGTAGATCAGTAAGTATACCACGCTGACGTAATACGGGTTGGTGGAAGTTTAGTGTTGTTGGCATTAGTTAGAAAATCTTAATTTTATTAAATTTATAGTGACAGCACATAAAATTTTGAAATCAGAATCCACCATGCTGTATACCTACAGAATAGAAAAATATATTCCTTATTTAAAATGTTAGTACGAAATTTCGTCTTCTCTAAAAATGAAGAAAAAAATTTCTTAACAGGCCTGGGTACACTTTTTGATGACTTAAAGGGAAATTCAGAAATTATTTGAATTGAGCGTTTCGCGTACTTAGCGCTAATTAAATCCCTGTCGCTGCTGTCTTGTCATACTTGAAGCTTTTCAAAGGAAAATTCAATGTTTCGCTGGAAAGTAAGCTTTGTGTTGCAGTGACAATTTTTTTCAATTTTTTTTTTTTGTTGTGGAACTATAAAAAATATATTATATAAGGAAAAATATATTATACAGACAAACGACTTCAAACTAAAAATTAATAAATCAATTTATAAAAAAACTTCAAAATTATGTTATTTTTGATGTCTACCTAAATAAAAATTTAGCTTGACATAGTTACCATCTACAAAATATCAATAATATAGTATAAAACTGAAGTAAACATTACGATGCATGTTATTCGGTTTGGACACGAAATGCTGGAATCAATGACTTTTATGTAACCGGACCGAGCGATACTTCAGAAAAATTAAAAGTGGGCTCGACTTTTTTTACTTTTGGAGCCCAGAGCGCTTGTAACTCCAAAGCAGGAAAATATCCTAACTAGAGAAAAATATGTTAGTTAATGTAATGTATTACCTACCACAGGTATTACTTAAAACAGATATAACGACAGTTCACGCCTAAATGAAAGCTCCTTAATTTCAAGTGTCACATTTTCGATATATTATGTCACCTTAGTACGCCACTAAAGGGCTGAGCCCGGCTGAGGTGATGCGTAGGTGGTATCGAGTACCCTTATACAGCTCAAGCTAGTACTCAAGCTTTACAGTTCTAGCCTAGTTTATCGACCTCTAACGTTTAGGTTAGCATGTCAAAGATTTTGCCTTAAATAAGTTTGTTAATACATAGTTTTATTTAGTTTATTTTATCCGTGTTATCTTAGGTTTTAAATGACTTAGATACTGTATATATTCGCTGAAGTATTCTAAGAGATTGAATTTTCCCTATGTTAACAATTTATCTTTACACGAATATTATTCTTTTTCGCGCAGAAATGGCTGTCATTTAATTTTGAATCATTTAAAGAAATTAGATTTAACAAAACAACATTCAAATTATAAAATTTTAAGTGGTAGAGCCATTGTTGCTCATACCTAACCGCCAGCCTCTAAACTCGTCGTAGAGTAGCAGCGTTCTTCATGTTTTTTGTTTCAGCTGGTTTGGTATGGTTCCTAGTGACTAGTCCATCACCGCATATTATTTCCCACTGGGCCTTGTCTATATTCATTCAACTAAAGTACATGTTAAAGTAAAAATCCAGTAATTTTTCGACTGTTTTGAATGCGATGAATTTTTTAATGTGATAACTGCTTCTGGGTACTAAACGCCTCAATGAGCGCAAAACGGTGAAATATTCTGTTCTTCCGGTGGAATTACCCAGGAGACGCGTTTATAACACTAACGCAAAATAATTCTGCTGTAAAACTTTCTTATGTTTTAAATTTATGATTCCGTTACATAAAAATATCCAAACCTGTAAAAGAGTCTGGGTACTAAGTTCACCCAGTGCACTGGCGTCTTAACCATTGCGCCACTCAGGTCAGGCTAGTTAAGTAAGTTAATTAATTTCAATTTAGGTTTATTTAACTAGCTGCGTTAATATATTGAGCTAAAAGCGAATTAAAACTCGTTAACAGCTAATACATTGTCATGTGTGCCAATATGTAAATGAAACCGAAATTGAAACACATTTTAATCGCCATTACGGTTAAATTACGTTCATATGGCGCGTTACGACGTTAGCTACGAGTACGTTGCAGTTTAAGTATTTATTGGGGATACTAAAAATGTCTCAAACGAAATTGAAAAATATTAAAAAAAGAAGGATTTTACTGATTTCTTTCCTTCATTCCTCGTTATTTACTGCTGGGTATGGGCTCACGATGGCTACTCAGCTATTTTTTCTTTCTTTCAGCCTTCCTTTTAGAGTATGCTATTTAGCGTTACTTTAAGGACATACCTGTAAGAGTTTATCCATCTTTGAAATGGCAGTCATTTTAGTTTGGACACATTTATTTTACTGCATCGGTGCACAAGGGTTTTATTTACATAACGAGCTCAAAATCATAGCTCTCAATTGCATAACTCTACTCCAGATTTAAGATTTCTGAACGTGAGTAATTCACTTTCAGAAATCTTCGATAATTAATATACATTAAAAGTTTCGATAATTAATATACATTTTTTAGTATTTTTCCCTCTTACCCGATTTCAAACCTTACTACTACGAGCATGGACCCAATCAATGAGAGTAGGGAACATTCTCGATTAGAAGACACTCAGGCTCATGTGCGGAGTTGCCGGCCTTTACTTACACTAAACAGATGCCCGAGCTATCGCGATTGCAAAGTCATTTATGTAGGACTGTTTAAAACATCACTCTAATGTCAGTAACCCGTTAATAACCCACTACAGGGTCGGGTCTCCTCTCACAATGAGAGGGATGTAGGCCTTAGTCCACCACGCTGGCCTACTGCGGGTTGGTGGACTTCACATGCCTTTGCGAACAATTTTTTTGTGAACTCTCAGGCATGCAGGTTTCCTCACGATGTTTTCCTTCACCGTAACAGAAGGTGATATATTATTTAATTTTATATCACTCTAATATCACTCTAATATCTTTGTAAAAACAAAGTTAACATAAAAATGACGTTAATGAGACAAAGTTCGAGCGCACTAGCAATGACGGCCTGAGTGGCGCAGTGGTTAAGACACCTGTGCACTACGCGGAGGGTCCTGGGTTCGATTCCCAGCAGAGCAGAGATTTGAATGATGAGTTTGAATTTCTGTTTCTGGTCCGGGTGTGTTGTGTTCTTGTCTTGTGTGTGTCCATGGCGCCCACGACACAGGGAATCCTAGTGTGGGGCTGTGAGTGTGAAGCGTTATTTATTTATTATTTATTTATTTCCGAGGATTATACTTACTGTGCATCTGTTGCAAATTACACCAGAGGCGAATTCGCTACGGCCTAGTATAGTTTACAGTATAATTACTAACAGGACAATAAATCCCAAAATTAAACCTCAGCGGTCTAGTTCCTGCAAAAATACAGTCCGCCACAAATATTTGTGGGTTGTCCGTTCTCAAATTCTTGTGTTATGTTACTAGGTACTTATGTTTTGGGAGCGACTGTAGCCCATGATTAATCCGCGCTCCAGTTAGAAAGAAGAAACAAACATTTATATAAGAAAACAAACACGCTTTGACCTCTTTTAATCTTTGTTTAAACAAAAATATACCGAAACAAACGAAACCACTGCAGGCGTGGCTTTCGTCTGACTGCTCGTGGGCAATGTTTGGACAAGTTTCGCAAGAAAATCACGGCTTACAATAAATCAGCGCATAATTCGAATAACATAGGTATAGGGAATCATTGTATAGGTTTCATGACGATTGTTTATCAATGTGGCTTCTAAAGAACAAATAATATCTTTAAACTTTTCTAAGTTCACTTTATGAGTAAGACTCGCTTTCACACAAGCGTAGATGTAAAACAATATAATTTCCAGTGCTTGCCATTACGAGTAATTATAAGACATCAACATTCTTTAACTATGTGTGTTACATAAGGACTAAGTATTCTTTGAAAATGAAACAAGATTGAGGAACATTTTTGCCGCTCTACTAATTTATTTTAAAGTAGATACTAGACATAGTACATAAATTTAAGATAAAATGAAAATACGCCCGTGAAGTGAATAGAAACGAGGCCCCGTCTCGTTAAGCTTATTATTATTTAAAAGTTTTTTCAACATTAAGCGGTGCCTAAGCAGTTAGAATTTTAATTAAGCTTGAGTGCTGGTAATTTAAATACTTACTATGAAACTGCAAGGGCCCTTAGAAGTACTTGAGCAAGTTCAATACGAGCTCTGAGTAAAGTGAGCCAATAATAAAAATCTTCGTGACAATAACATCAATAGCTTATTGTAAGGTTATTGTAAGGTTATAAGGTACGTATTTCACTATCGAGACGCGAAAGATTTACGTATTTGTCTCGCGTCGTGTAATAAAGTTTGACTAGAAATTCTTAATGGAGCGGTCATCGTCTGGTTACAAAGACTGTTGTCATCATTATTTTCACCTCCGAATAGTGGCTCTTACAAATAATTATAAGAATTATTGTAGCCCACTAAATAAAAAATATGCATTAATTTTATTAACATTCTAAAAAAAAACTAAATGCGAAATATTCAAATAGCTTATCGCTTATTGCTTATGGTGCGACTAGTAATACTTACAACAATTTAGCTGCCTTAAGAGTTTTCAGAAACAAGAAGAATTGAAGGCATTATACTTATTTATGGAGTCCCCTAATGCAACCCTTCAAGGCGAAATTACGATACTGAGATAAATAATAATACCGATTAATAATAATAATACTAATTTCATTTTCGTCGAATAATACTGATATAAATAATAATACTGAGATAAATAGTAAAATAGTTTAGAAAAAAATATTTATAAATTAAAAATAACGGCACTAATTATTTTCCGGCCGCGGAGAAAATGATAGACGCTTGAAGGAACCCAGATTATAATCTGATGTGAAAACCCAGTGGCATTCACGCACATTTTTTGTAATAAGTCCAAGCAAACAGGCCAGCAAAAGTTAAGTCGATACCTTTGCCAACACTTGCTTAACACGAGCATTATCATAAGAGTCAGTAGTGCGTTGCTAGCTTTGAAGAAGATCTTCTTACACCCTTTTTGATGAACTCTATGTTGTCACGCGAAAACCTATTAACTAGAAGACCGTTCCAAAGCCGAAGACGAAATACTTGCTCCGAGCACGAACACTATCGTCAAATTATTCGTTTAGTTAACGTGTGGCATTAGTGTGGTATGGAGATGTACAGATGCTATCTCTTTTCAATACTTATGACACACGTTAACTTTACGAATACTTTGGCGATTATGTTCATGCTTTCGGCACTGATTCTATACTATTCTACTAATAGTAAAGAATAGTAAATAGTAATAAAAATAGTAAGTTTGATTTTAAAAATACACCATATTATTTCAGGTCTTTATTGTTCTAAGAAAATTTCTAAGTTTTTTGACATTATCAGTGTTAATAATTTTTTTAAAGTAATAAAATCAAAAATATAATGAGTTTCTATTGAACAGGTATTCTACTAACTTTGACCTCTATCAAAACCAATCCAAGAAATACCGAAGCAATATTAACCAAGCAGGGAATTAATTAGACAAACTTCACTAATTACGCCACAAGCAAACAGGCACGGTCTGATACAAAACACAAACGTTACGAAGTTTTGAAATCACGTGTGTCAATAGTAGTATACCTTGTTTCCCTCGATAATAAGTTACAGTAACGGAATGTTGGATGAGTAAGATCTAAAATGATCTTCCTGTTATAGAAATGTACGTTTCTAGTAAATAATTAAAATAAAATTAGTGACTCAGGTAGGTACATCTATTTATCTTTCATTCACCAAGGTACTTGAGACGGTCTCCATTATGTATCTTACTTTTGTTGTGTGTACTACTTACATGTAAATTTATAAAACAAAGTATGTATATGTACTAAGCTAATTGACGATGATAGGGTGTACGGTAAAACCCTATGGAGTTTGTGTCTACACCTTTTATTTAAGACTATGTACTGTGTCTTTTTTATGAAAGTTAATAAATAAAATAAAAAATAGTCTAAATTAAATTATTTAAAAAAATACACAGAGGGAGGTAAATTTGTAAATTAGATCCTTTTATTACAATGTTTGTATTAATATTACTCGTTTACTTTTGATGAAAATACAATATTATCTTACTGACGTCATTTTAAATCCAATATGGCGGCTAGCCTAACATAGTATACTAGTTATTTTTTTGCAATACCACAATATAGGTATCAAATTAAAGGGCTCGTTGCGGACAGTACAAAAAATGTTTTTTTTATCTATTACCTATACTTTAGTAGCTTTTCCCTTAACACCAGATCACCTGCATACAACAAATTATGTGTCTAAAATTGCAAAGAAAAGGAAAAAAACATTTTTAGGGACTGACATTTTTAGGGACTGAATGGCTTCCATAATTAAATGCAAACGGTTCCAATTTCAAAGCACAAAGACAGTTGTGAAACCGCGTTTGATTGCTTTATGAGTGTGTCTGTGATGTCGACGAGTGCTCTGCTTTTATTTGCCATTAAATGAATAGGTATGGTACGTAAGCCAGCGACACGTTTAGTGATCAATTTCCTCCCGGCCAATAATTTGGTTTATGCTTAAGAGAGGACAACTAAGCCGGGAGATCGTCTGCGGCGGCTCCATGGGTGGGTGGAGCAGCGGCAGCCGCAGCCTCCGAAGTATCTAGATTTTATTTTGTTTTTTTAACTTTTTAAATTATAGCTTAACTAATATACATAATTATACATAGTAAGGAAGAAAATCGTCTGCTCATTTTAAAGAGCGTGATTATGATGTCTTCTGTTTATACAAATATGACAAAAAATGTCAGCGATTTCTTCCCAACTGAAAATTTGTTAGTAGAAAAGTTTATAATATGTTATTGTAGACAAATATCAACGTCAGATATTTAGGGGAGCAAGGCAAGCAGCAAGGGGAGCAGTGGTACAAGAGTACCTAGAATAGGAATCCTTCTATCCTACTACTATTATAACTTAAATGTGAAAGTTTGTGAGGATGGATGGATACATGAATGTTTGTTACTAATTGTTTCACGCAAAAACAGCTGAACAAATTTGGATGCAATGTGCTACGCACATGGGCTATAACCTCAAAGACAAAGGCAAAGATAAAACGTTTATTTGCACAAATATAAGTATAGAGTTGTTACAGATTATTTAGATCAATGTATATAATTAACCATTCCAGGTATGCAAATATTAAGGAGATAAAACTAACAAACCATAATGTAGAATACTTTTTATCCCTCTATGGCCCAAGTTCTACTGTGCACGCGGACAACGCCACATGCAAAGTCTAGTATCACAAAGGGTCCATGGCATTTCTTATAACAAAAACAATCTTTATTTTGAGACACAACGCACGCGTTACAAAATAGCCCAATTTCTAACCGAAATTGGCTGTCAAAGTTGGCCATTCCTTCCTGAAAGAGTACATCCACATTTTCATAAAAAATGTACACGGGAGCTCCGGAGCCGCGAACGGTCGCAATGAAAATCGAGTGGCCGCATTTGTCTCCGTTTGTGAAGGAGGCATTATATTGTGTGTTTTACTGAACCCCGAGCATGAACAATATCGTCAAAGTATTCGTGTAGTTAACGTGTGCCATTGGTATGGGAAGATGTCAGAGAGACTGGCATAATAATATGGCATATTAATATGACTTAATACGTATGACTGATGTTTAGCGAACGCATACTTTGACTATAGTGTTACTTATGGCACTGGTTTTATACAAGGGCTCGTGTTATTATACCAATTTTAGTGTTTTTTTTAAATTTACCGCTTCTTTTTATCAATTTTAAGTACTTCTTGTCCTTATCGGCTGTCGCAATACGATACATCCGATCGAAGTTTTCACTTCAAAAAAACTTTTGAATAGATATTCAAAATTATTGGTAGAGCGAAGCCTGCTGGATCAACTAGTTTCTTTATAAAACTAAATGATGAACGTTGTCAGGACCAGGAGAACTCCTTAATATAAGGGTATACTAAACAAAACTCCTTTGAATTATTTTACTTGAACATTAGAGCAACTATTATTTCGAGAACGCCAATTTGTAACTAAAACGTTTTCGAAAGTCCATGTTCTGAGAAATTCTTGTCTATTATCATCTTCCCGGAAACTGTAATATTGAGTAGGTATATTATTATTTCTCAAAACAATGAACAAATACTTTTCAACAACCAAAGACTTTTATATAACCAAATGGAATAACACTATAGGTACCTATTGGAGAAAAAGGGGAGGCTCATTTTTTGATTTCTTAATAAGCTTAATAAGCTTGTTCATACAAAGAAATATGAATAAGCTTTAACTAAATATTTGGTCATAACAGGCAGGGTGGTTTTTATTAAATTTGGACTGAAGTCTGAAAAAGCTATTTAGTTAGCCTGGCGGTCTCGGAAAACTGATTAGGGAAACCGTACTTATATTATGAGGGAGATTTAACTGAAAAGTAATAAGAAAAGAAAACAGACTAAGTTTGTATCAAGCTATCAACTGTTTCGTAGCCCTGTTTGTTTATACGAGTATTATTCCGAATTTAGTTCTGTATTTAAAGTTATGTGTAGGTAGGTACATAGTTATAGATGAATGAAAAAAATGTACTCGAACACAGTGTAGGTATAGTTAGTGCATTTTGCTTTTACTCAAACATCTACGAGTATGTCGTCGTGTCCACATTAAGCAGCACAATCGAACAGAAACACATTGAAAGTCCATTACAATATCAGTTCCCACCAACAGTCATACGATTTCGTCTCGACCCTTTTCAAAGAAAAACATCTTTCTTACTTAGGAAATAAGAGCTGTAAGAACTAATGGAGGCATAGTTGGCAGTAAAGCAACATTATGGTAACCAACTTGGTCTAGAAATAGCAACTCAGTTAATTGTATAAGAGTAGCAAACGGGCATGCAAGCCACCTGCGGTTATGTGGTCACTGTCCAACCGCATCCAACCCTAAATAAAAATTAAATAAAACAATATGTGGGTGCTTTGCTACTCATGGGGACTAAGATGTTAGACCAAATAAAATATCTCCTTCACTTAATAACTATCTTATACTGTAAGAGTTTGTCCATAGGTAGTTGAGTCTACAAAAGTACTTGATTTTTACACAGCAGTTGGCACACAATTGTAGCAAGTGCAGAACTGAACGAAAATATTAATACCTACCTAAGCTTGCACCGCAATTGAACAGCAAGAAACACATTGAAAACCCATTACAATATCAATACCTACCAACAACGATCCTACACTACTTTGTCCCGACATTTTTATGAGATATCGCCCGCACAACGCCAACGTACGTAGTATATTACAAACTTCGGCAATCGTATGAGCCCCTTATGTTTCGACGGCGCTGTTTCGACAAAGTTTCGACTTTTACGATAATGTCAGCCATTGCCATTCAAACGCGCTCAAACTTTATCAATGTGTGTGAAAGGATAAGCGCTGTTACTATGGATCACGATCATTTCGTAGAAACAGATATCCCGCTGGCGAATATTGTTGGCTTTATCGTATAAACTTTCTTACAGGTAGATTAAAAGAGCGAATTATATCTGCGAATTAAGCAATGCTAGGCGCAGTCAGTGAGTGCGTGAATGAGCCCAATGCAATCCATAGATTTTATTAGGATTAAGCCTTCAATTTGGTAATATATGACACAGACTAGCCCTTTAACTTTAACCAACTAATATTTTATACTATTTCCTAACACAAATTGAATTGTTTAAATTGAATCGAGTTAGAAAAAAACTGAGTTGGTTAATACGAAATCGATATTGATGCCATGCGATATTTATTTTTTGTCTGTCTGTTTCTATTCACTGTCTGCCTGGAGATTTAGATCAAATTTAGTACAGTAAAAGTTGGAATAACTAGGCAAGTGCAATGACTCTTTTTTAATCTCGGGATTAGTCTTGATTTTCCTGGGAAACCCATAATATGGCATATCATAATCGTCATCATCGAAGTCGCGGCTATAACTAGTTTTGAAGTGGAAACTTTTTTAGCGGCGCTGAGCACTTTTTGGTATGGTTAAAAATTGTTAAACTCGCGACAGGATACGTGACCCTGGTCGTAAGGTAAGAAAATGCGTTAGTATGGAAACTGTTAAAAGGAAACATTCATAAATAATAAGTGTATTTTGTTATAGAAAAAAGCTATATATATTATAATTATTGTGATTTTGAATTCGACATTGCGATTATTAGCATTAAATGTCGTTTCTTTTCTTATAGAGAAATTCAATTGTGTTTTAATTGAACTGTCGCCCAAATCACTAAGAAAACTCATTTTATAAGTTTTCACTTCTGCCGGCACTCCTGGAGTGCAACCTGTTGTTTTTTTAATAAAGAAATAGTGAACGTTCTACAGGGCTAGATAACTTTTAATTGACTAAGTGGGAAGTTCCATCGACTTAGCACTTTATTGTAAGTGATACCTGCACAATTATGACGCATCTAATACTTCGTATGACACGCAACGTTGTCTGTATCGCGTATCAACCAATCATGTCATTGTAATTTAATTATGATTAATAAAACATTCACGTTCGACACATTGTACGCATTTACAAAAATCTAGTTTATGTAAGCTTATACAAAATTCAGATTTAAATTATCTGTTTTTTATAATGAAAGGAAGGTTTTTTTTTAATTTGAGTATTAAAAATGCATGCGTTTGTAGCTACTGAAACTTACTGTTCTCTGTATAAATAATAATTATAATGGCCTAAGTATATATACATATAGAGTTTAAGGACACCATTTGAAATTGAAGACAGCAGTGGAAACAAAAGCAAATCATTTGAAAAGGTAAACAGATAAATACGCAAGGTAATTCAACGTACACACAATTTGTGTAAAATTCCTTAATCCTGGAGGAAGCCGTCGCCAGTCGCTGGGGCTTCCCTATCGCTTTACAAGCCGGGACTGACAAGTAACTAATTAAGACTAGCGTCGTACTCACTGTTGCCGGCGATAAATTGTCTATATCGCTTATGAGTTTATTTTTTAATCACAAATACAATACAGATTACAGACATATTATAAATGTCTTAAAATAATGTGTGTAGGTACCTACACGTAATTATAAGGTGCCACAGCATGCACCTAACATAGCTAGACGACAACAAAAATATTAAGGAAATACAAAGGATTACAATGAAAGCAAACAAATTAGTATAGTGATAATATTAAACAAAAATAAAATTACTAAGTACAAAAACTTAATCTCAAATCTTCACGCTCAAACTTAATCTCCTAGCTCCATCTTCTTCAATCTCTTAGTTCAATCTTTAACCATGAGACAACAGCCTTAAGTTTCAAAGAGATTATGACAGAGTTTCCAATACAATAAATGACGAAATTTATGTGCTTAGAAATTCAATATTGGACAGGGTTATTTCCTTTTAATTATTATAGGAAACAAACAATCCTTTCATAATTATGTTTTTGCAGTAAGACGACATATCGACTTCAAAGCGGATTTACTTCTTATGAAATTACCGACTTCAAAAATTGATGGTGAGCGTTCTTTTTTTGTAGGTATGTTTGCGTTTAACTTAGGGAATGGTAAAAGTTTCATCAGAATCGGTTCAGTAGATTTCGTGTATCGACTTAAAACTAAAAATTAGGAAATAAAAGTGTAACAAATTTTACTTCATAGGTACTTTTTTGAAGTCGATTTCATTTTTTTAAATAATTTTGATTTTGTGGTCATTTATGGGGATGCTTTTCTACTTTTGAGGATTTAAATGGTCGTATTTAAAAGAATGGTTCTCTTTAGCGCGAGCCGTGACAGTAGTTTCAACCAGTTAGACTGTTAGACGTTAGGTCCACCAACCCCTATTAGGCAGGCGTGTTGGACTGAGGCCTACGTATATACTTCTCACTGTAAGAGGAGAGCCTACCCTCCTACCAGGTGGACTGATGACCTGAAGAAGACAGCGGGAAACCGTTGGATTCAGAGAGCCCAGGACCGGGTGGACTGACGTCGATTAGGGGAGGCCTATTACCAAGGGCTGAAAGGAAGGAAGGAATGCCCGTTTGCTGCCCAATTACAATTACAATACAAATACCAATCTTCCTACGTTTTACTTTGGTCTTGATAACCATCTAACTTTCATTCCAGATTACTGTTTTACGTTTATTTTTAACTTTAATAGTACTCAGTTTAATGCACCTATTCCGTTACACCCCTTTGATAACCACCTTTGATGGTTTACAGCTTTTTTAAACACTTTTATTCCCATGAAATTGTAAACAAAAGAGTACACGTTTTAGTGTCATTATAGATAAGTATGAAGAATAAATAAAAACGATTTTTAACCAAAAATTAGATTAAAAATAAAGAAGTATGATCACCTATTCAACTAAATAATGCATATTTCAACGAACTAGAACTAGTAGTACTGTTAATAAACAGTCCTGTATGGACCATGTTTGCATAATAAATTTATTAACATAGAAAAATTCAAGACCTTAAAGCCATGCTGCGCTCACGTCCATTGTCGGAAGGGCTCTCGAACTACAAAAGGTTCTTGAGATGCACCTTGTACCTAAAGCTAACTTCCATAACTACATGTATATCGCACAAGGTAGTGAGAACTTTCGCGGGTTCAAGGCATGTATTATCAAAGGCATAGGTATTACCAAAGATTTTATATGTCAAGATGGAGCGTCAGGATATAAAAAATGGGACACCTAAAACTAGGGCACTTTTATTTTTAGGTCCTTTTTTATTGAACGGAACTACTGCTTAATCAGTTTATAGTGATACACAACCTCTACCAACATATTATTATAATGTTTCCCAAGTGCTAGTTTATTTGTTTACTCACACGTTCGGTTTCAGCTTAGAGTTTTTAAAACTTGAACTTCTATAAACTGTTTACTTACGAGGAGCAAAGAATTATTATAATATATTTTGTATTGAAAACAAAAAGAAGCAATAATAATGTCAAAATATTTATAAGATATTGTATCGTATAGTAAAGTAATTTTCAAATCAAACTTTTCTATAAAAAGCTTTAGCACGTAGATAAAAGAGAGATCATAATATTTTCAATTATAACAAATCCCCTAGTCGGTGTACCTTGCCTCGTAACATCGCAAGCGGCTAGTCATACGTTATACATTAGGGCCTCTGAGGAGCGTCTGCGGCTAGTTTTGCAATTTTTACCGCGTCGGTTGTAGGGATGCCCATTACGATACGATATATCGATATTTAATACGATATTTTGACCGTGCGAAATGTTTCGATACATCGTATAACTTTAAAATATCGTGTCCCATTCGTATTTCTTTTACTTTTATCATTTTAATATTCCTATGACGTCATAGCGAAATGATGATAAGTAGTGCCATTGAACATTTTGTTATTTTTAATCCTTAGTAAGGATTAAATATTTTACGTATTAAAATTAAAAATAACTTTAAAATATCTGTTTTCATTTAAAAAAACACACAATAAAAATTTTGCAAATCAATATAAAACCATGCGATACGTACAATACGACATATCGATACAAAGGAAAGCGATACGTTCGCATACCGATACAAAGGAATACGATATAGTTACGGTGCGATGTATCGATACAACACATTTTTAGGACATCCCTACACATAAGGGCCACTGAGGAAAGTCTGCGGGTAGTTTTGCAATTTTTACCGCGTCGGTAGCGAGATGATAACTTTAAAAAGATCCCCTAGGGGCCCAGCTTTTCAGGGCACTCGCTTTAGAATCGAAATTATAATGAAGCTAGTGCCTACTAAGTACACAATTCTTTCAGAATTTTCTGGAAAATCAACCCAGTTAGACTCCATTGTTGAGTTTGGGCTGTTGTTTGGACACACGGGTATTATACTATAATAGATAAATGGGCAAAGTACAAATATATTTATTTATTTATTTGTACAATTTGCTATCAGTTACATACATACAGATTCACAAAACACAAATTGAAAATTCATTAACTAAATATACAAGATTAGAAACACTGTTGAACAACCGCATTTCAAAACGGCCCTGTTTTTGATAACAGCTAGCCGTAATGTAATACGGCGGATTATACAATCCGACTGCGATATATATACTATAAAACAAATTATAAAATTTCGATTGTTTAAGCTTTTCCATAAGACAAACTTTCTGACTAAACTAGGTTTCCAAATAAATGTCATCAATCTTAATTGGAGCTAAAAAAAATTATTTAATTTCGTTGAAGTACAGACAAATTGAATGTTTCCCAATTGAAGGGTAGTAAGAAAACAAAAATCATAATTGCGAATACCTAAAATGTTCAAATAGGGTTGCAATAAGACAAAATTAAGCACCTCAAAGTTAAATTGATTCGGCATGGTCTTTTGGGACCACCGTACCATACAGGTTATTTACTAGTTCCTCACTCAGTGACTCCTGGATTAATTCCCAAAGATTGGTATTATGGACATCTCAATATACAGACCTGCTTCTCTGAAATCTGATTCAATTTTGAGTCGTACCTATAAGAAGCAAACAATATTATATTAGTATTATTCATAGTCCGCAATTCCCTAGCGTGGTGGACTGCACTAGTGGTTTGCAGACAGGTGAAGACATTTCCATTTTTCATTGTATTTATTTGCTGTTGTGTTGTGTCCCAATGTGTGATACATACTTCATTTGGATTATCTTCCCAGCGAGTATTTCCTACTCATTAGTTATTTTGTCATTAATAACTACTTACAATTAAAATGATAATATATCCATTATCCATGTATATAAACGTCCCTTACACGTACGATCGTATTACCTAGCTCAGTGTTTCTTAAACATTTGTCATTTTCCCCAGCCCTATTGTTATGCAATTTTATCATTTTGACTCGCTAGATTTTAATGCTAGTGGTGCAAATAGAAAAAAGTAACAACTTCAGTTAAAAATAAAAAAATGCAAAGTGCATTGAAATAAGACCTCGACCGTTAACATGAAAATTTATTTCCAAATTTTGGACAAGAAGAACTTTTTTTAAAAATACAACTTTTTACAAACTGTTTTATCATTTAGTAGTGACATGTAGTATCTCGAAGATGAAAAGGCGACCATTTTAGCCCTTACGAGTAACAACTAACCATACGTAACCTAATAATATTTTTTTATGCTACTCGTATTTGGAGTTGGCCGTTGGCTGCAGCACAGAATACATAATAGTACATGCAGCTACAACTTAACATGGTAACAATTGGCTCATTTACGATTCAAAAAAGAATATATTGCTGTCCAGTACAAGTTTCGTGGTACAGGTTTCGTATCCACAATTTGGGAAGCGCTGGCGTAGCTTATTGAAACAACGAATCACTTTACGTTCTCCCCTCGATATAACTTTATTATGCTAATTACCTTTCAATTTACATAGGACAAGTAATTTGATTTATATTATTCATTTAGTAGGTTAATACCATATACTGAACGTACTCTGCTGCTTGTTATCTCATTGTAATACTAGCTCTTTTTATTGTTTTATATATGCTTGCGCTTTTAACCATAGTGCTATTTTGTTTAATGCTCTCACTATTGCTAATTCTATTTTTTTTCTTTTAGCATTTACACTTTCTATTACCTCAACTTCTATATGTCTCATTCTTTGGTGTCTGTCTTGGTATTTAGAATTTTCTTTCAAATTCTAGCATATTATTCTTGTTCTTGACGCAGTTGCAATGGCATTAGCATTATATACTCAGTCCCTTACCTATTCAACATTCCAAAGCATTCATATCCAGCAAGTACCTGGACCATCACCGACTTGCGTCGCCTGTTTGTTTATCCAATATCCGAATTCGGGACGAGCAGTCTCAAGAGTTTTGCTGCCACCCCTTGGTTGCGCCAGTCGCTTTATAATCTACGTCAGTCTCCATAATAGGAAAGGAATAGAGCGTGTAACTTTTGCTCTTATTAGTCACTCCACGAAGTGTGCATTTTCCTCCTTCAGAGCATTGAGTGCTTGCTGGACGCATTTCCCTCGACCTTTAGCTTCCAAAGAAGGGTCTCCCCCAGATAGTTGTCGCCCCAGAAAAGTATAATAGACTAGAATACTATCTGAGGTAGCACCTCCTCAACTGAAAAGCAAATATGAAGAACATGCTGCGTTGCCAAATTTGTCTTACAATATTCATCACATCCAAAACATGACCACAACATTTTAACACGTGCAAATCATGATTCACGCTGCATTTAGCCGCTGACGGCTAACAAATAAGTAGGTATGCAAATTGTTCTTTCAATTACTCACTTCGTCCTTAAAAGCGGAGTTGGAAAGGGGAAATCAGCTACAGTTGCTGTAAATGGAACAATGGCTTCATTTTTTACTTTCGGCCTTTGAAAAGCACGTCGTTTTGAGCATTTAGGTTAGCGTTTGTGAATTATTGTTATTGTTGGGCGAATTGTTGCACTACACTTAATATTTCGAAGTTGAGGGGCGTGAATCATTTGTGGTTCTGCAGCAGCAAAGCCTTGGGCCCACCCGCCTTTTTTTTGGTTACGTACGGGGGAGAAATGTTCCTAGGCACCCCAAAATAGTAGGAGCGACTCCGGGTTATGTGGGCTACTTACTCATTTAAACCCCCTTGGTGACCTTCCTCTGCGCTTGTGGAACCTCCAGTGGAACGAACAGGTGCCTCCAGTAGCATCACAGTAGCTTAAAAATTAAACCACTATGATGACAGCAGGGCTTGTAGGGGTTGACAAATACGAGAGGAGAAACCTTGAACTTGAAACCTTACTCGAGACTAACTAATTTCATACTCAATCTTCTTTAGAGCCCTGTTTATAATCCTAAGCAACACTTTAACACGTGAGACGTTCCCGTTTGTTACGGCGATAAACGGAAACAATAATGGCACTTATTATTTGCGTGTTCAGTAATTCGTTTAATTACGTCTACAATGCGGCTGTTACGATTATCGCTTTATCCTTTCCTGACAGTGAATAAGTTTGGAGATAAACTTGGTATGGTAATGCGCTGAGGTGCTTTATAACGCTTCCATTAGGGGGTAAAATATGCCGACATTCCTTTTAATAACATGCCTTGTTTGTACTGGATATTAATACGCGCGATTTAAATTGCTTGTGTAATGTATATTAATTAAATCACCGCGCGGAAATGTGAACTAGATCTTAAATTATTGGTTTAAAATTAGTGTTATTAAAAAAGTGATACGTTGACTTCATACCAATGAGTAAATTTTAATTTCCTAGGTTTAAATATTGTTTAGGAATTCACGTTAAATACAAAGTCAGTTAAATACAAAGAATAAACCAGTGTCTCCAAAAACTGACCTTATTTATTTTTATATATATTTATAAAATCGTTACCATTTCTGTATTTAATTTGATTATAATCAGGTCATTTTAAGTATCACTTATCCTGTTAATTACAGTGATAAACGAAAACAATTGAGTAATTCGTTTAATTACGTCTATAATACGGCGGTTACGATAATCGCTTTATGCTTTCCTGACAGTGAATAAGTTTGGCGATAAACTTGGTATGGTAATGCTCTGAGGTACTTTTAATAACGCTTCCATTAGGGGGTAAAATACGCCAAGATCCCTTTTAATAACATGCCCTGTTTGTACTGTACCTCCATTAATCTTTGCTTACGTTCACGTGATTTAAGCTGTTTGCCGGTATTTATTAAGTTTTCCATATTTATATTTTTACACGTAGAAAAACTTACTTTCACTTAGAAAAATATTATCTTACTATAAGGAAGAGTGGTAATAGACAATTCGGTCTCTTACTCGAATCACAGTGGTACCATTGGCTTTCTTAAAGTTTGTCCCAAAGTGAAACCATCAGAACAAGCTATTAGTATCTTACGTTAAAATAATAACTAACGCATACGACCAAGACAGTGTAGTATAAGAACGAAGTTGTCGTAATTAAAACGATCAAAACATAACATAAGTAAACCTGACATCAAAAGATGGTTATGAATTAAGTAAATGGAACCATTTTTGGGAAAAAATCTTTCTTACAAACAAGAAATATCTTTTTCCAAATCTATCTTTATATACAAGTCGGAAATAAACACGTCAGAAATATAAACAATTGAATTGAGAACCTCTTTCGTTTAAAGTCGTTAAACATAATAAAAATAGGTAATAGCAAGACTTGTTTTCATTCATCGCTGTTATACACAACGTGTCCACCAACCCGCAGTAGGCCAGCGTGGTGGACTAAGGCCTACATCCCTCTCATTGTGAGAGGAGACCCGACCCTGTAGTGGGTCATTAATGGGTTACTGGCATACACAACGGTATGTACCACATTTTGTTTCAGTCTTGAGTGGCGTTTCAAGTTTAAGTTCTGTTTATGAAGACGGAAAGTAGCGGTTGAGTTGAGTTGAGAGGATGCTCAATTATTCGCAACTTGATGCCGGATCACGCTTCGTCGACGCGCTTCGCCGACATCGAGGCGGTTCCCGTTTTCACAAATCCCACCGAAACATAACAAAATTCCACGCCGCAATTATGTGCCACATGCGACGCTCAGATGGATTATGTGAAATTAAGCACGTTACAGCAACTAAGTGGGCTTAATTCAGGATAAAGTACCAGCAAACGTAGTTAAACCCGCGACAGTACTGCTTGGTAATAATTTCTACTCATATTCTATTTATGCGTGATAATTATGACTTATGATTAAACGAACGTGAGTCTTTTGAATAATTTATTTTTCTTTCATTTTTTAATTTTCTATCATTTAAATTTGGTTAGCGAGAATACCGTATTCACATTTTATTCCTTCGTCCGTTCGGAGACTTTCCTCTGTTCGAAGTCGCTGCCGCCCGTCAATTAGTTCCATGGTTCAGAGCTCATAGCATAAAATTTATTGATGAATTGGGAGGGCGAAAGGTACTTAATTGTGACGATGCTCAATTCGCGCTTCGCCGACGCTTCCCACAAATCCAACCGACACATAACAAAATTCCTCGCCGCAATTATGTGCCACATGCGATGCTCAGATGGATTATGTGAAATTAAGTATGTTACAGCAGCTAAGTGGACTTGATTCACGACGGTACCAGTGTAGTTAGACCCGCAGTACCCGGGGAACTCGGAACACCTATGCACCATATCTACTCCTATCCTATCTATGCATAATATAATTTATCATAAAACAATTTATGTGTGTGTATGTGAAGATTTTGGCTTTGAGTAAAAAAAATATTTTCTCTATTTTTTTATCATTTAAATGTGTCACCAATATCTTTGTTTTATCTGGGTGGGGTTCAGAGGTAGGCTTTAGGAGGTAGATTTCCGTTAGTGGATTACAAAGGTCCACAGATAAAGAAATAGACATTTGCATTAAAGAAAAGTCTAGTTTACTTTCTTGCTCATGCTGTAAAGCAATATCGTTCAAAAACTTTGCGCTGCTGACAATTTTCCCGTAGAAAGCTTACAGACAACAGAAAGCCATTATAAAGATGGCCCAAGAACGGGAGATCTGCATGAACTAGGACTGCAACTTGTATGCAAGTATTGCATTCATGGACTTCAAAAGGCCCATGGGATGGACAAATGAACCATATTTACCTTCCGTGACCTTACAAACCTCCTTACAAACGACCTTCCGTGACGTTACGTGACCTTAAAAATTATAAATTAGCCTAAAAAAATTACCTAAATTAAAAGCAATTCTGTACAGACAGATCATACCTAATTTAAACCAGTTAAAACCCAATTATTAACCAACAGCTGCGAGCTCGAAACGAGATCGGCTCAAAATAGGCTCAAAAACAAAATCATACAGGAGCGGCCCCTTCAAGAAAATTAAAAGACTTATTTGAAAAAGAAAATGCACTAGCTCCGCGCTTGCCTGAAGTGATTTTCCATGTTTTCATTCTTGATCTAAATTTGTCCGACTATTTTGATACCAAAAAAGCCGTCCACAATATCCGAGTTAAACGTATCCGTTCCGCCTATTACCAAACAGGGGTTGTGAAAAAAAAGGGAATTTGACAAACATTTTATAGAGCTTATTATTCAAAGAGCATTACTTACCTCACACCCCTGTTTGGGCGTGCGATGTAAAAACGGTTCTTACAGTCTGGCTTAAGGTTCCTTTTCGGATGTTGGTGAATTTGACTTAACCATAACACAGGGAGATTACACTGTGTCGTTACGATGCTCGTTTAGATACCGCGTATGAAGAATTGCAGATCTAGAGACGTGAAACTTGGGAGAGCAAGGGGCATGTATTTTTTTAAATCGTAATAACTTCTTACACGATATGATCTTTGCATTTGTGGCTTAAGTAGCTTGAAAATTTCACACTTTATAAACCAGGATTATGTTTATCTTAATGTAGGGTCAGCAATGTTGAAGTGGATACGATTATACTCGAACTTGGTAGGGTAACTTAGCTTACGTAAATGTGTGATAAATCTACTGCTAACCATTCAAAGTATCTACTTATCTGTAACTTACGAAGTAATGGTTCGATTCACCTCAAATTTTAATATGTCATCTATGAAGATAAGATTTTCCTAACATCATATTATTATGGATTTTTTGTTAATGGCACCATCTCTATATTAGGCCCGGGACTATATTAACTGACGGGTAGTAAATTCTATTACGGTACTTTTAGTCGGACTGATATTATTTTGGATGGGGAGAAACGGTTCTTGGAAATTTCGTTTAGACGCTATCCAATTCTTAGGTTAAGCAGTCATTAAAAAGTTTGAATTTACTTCGGTTCTGATTGAGTCTATAGGAATATTAAGAAACCTGCTCTAATGGCCTACTATCCAAGGTACTGTTGAATATGTGGTATTCATGCCACCCACCACCGGTTGAAACCCCACGGTGTCCAACTGTCTGGCAATGGTCGGAGCCGCGGAAACGCTTTCTCATTTTTCTACAACCCCGACAGAAACGCTCCTAGAGGTCTTTCCCCGTCTATGGGATGAAACTGGAATTGCTCCATCCTTTGTGCTTTGAGAAACGCATGGGAACACCACGTGCGCCATCTTGAGGCCTATGTTTGCAGCGCGCCCTCTTCCCTTAGACCTCACTCATACAAGTACTGATAATCCTGACTGAATAGTAGTTGAGTGGCAAAAGGGCATGATGTTAAGTGGTCACTGCAGCCCATAGTCGCCGCAGCCGCATCCAACCTCAAATAGAGAAAAAGTGCTCTGCTACTCATAAGGACTAAAATTTTCGCCTCAAATAGTGTATCCCTAGCAACCATACCTCACCAGTCGAAACACAAGACACGGAGAACATGCTTTATACTACGGGTTCAGAGGCTGATGGTACGATACTTGCCTCGCAAGATGCGCTACTATGGCAACACTTGTGAAAACTTGTTTGACTCCTTGATAATAATTATCTTCGCAAGTTATACATTCTTTTTGAGTAGGTTTCTACCTATCAATTATCTTACTAAATAAAATGTTAAAGTCATACTAAGCATATGAGAGCGTACTTAACAAATGACTTTTAGTTTTTCCCGTGTTTATCTTAAATCAGCAAGATTGTTTGGGTCGGGATGATGGGGCACTTAAGATAAAATTTGTGCTAACACAGAGAAAATCTTTTTATCCAGATAATAGTAGATACATTTTGGAAGCAATGTGTAAGTTTTAGTTCGTGAAACAGAATATCGAAGAAGGTCCAGTTTTCAACAACTTTATGAATGAAAATGTTGTACTTATTTTTATTATTATTACTGTAGTAAAATAATCCAATAAGTAAAGATTAAGTTGGTATTTTTATGAAGGATTAAGTAGGCAGTAGCAAACGGGCATGCAGGCTTCGTGATGTTAAGTGGTTTTGCAGCCCTTGGACACCCAAGTCCAATCCTTAAATGGAGAAGAAATCGTATCGTACAATACATACCTCCCCAGCCGAAATACAGGACAGGAAGAACATGCGGCTTTACGACGGGTTACGAGGCTGGCGATTAGGTATCTCTCGGGTGAGTAACTATTTAACTAACGCTAATAATAAATAATAAAATAAAATAAAAATACCTACGAACAGGTGAAGCAAATTAAAGCTTCAACAACAGCGTCAAAAATAACGATTACAATATCTCATTAATGTAACCCTGAGTTATTTCCTGAGTTATATTCTATTCGTGATAATACACCTCATTAGATTATTAGGAGTTCGGTAACTTTTAACAAGATTAGCTTTACACGTCTGATCGAATATTCGCCCCAGTAATTATAAGTTACGTTTCAACACGCATCTCGTACGTTAACTTGTTAGTACTTAGTTAGAATTTTCAAAATTGTGAGATGACTGAAAATGTCTGTGATTTATTATTATTCAATACAGCTTCCTTCAATTTGCTTTATTTTTTGTCTGCCGATACTAAACTATGAGGTTTTAGAGTAGAGGCGAAAAATCACCCCAGAAAACAAAGATCGTTTTTACATGTAACGGAATTTCTTGTGAACACTAATTTTCAACTGAAAATGGTCATTGTCAAAGTAGACAAACAAATTAATAAAGAAAAAACAAAATAAAACATTAACAACAAACGCTTGGACAAAAAGGTAGGTACGTATTTTTGCCAAATGTAGTCGATTTCTGGCCTCCAGTTTTTCTCATACTTAAAGTTTTTCTTTAGTTTCAAGACCGAGAAGGTTAGTTTATTGACTATCAGATAAACAAAAACAACATTAGTATGTGCTTACTTTAAAAGGTAACGTGAGAGGGATGAAAACCTGAGCTTTAAATTACATGCCGTCCTATTTGTGATTCAATTACCTACTCGTTTAATCATTCCTTTAAGACCAAGAATTGCCCCCAATTTGCGGGTAGATATACAAGCGCGAAACCCTGTAAAGGGCCATGCAGCGTTCTTTGATCTTTATTATACAATAAACTTGGTTCATTTTGCTCCAGTAATGAATATTAATGTTCTCGCTAAGTCATAAAATAAACTTTATCTGAAGAACGCGTCCTCATCGCCAGCGATTCCCAAACTTTATTCTGCGGTACCAAAAGGTTCCGCTGGGGTTTATAAAAATTAAACTTTTCATTGTGAAGTTTTACAAAGATTAGTAAAATAGTCAAAAACTTGTAATAAAAACTTCACTAAAGAAAATATATTTTTTAGTTTCACTTTTAGTTACATACCTTTTTTTTTTTATCGCTGGAAAATCCTCATGGATATGCCGGACTCTTACCGGCTAAAAACCAGCGGTGTTCCTCCTCACCGTCTTCCGGCGGAGTTAGTTATACATACCTACTACTTTGCTCTAGACTTTATTCGTGCGGCTTCAAAATTGATTTTCCAAATAAATAATATTTAAGTTTTAGATTATTATCAACGTGTAAAATATACTTATATACATAGCACTGTTAGCAACATTTTGTCCATTACGTTTATGTGATTACGAATTGCGAGCCTGTGATTCTGTCCTCGTAGACTTTAATATGTGGTTCAGCCAAATTTTATTCATTGATGCACCAAATTTTATTCAGGTCTGGTCAATCGCTTTTGCGTAAAATGGTAATAAAACATTCTACTCACAAATTTTCACGTTATAAATAATCTTATGTTTCACTTATTATATAAATTAATCATTTTGAATACGCATTCGTACGCATATGCAACCCATTTTTCAATATTTGAGCTGTTGGGTGTTCTTTTAACAGTTTGGGAAACGCTCTACACCTGAGATCTGGTGATAAATTCGCGAAGAAACCGAAACTCCGTCCATTTTCAATTAACACTGAAATTCGTATTGTTTACTTACGAATTCGCGAATAAAATTATGAAATATTTATACCTTAACATAATAAATAGGTAAACCGACTTCTGTTATATTTAACGTCGCTGGGTCATAAAGAACTAAGTTAGCAAATAGGATATTATCATTCATATTGTGGTGACTTCACCATTCGTCAAGAGAGGGCGCGACGTGTATCCTGGATCATGCTATCGAAATTTTCTACACCACTCGCTGGCATAATTATATACAAAACTCCGAGATGACGTTATCGAGCACGGCTACTCCCCAGGCAAGATTATCTCACCTGGTAGGATATTGATCGCTAGTGCGTACCCCGTGTAAATCTACACTTAATCATAAGGAGGAAAGATTTGATTGTTTGTATGTTTGTTTGTATTGAACAGGCTCCGAAACTACTGGACCGATTTGAAAAATTCTTTCACCAATAGAACGCTATGTTCAGTCTGAGTAACATAGACTTTAATAGAGAGGATCCTCTCATAAAGAGGATCCAACCCTCCTTTGGGCCACTGATAGTAGAAGCAATCACGATCTATTTATCAGTCTACCTACCTAGAGGTTGGAGGACAGTTGTGCTTCTCTTGCGAAGACGTGATGCCCATTCAAAGATCCCTTTTCATCACCGGTTATCAGACCTCCAAACGATGTGGCTCGCCTATTATTTCTTAAGTAACTCGGACGGAGCTATTGAACACATGTCGTTGTAGAAGTAATTACGAGTACATAATATCATTAATAGCAGTAAACAGTATCACTAAAAATTGTAAACTAGGAAAAGACCCGCTTTTTCATTATAATTGACACCTTGACACACCTCATCCAAATAGTAAGTATACAAGAATCCACTTATCCAAGTTCAAGAATACAAAAAATCTCACAAGGCATCTAAAAAATTTGAGTTGTATGAAGCCTGTTGACTTTGTGAAAATCTTATATATTTGATAAGCACTTATTAACGTATTATGATACCTATTTTTAGTTTAATTATTCAATCATCTTTATTTTACAACATTGAAATTTTCGAAATACATTCACAACACTCACAATGCTAATGCCATCAAAAACATAACTTGTAAAGAAACTCAAATCTCGCAACTCAGTTCTTGCACCGTAAAAAGTTATGAGATCCATAGATTGACTTGACCATCGCATGATAGCACGATGTATCTCACACGTAATACAATTATTATTATTATTATGTAGGTAGATATATTTGATTGTTTACTGCCGTGTCCCCAGCTTAAGTTGTAGTTCTATATAAGTACGAGTAAAATGTAATTAAAGGAAAGTTCCCAAACTACAACAATAACAATCAGGATGAAACCTTTTGAGCGATGCCTCCCCACATCTCGTCTAGACAGTGTTCAAAGTTATTCAAAGTCACTCAAATGAAAGCTAATAACGGATTTTAACGAACAGACAACATTACGGTGTATCTCAAACTAACCGAAACCTAAAAATTTAAGCATGTTCAGAATTTGAATAGGTACTGTACGTACGTATTGTAAACAAAACTATTTCATTAAAACTGTTCCAAAATCCAGCGTTAACTAAAAAATCACATAATTATATCTTAATTAAGATAACACATTTCCTAAATCGTGCAACATTCCGTAGCAAAGTGCTGACCGATGTGTTCTCAGAAAGCTTATGCAAAGCTTTAAGGTTCCATTGATTATGCCGAAAGGCATATTATACAATACAGGGCTATTTAAATGATAGGAAAGCATGGGATTGAAAAGGGTTCACCCCATGTATAATTTAAGAAATTGTGAGCAGATGACAGTAGACTGATACTGACACACGCGATTGCTGTCACGCGTGCTCATTTATCGGTCGAAAATCATACTGCAATATAAATTAGTTCATAATTGATTTTAAAAGAGTGCCGGGAGTTTTTTTCCGCCCGCTTTTTTCTCCTGGTCTACGATAGCCTGAGGAGCACCGAAAGCGGATGTTAGATGTAAGATAATATTCTATCATGTATGACGTTCATTAAGTGTACACAACTCGTAGTCTCGTACAGCTGACAAATGAATAAAAGTCTTTATATTGTTTTTTTATTTTGACCGGTGTTGGATGAACTAGTTGCGGCGCGCCGTTGCGTCTAAACTCATTAACATCGCATCAACATATCCAAACATTCCCTGGCTTAGCGGGACAGTGCCAACGCGGTGGACGCAAGCATTGAACTTAACTATTGTCTACAAACTGAGATGTTTGTCGAGCAACCGTGACCTAAGAGCGAGATTACGGTTGTTTATGGTCTTGAATGCAGTTGAGTCTTGGTTTTCTTGCCTACAACTAGATACAAATACAATAGCATTCCACCAATATCTACAAGTTTTAATATGTGGGTGGATAATTTTATTATATAATACTAAAAAAAATATTTTTGTATCGATTTTTTATATGACGTCCAGTAGTTTTTTGTGTTATCAGCAAATAAAATGCTTTCTTTCAAGCTTTATGAGGCTAATTGCTATCTTTCAGCGAATATATACAAGCAGCCAGAACAGATAAGAGTGGTCTACACAAACAGACGAGATTTTTGTCAAGCAACTGTAACATAAGAGCGAGATTACGGTTGTTTATGGTCCTACTTGCAGTTGAGTCACGGAACAAAAAACATGACTTTGTTGTATACAATTAGCGATGCAGTATACGAGAAATCAAGAAAAACACACAGATTTAAATGAAATGTATCCAATTTTCTGAAGTCGGAATGTAAAGCTGGAGTTTAATAAGAGTTTTTTAGAATAATAGAGTATTTATTATTCATAAAAATATGGGCGTTACATGATTGCTATTGCTGTATTTCTATTTCTTGTTTTATTCATTTATTTACTTAAAAGTTCAAAAACATTTACAGATATAGTCTCTAGTAGGTTAGATTAGTCTACAGAGTTGTAGTCTATTAGTCGATTAGTCTACAAACATACGAAATTTTTGTCAAGCAAATGTATTGTAAGATATTACGGTTGTTTATAGTTATACTTGCAATTGAGTCATTACTTTATATTGTATGAATAAATTGGTAACTTTATTGGACAGTAAGTTACGTGACAACTTCGAATTTTGATGAAAATAAAAGCATAGGAAGAGGTGTTCAGTAGTCGTTTAAAAGCTAGAAATAACTTGATCGTTATATTTGATTTTGCTGGAAAGTTGGAAATAAAAATGTCGGTGTGTTATGGTTGCTATTGCTGAATATCTTTTCTTTTTATTTTATCTTTTATTCTTATTTTATTTTATATATTATTCATTTATTCTTACTTATAAGTCGTAGTAATAGAGTAGGTAAGATAAGTTTGCACAAATAGACGAGATGTTTGTCAAGCAAATGTAACGGAGTAAGAGAGAGATTACGGTTGTTTATGACCTCGCTTGCAGTTGAGTCATGACGTAGTCTTGTTGTCTACAATTAGAAATGCGCGAATTTAAATGAGATATGACTGAAACCCTGAAATTAAAATTGTACAATAATATTCTTTTTTTTACTTTTAGTTTTTCGAAGATATAAGATAAAATACTTACATAACGAAGAGAAGGAGGTATAAGCGAGGGATAAAAGCGAAAAACCTACCAAGATATAATTTACCATGCAGAGAAAAGGGGTTTCAAGTAATGTTGACCATTAAAATATGGCAGTTTTATTTGGTAAAATTAAGTGTTGAGTATTCGTGTCTGTTACTAGATTAGGTAGACTAGCGTCCTCAGATTTTTATTTTATTTTATTTTATTTTATTTATAGTTTTCCGACAAAATAAAAACAAAAATTTATAGAACCACGTCAATTTATTTCTAATTCACTTCATATTTTTGTAACAGCAATTTTGAAGAACTAAAATTAATTTATATAATTATTGTATATTGAATAGTTTTAATTATCAAAAACTAGACACCTTAGATGTCGTTGTTAGGTACTCAAGGTTAAAACACATTTGTTTACTAAATCTGCGTGTAAAGTAAGTTAGTTGCCAAAGCAGAGAAATGTCGTGTAATTTTGTAATGCAATGTTTTTAAACTTTTAATCTTACGTTTCAATCTTACTTTTTTTAAATGGAGTATTTTTAGTACTTTACGTGAGATTTTAATTCAAATTGTATGTCAATTGACTAAGTTTTTACGAACAGCAAGTGTTCTTGACTTAGCTCTCGAAACACTCGCCGAATACTTGACCGCTGCGCCGAAACTCGCGACATTTGTCAATGCTTTCACGAAATAACTACGTTTGTTCGAAATATTGTTTTAAGCCACTATTTGGAAATGTCAATGTTTTCTAATTGCGGGGTCGCGTCGTGGGAGGCTCTTGGCCAGCAGTGGACTACGAAGGGAAAGAATGCTGAAAGTAAAGAAATTCTACTCGTAACTTGAATAAACTAAAGTGAATAATTAGTATTTAGTTCATCTATACTCACAAAATGATTATTGGAGATTACCTAACATCCCTTAAAGATCGTTTGAAATCTCTCTTAATGTTTTGTTTCGTTAGTTGTGTCAAAAAACGTCAAGTACCTACCTACTACGAAGGGTGGAATAGTTAACACGAATAAGCAGCCAGCACTCGAAAGGACAAGAATTGTCTCAGTCATCATAACTTAACAAGTCTCAGCCACTTAACGATTTTGAGTGCGTTTACGTGTTCTAGTATTGGTTTTCTAATATTGTGGAATTTAAGATTTAAATAAACATTTTTGGCTGAAGAAGCTAAGCTTATGTTGATAATGTTAGCTTATGTGTTATATAATGTGTGAGATACAGTAATGGGTTTACTGACATGTGTTACATAAAATAACAGATACATTATTATTCATTTAGAATAGATAATTTTCATTACAACTGAAAAAAATTTAAGCACTGACTTACTCGCTTAATATTACTAGTGTGTTAATTTCAAAAACTACAATACATTATTTTAGGCTACTTCAATGATATTTTGTCTCTCACAGTGTGTACTCATCATCACTCAGTGAAGATGAAGATCTTTAGAGAAGGTAATAAATGGAAGATTCCAGGGGAACTTCAAAATTTGGCTTGAAATACGATGAGATACGAATAAAAAACGTGAAGCTCTAAGTGATGTTGACTACTTAGGTACACACATGCTATATTTATGTTTTTTTCAATGTTATGCTTCATTTTATCTAATTTTTAATGGTCCAGTTGCCGCAATAAAAAAGTACTTAGTCCATAAAAATGCAAAACCAAGAGCACTTCGCACACCGACATAGACTTAATGCGTTAACCGATTATCATATTTTCCATTCCTCTTCTTTACCTCTTCCTTTAATCACTGTTTAAATTTTGAAAACGGAAAAATGAGCATCTGGTTGAATTCCATTTTTACTGCGCACTTCAATTATTTTTGCTTGTTTTTTAATTAACAAACCGTCTTCACTTGTAAACTTTGTTCTCCTTTGAGTAATGGGTGTTGCGCTTTGTAGTGTTGGTATACTTTTACAAGTTGATTACAGAGAACATTTTTGATATTTTGATTCTCTTAAAATGTCGTGAGAAAATTTTTATGCTGGAAATTTTCTATATGAGTTACGCATATGAGGTAGGTATACCAGCCCACAGCAGACCAGCGTGGTGTTCAATATATTAAATATTTTATTCCTAGATTGGTTTGTAAATCAGATGATTGATAGTTAAAGCTAGGATCCTAAAACACTGAGCCGGCATATAAGCACTTAATGTATCGTTACTTTTTTATAATTTTACCTTTACTTAGCAACAGTTTAAAATGTATAGGTATAGTGAAAATGCTAAAAATGAAGACCCAGACGAGTTCCATTTTTACAGCGCATTACAATTGTTTTGCTCGTTTTTTAATTAACAAACTGTCTTCACTTGTAAACTGTAAATTTTTTTCTTCCTTGATTAATGTGCTTTGCGTTTTATAGGGTTAGAATACTTTCAGAAATTAATTCCAGTAAAAATGTTTGTCTTCAAAGCAGTTCGTACCTTTCGCGGAAATTTTATTCAATAAACTCAGATTTAATTGCTTATATTAGTGTGTAATACCTCTTTCGATAAGATACAATACGAGACAAAATAGTTCAATGGTTTTCTTCGCCTTTTCGAATCAACAAAACTTTCTTCATGTAAATCGTTTAACTCGGTTCTCCTTTGATTAATGTGCCTTGCTCTTTGTAGTGTTGGTGTACTTTTACAAATTAAATTATAATTTAGATACATTTTCGTTGTGTTATAGTTGTGTATAACATAGACATGATAAATATTAATTAGTCCTTACTGACTATTTTGCGGCCATTTTAATTTAAATGAAAGGAATATTTAACGACGTTAGGGAAACGAAGTCTAAGTAAAAACGTAAGAAGGATAAAAATAAATAAAAAGACAGTTTTCTTCGCAGACTCGTAAAAAAAATTCAAAAAGAAATATTGAATGTAGCAGTAATTTCGCTAATAGCTGGGGTTATTTTTCAAGATGTTAATAAAATTTTAGAAGGAAAGATAAACCTTACCTTTAGGATGTATTTAAGGTTCTTAACACGGTTAGAAAAGTTTTTTTTAAATATAACATCAAACTCATCTAACCTATCTTATAACAAATATCTTTGTAGGAATTGTAGTTTTGCTTTTGATTAATCGTAGAATGACCGATTTATTACGAAAATTAACGATGTCTACTTAAGTGTCGCCTGATTTGATGATTCGGAGAAACTTAATTTTAATGAACGGAATTTTGTTAGAAGCTCAGCATAATTTTGAATGAATATTAAATAAACATACGAGTAATAACATTACTTCAATTCAAATAAAAATGACAACTTCAAAATGTATTCCTTTACACAAATATACTTATCAAGACTAGATAATCCTGTTACAATAAAAATAAATATGTTACGACACAGTACACACACATCTCTTTAACGAAATTGAATATATACGAAGACTAGATCACAAAAGATTGAATCCGTATGCGCCTATAGATATCCAATGTATAGTTATCCAAGTGCAGCATCACATAACAGGCGTTTGAATATTATGAAATTCGCTACATTAAGACTTGTCTAGAAATATTTTTATTAATAATAATAACTACATGAAATGCAAGTTTTTTTTAAAACTATTTAAAGAATACAACTATTTATCGATCTACACATATAAAATGCTTTATATGTCTGAATTACTAACGTCACGCACAGCCTACACTTCTGATCATAGAGACTTGAAAATTGGAGGGTTGTTATTTGTATTATGTAGGTTATCGATAAGGAAGGATTTTTCAAATTTCTACCCCTAAGTGGGTGAATTCCTTGATCAAATCTACTTGAAATTTGGCATAAACATTCACAGAATTGATGAAAGACGTGTTTCGTATTTTATTGATACTCTTCGCCAAACGAGGTTGAACAGGGGTAGAAAATATTTAAATAAATGTCTTAAATGTTATGATGTTTCCACGCCTCCATTCCAGCATATCCGGTTCTCGGCTTCACTCTGGCAGTTGTAGGGAGTTATTTGGTCGCACTATGCGACATCTATTAGGTACTCTCGATTTTCGAGTTTGTCGATATGTTGTCATAAGGAAAACTTATTTTATAGTCTGCAACATGGAAAATGCACGACCGTATCATTCAATATCGTTGGTCCTAGAAAGGTTTTCATCGCCTGATGAATCAGTTCCTTCCAGTGCATTCGGTTCTCGGTTTCTCTCAGGTCAGTGTTGTAGGGAGACCAGTTACAGTGGTCGCACCAAAGGTTAAGTTATCTGCCCCGAGGTCTTTTACCCTCGTTTTTCGAAGTCGTCACAAAGTCGTCAATATGTTGTCAAAGGAAAACCTAATTTCGTAGTCTACCTACAACATGGCAGTGCACCGCGTCTGAATCATTCAATCTCCTTGGTCGCAAGTCGCAACGCTCTTTGCGACCGGATTGATTTCAGGGGTTCGTAGAGCTAAGCAAAATCAAATATTGTTGTTTGAAGTTCAAAGTACCTACCACCTACATTCAAACTTTGAATGTAGGTAGGTGAAGTTGAGAGAACTCGCTGCGAAGTAGCATATTCTATTCCTACGTTTCTTTGCAGAAATATAGGTTAGTTATTGGTTTTACAGGGCTTTTGGAATAATACATATTAACCTTTTCAGGCATACAAATAAAAAATAAAATAAAGACTACAACCATGGAGATACTTGTATGGAGATACTTCTAACTAACAACGCACCCAAATACGAACACAAATATAATTTTCTACTCTATCTGAGGTTGCACGTGGGTGTCCATGTGCTGTAATAACAGTGTCAGTGTGCAAAATGCATACCTACCCATTTAATCATCATTTGCTGTAAAGAAAAAAAAATAGTCAAGTTTGACATCCTGTGCGACATTCGAAACAATTAAATTGTCTAACGAAATTCTTTTAATTTGACGAAATTCATGAAGGTAAATGACAATGTTTATACTAAGCGCTCATCGTAAATGACCATCATCAGTTGACACGGGTGCCTTGTTCACCTATTGATCATGTCAGTACCTGCCTATCAAGATTGTATTCAGAGCTCTTGTACCGGTTAATTAGTGTCATTGACCTAGTTATGACTGCTTACGTTTGCGGTTAACCGCTGTGCATCTCGAGAGTAGTTAAAAGATTAAGCGCTTTAGCATTAAGGCCTATAATATTAGTAAACAAAACTTAAACTTGAAACTGGACTCAATTATTTTAATAGATAAAATGTAATACGTCTTATGAGTGTAACTAGTCTTGAGTAGTGTTTATTAATATGAGAGAGATAAATGCGGTGAATTCTAATAGCGAATAATATGAGCGCTCTTGTGTTGCATGTAACTTAAACTTTTACTTTTATTAATTACAAAATAATTGTTCAAAAATAAATGGGATATTTTAAACATATATTTTATGTAGATGTAGAAAACTTTGATAGCATGATTCAGGATATCCATCTCTCGGCGACTGTTGGAAGTCGTTACAAAATCAATGATGATTGCCCACTGTGTCAAATAAAAAACAAAAGAGCCTCCGATTAATTTGTATAAAGACTTTAATGAAACTTAAATTTTCTTAAATCTTAACTTAAATCTTAAATCTTTCGACACATTTTAAGTAACGTAAGTCGCATTTCTTGAAACTACCTATGGGACCCTAACGACGACTCATACATAATATATCACAGTAAAAGGGAAATGCTAAGCAGGTTTAAAGGGAATGGGTAAGGAGATTAAGTGAATGGTGGTATGTTCAGTATGATTATATACCTACGGTACTATATACTTATCTTATTGTTACGACTGGCACTATGAATTGGTTCTCGTGTTATTGCTACCTTAACGTTACCTTTAACTTTAACCGTTAAAGTATAATATTTTTTTACCCATATACTAAAATAATAAACAGAACGCAGTAATTTCTAACGATTCGGATTTGAAAAATTACTAATTTAAAGGAAGGCTTAAGACAGATTAAATTGTTTAATTGATTCAATAGATGTAATTTTTTGTAAAAAAATTGTTACGCTTAAATGCGCATGTTTTTTCTTCTTATAAACTTGTATGAAACTCCTTTATTTTAAACATACACTTATAGCTCTGCAATATCTTTATCTGTCTGAAGGTACTTTGGATTTGGACACACCTGAACAAAAAATATGAAGATTGGTTTGCAATTTTTTAAATTAAAAGTTAGTTTCTAGCGAAGTTATTTTAGTTTTGATATCTGAAAATTGCAATTTCAACAAATCTAACTATAAGTATTGGGTGAAAAGTTGTTCCGTGATAGATTTAATAGAAAACTTGATCCGATTCAATTTTGGCATTGATCCGTTCATTTTAGACTTCAGACCAATAAAGGGCATCAATCCTCGATTTTCCCACGTTAAAAATGGGATGTTATTTGAGATCTTTAATTTATATGCCAAATATGTAGATACGTCATATTCTACAGATTTTTAGACCAATAAAGGGCATCAATCCTCGATTTTCCCACGTTAAAAATGGGATGTTATTTGAGATCTTTAATTTATATGCCAAATATGTAGATACGTCATATTCTACAGATTTTTAACACTTACAGATACAGATACATATTCGCAGATACAAAATAACGCAGACACAAAATTATAAAGATTTAAAAACCAATAGTCGTTTAATTCTAAAACAAATTTCAAGTAACTATAATAAATTTTCTAGAATCAATTTGAACTTTTTTCAATAAAACGTAGTTCCAAGGTTGTTTACCAAATCTTACAAGAGTAAGAAACGGACTGTAGGTACTAACGAATTAACATTTTTACCACCTATCCGACTAACTTCACACCCGTGTAATATGCGTTTAGGTATATTTCGATATTAAAACCTTTTTCTTCAATACATTTATGAAAGGATTTGAAAGGACTCGTATTCCAATCTGATGGTTCAAATGATTACGCGGTCAACGACCTTTCATCCTTTTCATTGAATGATTAAGTATAAACGCGCGTCTAGCATTTAACTCGACTTCAAATAACATTATGTTTTTATTTTGCTATTGAATTGAAAGAAATAAAGTTCGATTTTAATTTTCTGTATTTCATTTGATTGGTTTTACAGTATGCTATTGGAATTTAATATACCTACCTAATTGCATGTACAAATTCGATTTGATTGGGGTTAATCATTTTGTTTGTGATGATTAGGATTAGGAATAAAATAAGTTATCTCAAGGAATTATTTATTCAAGAAATCAATAAAAAAAATTATCCATTTCATAAGGCAACAACAACGTTTTTCAGGGGCCCCTGTACTAAGTAATACCTAAGACATGCCTGTGTTATTGGGTAGCCCGGGTGTAGTTTAATGTTTAAAAAATCATTATGACTGATTATTTCAAGGTGTGCGTATGTAAAAATCGATATAAATACAATTTGATAACCCGCCGTTAGTTCGCTAGTTAGCTAAGTAGCTCCCTCTCATATAAAACACAGCATAATTCATCTCATAATTCAGTAAATGAAACGTTAAAAGCTTAAATACACACGCGAATGGTTATTCAGCTTATTTAAACCAGCTCTCAACAAAACCCATTTTATTTGCCAACATCTAGAATTCAAGCAACATTCATTCGCCCGCACCGTCGCACCTAAATAAGCTCGCATATTGAATTATACAAGAAAGCTGCGCTGATAACAATACGTTTTCAAGAATAATTCATGGCAGTTGCATTCATATGAAAGAGGCACGTACTCGGTAACGTACGGCCCAATTTTGGCGCACAATTTACCTGCAGATGCAACAAATACAAAGAGGCTATATTTTTGAGGGGCTCGGGGGCGGGTCGGATTACGACGGCCATCTGCCGACGCCGAACAATCAACCTAACGAGTCGCACTCGCGACCGGCTTAAAGCCTAATGCCGCTGCGAACAATACCCTCGGCGCTCTTTATCAGTTACACTTAGACGCTAACAGATCGCCGGCTACAATACCCCTTGTTTATGGCTAATCCTAAGTGGATTACGCGCGATGACGAGACGCCAATCAGTCGCTTGTCCCGTTTAATTAAAACAAACTTGTCAACGCTTTCTTGGAATGTTTTCGTATTTTGTTTTGTGGGTCGGCTTTGACTGATGAGGATTTATCTTTTCAGATTCGCAATTTTGAGTAGGTATACAAGCCACAGCATAATTGTTGGTCGACATGCTTATGAATTTTTACAATGATACTGAATACTTGTGAGCGGATGTCAATGGGGCGATATTGACACACACGATAGCTGTCACGTGTGTTCCTTTACTGGACCTAGCCATACTGCACTATAGACTAAGTTTTATTTACTTTTAAAAGAGTGCTGGGAGTTTTTTTCCGCCCGCTTTTTTCTCCCAGTCTACGTTTTGCCTGAGAGGCGATCAAAGCGGATGAATGTAGAATGTATAATTTATCTGTATGACTTTCATTAAGTGTGCACAAATTGTACCTAATAATGAATAAAAGCTTTTGATTTTGAGTTTGAGTTTGACTGATTTAGCTGTCATTAATTTTATTCTAATACCTACAGTTCATAGAATTTTCATGATTGACAAACGAAGATTCTCACAAATGGGGTAAACTTAGCTAGGGAACGGCAGTGCCGTTTGAAGAAAACCTCGATAACGTGATTCATGATACACGTAGCGCCATCTCCCGACCAGTGGCGCAAGTCACTATATTTATTGACTAATCCTATAAGTAGGCAGGTTATATGCGATGACAGAACAGCGATCAGTTTCTTGGACGTTTTAATTACCAGTGAAACAAACTTGCCAACGGTTTCTTAGGACTGTTTTCTTAGAAATTTAAAATTTGTTCATTTCACGAGACCTAATATGTTCTATATGACAACATGGTGTAAAATTAAAAAAGTAGAGCAGTGGTAATCCAATCTTTAATAATGCCCGTGTAATTGATATATCGTCTTTTCGACTGTATAATTGATTGCTCGGTCAATCAGTCAAGTCACGGCTTATCCTAATACACATCGAATATAGCGGTTTAACGCATGCGATTAACACTAATCACTTCTATGAGTAGCTGATAAACAGTTATAAGGCAAACATTTGTGTACTCTCACAGTACTCTCACTGCTGTGTAAGCAATAACAGCTCAATGAATAAGAATTCGGTATCTTACTATAGAGGTCCAGATCGCATGAACCAATAAATTTCTTTAAAAGTTACTTGCGATTGATTTAGTATGTTTACCTGCACACAAAACTTTTTTCTTTCCATAAGTTTCTGGTACAGGGCCATCAATGTAAAACATTATATTATATTAAAGATGGCGAGGACGGTGGTACCTATAGAGCCCTGAAAGCTATAAAAGCTGTAGTAACAAATTCCTCAACTTCTAGCAAAACAAATGTATTCATTCCCAGACACGTGTACAACCCATTTGCATTTTAATCTGCCACATTTGAGCCGTAAACATTTTTTTATTCATTCAGTTGTTCCAAAAATAAATTTGAGCAAAAACCTGTCACGCAAACGGCTCATAAAGACGCACGACACTGCGACTGTTATTGTTATGACAGAAGTACATTCAAAACATCACTAAAGTTGACGGGTTAGCTCATATGAGTTAACAAATGAATAGGGAAGCATTGAAAAATTGTGGAATGAATTACTGTATTCGAATGGTTTGAAAACAAATCAGCTGCAGACTTTTTTAAGCACGAGTCGTGAGCCTTTATTGGTCAGTTCGACGTTGTCTACGCTGTAAGTTTACGCGATTGGTTCGTCAGTCAGTACGTCATCTATTTGTCTAATTTATCTAATTCTTTGTCTTAATTACCGAATCGTTTGCCGATATCCGTCGCTTGCATCAAGTTTGTCGTGCGACAAATAAAATTGTGGCGTTTCAGTGCATATTGTCAGTTAATATAGCTCCGTACGAATACGAAGTCTTCCTGATTAAAAAATTAACATTTACTGGAAGTGAACCTATAGAAGTATAGAAGTAAAGACTATACATTTTTCCGCTTTACATAATAAAATCATAACACACACACCAAAGTCTCGGCTCCGCTATCATTTGCCAAGTGAAACACACAGTAGGAGCGGTTGGCCTTACAGCCTCACAGTATATTTTCAGTTAGTCTGGACAAACAGTGTACGTCAAACACAAGGCGATGTCATCTGTTTACTTGCAAAGACTGGAAACTTTCTTGCAAAAAGCACATAGTTGAGGCGGCTTATAGCCACTCTATCAGACAGAAAAGATTGTTAGCGGTCTATTAAGATTTAATAATATCTTGAGTGCTCTTAATATAATATTTATCAGTTCCCTGACAAATAGTTACCTGATTCTTCATGCTCTGCTTTGATAAGAGCAACATTTACCATCAGTTTATCGAGAACATCTTATTTTAACAAAATAAATAACGTATTTAGTATTAACCCCGCCTTTTGCGTGTTATTTTATTTGTGTGCAATAACTAATAAATTAAAACGTGGTACCAGTCTTCCTGGTTCTTTTAATGAAACCCAATCACTAGATTATGACGTAGCGAGCGTCCTTCGTCGTCGTGTGAATCCTGCATTATCAGTATCCCTGACACTCCAAATATTTCAGATGATGGACGCCTGAAATATTTGGCATTGCCTGCTTAGTAATTTAAAAAAATAAAATAGAGGAATAATTATGATCTTACAGATTTTATATTATTGAGAACTTATAACTAATACTCTACATATAACGATGAATTACCGCAAAGGAACGCCCAGTATGTACATTTCTGTACGCCAAGAACTTATCAGCGACTAAAAATTGCTCCGATATTGTGGCAACTCTCAGTTACATCGTATATTTGCTAGCCGGATAACTCTAGTAAAACAAAGCAACGTACTAGATACATAATCTTGTGTGCCAAGTGAAATAAAAATGCGAGGAGGACGGGGAGGTCCCAGCAAAGAGGCGCAGTTGCAAGCTCTTGTGATATTACACGCTAACTGAAACTGGCTTTAGCATACTCCCAGAATTTATGTAATCAGTTAACAAGAATTCTGCAGATAAGAAAAGAGTAATAGTAGAGCTTTATCGGAATATTTTGGTGCAACAATAAACTGCCAAGCATTGGGACGTCACTGAAATAAATAAATTTACAAATTTAAATAAATTTACTGGTTGGTAAGATTAAATAATAGGGTTTGAGATATGGGTTATAAACTACAGTAATTTAGTTAAATATCATTTGTTTTAATTACAAACCAGTCCAAGAGATAAACGACTCGGGTTATACTGAATAACCAATATGGTTAAGACGGTTTATCTTCGGTTTTCACTTTATTTTATATTTTTGACTGGATCAATTTTAGTCTTCGTCTACTGGAACTGGTAAAGTTTTAGATAAATATATTTCTAGGTTCATCTGATACCATCGCAATCCTCAGGTACATCGTAAAAGTAAGTATAGTTACTGTAATATAATAAAGATTCTTCCCGCGTAAAGAAACGCTAAATTTTTAAAACGAATGAAGAGAGAAAGAGAGCCCCAGAGTAAAAACCGTACAGAGCTTTCTCAGCATTTGTCTAAACCCGCCTTGTGTCTAGTCTTTGTGCAGTCACGTACGCGTTATCTGATATCAGCCTTTGCGTGACACAGTCTGCCGGATTGCTTTTACGAAGACGAACTGTACCTATCTCCTTTAAAATCTTAGTTTTCCTGCTTTTTTACTATGTGTTATATGTATCTCCGCTACAATAGATTTAACGGAAGCAGTAAAGAAAAAGAATAACATTAAAAAATGTAAAAGTGGAAGCAAGGCTTTGACAAAAAATTTTAAAACAAAGTTTTACGAATGAGAACCTAATAAAGCTATTTAAAATTGGTTGACATCTAAGTAATTAAATGATGCGACAGACTCTAACACATAATAATAACGTTATCGTTGGTCAGTCAAACCCACGATTGACCATTCCACCAATGGTCATCAGAGTTTCACGGCCATAGACGCCTCGAGGTGATAAAACGCAAGATAATATTTATACGTCGTGTGGCTACATAGACAGACACGTATAAATAACTTAAATAACAGCTTTTGAATACACGACACGTGTTCTAATAAAACGCTAGGTCGTCTCGTATCATCAAGATTGATACTTAGAAATATAAGAAGAAAAGTAATTTATTTGTTCAGTAATCACCTGATAGGTTTCATACAATACCAATAAAAGTCCATTATCTAATGCCCGGAGCACGTACGTAAAAGTAAATAATAATATGTAGGTACTTTGTATAATATATACATCCTACAGCAATAATTCTAAGAAACATAGTGGTCAGTCTTGTAACTGGGGCGGGCGGTAATAGACACTATTATGTACCTATATTTTCTCTAATATAATAAATAAAAGAGAAAAAAAGTAACAATATACTTTTATTAACCTCTAATTCTAATTAATTCAATTGTATTATTATTCAAAAATGTATTTATTTAAAAACAGATTAGGTACTCAAGGGTAAATGAAAACTAATTCTGAAACTACTTTTCCAAATAAATTAAAATTCACAGCGCTATTAAAATTGAAGGAAATTAAAATTTCATTCATGTTCCTGCCTAATTGGTTTAAAGAAAGGATTCAAGGGTGGATAATAATTTCATTTTACCTCTTTTGTGATTGGACCGTTGTTTTGAGAACCTTGTGAACGGAGCTGTGAGATAAATTACAGGAAGAATTTGATTCATTTATAAAGCGATAAAATATTACAAAAATCTACCGAAACATCAAATGGACATTCAGGCCACGCCATGTTAGGAGCTACATAAATTAAGACCAACATACTAGTAACCTACGTCAGGTAGGATACCTACGCGACGGATAGTCGCGACGTCGTTTTTTTTTTTTTCATTTTAATCTCAGTAAAGAAAATTGCTCTACATCAATGTACTAAACGGAAAAAGGAAACAAAGACGCGGGCGATCCATAAAACGACCGTTTCCTACAAAAGGTTGATGTTGAACAATTTCGAAAGCGTAAACACTATGCGAGTGGGGCGATAAAACACATAAAGTACGTGAGCTCACGAGTCCTGCCGGCCACTTGTCACCGCGCTGTGGGCGGCTCGGCGCGCAGCTCAGCGCAGCTCAGGCGTAAGCGCCCCTGCCAAAACTACGTGACCTTAATGTATATCAATCCTACTGTGATTCATACGCGGGACGTCTCTAAAATATGATATAAAATAAACATTGACAACCGAAACGATGAAATACGACGCAACGCCGTGATTTAAGGGCGCGTTCCACGAGATTTTATAGCGCCATAAAATCAGCCGCGCCCGGCGCGCACGTAGTGCACAGATTTGACAAAACAGACGACGGACATTTATTTGTTCGCTAGTTTTTTCTGCAAGTTTTATGGACTGCTGCCAACTTTATAGTCTCTGAATGGCGACCGTTTACGTCTGACAGAGTAAAAATTGAGATATTCAACGCGATATGTCGTGTTTATAAAACAATTGCAACAATCTATCGTCCGTTCCGTTTTTGCGTGAACGGTTATCGGTTTTTGATAGGGAAGTACTTGCTTAAACAGGTTTATAGTCGAGGACTTTTGTTAAGAACGGTAAATAGGCAACATTGAGTTATTGAACTGATACATAGAAGAGTCTGGTTATAACTAGCGCTAATTTAAGACCACACACCCCAAACCCCCCGTTTATGAAAAGGCAGCCAATTGAATTTTGTATAAATATTTTTTATGTGTGTCCAGAAACCAATTTCATTTTTTTATATTGATTGACACACATTGCAGTGAAGTGTATTGTATTTATGCAACAAGGATTAAAACGACTAAAATCCTATATTTTACAATAAACACCATTTGCATTTTCCACTGCTAATAAGCCTCACACCAAACGCCTCTATTTAGTGGGATTTCACGCCAAACAGCTTCAGGCTGCTATGTGTGAGGTTAAACGTTGCGAACATTCAAGTGTATGGCTCTGAAAGTGTGAAGTGGTATAATCACTAAACAGTAAAAGCACTAGGTGTTTTGATTTGCTACTTGGCGATCAGCCAAGCTGTTCTGCAGATAACAGTGTTTATAAATGATGGATTGTTACTCGTGTGTTGTAATGGAGATTCAGTAATAACTAGAAACCTGGATAAATTCAGAAGGCATAAGGTATAGTAGAATTATGTCAGTTGGAGGCCTAGATCTATAAGAGGCCTTGATACTCGGAGACAGATTGAGATGAAGACAATGTGGTTGAAAATGGACCGTATGAGGTTATTTGTAAGTATGTCGGTAGATATTACAAATAACCTCAAAGGATCCATTTTTCAGTTTAGACATATAATTATGCTATTGTAAGAATAGCTTTTTTACTAGAATAACTTAAAATACCCTTAAAAGTAATAAAGATGCCAGATCAATAGACCGTTATAAAAGCGTTTGAATTTTTTTTCATAAAAAATACATAGATAGATTAAAACGACATTGCCTATACTGTGTATTATTTTCCTCATATTTTTAAGTTATTCCATGATACTACATACAATGAATTTATGTAAAGCAGAGGCCTTTTGCAACAAACGTACAGTCCTCACCACAAGTGGCTCTATTCGCTGCAACATAATGCACTGCGTCTGAGGTAAATGTACCAAACGTTTAAAGTGTATACGAAAAGTGTGCTCTTGGTTACTACTGTAAAAGCACCTACTTCGCCATTTTAAGCGCTTTCTTGTCAGTTTATAATGTATTTTTTTATTGTATATGAGTAGCAAACGGGCATACAGTATTAAGTATACAGTGTTTATGTGGTCACTGTGGCCTATGGACACCCACATCCAACCCCAAGAGAAAATCTTATCTGGGGTCATATGTGGTTGCTTTGCTTCTCATAAAAACTTAGATGTTCGCCTTTAATTAAGTGACTCCAACAACACAAGACGTGAAGAACATGCTACTTTACGGTAGGTTAAAAGGCAGTAAGGTACCTCCCCGTATCGTAAACCATACTAAACGTAAACTAACACCTAATAAAGTAAGCCCGTAAATTTATCTAAAGACCCTGCTGGACTGATACAATTATATAATTGTATTCTATACGAGTATGTTGGTGCCTATTTTCAATATTTCAATTTAGTTACATGACATTTTAATTAGAATGAGCAAAAGCTTCTCTATAACAGTTAAGCAATTCTCCCCACAATATAACACCGTATTAACATTATTATTATACACTCTGGATCTGCGAGGTTAACGTTAAACTTAAGTAAGTATAGAAAATGACGTAGTTTTCCCTCACTTGTGGCGGCTTCCGCCATTTGTCAAAAGATGGCACTAGTCGCCAAGGGTAAACTGAATCAAGTATACAAAATTCCAAGATTTTGTAATCCAAACACGGCTGCTACCCGGAGGTAATTAATTTTAATTCATTTATTTTAATTTATTAATTTAATAACAAACACAGAATATACGCAGTAATCACAGTAGGCAACTTTAAGTGCTGATTTATGTTGAAACTGAATAATCGACCACAACAAAACTATCACCTCTTATATCCTATATCCTATATCTATTTAATAATTGCAGATTTTAATAGTTGCGAGATAAAATCAAAGATTCTAAACCCATGTTAGATATGCGTTTCCATTTAACAGTAGGTAATTCAGACATTACTTTTATTTGACTTTAAATTGAGCTAAGCAAACGTACTGGCTGTAACAGTGATAACAGTCTTACCACAAAATCGTTTCACTGTGCGGTTAAACAATGCGAACTTTCTAGTGTATACCTCGGAAAATAAACGGTGAGTTTGCGCTGGAATTGCAAAGTTTAAGCTGTGAGTACTGACGCATTACCATCATAAAGTATGTATCGAATTATCTCAACCAGCTTTACTATGAAGAAATGTAAACTAAACTTTTCCCTATAAATATTATGTATATAGAAAATACGTAAGAAGATTTATATTCATTTTCAACTTAAAGTAGTCCAGTCGTTTAACTACAACTCTGGATTTAGGTAAGTTGTGCTGAGCAAACGTGGATGCAACAGTAATGCAGTCTCACCGCAAGTGGGTTCTGCGATATAATGCCGTATTAACTGCACACTGCATCTGTGAGGTTAAACGTTGCGAACTTCAAGTGTCATTCGGAAAATACACGCTGAGTTTGCGCTCAAAATGCCAACTCCAAGCTGTTCTGTGCCCTGACAAATTCGTATATTGTAAACGAATTTGTAATCGTAATAAATCTCTTAATTATTTATTTATTTTACTGAATATATAAAAAATGTATTATAATATTGCAATAAAACTAGAACGAGCCTTTTCTGAATATAATTATCTTGATAAAGTTTAAGTATCGTTCAAATATAATATACCTACCTATTTATGTTAAGCTTATGACCAAATTATGTGTGTTTTTAATTTTCAGTAGCAATTATTTATACGACGTAGGTACTCATGGCTGGATTTAAATTCTGATACACTAACATTTTTATTATTTATTTACACTAACATGGGCACAGGTGGATTAAAATTTTGCATAGCTACACCAGTAATGCAGTCAGTTCTCACCGCAAGTGGGTTCTGCGATATACCTAATACAGTATTATCTAACTGAGTGCACACTGCATCCTCATTAATACTATTTTTTAAATATAAATTTAACCACTTAGGTGTCCCTTGAGTCACATGTGGTGCACACACTTTGTTTTACAATTGTGTCTACTTATTGGACAAGCGAAGTAAGATAAGGCCATTTCCATATGTGTTTTTAATTTTCATTTGCTTATCTTTATATAGTTGGATGAAAATTTTGCTAAGCAAATGTGGCTGCAACTGTAATACAGTTCCCACCGCAAGTGGACGATATAATGCCGTATTAACAGCACACTGCATCCGTGAGGTTAAACGTTGCGAACTTCAAGTGTATAAGCTCGGAAAATACACGCGGAGTTTGCGCTGAAAATGCACACATTAAGCGGTTCTGAGTGCTGACATACTCCTTGGCAAATAGCCAGATGGTGATACCGTAAAGGAAACAATACATTATCGGTTTATTGCTTTATTATCCTTTTGTGTACGATCGAAAATAAATCTGTACAACAAATAACTTCTTTATCTATTACCTTATCTTTATCTATTTACGAGTCCGCGCGCTTTAGTGTCTTAAATTTTCACATAAAATTATGGTTTATTTTTTTCTTTAGTAATTATCCAGTTTTCAATATTTTTTATTAGGTTTTACAGTTTTTAATTAAACATTTTGCATATAAAGCAATAATTTCACTGCAAGTTTACCTACTGCGAGTTCACCACGCCACCTACAGAAATCTTAATAAGAGCGGAAGGTAATTGATAACTGTTTTACTGTTAATTTTCCTCCAACTTTTTCATGACACAATACAAACTACTTTGAAGGAAGGTTTAAAATAAATTCTTGCTTGTAGAGTGGGGCGCTGATCATTAAGCCGTTTGAGCTGACATGTTGCTTGGCGATCAGCCAGCCTGACTGCAGCAGTGTTGATAGCAGGAACTATTAAGCGTGAACGAAATGGTTGCATTATCGGAATTGAACAACACTAGGTGTTATTCTCTTTAATTGATTCGTGTCAACTAATTTCTTAAGGTTTGCTTTCATAAAATGAACTCTCAGGCGTATCTACAGGTTTCCTCACGATATTTCCCTTCGCCGTTACAGCAAGTGATTTTTTATTTACTTTATGAAGCGCACATAACTTTTTTTTTAAAGTTATAAGTACCTGCCACTGTATTCGAACCTTTCGAGTAAAAGTACAAATTCTTAGCCACTGGGTACTTCTTTCTTCTTAACAAGGAACCGAACACGAAAACAGACAAACAATCACACCATAACATACATCAATCCTAAAACAAACCACGGATGATCCGAGGCAGCCAAGCGTGAGCTGTGTCATGGCGGTTAATTGAATCGTCTCGACCGTGACCGTGCCGGGGACCTCTAAACAATAATCCCATTACAATTTTTATAATCCCGCAATTCGGGGACAATGGGCACGGTGACTGGATGGCGCCAGGTACCTTCTGGAAGGGTCAACGATCCTAAATGACGTGTTATGTGACAAACGACTATAAAGCGACTACATCCATTGAACTACATATTATAATAGTAACTCAATGACTACATCACGATACTTAATAAAAGAGAGCTCTTAAAGCCCAGTAGCTAGAAATCCTATTGGACTGTTATTGGGAAGGTCTATTTGAGTCCGAATGGAAGATTTTTCCTGCGTTTGTTTTGTAAAAAAGTGTGACATAAAAATGTTTTTGGTGAATAAAAAAGTAGTGAGACGAAATACATAAAAATGCCTCACTATGTGACCAAGGGTGTTTGGAATCCACCAACTCGCCCAACTAGACAAAAACAAAAGACGTAGACAGTAAAAAATAATGCTTCACATTCGTTGTCAATTTTTGCACATACGAGTAGGTGCATCGCAAAAACAAGCCTCAGATTAGTGCCGTGAGAATGAACTCTATCGAACTGAACTTTATATATATATGAAATAACGATTACACGATACGAATACATTGGTATTCGTACAGTTAACACCAGTCATCAGTATTTCATATATCAGTCTGTCTTGGCATCTTCCCGTACTAATTCGTCCGTTAAATACAGTCCGTTTTCACGTACGTTTTTGCCTCGTACATGCAAACTTTGGAACAGTCTTCTGGCTGATGTATTCCCGCAGGCCTATGACATGGGGTTCTTCAAGAAGGGCATAAAGTGCTTTTTTATCATAGCCGGCAACGCACTGGCGACACCCTGGTGTTGCACGTGTCAGTAGGCGACGGCGACGGTGACGGTGGTGATGGTAAGTGACCATCAGGTGGCCCGTCTGTCTGTTTGCTTGCTCTATTTATAAAAAAAATAATGACAGCTCGATACGAATACTATTCGAAACTACGTTGTTGCTTACTTGTTCATGCTTAAATGTATTAAAATTGATATCTTTTCTTATCTCTATAATATTATGAAGCTGCAGTCGAAAGCGGAAAGAAACGTTAACTCAATACTGAATCTGTACTGTATCTTGTGGGTATGCTGTAGTTATTTAGAATCATCAAATCGAAAATTGAAATTCGAACGGCGTCCGAATACCAACTTGTAGGTACTTAAACACAAATACCCTCAGTGCATTGAAAATTAGTCGGCCGTTGGTTGCTGGCTTCACTCATTGAGATAAACAAATTTACGGTTAAACGGATAATAATATTTTCAGGTTGGCTAACTGGAAAGTATGGCCGTTTAATACAATTGGTCATCAGGCTTGCTAACGAAGTATTTTCAAAATGTTTGCGAATCAATCACCGCTCTTGTTCATAATCATTCATTCATTCGTTCATTCATTCATTCGCGCCCGTGAGCTCGCGAGGGCTAAATGGGTATTGTGTAGGTGTTAGTTAGGAAGGCAGTATTTTTAGCATTTAGCAATATCAGAACGTAAAAATGCCCGTTTTAAATGTAATGATTATGTTAGTTGCAGTTGATTTACAATTTAAATTAATGTCTGGCTGATCTGCTAAAAAAAATTCTCGCCTCAAATAAAGTATCCCCAGCAACCCCACCCCAGCCAAAACACAAGACATGAAGAATTTCCTGCTTTATGGCGGGTTAACAGGCTGGCGGTAAGGTACCTCCCCGGATGAGCTAAGCTCGCTTTCTACTGCTCGAATACTAACCAACAAATGACTAGGCAAACATTAACCGCGGGTTAGGCAGAGTGATCCATCGCCGCGGTTTATTTTTAATGGTCCGTCCAGTTACATAACAGTGGTTGATAGTCTTTTAAATGCTCGTAAATTCAAAAGCGATTATGTAAGAGCTTTATGTACAACTTTTATTTGTTGAATGCAATAGTTAGTAGAAACGTATTTTTTATATCTACATTTACTTTTGGCTTTTGTTTTATCCGTTTTGTTTTATACGTTGAAACAAAGACGTTGGCAACCAGTGGTAAATACAAATATGTAGTGGCATAGTGACCCAGGGAAGAACAGATGTTGTTTTAGCCTGTGTTGTCAATTTAAATAAATTAAACATGATTTGCACTTTATACAATATAAAATTAAGTATCACCTGTTGTTACGGTGAAGGAAAACATCGTGAGGAAACCTGCATGCCTGAGAGTTCACAAAAAAAATGTTTTCAAAGGTATGTAAAGTCCACCAACCCGCAGTAGGCCAGCGTGGTGGACTATGGCCTACATCCCTCTCATTACGAGAAGGAGACCCGACCCTGTAGTGGGTCATTAATGGGTTACTGGCAAACATGATTTGCGGCGAAGTTATTAATTTAAATTGTATGCCCTCTCTTTCTATAGCCCTAATTCACACCCGTTTCTCTATTTACTGTATCTTTCTACGGCACCGCGCTGCATGCTTATACTCAGATAAGTGTCAGTACGGAAAAGCGTTAGTTCGTATCCGTGATCTCTTTATTCCATTCCAGCGCGCGTTCTATACGTGTTTTATAATGCGAAAACAAAAGAGTCGTAACGCCAAAAATCTTTACCTACCTAGGTATACAAAATATAAGATACGTTAACACATTTCTTTCTTATCTCTCCTTATTGACACATTGATGTTGGAGCATTTCCATCATCGTATGAGCAATCGCCTTCGTGGCATGTTTAATAAAATCCTTCGTATTTATTGATTGCCGACAATCACGTAGCAACAGGCGCGGTTCGCACTAGGCTTCGTGGTTGGATATCGAGAAACAATATGAATCCTAGTACTTTTTATTATATGACAACAGTCGAACTGATTTAAAATATGTATTGTCATCATTTCCGTGGATTAGACAGAATCGAACAATCAAAGAATCGCTCATAGCCCCGTTTCTGAGTAGGTCGCAAGCGATCGAAAAAGTTAAGCAACGTCGAGCGCGGTCAGTACCTGGATGGGTGACCGCTAGTGGCGAATTAAGTGGCGCGCTGCGATTTGTCAGCACGTCACGGGTTGGCTACTAGCCCGTTTCTCCATCAATCTGCATTGGAGCAGTGTGGTGGAGTATGCCCCTGGCCTCCCCCGTTCTGGGGAGAGCCCGTACCCAAAATTAACTTAATGGTCCATCTTAAGGGCACGGTTCTGCAGATTCAAGGATTGCATCCAAATAAACAGCAACATAATTTGATAACAAATCCTCGTTAGCTTTGCATATTTTTTTAACCCTTCATGAGTAAAGAGCCTTATGCGTGTATTAATAACAAACACATGACTCGTACCAAATAAGCAGCGACATGTGACTAAGCGTCGCGCGTCGGAGAAAAACGTTCATTTACGTGTATCTTCCTCAAAGTAAACATTTTTATTCAAGTATTGATAGTCCACTGGCTAAGAATCCGCTCTCTTACTTGAGAGGTCCTGATTCGACTCACATCTTGCTTCATAAGTTTTTATTTATTTTCATAAATATTATTTAATAATTTATGTACACAAAAATTAAAGGAAACATAACAATATTCTAAATATATGGTATGAAAGTACTCACTAAAAACATTCGAAAACTTTTTTTAACTTGATCTTGAAAGATTGGAACTAGATTGGCTCTAGTGCTCTATTTTTAACATAATAGATATTCCATCTTAGTTTTTGAGATACAGACATCTACCATCAGCTCTTAATTGTGATAGATGTTACACTTAAGCCTAAAGGTACGTTTCTTGTAACTTATAGGCGTTTGGGACTTTAACCTTTACCTCCTACACTTGGAACTTGGAAACCTGATTTTCAATCAAAATAAGAATTTCTTCCTTCTTTCAGCTCTTTTTAATACACTTCTGGCCTACTGGCCATGGGCCATTCCTAATTGACGCCACTCCGGCCCTTTGAATCCAACGGTTTCCCACAGTCTTCTTCAGGTCAACAGTCTACCTGGTAAAACACAAATATGTACGAAAGTTTGGGTTTCATACAGTGCAGAATGGCAGTCCACACTTCCTTAGTGATTCTTCTTTGTTGAGATCATCAAGCAATGTCATCGTGGGTGGTAATGCTAATTGCAGATTTAGCTAGTTAGCAGTTTAGTATTTCAGTTTTTTTAGCACACGCACACATAGCATCACGCGCCAAGATGAGTTGAAGCGCCCTAGCTATTGAAGGTGTACTCATATCGACTCATTATTATTAATATTTTGACGCCTACTAAAAATATACTGTAATTTATTTTAAGATATTCATCTTAACAAAGCTTTGCCAGCACAAATTAGCCTCTTCACTACCAAGAAAGGCTCAACGAGATTCAATTCTAATAAGCGCGGGCAATAACCACAAAAATAATAATTGAATTTGTACAAAATTCTACTAGCTCTGAAGTTTTTTTCATTTAAAAATATTAGAATTCGTGCATTGTTCTCCAAATAAACTTTAATTGTGCCAAACTTCAAACAGCTCCGTTCACATATCTAGTGAGTTATAAATTGGATCCATAATTGGATCCAAAATATTACGTAATATATGTATGTACTTCCTATTTGCTTCCAGAAGTTTTTGTATATAGAACCGTTTATTGTAAGAATTACATACGTAGCCAATCGATGCAGGGCCGTCTTAGAATATGCTGGGGCCCTTGGGCACACAAGAATTCGGGGCCCTTTTGAAATATAAAGAAAGCGAACTATACATTTTTTTTTCACTATGATATATTTTGATATTAAATGTGAGAGAAATTGTCGGTCCTTCGGGGCCTCTGAGGATGGGGGCCCTGGGCACTGGCCCCGAGTGCCCTTATGGTAAAGACGCTATTGAATCGACGTTGTGTACAGATTTTTTTTTTTTGTCGACAGACTATAATGTAGATATAGAACTCCCGAACATTATTAAGTCAACACCGTGTTTAATTACAACTAGTTGTAATTTGCAGGAGCATGTTCCTCTTAATGTAAATCCTTTGGCTGCCGGCATTGTTCTATATCTACACGAAGCTTTCGTACGCTACGGCAAGGAAACGGGGAGAGATATATTTTGTTTAATATATTGTATACGAAGACGAAAACGATTTGCTTGCTTAGTTGTTTAACTAAGTAAGTAATGAAATTGGGTTTTTATGCTAACTACTGCCCGTTTATCGACATGGACTTTAGAGTTTGTTCCAGGGAACGGTGAAGTATCTTTACAAAATAAAGTAGAAAAAACTTTTATCTGCACAAATATACATTTTTCTTTCCATCTTTCTTAGGTACTTAATCCTTTCTCAGGTTTGCTTTTTTGTGATAAAAGAAAATTTATTTTCGTCCATAGATACCAGAAGTTAAATCTCATCGAATACCCTATGACCGTTTTCATCCAATAGTGGTTAGCTAATAGCTAGACTAGCTATTAGCTAGTCTAGCTTATTAGAAGACACTAAGTGTCTTCTCCAAAAATAAGCATTAAAGCGTGTTGTAGTAATTATGGTCCAAGCATAATTATGCTATGGGTAGTAGCTCGTGCCTAGTTGTGGGACTTATAAAGACTTATTGTCAGCAGTGTTTAAACCCCATCAGGTTTATGAGCAGATTGGTATGCCCACTTACCTATGTCACCATCTTCTAAAGCAGATTGATGGAGTATTCCTCTTTTACTTAGTGTAACGTGATTTACTAAACTAGTAAACGTATTTTCATCCCAATTCCAATAACCGTCGTACTTCACAGTGGGAGGCTTTAAATAAATTGATCATATAAATTATTTGCACAAAGGGATTATGGAAGACAGAGTAATTTAACACCAGAATGATTATCTAAATTTATTTTATTCATATTTCGGCGTCTTGTTATCCAAATTTACAGACATACCGCGAGTAGAGTCAATTTAATTCAGAAGCAAAAAGCCAATGTGGGCTTTTTGCTTATTAATTAACTTGACTTGCAAATTCTTGCGTCTCATTTTATTAATACACGAAAAAAATTGTTTAATTCTGGGAACAAAATTTTCTCATTAGAAGAAACAAAAATAGTACAACCAGCGTAATGGTTCGTCGGCTTCAGAAGCAGGTATTTTTTTCAGTTTTTCAGCGACATACAAATTATTGGAATCGATGTCGAGTTTAGGGCCAGTTGCTATTCAACATTTGCTGAGAACCGATGATAGCTCAGCGTAAATTCGAAGAATTACGGCTCGCAATAAAGTCGTTCGAGTTCCAATCCTAACAACACGCACCCATAACATTGTGAAGTTTTATGTGCAACTTATAAAAAATAATTTTGTTTTAGAGATTGCTTTAATGGTAAATAAAAATATCCCGAGGAATCCGGCATACCTGTGAGTTCTTCATAATGGTCTCAAAGTCATGTGGAGCCCAGCAAGTCGTAATAGGCCAGCGTGGTGGTCCAATGTAGGTAGGGACATCTTTCTCATTTTAAAAAGAACACAGTTGTCTCTAACCGGTTGGAGACAAATATCTTTGACAAAAATAATACGAATATTAACATGATCAAATAAAATCTTCGGATTTATAGTTTTCTGTTTATTTACCTGTCCATTTGTCTTTTTGCCTGTCTGAACGTCTGGCTGGCTGTCCGTGTCTGTCATTCAAAAGTTTCTCCAAATGTTGTAGATCGCATATTTCAACTTCTTGGCAACTTTTAAAAATTTTAATGCACTACATTTATTTTCAGCTTTTTCAGTTTTATTTACATCCAAGTCCATTTTACAAATAATTCATCTTACATAAAAAATGCATGATATATGTATTAAAGAGACGAAGCCATAGATAACTGAAAGCAGGAAGATTCCTGCCAGGTCAACTAGTTTCAAAATAAAATATCCTTCGACTCTTTTAGGATACCAAAAAATCCCAATACATACTCGTATATACAGAGAGAGATATAGGGCAACCACGACGTCACGTTTCGCTGACTCCAGAACGACAGTAGTGAGATTTTTTTCAGTGATTGAAATTACTAGAACCGATGCCGAATTCAGAACCAGTATGTATTGTACGCTATTCATACGATTGCCGAAAACTAGATGGTTGAAGAAAAATATCGAAAAATAATGAATTTTAAACTTTAAATTTAAATTTTAAACATAGGTAAAAGCGCGCTAGCCCCGCTGCTTGAGTAGATCGTAAGCGTCTTGTCAGAGGCCTAATGGGCCGTATGGAAACATACGACAGGTTAGCCACTAGCCCCTTTCTCCGCCAATCCGCATTCGTTCGTTAGATATTATATTATATATTTGTGCACTTTATGTACATAATTATGTCCATCTTCACGCTTCTGAAGAACCAAAGTCTGAAAAACAGGAATTTTCATCAATCCTGCAAACTCCCCAATATTTTTTCTTCTTAAATAGAATAAAAGAACAATTCTTTATACAAAATTGTTCTTTTATCTTATATCAAAATATGCTTCAATTCCTTCAGGATTCCCAGAAATTCCCGGCACGGGGAACATTAATATGGGGCAGCCACAGCGTCACGTTTGACCGACTTCAGACCCAGTGGGCAGTGGGAATTTGGGATTTTTTGAGTTTTCACCGATGCAAATTACTAGCGTCGATGTCGAATCTATTGCCGGTGTGTGTTGCGCTATTCATATGCGCGCACAATGGGTATGGATAATATCATAAACCTAGTGAAAGAATGCTCTATTTTTCGGTATTTCAACAAGAATGTAAACGATGAAGATACAGCCCCCTAGACAAGTTACAAATTTAGATGAGATGTATGATCACTAACCTATAGCGTTAACTAAAAAATTGTATGTCAGTAACCCATTAATGACCCACTAAATGATAGGGTCTCCTCCTACAATGATAGTGCGCGTTGGTGGACTTCACATGCCTTTGGAAATTTCGAAATTTTTTGACGTTCATTAAGTGTGCAAAAATTGTACTGAATTAAAGCCTTAGATTTTTGCACAAGAGTTACAGACACAATAACTGCAATTAACTGCACCAAGAAGAAAACCATAAGCTATACAGTGTTTATGCTAATGTGAAACAGCCTTTACAAGTCAAGCTTTTCAGTATAGCCTTCGGCTGTAACCAATTTGTTTGAAATGAAAATCGAAAGATCGAGTACCGCCCGCAGGCGAACTTTAAAGGACAAATTATAATGATTATTCCTCTCGTAATATACTTAAGCATCAATGGATTTTGCGCTTTGTCTCTTAATTGGATGCCTTGTACACGGCTTGTAAGCAAAACATAATATCCTTTATGGACTTTCTTATTTCTAAAATGAAAGCAAAATTATTCCTGTTGTTTATTTATAGTACATATGGGAGAAGTGCTATGAAAGAGCCAGTTTTCTAAACAAAGCGAAAAATATACTTTATATAAATGAAAGATATCATGATTATTTGTCTCTCAAATTATTATTTATGTATTTCATACGAAAAACACCTTAAACATACTAAAAAAATTAATTAATTTACCTATTTTAAAAAATGTGTCATCTGGCTAACCGATAAGTTATGAAGGAGCCAGTACAAGTTATGAAGGAGCTGGTTTATATTTTAAAGTGTAATTGCAAAAAATATGCATGATGAAAATTACTGTAGTATTAAAAAACAACAAATTGACAATTTGTTAAAAAAACTCCAAACATTTTTAAGAATTTTTATATTCTATTAGTCATTATAAGTCATTCTATCAAACGTAATCTTATTAATAAACAATTATTTAAAATATTATTCAGTCATAATTATTATCATACAATCTTAAAATGTTAGATGCGGATCCTTTTTTTTAATAATAACAATAAAAAAAAATTGAACAAAATAACAAATCTTATCTTCTACCAGAAACACCATACAAAGAGTCGGCTCCTTCAAGGCCTATACACCCGGCTCTTTCATAACCTATTCTTTAAATAAATAATAAAACTTTTTCAGCTCAGTTTTTCCATATCTACAAGGCCAAATATATGCACAAATTTAATTTATAATCCGTGTACCTATATTTATTTCCAATAAAATACCAAAAACCAATTTAAAATAAGTAAAATATTTACAGGAACAATTTAACAGGAAGTCAGTGCTGCCACTTAAAAATATAATATAACCTGATTTGACCCTAAACTACGGAAATAATGCAAGTGGCTCCTTCAAAACCTGGCTCTTTCATGCCAATTTTGCCACATGTCACATCTCTCTCATTGCGAGAGGAGCCCCTACCATGTAATGGGTCATTATTGGGTTACTGACTGCCATTGCCTTAGGTTGGAATTGGTATCGTTATTAAATCTAACAGAAATCCGGCTAAATTTGCCGGCAATTGAAAATATATAAATAAATCCTTAAACGGAACTAAACTGGTGTCCGAAGAATTACTTCTAAGCAGAATTGTAACCTCTAATTTATCACTAAAATTTAAAAAATATATTGTTAGTTACCAAAATATATTCATTGTTAGTTGTTGTATCGAGACGTGCACATTGTGCAAAGCTAAAACATTTACATTATACAATGCTACAACAGCGTTGGTCGCTCCTCAGACTATCGCAGACCAGAAGAAAAAGCGGATGGAAATATATCTATTCAGGGGTTCACTCTGTATATCCAGAGCACAACATAAGGGGATCTTTCCATTATGAAATGGGACAAATTTAAATTTACATATCTATTACCAAACACAAAAACAATTTTGAAAATCGGACTAGGGACAAAAATCAGTCAAACTTTGAACCTTCTCCTTTGAAGTCGGTAATAAAACAATTAACAATTCTAAGTCAAACGTAGAGTCGCGAGAAATGAAACAACCTCAAATAAAATAGTTATGACAGTGGCATTGTCTGCCGAAGCGTGATTCAATCACTCTCAGTATTTCTGGGTTCGGTTTCTAGGAACAAAGTGTTTGCGAAATAGACAAATATTCGCTCTCTAGTTCCAGTTTTATTTTTGTGGGAATTTCTTTCTAAAAAGTAAACGTGTGGAGAAACAACTTGAAACAACGAAATGCCGGTTGGATAAAAAATGTTTTGAATAAATAATTTATTTGAAGTACGCTTTTCATCAGTTTTTTTTAATCAGAATTGGCAAAGGGAGATCTCCCACCAGGCTAGGTGATTATGCCTGCGAAGTGGCCGTGCTCCGATAACGTCGTATGACAGAGGTGTATATTAGGGTCGATGAGCAAGGAGTTACGAGGATGAGGAAGAGGAAGAGGAATTATCAATCACAAAGTAAGGATGAGGATGAGGATATATTTATGCGGAAGAAGATGAGGAAGAAGATGAGGGAGAATGGGAAGGGAAGGGAGAGGAAGGGGAACGGTTTGAGTAAGGGAAAAAGAGTGAAAACTATTTATTGGCAAATAATTAAGTAGGCTGGCTAGGGAATCCTAGTGATTCCCTTTGACGTGTGAAACATGGACACACAAAATAAATTCCTCTTAATTTAAGAGAATTCGAAAGTGGATGAAGAATTTTTCAACTTTCCCTAAGAGGAAGCGGAAGAGGATGTGAAAGTACCAAAAAACGCGTAAATTATAAAATTAAATATCACCTGCTGTAACGGTAGAGGAAAACATCGTGTGGAAACCCGAATGCCCAAAAGTTCTCTTTAACGTTCTCAAAGGTATGAGACGTCCACCAACCTTGGCTGGTCTACATCCTTCGCATTATGAGAGAAGAGTGGCACAGAGTTACTAACGGGTTGCAGATGGACATTATTTACCATAAAGTCACAAGAAAACAAGCGAATACTAAAACGATCGCAAATGAAATAATTCTAACAGCGGCATTTTTCGAAACGTGATTCACTCAACGTCAGTGTTTGAGTTCCTGAGTTCAGTTTCTGGGCACAAAAATTTTGTGAAATAGACAAATGTTTGTGTCCGGTCTCATAGCGGTTCAGTTCTGCTTTTGTGTGACTTTGTGTCAAAAAGTGTATGCGTGGAGAGAATATTTTTAAACAAAGAAATGCCATGCCAGCTAGTCACAGAATATTTTTAATCGCATTTTGAAATCGTTTGTAGAAATCTTGAACTATGAATTATTTTTGCAAAACAATTTTAACGGTGAACTAAGGAAAAATTTATGCCGAAACAGCAATTTACTACTTAAATGGATACTTAAAATAGATTAAGTAGAGAAAACAAAAACGTAACAATGGTATTTCTTCTATTACACATTTCAGAAAAAGATCTTATACTAATTAGGGATATGTCGATATCTTATACTCAATTAATGAACTTGTATTCGGTGATCAATGCCATTGGATTACCTGTAAATAAAAGAAAGCATATTATTAACATTATTAATTATTATTTAACATTCAGTTCGATTAAACAAATTATTAATTTCAACTATAATATATTTTCATTGCTAAAAATTTAAAATTTTATCAAACACTAAACAATAGGAGTAGTGTAAAAATATTTTCCATCAAGGTAGACAATTATAATTTAAACTATAAAAGACGTCTTATTAAGTTCGACAAAAACTTAATGTGATACTTATGTATTATATTACCTATGTATACCTATGTATTATATTATATAAATTTTTATTGTATTTTATTATAAACTGTAGAAACTACACCTGTGACTAAACCTACCTCTACTGTAAATACTTTTGTTGTTATTTCTCACTTCCCAAACGTCCTACATTTATATTAACTATTCCAAAAAAAAAGTGTTTTAATTAAAACCTTTTAAATAGATTCAGTTGATTCAATTAGATTTAACGTTTGTAAACGAAATAAAAAGGCAGGCCTCGGTATTACTCGGTAATGCAGATGTGAATAGAAACAAGAAACTGGATACTTTTCATAATGAAGGTAGCATGTTATATTATGTATCTGGGTAACTATTGCTACACTTAATATAAAATGTTCTCACTATAATGAAATTAATCTCAATTTCTGTTAATGATATCATAATGAAGATTTAGGGCTGAAATGCGAGCCGTTAAAATTAAAATGTAACTTTAAACTATTATCATGCAAGATTGTGACTAGGTATATTCTTAATCAGGGATAGATTGTTATCTATTGATGAACTAAATTTTGAATAAATGAATTTGAAATTTTTATGTTCTTCGTGTTGATACGGTTCTAAGACCTATATATGTATCTAGTTTAGGCCACCCGATGATAAACGGCCAATTTCAATTATCAATCTTTGGATTCGGAACAGCGCTAATCATGTTTGGTCGCCAGGCAACATCTGAATCTTAGCAACCAAACAGTCTATATCTCATCCCCTATCTAAAGGTCGGTAATTGAAACCAACAGTTAGGGTGTCAAATAGTAGGAAAACAAGCGTATATAGCTATATAAGTGCTATATTAGCTATATTAGTACTATTAAGTATTTACTAAGGTATCAGTCAGTTTGTCCTATCTATGTACTTTTCTGCATCTACTATGATCGGGTGGACCGGTTTTGATGGGCTTTTTTATATAAGTAAAGCTAGGTAGTTAGACATAGCTCTCAAAATTTGCAAATAAAATTGGCAATGGGCTGGCCACATCGTTCGCAGGACTGACAACCGATGGGAAAAAAGGTCCTCGAATGGCGACCACGTTTAGGCAAAAGGAGTACAGGCCGCCCTCCGACCAGGTGGACTGATGACCTGAAGAAGACAGCGGGAAACCGTTGGATTCAGAGGGCCCAGGACCGGGCGGAGTGGCGTCGATTAGGGGAGGCCCATGTCCAGCAGTGGACTACTAAGGGCTGAAAGGAAGGAAGGAAGGAAGGTAGTTATAAATATTCAACTTCAGCCCGTATCGAAAAATTGTGATTATCTGAAATCTAATGTCCAAACTCGTGTTGTAAAAAATAAAGGATAGCCACGTGCTTTTAAATGTAACTCTGAAAGTGATTTGCCAATAACGGTCTCAAACAAATATATACCGATCTTGCTCGAACGACGTTGCGTAACTTGGTAAGTGATCAGTAAACAATCTAAGAAACAATTCATACGTATACCTCATTCCTCTCACAATTTCAATATTTACACTGAGAGCATTTTCAGTTGTTTTCGGTAACAAATGGATTCACTTGATGGAATTTCGTTCACAATACACTCGTGGTATAGAATTTTTTACTTACATGCATCGTAGCTCTCTCACAATAGAAATTCGGTCAATACCGAAATCGCATACATAACACAATAGAAACGTTCTGACTCAATCTTCGACCATTTTATTTTGTTTCGAAACTGTGAAGTAGTCATAATAATGTAGATATTAAGGTACTTGTCAAGGTTGGTGCTCGTAGGAAAACTGCAGATACAATGTCACTGTCACGGCGCTCATAATACTCCGAGACACGAGCGTACGTTTACACTCTTCTCAAAATCTACATCTTCTCTCCTGTGCTGTTTTGGCATATACATCAAAGAGGGATTTATCTATAGGTAGTTCGTCCGGTTTATATCTAAACCGAGCAACATCAGGTTAAAAATTCTTCTCATTTAAAAAGGAACTAGTACCTACAATAAATGCACGAACGTCACATTGCATTCGAAATCAAAAGTGTTTCTATTAAGATCCAACGTTATTAGCTACCAGTTTGGTGTCCTTGGTGGTTTAACGTGCCTTCTGAAACATGGAAGCGAGCATGCTACTAACTGCCATTCCCGTCTAAGTAGGTACTACTGCGTCCAACGTTGATAGACTTTTGCTACACAAGCGGAAGGCTGTGCGCACTGTTATTCACAGTTAATTCAGCAAGAGTCCCCTCAGAAAAACCAATCGCTACAACACAATCAAATCTGCATGCAATCGCACGGACAAAGGCTACGACAAAATCAAAGTCTAGCCTTTGAATAAAATTTAGGTTGGAACCGATCTAGGGCGACCTCATCAGAACGCTCTTCCATGCAATCGCGAAACTAAAACGTGATATTGCAATTTAATAGAAAGAGTTGATTGTAAGCGTAGTTGCTTGACGCCCGCTGAATATTGATGAAAGCTCTGAGCCAATTTATATGTTATGCATAAGTAATGGGGAAAATGCTGAACCTAGATTGAAGCGCACGATAAATATTGACATCGAGCGCCTTCGAGGACCTTCGAGAACATTCGGCGCTTGCTCGAATATAGGTGCGAATGGCGGTGCTTCAATATCACGAATTTTGTAACTATTAACTAACATAGGATACATGCTGATACATTTGGGAATATTGCTAGAAATTCTAAATTTTCATTTGGATTCGGCATAGTAAAAAAGCAGTCTGAAAAACAGATTTGTAACATTTCAGGAGATCTTAGAAAAATATACTCTATATTTTCAGAAACCACAAATATCATGAAACATGATGCTACGAATTAAATCAATGCTTCATTACGAAACAATTCATACATTTAAAACAAATACGAAACAAAAAAGTGCGTTTACTAATAAAATCATCAACATATGGGTGTATTACCTAACATCAAAACAATATAGATACATTCTGAAATTATTAGAATCTTCGTCCTTAAAAGTAGCAATAAATCCCGATTGCAATCCCGTTAGCGAATAATCTTCTTAAAAAAACCCAAAAGGCAAACAATAGACAGGAAAATCTCAATAACAATTCCTTCAACAACGCAGAGAAGCAACCGACGCGATTTGACACAAAATGAAATGAACGGCAAAGGATCCCCTTTTGCCTTTCATTCATTTATTTTTTATTATTCTTAATCGTTCGGCTCTCGGATTTATGGATCAACATAGTCTTAAAAATCGCTAATAGGTTTCTATTTATAAATAAGTAGCTTAACACCCACAACCTTGTTTATAAGCCCTTTTTTCTCGAAAGCCCTTTTTTCATCATTTTACACACATTATTTTAGGGCAGACACTGAGTTTTGTAAGCTGTTTAATAACTGAATCCCCTTGCAACTTTCCAGCGCTGTAAGGAGATCCTGGAACTTTTAAAGACCGCTACAAAAGCGCCCTTGTGCATGAGTCCTTTGGGCCCTTCTTTATTCATTTCCACACAACAGAGTGCCACAAAACCGAGCTCCACTAGTAATAATAGCCTAACCGCAATATGCATCTTAAGAACCATTTTAATAATGGCTACTTTATAATCCTATCATAATGATAAATAGAACGCAAACAGGACACAAAACAACATCCTATTTGAAATTTTCCCGGTGTGAAAGTTTGTGAAGATGGATGGATGGATAGACGGACTACTCCTTTACGCAAAAACGGATGAACAGATTTGGATAAAATTTGGTATGCACGTGGTTTATAACCTTGAGTAACCTATAGAATACTTTTATCCTTCTCTAGACTGAATTCTAAAATCCATGCGGCTGAAGCCGCAAGCGCAGCCTGGTATACCCATACCCATACTATAAAATTTATAGTATACTTCAGCCGCATGGGTTTTAGAACTCAGTCCAGAGAATGATCAAAAGTATTTATAGTATAAAGCCTCATGCAGTCGTCGCTATCACCAGACACACAGGCTCTTGCACTTACTACTCGGATGTCAGTGAGGACGCCATCGCAAACTTCATAAAACAGGCCATAGAGGCAAACACAGCTGCCATTGAGGATTACAACCTGGCTACTGCAATCAGCCACAGAGACGCGACAGTCTTTGCAGAAACCCTAAAGGAACGCTCGGGACGATCCAAGGAGACACCGGGCCAAAATTGACAAAGAACTTTTTCTGGAGCAAAAATATTACTAGTAACGTGATGCAAAAAAAGGCACGGACCTAGAGTCTGTGCAATTAAAGATTTAAAAAAGCCTTATTTAATCAGCTTCTGTGGACATCTATGCAACACAATCTTTAAAAGCAACAAAGGAACTTGTACATGAACGTTTTCCATGACATTTGTAATGTTGTAAGGATTAACAAAGTTCAGCAACATCTGACGCTGTACAGAGTTAGTGGGATGACCGCTTGCGGGATAAGTTTATGCACTTTGGAGTACTTACCTTAAGTATAGCTTAGCTTAGCCGTTGTAGTGCTCGAATTTAGCAAACTACCAAGATTGTTATCTATATAATGTAGGTTATAATGTTACGATGAGCTACAGTGGCTCGATAACCTGCAAGATATGAACCTCTCATTTTAAATCTCTAATAGAATAGAATATGGTGGACTTAAATTAAGTGTCTCCAGCGACCATACCTCCCCAACTGAAACATAAAACATTTTGACTAAAATCTGAAATCAATGCTTCACCTATTTCTTGTTTGAAAATAAGTTTAAGACGACATTTAGACAACGTGGGCTGAAATTTATTTCTAACGTATTCACCCCATTTTAAACTTCTCTCAAAGAGAACAAAACGTAACGCGAGAGAAGCCGTAGCAAAAATTTTGAAGAAAGAAAACGTTGGAGGAACACAAAACGAAAGGTGTTTGTCGAAACCAAAAAAACATTTTCTTTGTAAAGGTCATTTAGCCCAATCATTTGGTTGGAAAAAAGGGGTTTACTTACCTGAAAAGTTTTCCGGGAGTTTTGAAAAGGTACCAAGTCTTTATAGATTTTGATGTGCTCTTTCCGAATTACAACTTTGCCACCTCGTATCTTTTGAACGAGCGCCGCCATCTTGGGAAAATGGTGCATAAGTTTTTTGGCAATTTTTCCTATAGGTACTCAAATTACGATAAAAACACTAGCGGAAAAATTAAACTTAATTTTATTAAGTTAAAAATTTAAAACAACATAATTATACGTATAGGCGACACAAATGATTAAAATTAAAGTACGTAATTATTTTAGTCAAGTAGGTACTTCTTCATTTAGTAAGGAGATTTATATTTTGGTGATACTATATTATTTTGGTTGTTCTAAATTTGTAAAGCCATAGAACGTTTTTCGAGGAAAAGGAATAAAATGAAAGGAATATACTGAAAACAGAAAACATTCTGTTGGTGAAACTCATAAATTCATTGTTTGCGATTGGCCAAAATTTATTGAAACTTCGGCAAAACAGCGACGAAAAATTACAACATTTGCGAACAAAACACAACACGATGATATCGAAAACCCTCTCTTCACTAACAAGTACCTGGGTACTGCCCTTTTGTTATAACACCAAATATGCATAAAAGTTTAATTAATATAGTCCTAAAATAACATGGAAACGGTTAGCTTATGTTTGTGTAGTCCTGAAAAGGTTTTAAGGTCTTTTAAATGTTAACGTTCTAATTTAAAACCATGTAGCGGTTGGGAAGAAATTTTCACCCCTTCTGCATTATTAGCGAGCACTGTAAGTTTGTAGTATATTATGCCGGGAAGTATGTTTAGTTTGAAACTTCATTGAGCTACGGGAAATAAAATCATCATTAATTAATTCAAGTTGACGAACCTGCAGCAATATTTTTATGAACTGACTTCAAAAATGGAGGTTATCAATTAAATTTATAATTATAATATGTATTAACCTTCATAATTACGGTCCTTAATATTACTGACACTACCGTGCTTTAGTCAGATTTGATATAATAAAATCTTACTAAAATGTAAGTAAACAAAAACAACAGAATTTTTTTTATTTTAAATTGAACATTTTCACTTTATGCAACTGTTTTAATGTATAACTTTACGAATTATAATTTTATATCCTAAAAAATAAAACACTGATAATTTAATGAAATTAATATTTCATTTTAAAAAATCCAATAAATAAGAAAATATAATATATATAACCAAAATTATTTTTTATTGTATTTAATCCGTTAAAAATGTTTTTATAAAATTTTATTGCAGTCGTCACGTCGTTTTTAGGTCATAATTTACAAAAAAATTTATAATACCTAAACTAGGTAAAATTTTCATATTGTTCAAATTCAGATTTTTTTATTTGATTCATATATTAATTTTTGCAACTTCAATTCAATAGGTATATTCGGTATGGTAGATTTTTTACAAAACTGTAAACCTACTGCAAGTGCGTGGGACCTTTCCTTCAGTTACCGTTGACGTCCGTGAAAGTAGATATGTATACTCATGTGTCCACTAAGCTACTAAGTACTTTTCAATGAAATGTTTGCCTTTTTATAAATAGGACCACTGTATGGAGTGTTTCTACACCGTCTTTATCTTTATTATAATCTTCAATTACAGAAACTTGTTGACTGTGCAATCTGATGCAAATATTGAAGAACATTAAACTTTTACTCGAAAATGGGTCCAATTTGACCCGAAGACCGTATGAAGGTTACGGAAACAGCACAGTATTTACATAGTAATATTGTGGTCTAATTACAAACAAATAGGTATATATATAAAATTCCATTAATTATGTATGTAGATATGTTTATTGTTTATCCTCGCATATCTCCAAAATTAATTGACGGATCGTGATCCTTCTTATTTGTTTGTTTGCATTTTTTTTCAACTATGGAAATGGTAAATAACGGTTAGCTATTTGGTAAGTTTCATTGAAATCGGTTTAGTAGTTTTCGTGATATGGACTTAAACTAAAAATTACGAAAAAAAATAAACCGACTGCAAAATAAGTTTGATATAATTTTTACATAAGTACCTTAGGGTTACTATTTTTTTGAGGTTGGTGCCAAAATTTAACTAATGGAAACAAAATACTTGAATTGAATGAGCTGAACAAAAGATTTTTGAATGAATTTAATGTTGTCTTGTGTGCGGCCATTGCACCCACGGCTTATGGAATTCTTGTGTAGGGCTAGAAGAGTGAAGCGTTTCTTTATTGTATTTCTCTTAAATTTCCGGCGAGTAAATAGTTGAATTATAACATACAACTAACTAATGCTTAAGTAAGAAATTAACATCATCAATCAATGTGCCCCAACTCTATTGAGGGTTACGGAACCCTTCCTTTCCCTTGTACCATTAATGGACACGGTAGTCTAACCAGGTAGTTAAGTTAAATGTAGTTGCGGTAAATGTAGTTGGTTGGTTTATATGAGATTGTATGTTACAGGATTTCCACTTAATTATCATTGTTTCATTGTGTTTTGTTGTGGATTCTACCATGAGTCCGTCTGCAACCAGTTAGTTGACTTATCGCAGTTTCGGGACTCCTCTATCAATGAGAGTAGACCTCGATACACCAAACAGGCCTATTACGAATTGGTGGACTTAACACCCCTTAAAAACATTATGGAGACGTCTCAGGCATGCAGGTTTTCCTTTTATGTTTACCTTCACGTTTACTGCCAGGTGACATACCTAATTGTAGATTTTAGAAAAAATCATAGGCGCACCTCGATTCAATTCCCGAATATTTCAATTCATGTGCCGAACTATTAACCACTGGTCTATGACCTAATTTTCAGTTTCTAACACAATTTCAGTACCTAATTTGTTTACTACAGGCTTAATTCCTGATAAAATGTCCTTTAATCTACTGATAAGTAGAGGGAAATCTCGCTAAAAGTACCTAAATAATAATAAATCTGAGTAGGCTTAGAGCTTTCTTTGAAACGAAAATTACGCAAATCTATTTATAATTTTAGTTATTCCGCTGCCAGTCAATTCATGGTTTATGGATAAAGATTTACTAAGAAGCCTTTATAGCCCACAATTTCGCGTACCGAACAGTAGGTAGATAAATCTCAATAGTCAGTTCTTCGACTGGTTTCAACCTTGATACTCGGATTTCAGAAGTAGCTACGGGGCTGTATCAAATAGTGGACCAGGAGTGCCTTTCGTTGCTGAAAAGGATTAAGGCACTAAGGTTTTGGGATAGGTAGAACATGCATCGGTATCAAATGGAGAGCCGACTTCGAGATAGAGTTAAATTGTGAAATGTGATTTAGGAAGACAATGACAAAAAGGTTTATTTTTCACGCATATGAGTTAGTTCAAGGTTAAAAAAAGCATTTGATCAATACATATTTACCTCTTCAGGTATACAACTTTTACAGTAAAATAATTAAATCAGCTCATAATTATGCTCTCAGTTGAGCAGACTCTAGAGTACGCCTGCCCGCTCTATATCCGATATGCGAATATCTACTTCCTATTTCTATGTCAAATCCAATCTTAACAGGACTGACGATCTGTAGAAATTTGTATGTGGATTTGTTGCCACTCCTCAGAACTGAGATGGACGACTTTAAATTATGCCCTACCCACAAACATACGTAACTCCTCAGCTAAAATGCTCTGCTCACGCTTTGATATTTGTTTGTACTCGTAACTTCCTTGAACGAATTATACTGATTCTACCACTAGCTAGCTCAAAAGCGATAACTACTACTAGCGATAGTTACTTACCAGTAACTAAGTCCTCGGAATCTTACTCAAGGGGCCTGGTAGTAAATACCAGTAGCATGCACTTTCTCAAAAGTTATGTGCGCTTGAAAAACTTAAATATCACCTGCTGAAACGTTAAAGGAAAACATCGAAAGCTGCATACCTGAAAGTTTTCCATAATGGTCAGTGTAGCGGACTAAGGCCTGCAGCCCTCTCATTGTGAAAAGAGACCCGACCAGCAGGGTCGTTAACGGGTTAATTACTATCGCTAAGTAAATCAAACATTATACAAATAAGAATGTTGTCAATGTTCTAAGCAAGAAAAATACAATTCTTATTGCCCGCTGCTACACGTTGAGAATATCAGCAGTCGTTTACCTTTAGCGGGATAAGTACTCGTAGCTGTAGGGAAAAGCGAATAAAGCGAAATACGTAAATATGATTATAAAAATGATTTACCGAAAATACTCTTACAGTCGCAAAAAAACGCTTGGCTAAATTAGATTGCAAAGACACTGTAAACGGTATCTACTGAGTCCATATAGAAGGAAAATGCGTACCCATATGACACCATTACTGGCGACGGCCCTCGGTAATGGAAATTTGCATACGCACCTTAAAAATTTTATTCATAAGGAGAAAATTGTTTCGCATTTGCGCCGTAGCGGAGAAAAAAAATCGAATTATTGCCGGCAATACATTTCTTTGGAAAAAAACACGGTGGAACACTTAGCCTCCATTTACTGGATGCGGGAACCTCAACCGTAAAGTTAGTGATCAATAAACTTATTAAAGGAGATAGAATCTTCGTTATAGCGGATGTAGACGCAATTTGCTGATTGTATTTTTTTATTATGAAAGGGGGGTTAAAGACCAGTGGCTTAGAATTCGACCTCTAATCGAGGGGTTCGAATCCTAGTGGCACGCACCAATGACTTTGTAAAAAAGTTATGTAAAAACATCGTGAGGAAACCTGCATGCCTGAGAGTTCACAAAAAAAATGTTCTCAAAGGTATGTGAAGTCCACCAACCCGCAGTAGGCCAGCGTGGTGGACTAAGGCCTACATTCCTCTCATTGTGAGAGGAGACCCGACCCTGTAGTGGGTCATTAATGGGTTACTGGCTGGCATTATGAAAGGTTGGTGAGGCTCGTTTTGCTTCACTAACCCGTCTTAACATGGTCTTAACATGGTCCAAGACCATGTTAAGATCGCAAGTATGTATGTACCAAGACGGTTAGTTGAAGTGGCAGTATGTTGACTTTGTTAAAACGATCAATCACAAACATAGCTTCAGCCAGGTCGCCATTCGAGGGCCTTCATTCCTCCAATGACGACCTCATCTTGGCAAAAGACCTGATCAGGACGACGGAAAGTCACTGAATACAATTCAGATCGTTGAATAGCAGCATTTGATGTCACAAAGAACTGAGGAGAACGCAGGAACCAGATGAAGTGGAGCCATATTATTGAGCAAGCCTGGCACCAGTTGGAGTAATATCGACCAGTGGTGGACAACGTGTCGGATGATTAGTAAGTACTGTGAAATCCATTATTTTCCTATATATTTTTCACTCAATATTACAAAACCTAAGAAGAATAATAATATGTATCCAACAAATACACAAATCAGAAAATATACTGGAAATGTAAAGACAATGTAATTATTATTTATGGACTTTCAGTAAATACTCGTTACACGACCGCATGATCCTGTAAATGCAAGGCGGAGCATATTTCACGGCGTTTTTTCATAAAAAGTTGTAATTTACCCGGCAGCTGCAACGTTCACCGCAGGACGTAGGCTTTATACGTCATTTGTCATGCTTCACCGCTTCCTTCTGCAAGGTTGTGTCACAAAGAAACGTCTTTTGATGCATCCTTTCTCATAATTAATCTGTCCGCACATAAAAATCCTTATATTTTCGTAAGTAGAGTATGTAGTAAAAATACTAGAGTCTCGATTTCCGTCTTTCGTCGAGAGATGGCGGCACTGGTATCTATTCTAAATCACGCTATCGAAGTTTTTCAAACATCTTTCGAAACTTATACAAAATTCCAAGTGACACATTTGTATCACTTTTAGAATTGTGACTCCTTCTAGGGACGAGTCCTACCTCACAATGACAGGATATCACAGTCCGTAGTCTATGATACTGCTGGCTAAAGCAGTCAAATAAAATACAGGAATCAACACAACAGCAAGCCCTCGTTATAATATGTTACAAGTACATCTTTACGAGTATTTTCATACAAGCTCCAGCCCCCGACTTCATCCTGTGGACCCTATATGTTATTCCAAACTTATATACTACTTGCGAACCAACTTTTATCCAAATCCGATTAGCCATTTTCGCGTGAAAGAGCAACAAACCCTCATCAATCCATCCTCACAAACTTTCATATTATAATAGTTCCTAGAAAGTAGAAAGACAGAGAAGCAAACTACTAATGAAATAGAAGACAGAAACAAGCCACACTAGAACTTACATATCTTAGATGAATATAAGTGGCGTAGGTAAATCTACGTAGGTTGACATTAATGTTCCATTATTGCCAATAATGTAAGACATGTAAAAACAATAAAAACCGTAAATAATTAATGAATAAATCTCAGCTTCCGACAATTGCACTCGCTTTTAATTGTATTCTGTTTCTTATTTTACTGCAACTCTACGTTCTATTCAAATTAATTAACTATTCAACTGATTAAACACAGTTTAAATTACCAACAAGAACTGGTGCTATGGACGTTATACTAAAAAAAACTCGTAGAAAGCTTTGGAATTAAAATTTTTAATTTTTGAAATTGCTGTGGTTTTTTCACGGGTTGTTCACACTTGGTTGTATCAAATTTTGAGGTAAATTAACTCGCCTATTTACTTGAGAACAAGGATGGTGGGTCACCTCTCAATAATTTTTGACATGTGGTTACTATCTCCTCATGCAAAAAGCAATACAAGATGTAGATTTGAAAATGTGCAAAAGAAATTAATTTGCCCCTAAATATACATTCCTCTTTCATATAAAATCCTTGACTATGAAGATTGCCTACGCCTCTTTAAATTAGATCCTTTATAAAAACGCATCGAAGCTTTCAGAATATTATTTCTATATAAATTATTGAACAAACTTATTGACTGCCCATATTTGTTATCTTTAATAAATAGGTATTAGTGTCCCTAGACTATCGGCAAGACTGTGAAATTTCAAACCTTTTAAGATGCGCCACAAATTACGTTAAACACTCATCAAACTCTCCCGTGAATCTTGCAGTTAAGAATTTTAATTCTTTGTTTCAAAATGTAAATATTAACCTATTTCTGATTCTTTTGGGAAATAAAAAAAAATGTTGTTCATGTTTTATTTCGTTAATTTTTAATTTAAACTTAACCTTTTGTTCAAATTCTTATTCACCCAGATTACTTAGTCGTCTTATAAATAATCTGTTTGACTATGTCTGATTTAAAATGTTGTGCAAACCTTTAGTTTAAGAACATAAACTGTTAATGTTTTAATTAAGGCCTTTATTGTAATTCTATTTGAGTTCTTAGTTGGTATGCCTTGTTAATAAATAAATAAATAAAATGAACTACACCAGATACCCTTAACAATAGTTTATCTTACCGGATGTAATTAACGCATGAAAAAAAAATTTAGACCAGATCTTTACTTGCTGTAGGAAACGCAGTTTTTTGAGTCTGTAGATGTGTTAGGAAAATATTCCAATTTATACGTAGCTGTTCATTTCATTGGCTTTTTGGCATTCAAACAAAAAATATAACATTTTATTAATCTACTTATACATATATTCACAGTATTTTCCAATTTGCATTAATTTCAAAATAACGAGATATAAAAAATAATATTATAATAAAAGCTACCCAAAGAAAAACAGATACAGTTCTATACCAGGGCGATGTTATCAAATATCCGTCGGCGATCCTATCGGAATATTAGAAAATTGGAAATATCATCTAACTTTTGCATTCTGCTGTCATTTTCTAATTTCATTTTGCTTCTGGCAATCTTATAACGGGATAAAATAAATTTAATTTTGCTGGTAGAGACCACCTATTTGTGGCTTCTCTTTTTATTTTTTTATACTTTGTTAACAGACTTATTATTACTTTTAGCTAATAAAGTTTAATAATAGTGAAAAACATTGTAAAAGTAAATTTTAACCTATTCAATACAAAAAAAAACATAAAAAAATCCGTCTTTCCTCTTTATTACAAAGAGTTTATTCATGTTAGTGCCTTATCTATTAAGTCGTCAGATGTTTCTGAAAATAAGCGATACATCATGAACGATCTTTGGCATTATCTGTGGCTTCAGAGAAAATAACAATTTCAGCGGACCTGCAGGTATCATAAATCATTTCAGAGAATACATGTGTTGCTCGTAAATTGTGGCCAAATAGCTGCAAGTGGAAACAAAGCTGATCTTCTACAAGGAAATGTGGCTCTTAAGGTTACTTCACACGACATACGCGAGGAATGAATTTAAGAATTTTACGCAGTGAGAAGCGTTGATGAAGATTAGAACACATTTTACAGTTTCGTCGTAGTGTTCTTGTACTTCTGTCTGGAGAATTACATAATTTTGTATTCAAATTCCGTTGTATAAATTTTCACGTAACTAACCGTACCCTCAGCTTCTTTGATTTGAAAGTTACAGTAACTTTCGTAATTCAGATTCAATACCATAACATATTTACTTATAGTTCAATGGTGACATTTAAACGGCTCTTACCCCTGTGATTCCCTGCCTTAGATGATTTGGAAAGCCTAATTTTTCGCACAGGATGTTTATGTGAGCGGAGCAGGCGTATCCTCAGATTCCGCTAAGCTTAGCGCATATTACTTCGATATATTTCTCCAATCGCGAAGTAATAGAATGGCTTAGTGGTTTCGGAACAAATATGTCGCTGCTTAAATTCAAAAGTACCACAAATCAAAACCCTACTTTGGTTCGCTGTCCCTTAAAAAAAGGAGAGATTTTCATTTGTGGTACTTTTGAATTTAAGCAGCGATGTTATTATTGCCATTCCATTTTCTTCCTTTTGGATGTCAGAACTAAATGCTTCGGCATGTCGAATTTTGAATGGTGCGCCAACAATGGTATGAGTTTATTACTCCGCCACCTGCCGAGGGGCGTCCGATTGTAGTAACGCAATAATTTATTGGTTCCACCCGTTTCACGAGGCGTTTAAACCGGGTTTACATTTAACAAGCAATTTATTTTGTACGAAATTGAAGGCTCATTTTTCAGACATCATTTTTCTTTAAACACCTAATTTTTGATTTGGTGGCAATTTTCCAATCTGTGACCCCTTAGTGGTAGACTTAACAGAAGAACACTTAAGAAGGAAAAAAATTGGGCAAGAACGTTTATTTGATGTGTTACCCCTTATCGCGATTGCCAAGTCGTTTGACGACATAATCGGTCGCTCGTGTCAAGTTTGTCGAACGACAACAGCTCTATACAAAGGCTGTGTTTGAATTTTTCGTGTTGGTTAGTCGGTCGGTTGTGTCGTATTGCGACAGTCAATTAGAATAAAGTCTATGACGTGTAGATTTCTTTTTAGTGTTTTCCGTACTTAAATGTTACAGCAGGTGACATTCAATTTTCAAACCTAGATTATTGACAGATTGTCGATCACTTAAATGTTTGGTTCAAGAATCAACCTCAATCCATATCTGAAGTACGGTTATTAATTTCGAGCACAAAAGGCCAAATTAGGCGGGCGAAACGTGTAGCACTGGTTATTTTTTACTGATATTAATTATGTTCGTAATTTAAGGCTGATTTTCCAGACATCAATTTTCTTCAGCAACCTATTTTCCTAAAATTGGTGGTAATTTTCCGAATGTGGATAATTTGTCCTAAAATTGTTAGCAATTTAGTTTCCTCTCACTATTGGACTGAAATTAAAATACACAAAAAAATTATAAGGTCTCATTGCATCATTTTTCTCTCGACCTACACATGACTTAGTTTTCAATCGAACCATTATACTTTGGAATTACTAAATTTCATTTTATCAACACCTGCTTAAAGAGAAAGCTTAACAGGAAGGCAGCGGAAACTATGTCCTTATTAGGAAAGTATAAAGATTAGTAGATACGTTAGTCGTACGACAACTAAGTCGCGCGCACTGTGAGCGCTCGCATAGTATTTCAAAAGGCGGGATTGTTATTGCGTGAACGCACGTTTACACACGAATTGAAGTTATACATAATCGCGTCCAAACTAAGCAAAGCGTTAAAACTATTTGTATTGTGTAAATACTAAAGTAGTTTGTATTGTGTAAATACTAAACTATTTGTATTTGTATAAATACTTAAGTAAATAAATAAAAATATTCATCTAGTGTTACAATGTATATAAAATTGTGTTTTAACCTGACACAGACCTAAAGTCAGTAAGTAACCTAGCCTCAAGAGAATTTTCTTCTTTTTTGGCGAGTGTTACTCTCCAGACTAACCTCAAACGGAAATTCGTTCCGTACCATGAGAGATGCAAATCAAAAAATCCTCTGCTCGTATGATAATTATAATAGTTTACAACTAGCCCGTGTCTGCAACGTGCATACTATTACGAGTAGAGATGGAACGAGTACTAGGTTAATATAATATGTATTATAAGATACTCGTTATACCTACTTGGTAACTTTTATGACACGATACTGGCTTAAAACTTGGTAAGTACCATTATCCAGTTTATATGCTGGGTTATACTTGGGTGTTTTATTCGCAGATGTCAGATAAAAATATATATAGATATTTTTTTATTTCTTCCTTTAGAGTAATTCCAATCGATATAAAATTATCTCTCATTAAATATCAGGCTTGATTTTCATATTCTGAAAATATGTCCGTATAAAATTACATCGAGTGAATCACTTCAAATTCAAACCAGGTAAAACTCGGTAGCCGGTACTCGGTATACTTTCAACTCGGTCCATCGCAAAGGAGATTGCGTCCGCATCAACATTGCTAGAATATCAAGTCCCCCGAGTATTCTCATGGTCGTTTGTTGAATATGTTGGTGAACATGTTTCGGAATTAAAATGTAAATAACAATGGTTGCTGGACTAGACGTCGTTGGACGTCGTACTTTTGGATGTTTCAGGAGGTACTAATTTTGTTTCGTGATGGGAACTGAACTACTCGTGTATGAACATAGTATAATAAGAAACGCTTATCTTTACAATTAATGTGCTGCAAATGGATATACCTACTATCTTTCATTCCTTCCTTCCTTTACCCTTTGTAGTCCACTGCTGGACATGGGCCTCCCCTAATCGATGACAACAATCTAGTGTTGCCGACATCCTGTCGGCTAAGACCGCAAACGATCGGATTCCGTCCACTGATCACTGCCTGACAAGGACCTCCACGTCGAACAATAAATAGGATAACTGACTTATCTAAAGGTCGAATATATTTGGGCTACTAAAGGGGACTACAATGGTCACCTCAAGCAAAGTGTCTGCGGCCACCATACCTCCCTCATCAGGAACTAAATAGGTATAGAGATAAATTTTTCAAGGCGAGTGATGAAAGTGGCAGTAAGGTAAATGATTTTTTGACTAATCTAAATTTTATTTAATCTAAATCCGTGAAAGAACCCAATGAACGTCAAAAGACGTTCAAAATTCTTTCATACGTTCTTTCACAAGTGGCGTTTCAAAAATTTGTTGTCTTGTCGTCAAGGTATGAAAAATTATATTCCCTAAATTCAGTACTTGTTACTAGGGAACATTCATAATATTATAGGTAACACAAAAATTATTATTATATTATAGTAAAATTATTTCTCCATCAAAGCGAAATTGCCTTCCCAACGAACTCTTATTAGGTACTCTGAAAGCTATACACCTACATGTAACATTGAACGAAAATAGAAATATTGATGTTCTACTTTCCAAGACAAAGACGACATTCTTATTCCGAAATGCCTTCCGATAGAGGTATTGTTTAGGTCAGACACACTCAAAGTGTGCTTCGCGGATCCCCAGGGCTCCGCACAGGCTCCGCAAGAATACTGATAATATTAAGGTAATATTAAGGTTAACATAACCAAAAATGTGTTAGCCAATATATTATAAAAAAATATTAATGATTTCTTTACGTTTGTTGTTCTTTCACGCAAAAACCATTTTAATTGTTTTATTTAGTAAAGTGGATATAAGATTTAGGATACTAATTTTGTGATACTTTTTGATCACAATTATAAAGTAGACAACGACGAAATTGTGGCCGGATTATTACCTATAAGGAATGCAAATAACATTTTCATTTAATTTCTCCGTCTTGATGTTATTAAAAGCACTTACCTACACATTTTCATCATCAAACAGGCTTGTTTGACTTACTGAGAGTGCCATTAGGCCTTAAGTTTATCCCCAATACCATAGATGAAGGTGCATTTAAATAAATAAATAAATATTGATGTTTTTAGGACTCCGCCGATAATTTCGCTTTCCAAAAACTTTGAGAGCCGCTGGTTTACGTTCTTCATACCGTATGTACAGATGTGGGAGCTTGGATTTAGACATAAAACCGTAGAATACTATAAAACTGAGGCACATTACAGTGATAAGGTTTTTATTTTACGTAGGGTAGGGCATACGATATCTCTGGCACTGATATGCATAGACAAGCTTCTGTCTGTGATTTCGTCAGCGTGGAGTTTCGAATTTTGTGCAGAGATAGCAAAGAGAGTCCAATTTGTTAATCCCACTTACAACATTATTTTTGTAATAAATTATATTTAACTTGTGCGTAAAATTATATTTATCTTTAAAACTGTTTCTTTTTTGTGTTTGAGAACAAATCCCAAACAAGCCCCCAAAGAAAATCCTTATCCTCTGAAATACGTACGTGTCCACCTAAAGGCCTAAACCCTTGTCCTAATTGCCATTGCCACCAAGTTGATTGTACGACAACGTCTCCATACAGAGCCCCATGTTTAAATTTTGTCGAGTAAATTGGTCGGTCGGTTATGTCAGTCAATTAGGACAAGGTTTTCGGACGTTTGTGTTGTTTGAGGTAAGATGTTCACGACTGTACTGATCACCTTTTTATGTCTCTCCCCACAACAGGACGAGGCCTGGATCATACTCCACCACGCTGCTCCCAAGTTTTTTTTACAGAAACTACGGTTCACGTCGCCATAAAAGAATAATGTCCCAATCAAAATTTCCGCCAATAACATTAATGTCGAGTATCAAAGCCAAGGCCTTATTACCGGCGTTATTATGTCATATTTCATGAATTATTTGAGGCGATTACATGGGTGAGGCTAGATAATAACAGGGTGAGAGTAAGACAATCTCCGGCCGGGGGGTGAAAAGGGTGGCTTTACATTAACCAGCATATTTTTGTATTCTTATGCTCAGGCAAGTTAATTTTGTCCGTGAGAAAAAGTTATTACTAGTTTACTAGGTTTTGGTTGAATAAATAGATTTTCAGGCTACTTTATTTTTATAATGACGACACTGCAGAATTTTAATTAGGTAATATAAAATAACGTGCCCAACGATTTTATATTTTGTCTGATCAATACCCCAGATTGATGAGAAGATTGGTGCGATCTGGTAGCTAGGACTTACCGAATTATTTTTTAGCTTTTAGTACATAACCTACATAATTTTTTTATTGTAAATAAAACCGTTTAACATAAAAAAAAACTTTTTTTATTAATTTAATTTTAAAGTTTTATACTAAGGATAACCTCTGAGTTTAAACCATACTTTTGGCACAATACACCACAAAATTAAATTATTATCAAATCTTTCTAAGGTTTTCTACACCAGCAATGCGACACTCCCGTATATCAAATATCCGATCAAAAGGTCTTATATACGATGGTAACCCTAATTTGGTGAAAACGAGCACATCAATAAATCGTTTGATATTAGTTTAAGTCATCTGTCATACTGGAAGCGATCGTATGAATTCGCCATGCCAGTATATCATTGAGTAAAAAAACAATGGTCTAAGTAATATATAATGACATCGTTTTAAGTTTTGAGGTGACAGAGTAAGCCACCTGATGATAAGTCGTCATCGATTTGTCTGTTGACACGAACAATAAGGGCCAGCTAGCACGTTGAAAGCTTTGAAGGACAAATATTTCTTCACCCTTTTTAAAGAACCCTTTGTAGCATAAGTTCGAAGCCAATATTACTTATTCATAATTTCTACCTATATGGTAACACGTTTTTTGTTGCTTGTTGTTACTTAATGCTTTACTAAAAATTCGCTACAAATCATAGTAAGACAAGTCCTTATTACCAATTTTATTTTTGCCCATTTATATCATCGATTCTACCGGTTGTTTTGAATGGAATTGAAATTCATAAAATTACAATGGTTTTTGTTATTCTTTGTTTGTAAACAATCAGGGCTGAAGACGGGTTGCGGTTAACCGCATTGAAGCTTTGAATACCGATGACGAAGCAACTACGCGACTCGTTTCAATCTCTACTCTATGCATAAGTAATGTGAAAAGTATGGCGATACACCCCACGGAACGGGCTCTACTAAAATATTGTTGGATATATTTTTATGGTAACGACTTCAGTTTCGTTTGTAAGTGCTATTGGTCTTATTTGCGTTTAGGATTGAATGAGTCGTTACGTTGCATAAATTAGTGTTTACATATCGGCTTTCATTAGATAGTGGCACAAACAAAATGTGTAATTTTTTTCTCATAATTTTATATTAATTTTTTTGTCATACCTACTGTAAAAGCTAAGTTGGTCATTAATAATAGAAATTAGATAAATTTTACGTTGGTTTGTTTATATCTCACATTTTAATAATGTAATTTTTTGTTCTTTTATAAACGAATCTCCTGAAAAAAGTATTTATTTCAGGATCATATTAAGCGCAATCTTAAGGCACCCTACCCTATTTGTTTCTTGCTTCCAAGATTGCTATGTACAGTTTTTAATTCAATTCGATCTCTGCATTTAATTTTGTTTAATCAACTGTTTTATTTATTTTCATTAAGTCCCTGCATGAATTCTACTTCTTCTGCTATAAAACAATTGCCATTTACATTAAAAGCTTATATTTATCGACTAGTAAACCTCTCTTGCTTGGTATCGAGAAACGCTGGTATTTAGGATTCTAGACCTGACGTACCTACGTAGGCTTCCGCCTTTAATGGATACCTACGGAGCAACGAATGCTCACAAGTATTCCGAAAATATATTTGGGTATTCAAAACCATTCGTATATCTATGCTATCTACATATGGCTTAGACAGTTATATCTCTATCTTTCAAGCTAACCGAAAAACAGATTTTGAACTATCCACACATCTCGTCTTCATTGGGCAACTATAGCCATCAGGAAAATCAATATCTATTTTCTAGTGTATATCAAATAACTGACTTGAGTTATTGACATTCAAGTCACCGAGTACTTTGATGGTGCGATAAAGTTTAGTATGTGGATGAATTGAAAGTGCAAGACTGTTTATTCATTAATCAACATTATTTTTATTCAAACCAACCTTTACGAAGATAATGTATGGCTAAACTGGGTTAATTTATGTATAATAAAAAAAACACCTTCACCTTTTTCTTGCTTATTTGCAGCCTTTTGTAGTCCACAGCTGGACAAGGGCCTCCCCTCATCGACGCCACTTGCTCGGTCCTGAGCCGTTTGAATCCAAAGATATACCTAGTGTACAGTTTTTAATTTTATCTCCAATAAATCATCCCCTGAAAGCTCTATATAAACCTAAATCGCAGACAAATCCGCGGCCAAAGTCTAGTATTACAAGTAAATTTCAAAATCAAATGAGGTCGTTGCCACATGAGACAATACGAGTAGTGAAGTTGTTCCGACTACCGAGCGAAGTTTACTGATGACTGTTTACACTGACTACACTCAAATTACAAACCGCTTCTGATGAAAGGGAGTCCCGTTTACATTTCCGGCACACATCTTTACGGACGATTGTTTCACAGATAATAGCCTTGTCTTAAACTAAAGTAAATACACATTGTACCTATTTCGATTTTGAGACTAGATTAATTGTTCATGTTTTCTTATTATACGTTTATGTACTTACAATAAATAGTCTCTTGATTATATATTAGTAAACTTTAGTGTCAAAACTGTAATAAGGTGGTTTTGATCTTCTAATAATCTTTTTCGTAAGACGTCTCTGGTCTTCCTTAAACCTTGTTGGAGGCACCACGTGTGGTTTGAAAACATCCGACCATATTCGCCCCTAGCCCGCTTCTCCACCTATTCGCTTTGGAGCAGCGTGGTGGCCTATACGCTAGACCTCCGTAGTGGGCAGAGCCCCAAGCCAAAGAAGTAGGGCGAAAAGGTTTGCAGCCAATACGTACATCTATAAAAACGTGTGTGACAATTGTCGTAATATTTTAACGCTAACGCGATTAGTTAACATTGGCTTGTGGCATGTAATGGAACGACGAGATGGCGTGGCTGGCGCCTATTCCGACTGTTCAGTAACTGAGCTATTATCCTGTTTGACGGAAACTATACTTACTTTTTGACTTATAGGCTTATGATAGGCAAGCGAAGGATATAAACCTTTTATTGGGTTTGTCATAGCTACATATTTCTATTTCCTTTTCTTTTTTCTGCTTTAATTTTATTTAGGTTTCCCATTTGATCATCAAATCAAACATGAGATATATTTAACTAGACTCTACCCGTGGCTTCGTGCGCGTAGATTTTAGCATTTAGATTTTAACATAGTCCACGGGGATTAAAAAGTATAAAATTAAATGATAATCCAGTTCATAAACTACGTGCAAATTTCATTCAAATCTGTCAGTATGAAAATCGGTATGTTAAGTATTGAAGCTTACATAAGTGGTAGAACCATTTTAGATATCTGCCGCCGCTATTGTAAATCAACGTAAGTAGGTGGTGAAGATTGTTCTTAATATTAATCAACGTAGGTACATGGTGAAGAATGTTCTTCGTATCTTTTATTTCCATGTAGAGCTGTGTTTGCCGCAAAGCCCAATTTGAGGAGTTTAGAGAATTCTCTGAAGGAGTAACGCATCAATTTACAATTTCAGGAAATACTGCAGCTCCGATTTCCTATATCTGCTGTTTCTGTAAGTAATCTTAACGTAAGTAACTGTAAGTAATCTTAATCTAAGTAACGTAATACGTGATAAGCAGGGTTGGGTCTCCTCTCACAATGAGAATAATTAAAATAAGCCTTAATCAGTTGGTTAATAAGCCTTAATCAGGCAGTTGGTTGGTGGCACTTGGTGGACATACTGTGTGTTGTAGTAACTCTCAAGCAAGCAGGTTTTCTCACTCAGTTACACACCGTTACAGCAAGTTCTATATAATTTTATGACAGTCATGACTCTTCAATAAATTATTTGCTGGGATTGAAATCCGGACTCCTCAAGTAAGAGGCCTGATTTCTAACCACTGGGCTATCACCATAATTATAAGTATCTTTTACAAAAATACAAACGTAATTTTTAGAACAATTTATTTAGTTAAAAAATATATATTTTTTACACCTTGTTCCATGGTGGCAGACATGCAATCGCGAGTTAATAATGCATGAAGCATGAAGGTATTTCCGTTGATTCACCTCAAAATTGGATGTCGTGTCGCTGAACGTCGCATTTTGTTTAAATTGTTCTAAATTACCTTTTGTGGGACTTACTATATTTATTAAGCTTCATTCGTATTTCGTCGGACAATGTCGGCACGTTGCACCTATCTGTATCTACTTAATAGTACCTATAATATTTATTATAATATATAATAATATTGCTACGTTATTCCAGAATTTACTAGAAATCGCCAAGTAGTCGAAATTTGACTATAATTTATTGAAAATTGACACGTAATGAAATGTAGACATACAAGTCATGTCTGTCTATGTGTGCTCTTAAGTAGTCAAACTTATGGCAGTAGTTATGTTTTTGATGAATTTCATGTATTTCTAATGCATTTGAGTACGACCACTGTCGACGTCTGTGGTCTGAGGTAATTTTTTGCTACTCATGAAGACCAAGATGCCATAAAATAAATATCTACACCTTCCAACCTGTCCAAACACAGTAAAAATGATTGCGATAACTCTATCGTCGTTAAATTATGTCTCTATCTCCAACCAAAGCTGGATAAATGGAGTTAGTCCCCAACTAAAAGCTGCAACATGACTGTTATATTTAGTCCAGATTAGACCTACTGATTTAGCCATAAAAATCAATGAGTCTGCCAAGTCAGCGTTTGTTTTGGAACCACTGTCGAACGGGGTTACCCACTATGTCAGATACGTGCCCAAAAAACCATAGCTTCATCATTGGATGAATTTAATGTAGTAACAATAATCAAACGATTATAATTTTCATTTTCATAATAAAAACACTTAATGATAATAAGCCAATGTTACAGAAAAATATTTAAACACGAAATTATAATTTGATTTATAAAAGAAGCATTAAACCAATTTTACAGCAAATTACTCTAAAACGAAATTAATTTAAGCAACAAAAATGTTTGCTTTAGTCAAACAAAAAATTAATTTTTGCAGCACCGGCCAAGTTATTTGTACTAGTAATTTAATAATCGTGTCGAGCAAATAACTGTAATTATTTACGTTTTAAATTAATTTAAATACCTCATTTAGATATTGGTATATTCCACCTAAGTGCCCCTACACGACGTACATTATTTAACAAACAATTTTTTTCATAACACCAACCAACTCGAAATCAGTCCAAGACATAAAAAAGTCGTAGGTACATAAATTTAAGTAAATTCTGATTAAAAATATAAATAAAACGTATAGCTATTTAATTTTGATGAAAATTAAGAACCTTTTAAATACAAGAAGTGAAATCAAAGAAAAGTAATTTATAAACACAAAATATCCAATATTGCCAATGGATTTTACCGAAACCTTGTTCCGTACAATATAATACATTCAGTTACAAAGATTCCGTCCCGAAGTTGTTCAGAGCCTCGTGTAACGTAAGCAAAACAAAATCAACAACAATCCTCTGAGAGTTGGATCTGTAGACGAAGGTTCCGTTTGATAAAATAAAAGGAAGCTAAAACACTGCTTTACCTATCATTGTGGTTCTACCGTCACTCGTCAAGTCAAGAGATGGCGCCACGGGATCTAGAATCACGCTAGCGATGTTTTTTACATCGCTGGCAAAGATACAAAACTTAAAGATGATGCAGCACGGCCGCTACTATGGTATAGAATCATACCTAGTTAGGATACATAAATAGAGTGGGATACATACTACATAGAGTTTATCAATGAACAGACATAGTAGTTATAAGCAGTTACTAATATTACAGTTAAGTTTTCCTGTGCAGAAGTATTTCTGTGGTGTTAAGGTATCTTAACACCACACAATCCGTGGATTTGTGAAGTTTATGGCAGAAGGGATGAAACCAAAATATCTAGTGCATACATCAATATCAGTCCACTAGTATCTTTCAAATTTATTATACGGCTCCAGTAATATACCCACGGAGCCCTAAAACCAAAAGAGTGGCGACTTGTTTTTTCTAAACTTGACTGTCTATTTGAAGTGGCTGCGAATATAAAATTAGGTAAGGAGGCATAAATATTCAGCAAGTCTATATAAATAAACGAAGTTTCGGCCATTTATTCCGATACACCGCGACTGGTGCAGAGACTGGAAAAGTTGGGCGGAAACGGGATTTCCTAATGCGATTTTAATTCGTTCTTTCCGCGACGAGGAGGGTGATTTCAATAAAGAGCAACGTCACCAAATATTTTATCTGCGGAAATATAGACGACCAACAAGAAAGTTAGTGATGCATGAAAGTTTGGGAGAGTGCGATTCTGTGTCACTTTTATTGGAGTAATTATTGGTGAGAGATACGGGGGAAAGTGACGTTAATAGTAAGGACTTAACTTTGTATTATGGTGCGGAAGTGTCCAAAAATCCACCCGTCGCCCCCAAAAGTGGGGGTTTAGCCGATAAGAGTCCGGTATCGGCCTTGTCCGGTAGAAAGCATCCATGAGGATTTCCCCACGAAACAATATAGTGTTAACAGCAAAATTAAGGACTCTAGGACAAATAACTATGTACATTCATTCGTGTTTTCTTTCAAGCAGTTGAATACGTAAGCTAATAAATTTGTTCATTTCTCAATCTCCCGAGACTGTTAAAATCACCTTTTATTTAACATCCAGCAATGTAGCTTACTTTATGATTTAGACTCAACATTATTACAAAATAAAAATCCAAAATCATGTAATTAGATGTAAATAAATTCATAATTACCGAAGTGTAAGGCACTGTGATTGCCCCTCGGAGGAACAAGGCCATCATGTATACACGTAATTACCATTGCGGAAAATTAGAGCCCCGACGCGTTGTATATTCAAATTTTAAACAAAATTATTGAAGGAAAAATTAATTCAGGCTTATTCATGCTTTTATTTCTTTTAAGTTTCAAAGAAATGTTCTTAACACTGTCATAGGCTATTTTAATACTTTTTCAGAAAGTAACTACCTAATGGGTGATGGTTTCAATCCATCACGGAGACTGGTTAAATACATGACACGTCCAAAGGAAGACATGGGCGATGCTGATGAAATTTTTAACATCCATGTTATCAATCTTGAATTGGCATTTTATTTTAGTTAATGACAAAACATTTGTGACACTATAAATGTAATTAAATTTAATAGCTATAGAGCCGTCTGGTAGGCCGTCTTCCTTACCTTCCTTAGTCTCTCCCTACAACAGGAGGTGGCTTGGAGCATACTCATACTCCACTATGCTGCCCTAATGCGGATTGGTGGAGAAACTTCTTGCTTAACCGTAATCTGTACGATGAAATTAAGTTCTCACAATTAATTGGCTGTTAAATTGGTACCAAAAGCGGCCAGTTGGGTCGCTTATTTAATGTATCTTTCTGGTTCTACTCCCAAGCAATATTCCTACCTATACATTTTGTAAGGTCTTTGCAAAAGTTTGAAGACGTTGTGCCGCAGACCCCTTATATCTCTAAATTAGTTGGTCACAAGGAACACAACATAACACTTCGAAAACTTCTCGAACGCTCCACGACGCGCTGCGACAGTTCATTGTTGTTTGCTTTTCTTTTATTTTACTGTACTTGTACAGATTACTTAAATTACTTCAAATAAAAGAATTTTTAAGATTAAAACAAAGTAAGTGCATCAGTTGAAGTGTTTTGAAATTGGTAGCCTTTTATTACAGTAACCTTAATTTTATTACATTCCAAAATCATAAATGTAGCGAAAACAACAGTAGGTACCTATTTCTACGAGTAATCATTGGCGAATATTAACCTCAACGTACAAACGAATACCGATAAGTTATATTCCATTGGCAAAATCAGAACGGACGTATTCCGTTCTGATTTTGCCAATGTAATTGTACGTACGATATCGCTTATTTGCGACTGCGAGAACTATAAGCTTTAGTTTTCGTCACTAATTGGCAGGATTAATTGGTACCAAAAGCGGCCAGTTGGTTCGATATTTCTGGCCCTAATCTGAACTTACTTTCATCTGAAACATTTTGTCTAAAGAACAATGTCTAAGGCAAAGGTTGAAGACGTTATGCCACAGACCCTCATATCTCCAAATTAGTTGCTCGAAGGAGGAACACAAGATAACACTTTGAAAACTTCTGGAACACTCTGCGATGCGCTGCGACAGCTCATTCCTTCCTAATCTTTTTGTTTACTTTCTTTTGTTTTCTTGTTTACTCACAAAGTAGTAAATACAAATTCCTTGATTTTTATCCGGAGTGAGAAAATTCTGCGAATTTAAAAATATTATAATGTGCGTACCAGGCGAGTTTCAGAAAATTCATACCGTTTCTGCTTTTAGTACATGTAAGTACAAAGTAGAAGGATATTTTTAAATGATCCAATCTGTAATTAGATATACCGTAAGTACTGTACAGAATTGTAAGTGACAATTCGCTCATTTGAGGATTTAATCAGAAGTTATTGATATCGTTTGTACGTAACGACGATTTGCATCTTTAATTGGCAGGTTTAATTGATACCTCAGTCCACCAACCTACTCGATATATACCTACATACATACAATGGAATTCATGCATAAAACCTGAAGTGACGTCAACAATTTTCCTCTCAAAAGAACACTCAACAAAGTTCTGGAACACTCCGCGACGAGGGGCGACGGTTCATTCCTTCCTAATCTTCTTGTTTACTTTTCTTTCGGCTGACAAAGTAGAAAGTTATATTTATTGAGTTTGATTTTAAATGAAGATGTTAATTATGATAGATAAGATTTGATTTTTTTCTGTTATTTTTAAATAAGTTTAAATAATATTACTGGCTACTAGCAGCGGTGGTAGCCCAGTGGCTTAGAATTCGACCTCGAATTTTTTTTGTATTTAATTTTGTAAATATTTAGTTGTAATGTAATGGTTAAGGCTTTATAGTTTGTTAGAGTAAGTTTGTTCGTTTGTATATTCTGTTGGTTTTTTTTATTTGTCGTAGATATAATAAATAGTTTTGACCTTTTGAATAGTACCCAAAATATGAAAGTGAATTAATTATTTACTGCCTTATTATGTCGCATTTACCTTTATAATCAGATGATTTAAATTGACCATTATATTGAACTTGCCAATAATTACGAATATGTATATTTTTTTAAACATTATGATATTTCAAAAAAATTAATAACTAAGGTATCCTTACCTCCGCATACAAACAAGAGGCCGAGTAGGAGCGCACGGGAACGAACCCTGGACCCCATATTGATGTGTCACTCGCCTCGCTGCTCGCAACAATTTATCTTATACCATCTGAAACAAATAAATCTATTTAAGCTTTTATTTGCCACTTCCTTTGTGAGATTATATTCCTCTTTATTAAGCATTTAATAAAAGTATGTTGCTCAGATTTACTAACTTCTGGTATTCTAGAGATCTTTTTTTAAATTCATCATCATTTACCATATACAGGTTAATCGTAAAACACCAGCAACCTCACAGCACTAGGTAGCTAACACCATAAGCAACAACTTTTGTTCTACGACTTTTGGTAATTTGTTAATTTTTAATTTCATACAAAAATATTTATTAATTTAATTTCCCGCTTGAATGTTTCTAACTCTACGCGCATCGCAAAGATTACGTAAACAAACCCGTACGAAGCGTGGGCGCAGAGGGGGGTGCAGCACTACCGCCTTTGATTGAACTTGACGTATTCGCTCGCCAGTCGACCGTCGGTCATGCGAGCATTCATGAAAGAAACATACTTTCGTAGACTTAAAAATGTCACAAAAGTGCAAGAAAACTTGTTGAACCATTTATTTTTTATTTATTGAGTTATGTTCGAACTCATAGAACAAAAGTTGTTACTTATGGTGTTAGCTAGAAAGGCCTCGAAAGGGCATTGAGACAGACAGACAAAAAACGCGTTTTAATAGGGGCCACCCTTTAGGTAACTAAGGAGATTTCTAAAAATAAAGTAATACTATTAACTAAACCTGTTATACTATCCAATTTTTAATTAGGAAAGTCTCTACCTATCTGAGTTTCAGAATACCTACTCGCTGTTTATTTATAAATAACTTATTAAGACAGGAAACAAAATAAAACAACATCTAAATTTATTAAATTCTCGATTAACTACTTAGTATGATTACGAAGTTTAGTATAAAAAGTAAGTAATGAAGAAGTAAAAGTCGGTCAAAAGTATTAGCTGAAAAGCTTTCGTGATGAAGTTAGTTGATTGCAAAGTAGTTTATAAGTAAATTAAAAAAACTTGCAAGATACAATTTTAGGGCTCTTTCAATTTCGATTTTAAAATGTTGATGTTATTAATATTCATACGATGGACGTATAAATTACATAATTAATATTAGTATAATTTAATCGTCCGATAATGCGTTGAAAGGTAAAAAAAATAATCTTAAACTTTTTATCATAAATTTACTTAGTTTCATCATAGACAAAACATTTTAATTGCACTTACTTATGCAAATGAAATATATCGATACTTTTCAGCGTATTAACGAACTAATAATCGCATGTTATTTGTCCGATTAGCCGACGCGGACGAATAGACACTTATTAAGACGTTTCATGTCGCACAAAGTATTAGAGATTAGAGAGTATCTACCATCATTAAACATCAGGTCATACCCCGATACTATTGAAACTAGATTTGCTCCACCTCGAGTTTAAAATCGAGTCCAGAGAGACATCATATTAGAAACCTAGATAGGAACAGCTGTTTCTGCGTGAAAGTCATAAAATCCTTTCATAGCAGGCCAGAAACGTTCATTTCATAGCTGAAAACCGCTGTACGTTTCGACGTAATAATATCCTTATTCTAATTGGCTTTTCAAGCCGATCTCGGGATAAGAAGATAGATAGATGGGATATAAATGAAAAGAGTCGATTCTAATAGGATTTTATTTCCATCTCTGGCTGGAACTTAAAATAGTAGATAAGAATATTCACTTAGCCGTAGTCGGTGGAAGCTACCGCGATACTGCCAAAATCAATACAAATTACTTTATAGAAACTCTGGAGAAACGAATTATCTTGAATGGCACAGAATTCTTATACAATGCGGCAACGGTTTTGCCTTTTTGGGGAAATACTTCTTTAAAATAACCGCTATATTTAGTTGTATTGAATTAGTCTTTAATTTGGTGACTACGATTTAATGTTTTGTGAACAATAGGTGTTGGTAACTTAGTGTCGGAAGGACAAATTTGAGGAGACTATTACTTCAGCCGTAGAGAGGTACCTACTCATAACCTACACAGTATATAGCTGCGTTTTTTCTAGTTTGAAGACGAATACTGTTTAAGCTAATACAACTGAGCATCAGGTTTTTATGGTGGTCTCATTAACCAGGCTCTGATGAGCCTTAAATGGCAAGCTTAAAAAGTTTGTGGAAGCGAGAGAAAACAAAAAACATTGTTATATCCCTATAAATTAGGAATGCGACTACCTATCACTTTATTTTTTGGACCACATATTGGTAGGTGTTCACTGTTCACCGTCTCTTATTGGCAAGGGCAGAGAGCGCTTTCTACGCACTTTTTAAAAATGATATTTCATAGCCCTGCGAAATAATTTTTTTTTTCCATCCCAATGTACGTGTTTTTCAGATTGGGTTGTGTCTTGTTTATATCGATAGAACAAAGAACAGAATTAAACAATTAGGTATCGTATATGTAGATATATTTGACATGTGAAACGACACGGAGAAAAACTTATTGATAAAAGGCACACAAAGCTCCCTCATAAATAAGAAAGATCTTCTAAATAACTTTCAGAATTAAACAATATTCAAAACCGACGTTCAAAGGAACAAAATTAAATACGCATTGTGAATTTCCAGTTGGAGGTAGAACATCAGAAATCTAGGGAATACTTCGAAATGTTTCCTTCCACATAAACGAGGAATAAAGTCGCAGACGAAAGCTATTTTTAATAAAGAATTCAAGAAATCAAAGAAAAGCGGAATTCATCGAGCACAAAGTTTATTAAAGTTGTACCAACAGTAGAGCGAAGTATTGCCGTGTCTCCTTATTGGAGTGCCTACTTATCGAAATACTGCTTTGTGACGTCATAAAGTTATACTTTCTTCACTTGCCAATCGTTTAATTTAAACGATAGTTGTTTCGAAGTTTGAAAATATACGAGTATCTTGACTAAGTTAGTTAGAAATTGGAACTTTTGGATTTCGTATTCGCCTACTGCCACCCGACTAGACAAAAGAGTTGAACCATTAGTTAGTGTTGAAAGCCCATAGAAAAGCGTAGAGTGGAGTAAAGTAGAGTTAAATAGAATAAAGGAGATCAAAGTTCAACAGAACAGAATAGAAGAGCATAGAATAATATTTATTATGATTTAGTGGTAGATACAGTATTCGATTAATCTGGTTATGAAAACCAGTTAATGTTAATAATGGCTTTTGAGTTAAGGGCTTAATTACTTTCAACTTACGTTCTTATAATAAAATAACCTATTCAAACCAAACAATCCAATCATTCTGTTCGTAAAAGAACAAGCAATCAAGCGAATGAACAAGCCACCATGACGTGATCAATGCTCATTGATATCAGCCTGGAGCAGAACATTTAATTTTGTTTTATTTCATCAATATTCCTAGCCAGGAATCCAACCCATTGATTTTGAAGAAAAAAAATCACACCATGTATTATTACACCATTCGATAGTGACACTAATAAGGAACGAATTCTGGAAAGTAATTATATAGGTATACCATATATACTATTTAACGGTACATTGCTCGGATCATTCTGTTTGAGAAAGAATATCAAGCAATCAAACGCTTGAACCAGCCACTGTGACGTGATCAATGTTCATTGAAATCAGCCCAGACTCGAACATTTGTTTTATTTTTCTAGAATTGGATCGTGCCCATTACGGGTTATTTGATTTTGTAAAATTTTCATATTAATCTCGAGATTACGAGGAAAATGACTGTTATCATTCAATTTCTCGTAACTTTTACAACAGTCATCGATTTAAATTAAAAATAAGCGAATACTTACTATGTAAATTTTTCATTTCCCAAAATAATCATTGAGGTAATATTTTCAGTCAATTTTTATACTCAATTATCTCAATGTAGTGTACATATGTAACATCAAACATTCGATAACTTAATCGAACAAAATAAAACCCGATATCGACGTAGAGCAAAAAAACTTACCAAGCACACACCCCACAGCTGTTTAGTTACTTAATAATATACGGGTAAAGTTTAAATAAAACGTTCGTTCGTCCTTAATTGGGGTTTTTACAAACATTAATCAAGTGTTACGTCTGGGGGGGAATTTTTATGTGGAGGGCGACCGTGACTGATGACGGGCGAGTCCGGGGCGCGAGCCGAGTGCATTCATCAATGAACGAGCTGACTCTAGGGAACAGACTACGGTTTGTGTATTTGAGTGACGGAGCGACGTTTTTTATCGGATCAAACTAGCTTGTTCTGTTAAGTGGCCCATCGACTCGACACTAATAGGTCGCGAACAGCAACAAAATTTAATTAAGATGTAAGTTACGAGACAAAGTTACTGTTTAATGAAATTTGTTCGTAACCAAATCAAAGAGGCAATCTTTTGGTGACATAAAATCAATCAAGGAGCGACCTGCGAACATACAACTGCGTAACATGCTTACAATCTGAGGCGGAAAGAACAAATTCAGGCAAACGAAAAGACGAGCCACCTGATGGTAAGTAAACAACGCCTGCCATGAATTAATAAAAGTCACTGTTCTTAGGCGATACTAACTTGTCATAAGGAGAATATTCTTTCGGTCGTTAATAAGAAAGAATATTCTTACCACCAACTCCAAATAAATTCTACAAAACAATAGATCATTCCGACCAAATAAAGTTTTGAATCACCGAAACTAATCTCAAATTAAACCACAGTTTAGGACTTAGATTCTAATTCGTGCCTATGCCGAAGGGACGAACTAATTATTAAATTAATAAAGGAGTGTTTACTGTCCTATTTCACGCTAGCCCCTGTTTAAAAGGTCTCGAATTCGAGGGAAATACTGGAACAAAGTTTGTAATTGTAGCCTATATTTTACGTGTGTAATTTAATGTTATGTGTGTTTAGTGTGAGTTGTGTTGGTTGTTTATTTTGTTAGAGAATATTTTATTATTATGAAGGCGTATCTATGGTGTGCAAACGATTTGTTTTAAACGCAAGCGGTCGATCATGTATCGAAGAAGTTGTTGTAGTTGTAGTAGTTGACCCTGGTAGAGCTTAGTCAATAATAATAATTATAATAATCGGTTATTTCAAATAAAAAACAGACATCTCTAAACCCGAAATTTATTAGTCAACTGCTAATCATAATTATTTGATGGCTAGATAAGAGCCACTACACTTTCAGCCCCACACTCAGATCATGGTCCTCCATTAGATAATCCCATTGGACATAAAAAAATCCTATAACAAATTATTGATCTGCAATGGTTAAAAATATATGTGTTACAAAAGCATGTTAAGCTCCATACAGAAGCTTACAAAGCAGGTCAAAAGCCCAAATTTTTCCAATTTCAATTTAAATAATATAAGTTTGCACTTCTCTCGAGGAAGTCAAACCAAGAGCGGTAAAATGTTGTGATAAGGTGAACGTTAGCGCTTGTAGAATTTGCAGCGAAGTTCTGCTTATAATGTTTAAAGATACGAGTAGGTATGCTGGCTCGCGCCAGACACAGTCGAGATACGTGGTAGTTTTGTTAGACCTTTTCGTTGGTAATTGCCGCTTGGATTTGTTCATTGCACAAAGAGACATACAATTAAAATGTGTTTTCTTAGTATTGATAGACGTTTCGTGACATCAATGAGTAAGTTTAATATTGAGCTGTCCAAGTAGATTATTATAGTTCTTTTTAGAAAGCCCCAGAGGTCAAAATTTTCTTTCGTGAACTGCTCTTTCTAGACGATTCCTAGATACTATCCAGACTCCTAGATATTATCCAGTTCTTTTGGTTTTTTGAGTGTATGATAAAGGATATCGATAAGTAAGGATCATCTTCAAGTAAAGTAAGTATCACCAAGCATGTAACCGAGTGCAAAATTATATGACATTTGTAAAGTTTATACATTTTTCAGATGTTTCTTTGACTTTCAAAATTGGAGAAATGAGGGACCGACAGACTGAAAGAGAAAAACATTAAAGATCGATTTTTTGTGTTATAACACAATATTTTTTATACTATTTATTGATTAATTCAGTAATAGATATTCTGAATTATGAAACTAAAGCTCTCGTATAGAATCTGAGAAATATATCTACATTACTACATACATATACTACCTACTTCGTTAATAAGTAATATTCTCTGAAATGTCGCTCTAAAATCCTGAAATATCTGTCTAAAATTCTATTCTTCCATTATATGGCCTAGTTGTAGTTCATTCCTCATTCTTACTGCTGTCGAGGTCCCAATGAAAGGACTGCTACTGCTATTGTCATTCAAATTACGGCCGCACCGAAGATTACATTTTTTATCCGAACACGGTTATTCGAAAATGAAAAATCATGATCTAAATTGTCTCATACGGTCATACGATTTATCTATGAACTTGGTCATACATAGACCGTATGGCCAAGTTTAACAATTATAATATTTATTATGCATCAATTAAGTGCATAACGCGCAACAAACAACAGAACAAAGTCGCTTCCTCGCTGTCAGTGCCTATGCGGATTTTGATGCGGTTTTTTTAATAGATAGAGTGATTCAAGAGGAAGGTTTATAAGTATATAACATGCATAATAAGAAAAAGAAAAGAAAGTTCTTGTACAAAGAATTCAATGATAATTGAATCATTAAGAATTTAATGATAATTGAACCGAATTGGTAGTGAAAATTTGTGACTCAAAAAAGTTAAGATAATAGTTAAAATAATTGGCAGAGCGAAGTCTGGCGGGTCAGCTAGTTGAAAATGTAAAATTCTTCATGTCAGTGACATCAAATCAAAAATATTCGTTCATATGATATTCGGGTGGTCGTTCACACGATGGAACCGGTGGGTGCGAGTAAAAATAAACAGTACAATAACAGCGCAGTACGTTGCGGTTCGGTAAGATAAACAAGGCATCCGTCGGAACCATAGACATGGGGACATGTAGACGTACCCGCGTCTAGGAAAAATGAGTACAGGCCGCCGATCCGACGAGGTGGATCTGACGGGACCCCGTTGAATTCTTTCAATTCACCATTGGGCCCAGTACCGGGTGGAGTGGCGTCGATTAGAGAAGCCCATATCCAGCAGTGACCTATGAAGAGCTGAAAGAAAGAAAGGGAAAAGTACACAACGTTACTCTCACGTAATATAGGTACAACAGAGAACACGTACACTGAATGTCGAACCAAGCGCGTAATCTCACAGCGCAGTCAACTTCAAACCGACCAATAAAGCTTGTGCTCACGAATCGTCCCGACTATTATTCCCCTAGATTCTGCTAAACTGAGCGCATTTTATCTCATTCTATTGCTCTAATCGCGACTGTGAGTGAGAGTGATACGAGTAGAACTCATTCTCAAATGAGGCATGCCACTAGCTGAACCAGGGTGGATTCAAAACAAATAAGTTAATGTTCCCGTTCTATTTATTTCTTTTTCTATGGTCGGGTACGAATTATATTTTGTATCCTCATAATCACACGGCGTTACGGATTAATTTCGTTTATCCAGTGGGTAAGAATTCAGTCACTTTCTAGAAAGGTTGGGGTACGAAAATCCGTGGCACACCAATTTTGTGTATTACAAAACTAAATGTTACATAGTTGGAGGAAAACCTCGTCAGGAAAACTGCATGCCTAAGAATAAATGCCCCACAATTTTCTCAAAGCACCAACTTGGAATTAAGTATAACCGAACATATAATAAGGAGGAATTTTTTTGATGTCAGTTAAAAACAGATTTTCGACTCGTAACACAATCCTTTCATGCTGCGCTAAGTCTAAGTTAACACTAACTTGCTTGTCTGCACTGTTCCTTTCATATAAGTTTTGTAGCAAGTAACACTAAACTCGGCAAGTGTAACTTCCGTTTACACTTCCAATGCAAATACTAAAGTTACACTAAATAAGTGTAAAGTTACATATTAAATAACACGGCGAGCTTTATTAGGATTCTGTGCCCAAATGGTGCCTGCGGGAACCGTGAGCTGTATCTTTGAACTGTAATAGGTGGCTCTAGAAAGTAATACCGAATTGTTTTTGTAAAAATAAATTTATGAAATAAAACAGTGTTTGATAAATTAATAATAATATATTTTAAACCAAATGCAATAAAAAGTAAAGATAAATTCAAAAGATTTTTGTAAACATTTTTGTAAACATTGCAACTTAAAGATAAAACAAAAATTAGACAAAATAAAATATGTTCTTCGGTAGAACGGAACCCTTCATGTTTAATTCCCACTCACTCTTGGCTAGCTTACTAACCTACGTGCCTTTTGTATGTTATTAAGTTATTAAGGGACTCGTAATAATAAGTGGGTGCTCAAATTGTATGAAAGGTGAAATACACAAACAACTAACATTTTAGATAAATAAGAAAGATGCTACATTCCACGAATGTTTCTTAGAGTTTTCTTTGGATTAGCTCCCACAGACTTTTTAGCGTGAGGCCTTGTCTTAATTGGCTGTCGCAACACGACACAACTTTAGTAGTCCGACTGCCCAACAAACACGACAAAATTGAGCTGTTCTAACTGACATTACGCACAGCGAACATGCGGCAAATGGAAAAACATTGTCGTACGAGCAACTTGTTCGAAACGACCGATGTTGACGAACCCTTGTCCTATTTATAAACGGCTTGATAAATACGACAAGGGGTAAGCGCGGTGGATACTGGGTACTTGCGACAATGTAGGTATATTCTGATTATCTCATTAACGTAACCATATTTCACAAGTAAGCAGAACAGAGATTGATTCTTTCACGATACCTACTGTGTCAAAAAAATAAAATGTAGCTTTTCTCAGAAGTCAAGAAAACTAGAGAAATGAATAGATCTAATAATTGCATCGAACGTAAACATCGTTTAGGTTGCCACATCAAAACCGGGGCCACATATCGAAAGAGTAATTATCTCGCGCAGACAACGTATTAATATTAATAACTAGTGTGATTCCACGTCGCTACCCATGTAGATACAGAAAGAAACGGATATACTGATAAATCTATTAATAGATTGTAAGCAACTCGTTTACACTATGGATATGGCTGGCTTAATGACAGACTACTGGGCACGGGTCTCTCCCCACAACACGGCCTCCCGTGGGGCATCTCCACGAAGCTGCTCCCGAGTGGAGAAATGGGCTATTGGCCAACCCGTGTCGGATGTTTTCAAACCAACCAAATTGCTCGCAAGCGATCTACTCAAGCAGCAGGGCTACACATATACTTATATGATTTATCACCCGTGTCAATAAGTCCCAGGCCTAGGTAGTATAACAAAAAATAATTACATTCGACTTTATTCAGGAGTCCTTCTTGGGTGATACATTAATTCCAGAGGCTTTATTAATAATTCCATACAAATCAGCATTTTATTTGGACTTACACGAATATTTCGAAAACAAAACTAATCAAATTGGTCCAGCCGTTTTCAAGTTAGACTAACGAACAGTGTGTGACACTGTTCGTTAGAAGTTTCGTGAGTTCGTTCGAAGGTGTACTTTCATTTGAAAAAAAATCTTACAAGGTAAAATCTGGCAGAGACACGGCAGTTCATAAATCGGATTTACGTCACAATAGTAATATATTAGGACAAATGTTATTACAAGCTCGACTCGTTATGTTATTTTTGGTCGCGTTAGCGCTACGCTGGTCTACAGTGGAGCGCACAGCCGACCGCAGATCCGGCTCTGTGCTTGACTAGCGGCTTGCGGCTGCGACGTGCGCCTGTAACTTGCAGCTTTTACTAGAGATACATACTAGAACTAGGTATTCTTTGCAATGGTATAATTAATATTAAAAATTGATTTTGACAGGAAATTATTTGTAAGTATTATTTACACCGCTTAGTTTTTGTATAGACCTACACTCTTATGTGTTCTCTACTGATTGCAGTGACTTGCACTTGACTGTATGAGAAACTGCAAGAATACTGCCTTACTTACTGCTTAAAATCTACTTGAAAACATTTTTAGCAAGACGTTTCTGATTTTACGTAGTCATGGAATCTAATTAAACTATTTGCTTAAGAATAAGGTTTGTGAAGATATCCAATAATTATGTTTGGTTTGAGAAAGTATGTCTACTGTAAAATTAAATCCTCTTACGAGTAAATATTAATGCATCCGTTTGAAATCTCAGATAAAAATCTGTTCTATTTTTATTTAGCATGTCTATTGAAGGGCTGTAGGGAAATCTTAACGTTATCTTAACAAGTGCACACTTATTACATGTGTATTATAGTAAAATAACCAAAATCTCTGCCCACCAACCCGCATTAGGCCAGCGTGGTGGACTAAGGCCTACATCCTTTTCATATTGAAAGGAGACCCGAACCTGCAGTGAGTCACTAATGGGAGTGACAGAACCAAAGCCATAATCAACACTTTGTTGAATCTCATACTGCGAGGTTATTTTCTTAATACGGAGCCGCAATAACGCATGACGCAAGCCGCAGCGTTCGATGCAGTTATGCATGCATACAAACCACATCCAGGAGCCGTCTACAACTGGACTATTAAACGAGCTATACTACCGGAAAGCATCCGCTATTATATTGTTTTGAATTACTCAAATCTTATCTACAGATTGTCATTAAAATAGTTGCCGAATATATCAGGGATTTTCAACATTTTAACACGGTTGTATTATTTTCTTTACTTTATCTATACTAATAGTTTGTAGGAAGTAATATCTGAAACCTTAATTTTAACAACTAGTTTTAACTAGAAGGTACCTAACTACTTGTATTAGTAGTAGAAATTATAGCAAGTATAGAAACTTTATTTAAACGGATTTATTTATAAATATTATAGATTGCGTGTTCCGTAAAAATAATTGTTATTGTTTGTAGTTTTATCTAGTCTATCTAAGAGAGCTTATTCAAATGTCGAATATTCATTAGGCTTTTACAACAGAATTTTATCATAAATAAAGGTCTAGAAGCTGAGTTTGTTGGATTATATAAATAAGGTGTAATACATTACGCACCTTGTTGTCATCCATTACCTACGGCTATTTTGGTTTACAGGACTACAAATATTTGTTTAATCTCCAAGCTTAATGCGTGAAAGTTCTGTGACCAGATCTTCATACATACATATTAGGATGATCATTTTTGTATAGATGTAAGAAGTGACTGGTTTGTATCAGTGTTACACAAAGTCACAGACAAAGTGGTCATAGCAACCCAAACTCATCCAGCCTCAGAATTCGTAAAAGACAACTTACAATCCAATCCCAAACAAGACTAAATATATTGAATTCAAAAGACTAAAGAGTTAGCTTCTCGAACCAGAACACAAGACCATGTAGCCTCAAAATTCTATGAGAAACAAATACAATAATAATACCACCTAACAGAGAACGTATTACACGAAAGTAGCAAGATTTCACAAGTTAAAGTTTTATAGATTGTGAAACAATTGGAGCTCTGTTCGTTTTTCCATTTTCTTCATATTTCTGACAGCCGTAGAGACAAAAGACCACCTTATTAGTCAAAATTAAACAAACTTACAACTCACAGACAATGTTTTAGCCTCCTAAAGTACTACAACGCAGTCCATTACAAACTTAAGCCCAAACTTGTTCGCTAATTCAATGCTTAATATGAAGAATATTTTTCAAAAATAATTTAACCCTTTGTACTATGCTGCCGTCACAAAGAAAAAGGGCACAACTAACATTTTTTCCGAAATTGAGTTATATACATATTCGGAATCAGAAAAAAAAGGCCCATCTGCTAATATTTTTTGTACAATTTTAGGAACAAGATAAACAGAAATACCGTAAGCATAAAAGGCACAACTGAGCCACTTTTAAAATTTTTGTACGTAAAAAGAGCACATCTGACCTATAGTAAGCCAAAAGGTCACTTATGCAGAGATACGGCTTTTAGATTTATCACGATAAATATAATTTATTTACTTGAAAAGGCATAATTGACATGCGTTAAATATTAAAGGCATAATTAACACAGATGTGCTCTTTGATTTAAAGTTTACCAACAAGACCTTGATATTTCATTTAAAAGAAAAGTCACAACTAGCAGTTATGCCTTTACTACCAAAATTTTTTGACTAAAGGTGAAGTGAGGCGATAGAGGTACGAAGCGGATCCCGCCAGTTGTCCCTACCCTAACGTGTCTAGGCGAGTCCACGTTGATTTTATTATATAAAACTTCTTTTGTCACATTAATATGATTTATTAGTATTTATTTTTTTATTTTATGTAATGGTATCCCATAATTATTCATTCAATCGATACATTACGACCAAAATTGACATTTTAATTGAATAATATTTTAATTGACACTAATTGAATAATATATTATTTTAATATATTATGACTGTAGTAGTAATATGTAGTTTTTTTTAGCAATATACAATCGCGAAGCGCAAGATTAGTTAGTGCTGCTTTACGTAAACATAATTCTGTAGGCGAATGGTCTCACGAATGAAAGAAAATCCGCTATTCTCACTAAACTTGGCCCACTTATGCCTACTAATAGAAAGAATTTTTGGGAAAACTTACCCGTGAATGATGGCTCAGCTGATCTAACTCATATTTATGAAGAATGATTATTTTTTTAGTTTGCTCATTTTGACCAAAGTTCTAATTATGTGCCTTGATGATTATGATAACTTCATTGTAAGGTATTTTTTTTTACTTTTGAAATAGTTTTTATTTATTCATATTTTAATGTTGTTTAAAAGACATGGCCAGAATTGTTGTAATTGTGGTTACCTTAAAAGTACTAGAAGCTGATTAAATATCCATAATATGATTTTTATTAAAAAAAAATAAAGTTCCTTGATGAAGGTATTTTTTTTTAACTTTTGAAATAGTTTTTGTTTATTTTTATTTTGATAATTTGAATGTTGTTTATAGGACATTGCTAGAATCATTATAATTGTGACTGATAACCTTAAAAGTGCCATATTTAACAAACATTATTATAAAACTTCTAGAAGCTGATTGATACTGTGATTTTCACTAAAATTAAACAAATACCTAAGTTCCTTGATGACTGATAATAATTAATTCATTAATATTATTTTTTTAAGTTTTGATACGATTATTTTTGTTACCTTTTTAAAATAATAGTTTTATAAATATTCCCTAATTGTTTTTTACCCGTTTTTCCTGTATAATATTAGTAAAATGAAAAGGCACATTTTAATAAATATGCCTTTTCATTGTATTATTTCATATTTTTTTCACAAAATGTCAGACTGAAAAGTCACAATTGGTTAGTTATGCCCTCTATTCGTAATATTAAGAAATTTACTTCATTTTTTTTGCTACGTTGAAAGAGAAAACGTTGAATATTTATTAAATGCAAATAAAATAAAAACTTATATTTCAATAATTGTATAGGAATCGTGAAAATGAATTTATTTTAATTCATCTATTTTCGAAAGTAATATTAGTGTCGATATTTTTCGCCAAAAACCAATAAAAACTTTAAACTCGATTTTCTCCATATTTATAAAATGTTAGATGTGCCTTTTCTCATTATGACGGCAGTATGAGAACGGCTCAATAATTTAATTAATTAATGGCAGCTTTAATTAAATTAGAACTGAAGAGCAATTAACCAATGCTACAAATTGAATGAACAGAAATGTGTGTTAAAGTAATTATTTTTTGGGGTTCCAATGGCCGTGTTAATGTGAGAAATTATGGGAATAACCATAACAAGAAAGACGCATGGGAAATTACAAAATTTGGCCACATCATAATTTTTTACTGTCTCGCTTTTTCATTATTTTTTGTACAACTGTTTACCAACTTTTAAGGGACAAATCCATCTATTTAATATCTATCATCTATACATGATCAACTAACGTGATCAGGTAACGTTCAACGTACCTACCTATAGAATAAAAATAGAATATAACTCTTTAGAGTGTAACACATCGAAATAAATTAAAAACATAAACAGAACTTATAAAAAGAAACTAAATAAATATATGTATAATACAGAAAATAATTTAATTAGTCTAAAAATATTTTGTAGCAATGTTACACTTTAAGAACATAAAGACAACAATAGAGACAGAGAACAAGAACACAGAATATTAATAATTATAATAATTATATTGTATCAGGCGTTACTTTGCGGAAATCCATTGTTATTTAAGTTATATTTATATTTCTTTGCAACAATCCGCACACGTGGAATTTATTTTGGTATGGACCCACCACCCTCCCTTATCTCTCTGGGACGGTATATACCATCACAACTTATTTCAATTGTACACGACACGTGTTTCGCCCCAAAACGGAGCATCATCAGGTGATGTGGACTCTACAACGGTTGGTTGTGGAGTCAGCAAATTCCACGTGTGCGGATTGTTGCAAAGAAATATAAATACAACTTAAATAACAGAATATTTATTTGCTGCGGGCTTTGTGGCAAGTAGCGGTGATTTTCAGTACAGCCCATGTACAATGAGGTTTGGTCGGACACTGCTTTCCTTTCCCTTGCGCCTCTACGGAAGATGAGATGATGGAACTCTAGCTTCATTCCACCAAGGAGATGGGATCCATGGATAGTATCCGCGGCCCACCGACTTTGGGGCTGCGGAAGAATACTGTGTCCGGCAACCAAGCGTCATGGATGATTTTAGCTAGTAGGAGTCCGGCATCACCTCTGGCAACCCAAACCCGACAGCAGGTACCCATGTAGGATTTCCCCAAATAAAACAATAAGACACGCTGTCCTAGAAAGTATCAACGATCCAATTACTATAGACGTACCTACTCTTATTCGCTCGCAGCACAAGTCAGCTCAGTCAGCGTGTGTGAGAGTTGGAATAGGGTGGTTGCAGGCAGACGGCATTAGATTATAGGCTTCTTAGTTTTCCGTAGTAGCGAGGTACTTACTTGTAACTTCAGATTGGGACTAGTTCGATCCTGTTCCCTACAACATCATATGTAGTTTATGCAATGTATGCGTTTTTGGCTGATTAAAGAGCGGGAATAGAAATGTAAGTTCTGACAGTTGACATTTGAACTCCTAATACTAAATAGTTGAGCAGGACAGAAAGGGTCCAGGCTCCAAAATTTTCCAAATTAATCATTGAAATTAATGAAGTTATGGTTTAGTGACATGTCACATTAGCGTCATTATGTCGAAATCAGAAACAAAAATGGCTTGCAACAATTTAAAAAATATTATATATTTTTAAACATTGATCACGATGGACTGCATGAAAATTGACAACCCTACATTTTACGTAAAAAATCCAAAAAGAAATGTATTAAAACGCTTTTTAATTAGGCAACATTCGTAGAGCTGTCACTTCAGTTCAGTACAAATGAACGGGTTGTTGATGTTTGGCGAAGTAATTATTTTTTGTGGCGTTCGCTTAATGGCGCGACGACATGTGGGCGCGGGCCGCTCTCCCCGTAGGGACATTATAGACACCATAAAACGATGTTTTACATGCCTCTTTTGAATTGTCGTGGTAACCCAGAAAATTGACCGACTTACACTACTTTTTGCATGTTTTCTTTAAATATCTTCTTGTTAGCCCAGTCTGCGGGGGATTTCGCCTTGCAAAAGGTGGTGTAATTACAATATTTAATTGTGTTGTTTAGGTTTGTACTCTGGTGAAAAACCTAATGTGACCTTGAGAAGTCACCGCTGCGACCGTCGTAGTTGATCAAATACAGGAAAAAGACTGTCCGGAATAGTCAGAACTTGTGGCAGCTACAGCCTCGCGGCCGCGAAGGGATTCACGACTTACACCGTTCCTAGTCAATATGGTAATGTTATTAGTAATGCAGTATTAATAGCTTGTGTTTCGGTAGTAGCAGGTTTGAACAGTGATTAGTCTTAAGTTTCAGCATACCTTTTTATTGGAGTTGAGTAGCAAACGGGTATGCAGGTCACATGAACAACCACGTCCTTAGATACGAGTAGGATAGGAGTCTTTTAGTACACATCAGGACAGTTTGTAGAATTAAATAAAGTATCTCCGGCAACAATGCTTTATTAACCAAAACACAAGACATTAAGAACATGCTAGTTCTTTACTGCGAAGAGGGTGGCGAGTGTCACATCTCTGTCACGGTATAATTTATTGAAAAGTATAACACTAAATCTATTGAAGTAACACACACAGTAAATAACAGTATCATGGAATTTAAGTTATTTAGTTATAAAACAAATTCGTCGGAATATAACTAATTCTTAAAAGAGAGACAATCCAGCCAGCCAGCACAATGACAAAAGTCAAGTAAGTCGATCCATTTGTTCTCGTTTAATAAGTGTTTAATGAATTTTCCTACTAATGCTTACTAGTTCTCGGAATGTAATCAAGGCTAGAGCTTAGGCTTTTATATGTAGGGTTGCCAATTCGGTCAAACAACTTTGAATTTTTGCAGTCAACTAGTTTTCCTCCAAAAATCGTTAAAGGACTGAACCCAATTTTATCTGATATCAAATAAAATAATACGTACAATATTAAGGTATATATTATTTTTAAATACGCACAGTTTCTTAATCTGTCGTATTGCCATACGTAAAGTAAGTAAGCTGTATTATCCCAATAACCGCTAGAATTTATGGTTTACTAGTGACTAAGAACGCTGCCACTTACTCGAAAGTTCCGATTCAAATCCTTCAATGACTTATTAAAACTTGCATAGGCCTTTATCCTTTTCATTTTCCAAAAACGAGACCAGATACTGTGGTGCGCCACTACCTACCTTATTGTAAGCAGACATTAATAAAGCCCCATAGTTTAAAATACTATCAAACAATCAATTCCAAATTTTCATATAAGAACCTTTGGGATAAATTATTGTCAAAAAACTTGAACCTGGTAATGTGACTTTTGGACAGCCCTAATTGAAGTCCGTTATAATCACGACCACAGGATGAGATCACCAATACAAAACGGTTTACTAAGATCTTGTTGTCTTAGCACCCATAAAGTTGTACTCGTATGTACGATATAAACAATATCTGTTTGGTATAATTAGTGGCTTTCCAACCACGCCGCGTCTAGTAATTGTGATCCTACTTGAGTTTGGATGTGGTTGTCAATGAGATCCAGTGACCACTAAGGCATGCCCATCTCCGATTCATTTTCGAATTCTCTCTCTCTTTCGTCGGTTCCTCGTGACTGAGGATCGTTGTCTGGTTCTATTCAGCCTTGCAAATGACATCCTGAAATTTAGATCTGGAATCTATAAATTGGTCGTTTCACCATGTGGGTGATCTTCTGTGGTGATCATTTTCGGCAAAAAATCTTAATTTTTGCTCAGATGGGATTCGAACCTAGGAAACTTCGAACAACGTACTGGCATCAAATTGATTTCGTCACGGAAATGAATGGCGTTTGCGTGCGCCCGATAAGCTCTACGCGTAATGTATTGTAAACGTTTCCCTGTATACTCACGTAATGTGCGTATTGTTTTCATTACGTCACATTAGTTGGGGCTTTAACTTCAATATTTTAATTTTATTGCTGTTAATACATGTTAAAATATTTTATAACGTGTTAGTTTATATTATTTCGCTTCAGTAACCGAATAATATTTTTTAAGTAAGTAGGTCAGTTTATTATTTTCAACGAAGGAAAGACAAAAATGCTATTTAACTTTATAAAAGACCTTTGAATGCCTAGTTACGTATGAAAAAGCGGTAATAGCTCAGTGGTCTAGAATTTGACCTCTTATTCGAGAGATTTTGATTCGAACCCTAGTGGCACCAATGACTTTCTCAAAGTTGACAGTGAAAATAACATAAAATGGATTTTTACAAAACAAAAGAATCATGAATCCGTATCAAATTTTTTAAAAGTTTCGTCAATATAACCCGTTCACATCCCAATAAACGCCGTCAAAAGGCAATGCAGGCAAATTGCAGTAAACTCATTCGCGACGTCAATTACGCGGCGTTCATTGAAAGCTTGAAATATTAGAAATAAATATCATAACTTTTCGGCGTAGCTTCCTATTACGTTACAGGTTTGTGTGTTTATATTATTCAATGGAATATTTACAGGCTAAATCGTATTAGTTATTATAAATTTGACGGCCATTGTATTCTGTGTTGAAAGTAATATGTTGTTATTAACATTAAAAATTGACAGGCTTTATCCGGGATAATTATGGATATGGACCCAAATATGTATGAATCCACAAGTAAAAATGCCAGAGAAAAAATGAACTAAGAATATCCGGATATTTTTTTCTAAAAGCACTGTTTCCAAATGTGACATCGCTGTGATATTGTTCTCTTTATGTGCCGCACTGTTCAATGTTCCCAGTGCAATTGACATTACACAAAAGCATTGCGTGAGCCTGATGACTTTAGGCATTAACCATTTGAATGTGCCGCTCTGTTAGGGCTTTGGACGAAATTTATTTGAAGCGAATGAGTTGTTTTGACAAAGCTGTGCACTTTGATATGCGGCAGCTTTCAGTAGTTTTGAAACAAAGTTCAGTTAATAATTATTATTTCAGAACTTTTATCTTTTAAAGTAAATCATGACGCGACAAAGTTTGAGTCGGAAGGTCAATTTCTAAAAGCAGTAGGTATTGCCTCCCCAGAAAGATAGTCAATAAAAACCCAAATCTAACAGAAAATTACGATCAGTTCAGCAAAAAAAAAATACTTTTTTGCTTTTATCCCCTAGCGGCCATGTATAAAAACCTAAAACCAATAGAAAATCAAGTCCAGTTCAACAATAAAATGCTTAAATCCATTCCACATTTCTCTGGGTATTTAATTCAAAAAGCCTGAAATGCTTGAAACTGTTATAGAGCAGTGATATTGTGCACTTTGTTTGACGAATGACAGTCAATGGCTATAGTCTAATTGTCATTGCGCGCGCGGGCAAACAGACGGCCTTTGCGTGGGCTTATAAATAGACTTATCTTTATTTTTTTATTTAACATAAATATACACTTGACACAATTGTTATAAAAAAGATTGAACAGCAAAATATTTCAAAGTGTGATAAAGCAATGATACTGTGCACTTTGTTTGATGTGCGCCACTCAATGGCTTCTGTATAATTGACATCGCGCGCAAACAGAAGCGCGCTTTTGAATGAACCCGAGTTGAATTTACGTATTGCCATTGCTAAAAATTGCAGTATATTGAAACAATGTATAATAAGCATTTTGTCACATTCTTCCTAAATTCTAAATATAAATGATTGATTTGATACAACTATTATCGAATTAAGATACGTTGTGATAAGCAGTTTGTTTTCTAGCTTTCTGGTTCTAGTTTTCTAGCTTTTTTATTTGATAGATAAGTATTTCGCTTCCTTAAGAGAATCAAACGATTCTAAGGTTTTTGTTTTAATCTACTCATTTAATTTGTAAAACCTAATAGATGCCTAAATATCACAAATTCAAACGCATTGATACCTATAATAAAATTAAAGTAAGTAAGTTGCTTTAATTATACCGAATTTAGAGGAAGCCTGTGTGCAATAAAGCGCTGCGTCGCTGTTCATTCACCGTCGCTTTGATCGCGGATGTGGCAGCGCTTGCAGTGTGTACGTGTTCAACAATAAATACCGCTAAATTTAGCGCAATTCGCAACAGATTGCCGGCAGAGCACGAATGTGTCTGAATCGATATCGCGTGCTTGTTTCGTTGACATATTGAAATTGACACGTCGAGAAGTTCTTTCCGTTACTCGTACCAATGGTAGGTAGTCATGTGTTCCATTCAAGCTATTTGAAAATAGATGAAGATTTCATAGACTTTAGCTATTTAATAGCAACTTTATGTTGACTACTTTTGTATTCCGTTAGTTATAAGTAGGTATGAGTTTTCATTTCGATTCTTATCATGATTTTGTGAATGATTTTGATTGCCTTGATTATTTGACTTTACTAGTTTTCATTTGTATTCCGTTTATCACAAAGTCTGCTAATTGTATGAATAGTTTTTATTTAAATTTAAGATATCTTAATTAGCATTTATACGAGACTAACTTTTGCTAAGTGTTAGTTACAAAATGAAATGCATCATCTAGGAAGTTTCAACGTTAGCTTATTTCACTCAAATCTTTATAATTTGCAAAGCAAAAAAACTTAAAATCCAGGCATCCTTGTAAGCGTACAGTTCGAAACGGGAAGCTTTTAGCCAATCCTTGGCAAACTGGCGCTGCGTTATTAAGTTAATCAACTTGTCGTTTTAAAGTAACGTTCCCTCTATGAGCTCTTGAAGCATAATATTATCATACGCCAAAGAATTTTTCATTATACTCCTTATTCCACTTTTTCATTTCAACTCCCCGCTCTCTCGGAATATTTTGTAATTGTACGAGTCCGTACGTCCTTTTGGGCACTTGTGTATGCGATGCAAAATTATTCATGTCAAAATAAAGAGGTCAATTCGTCGGCTGCGAGAGTGTGAGGGGGAAAAATTTAACGTGAAATGTGTGTTAATTTTAATTTTACCTAGTTTGCGATGATCCTTTATGATCAGAGTATCAATTTGGAAAATGGACCTAACTGTATCGATTTGGAAAATTTAAATATTTTATTCGCATCATAAAAATACCAGTATATAGCGTCAAAATTGATATTATCATTGTTTAAAATGAAAAATATGTTGAAAGACACTCTAAACCTCAATATGACTACATTGTATATTTGCCGAATTATTGTAGTACATATGTACCTACTTAAATCTATTCAATCAAGGTGTATTTGCTTGCATTAACAGAACGTTCAATTATAACATCCCTGATCCAGCAATCAGTCCTCGGTTATTAGAATTCTAATTCTGCTTCGCCAACAGAGATCCTTAGCGACCCTAACGACGCGCGTTAAGTTACATAAAATAATTAATATGTACAACGCGAAAAATTTATTCAATAAATTGCAATGAAAATAGTTCAAACGCAGCCGGTGTGACCCACCCTCTACTTCAGTGTTGATGCGGTCGTAACCCGCCATCACGAACGAACGTGCGCAGACGCTCATTTGCGACTAGCCGCTGCCATTGAGGACTGATTAGTTAATTGCTCGTTTAATCAATTGGCCGGCCGAGACACGCACCCGGGTGCACCCGGCTCAATAAATCCTTTGTTTAGAGGACGATTCCATTAAGCCGACATCCGACATGCTAGTTTAGGGGTAAATATTTGATCTGGTCGTAACAACGTGTTGAATGAAGTATTGTTTGTTTATGTTCGAATGTGTTTGGTTTCAATGAATACTACAGCCACGCGGTAATATTACCGTGCTACAGAGTTATTAATTAGTCCGTCGTGACTCGTGATTAGGTTGTGATATTTGCAGTTTTTAGTTTGCACCCAGAAATAATAAATAAGTTTCTACAACTCACATTACTTTGTATTGTGCCTGTTCCTGTGCCATTGACGCTTTCTGTCTTGTAGCTGTCGCTTTCTGAACATGTAGGCAAAGTACAGTAAAAAAAAATTGGCTTAAAAGTCTACAATAATTTCAATTAAGTACGTTCCTTAGATAAATAGAAAACTTTGATTGATGAACAGCGTTTAAAAGCCCTTGGAAGTTAATTGTTTTTATATTCCCATATTGTTATATTTAACAAAAGTAATTAGCTCTGCCAGCGTATGAAGTAAAATTAATATGGCAGAATTAATTAATGGCCTCCATTTTTACATAATAGAATTCTAGGAAAGATTTCGATTCTAACAAAACGTACGGCTAGAATTTCGTAAATACACATTTAATTAATCCTTTTATCTATTTTGATATCCAACCACTATTTTAAATGCGAAAGTTTGGAAGCATTGATCATCCACTCCCTTTGTTACTCTTTCGCGCAAAATCGGCAGAACAGATTTAGATGAAATTTGGTACACAGGTAAATTATAGCCTTGATTCAGCTATCAATCACAAATCTTTTTTTTATCTCTCCCTGGGTCGAATTTTAGGTCGACGTGGACGAAGTCGGGGGCTAAAGCTAGTTTAATTTACAAAAGGAAGATGGTACGATCAAGCATAGAGGTTGCTTTCTGGCCACCTAATGGTTAACGTGTTTAAATATTTACAAAATATCGTTGATTTTCTATGCTATACGAAGAGTTAAGATTATTTAAAAATTAATGACTCATAAAAAGAATAACATTATTTAAAACAACACCAACGTCACGGTACATTATAAAATAATTATTTCAATAATAATAATTTAAAAAATCCATCACAACACACCGACCGGTTGATTACCAACAGCTGTTCTGTGCCCGTGCGAAATGACACGCGCCGCGGCCATATGGCGGCGCTCCAGGTGGCGGCGGGAAGCGCTCATTGGTCGTTCATTTGGGTACGCGTGAGGACGAAGAAATACTTTATTTGAAATTTAAATTCAATTCCGTGTGGAGATTTGAACTGTAATTATGAGACTAGTTGTTTAAATGAAGTTAAATTATTTTGTTTTTTATTAATTCAAATTTAAATTTATTTATTATTTTATTCACTGATAGTGATAAAGTTATTATAATCTTATTATTGGTTTATGACCCGTACGCTCCTTGGTCGTTCATTTGGATACGCGAGAGGACGAAGAAATTCTTAATTTGAATTTAAAATTCAATTCCGAATCGTAGAGATTTGAACTGTAATTATGAGCCTAACTGTTTTAATTTATTATATACATATATTTTATTCTTCTCTGGGCCAAGTTCTAAAACCTCGCGGGCGAAACTATGGGCAAAGACTAGTATCTCTATAAATGTATATAAATATCACCCAGGCTACCTTCTTACACTCTAGTACAAGGTATTTAATTAATTAACCGTGTAGCTCCTAGATTGAATTAATCCATACATTAACCCTATCGATGTCACGTATCGCAGAGTAGATTATCTTAGCGAAATTGGGCACAGACTGAAAGGTCCCTTTATAGGATAAACACATGCTTCAAACCTGCTATCAAGTTTCATGTATCTACTTGGTATACTGTTCACAAGTTAGATATCTCAATGAGATCATGGTTTAATTCAAACTAGAGATCGCCAAGTAGTCGAAATTCGACTATAATTTATTGGTATTTGAATTTGACACGTAACGGAATGTACGTCCACGACATATTTGTCTATGTGTGCATGTCAAAGTACCCAACGTTATGGTAATGTGCGTGGCACTTTTTTGAAGAATTTCATATGTACATATTTCTAAGGCATTTATTTAAAAATATTGAATTCCTGCATTCTTCTCCATATAAACTTTAATTGTGCCAAATTTCAAACTGCTCCGCTCGCGTACTGAGGTGTTATTTTCGCTTCACGTATTAATACATGAGATGTTTCTAGGCATCAATTATTTAGTAATAAGATAAGTTAAATGGGGATTCTAACTTAACAATACCTAAATTAATCAGATAAACAACAAAGATATGTACAACGAGTACGCTATAATCAATTAGGTATTTAAAATACCTTAATCTCAGACGTATATTTTAAGCTCTAAGACACACCTATATTTTGAATTCTTTGACAAAGTTGTAGGTACCTAAGTTTTTGCCCCTATGATTAAAATTTAGCTAAAAGTTGACTGAAATATTTTGTTCTTCTTCAGTCTTTATTTCATCTCCATTCTCTATTATAAATTTCAGCACTCTCACCTCAATGGATTGACAAACATAGACCAGATAAACAGACAGACTTATATTTGATTTTACAATTAAGCAAATTCAGTGCGTCCGCAGAATTTGGAAGTCATAGTATGTCGGTCATAAACATATGGTACCACTGAGTACATTACAGATGTTACTTGCACGCTACAATATCGGCATGTCGAATGAGATCATGCTCTTAGTCTATTCGGCAGATTCGATTTAGAATAAATATTTAGTCAGTAAGAATTTGCACGGCACGAATTCACCTAGAGAGTTCATGAGCCGTATGGATAAAATTACTCGGTCGTTTGCCTGCAACTGTGTCTTATACAGGGTGAATTTTTCAAGTGTGTGCATGGGGGAATCCGAAACTACGAGGAATAGCGAAAAATACTGAAAGGAGTCTGGGCCCGATTTTGATGAAAACCAAAACTACAACGATTTTGATGAAAACAAAAACCAAAATTTTTGAAAACTCAATATGCCAGCTTAGCCAAGAGTCGTACCCATAGACTTTGAATAAAACATCACACTCTGTATTCGATAGTGTCACGAATAAAGAACGAATTCTGGAAAGTATTGACATGCGGCAAACTTAAGGATTAAGCTCATTGTCACAAATTACATTCCTTTCCATACAAATCTTTACTAATTTAGTAATTACTTAACTAATTAGTAAAGTAGAAATGAAATGTAGTTATGGCCATTATTCCCAATTCATAGCTGGATTCGTGGTCTGGATTGTATCTAATTGTGAGAGGACACCTGATGCTGCAATGGGATTGTGGGACATTAACGGGTTCAAGGCATTCATTCATCATTTACCCCACCGTTAGTCCGCACTGCGGGACAGATGTGACTCGTGAGCTTTCTTTCGATCGTATTTGCCCCCTCGGTCGGTTTGCTATGAATCTCGATATAACTACATATTGAGCTAATTTTGGTTTTGAAATGTTCGTGTGAGTTCAAGGAAGGTTTAAACTGATGAGAAAATCTGAAAACGATGAAAGGAACATAGTAAAACAACAATTTCATTTTCTTATATTAGGCAGAACGACCTGTATCGGAGCAGCTAGTTTTTACCCGACTGCGACAGAAGGAGGGTTATATAAAAAAACTTGCAGACTGCTCAATTGCACCTATCGGTGTTATGTCTGGCTATTGGCTAATCTACCGTGCTGAAGCCTTATATAAACACGTCAAGTGCACGCATTGCACTTTCCGCAAACGTTGCTGCTCGTTAATCAACATTAGTATCATTAAAGGTCATTCACAGGCTCCAGTCAATTAAAAAGAGTGCGTACATCAATTTGTAAGCGTCTTACGACTGAAAATTCTGTAACATTATTATATCGGTGTTTTTCATCGAACTCTACTATTCTTCTACAAGCATTATATCGGTGTTTTTCATCGAACTCTACTATTCTACAATCTTCTATAACAAAGATGTACATTACTTTTAAAAGCGGTTCATAGCTTTTAAAAGCGGCGTTAGCATTTGTGGTTAATGTAATGGTTAATGGTTAACATTTCTTAATCGAGAAGTCTGGGTTCGAATACGAATGGCACGCTCCGATGACTTTTCTATTACTCGTATGTTTTTCAAAATAAATGTCATTGCTGTAACGATAAAGGAAAACATTGTGAGCAAAGCTGCATGCCTGAGATGGCATGTGAAGTCCACCAAACCGGAGATTTGCGTGGTAGACACAAATCTCCGGTAGTTGAGTCACAAATGGGTCGCAGACACTGCCAATTCATGAAAATTCTGCACACATATACATAAATATATTATAATAAATATCGCTTCACACTCATATCCCCCCGCTAGGGTTCCCTGTGTCGTGCCAAGGACAGACACAAGCCAAGAACACAACACACCCAGACCAGAAACAGAAATTTAAATTCATCATTCAAATCTCTGCTCTCCTGGGAATCGAATCTACGACCCTCCACGCAGCGCACCGGTGTCTTAACCACTGCGCCATTCAGGTCGTCAAATAAAAATAATTATATAGATAAACGGGCAGCTTCAATAATATCGATCCTAAATCCTTTATAACTTTTGCAAGTGCAAGATGGTTCCACTTGCAAAGTGATTTCGAAAACCGAAAAGCGATTACTGAACAAAGTCATCTCAGTCCGTGGTCCGGCTGCCGAGTTGCCAAATTAATTTATAAAACGACCTCCCAAGAATCGGGATGACAAACTCGAGTTGAGTAGTTCTTAGTAATTTTCATTAAATGCCCGCTTGTTATGGTTTGAGAGGGACGTTGATATCATAGATTTTTATACATCAAGATGCAGTGTCAGGATATCAACAATGGTACACCTTACGTTTGCTTCTATTTATTTTAGGGCGCATTTGGTTTTCGCGGGAACTGCTGTTATGTCACTTTTTGGTGATACATAAACTCTACTGACATATTTTTTTCAAATGTAAGGTGTTTCGAAAGTACTTGGGCTTCTTGTTATTTTTAATTAAATCGATTGTTCCATCTGGATTACATGGATTACATGAATTTTATACCCTAAAAGAGCAATTTTATAACAAAAAAGCAGACAGTATACGATATACGCAGTTACATTTTTTTTACATTATAAAAAGAAATAGGTTTCATAAAGATGTCTTTCTAAGCTCGACAGTTTGGACTGTTTTATAAATACATACGAGTAGATACAAATTATACTGTCTGTGTTTCCTAAAAAAAATTGGTGCTGTCGTGACTCATACTCGTAGCTACGAGTATCTATACCAACTGTCTATTTTCGTCACGAAAGGTGTCTCTATCCATAAAACAGTAATCATTTCCGATTTGATCGGCTTATTTTGGTGTGAATGCCAATAACTGCAGTATTTGGGGATCTTGCCAAATCTATTTGAACAAAATACCGACGTGTTTCCGCTCTGTAAATATTTTATTTTCCAATCGCAGTACGCGACACTTTTCGTATGGAATATCACGAATGGCGGCCATTAATGTAATGATTTGAAATTCGTTTAAAATCGAATTGGTTTTCTATGACTATCAAATAAGAATCGATTTGAATTTGAATAAAGTGACATGAAATGTTAGATTGTCTAAGGATTTTGGTAGTCAGAGAATAGCTCAGATGACTTAACAAAAAAATGTGTAGTTAAAGAATATCTAACATTTTAATGAAGTATATTTTCAATCAATCTTTTTTAAAAAAATAATTCCTTTTATTTAGTTGCAAAAATAATAATTGTGGAAATTTACTAAAATGCTAAAATTTCCAACTTATTCATAAAGTATAACTAGGTATCTGCTATTACTTATATGGATAATAATCTAAGTAGTTCTTCCTACTTTGCAAAGATGGACGGATATTTTTTACTGTTTTACGCAAAAACGACTGATCAGATTTGGAAAAAAATTGGTATAAATATAGGTAGTTCATAATGTGGAATAACGTACATGCTACTTTTTATTTCTTTCAGGAGAAAACTTTACAGTTCAAGCGGATGGTAATATGTTAATAAACACTAAAGCGATTAGTTGTCCAGAGTTAGGAGTACTTATGCCAGCAGCGGTCAAACTAAGTACAAGTTGCTAAATCCATTTACTAACCGCTTCTCTGAAGTTAAAGATAGCATAGCACTTGCATACTATTATCTTTAGTGCTCTCACAATATCAATAAAACTTAATTAGTAAGCACTCAGCTCTTTTTATTCATACATAAAGTACACATAAAACCATACAATAATACAGCCTAAAATTGCATTTATGATATCAATTGATCACACCAGGATAGGTCATCCTACTTTGATCATGGGAACTTATTAGTGATTTAGTATAAAACTCATCCAACCTTAAAGCGTGCACCAATTCCACCAAAAGACCTTTTCATTTCTATCGAGAGTAATGTTATAAGCGACATAATAATTATATACGGGCGCGAATGGGTTATTTGCCACCACCACTACAGGGTCGGGTCTCCTTCTCGTAATGAGAGGGATGTAGGCCTTAGTCCACCCCGCTGGCCTACTGTGAGTTGGTGGACTTCACATACCTTTGAGAACATTTTTTTTGTGAACTCTCAGGCATGCAGGTTTCCTCACGCTGTTTTCCTTCACCGTAACAGCAGGTGATATTTAGTTTTATATTTTATAAAGCGCACATAACTTTTTTACAAAGTCATTGGTGCGTGCCACTGGGTTTTCGAACCCGGACCCCTCGATTCGAGGTCGAATTCTAAGCCACTGGGTTATCACCGCTATATGGGTTATTTAGTTGTCATTAATTCTAATAATATTATTGGGTACAATTAGACAAGTTTGGACCGTAGGTTAGTAAGAGTGGCGTTGGTTAGGACTCTTAGGAGGCCGGTGTAAAAATACTTTAAAAAAGCAAAAGAATGAATCGACCCGGTAAGCAGAACTGAACACTATTAAACAGTATTATTTGAAGTGAGTGCAGATCGTGAAAAACACGATTATTACATTTTTAATTAGTAGATAAGTAGGTACCTGATCTGTATGATTGAATTCTCTCATCTTTCGCTTTTCTTCGGTCAGGTGTAAGAGTAAGAAAAAGAATTAACGAAAGCTCCAAATATATAATTAATTGATATATCGGGCTGTCTACCTTCCGTGTTGTAGTGCCCAACAGGGTACATATGTTTAATGAAATTGGATTTGTGAACATACGTAGTGCAATATAGAATATGAATATAAAAATATCTCCAGCAGTGAACTTCAAAAAACTGATACTTAATATGGTCATAAGCTTTCAGTTTAAAATGAAAATCGAAGAACAATTACTAGATGTATGTTTTTGCTCAACTTTCCGGTAGGTACGTGTGTGCCTAAACTTAACCTCTTAACCCATGACAAATAACTGCATAATTGTAAGCCGCAGTCGTAGTCAAAAGCAGTTAATTTGCAGCCAAATTAATTTACAAATGTTGGTGTTGTTTGTGGGCAGTTCGGGACAAGATGACGGCACTTTACGATAATACCTTAGTGTTTAGCGAACCGGCTATTATTAGTTAAATTACTCAAGATTATCCCAATCTAATTTGTCAAGACAAATCGAAATTGAAAGTCGAAATATAGGTAATGAAAAAATGAAAATAATAAAACAATTCAAAAATGTATACCGTCGTTTTAACTTAGAAATACTCTATTTTACAAGCTTTTGTTTAACTTGTTTATTCTTTGTAATGTCAGTTGTTATTTTAGCACTGAATATATTATTACGTTCTTCTCTTTTTAATAAACCAATTTTACTCCACTTTTTTTCTTTCTTTATTATTCAGTTTTTTGTGTTCTTAATGTATGTTTCTCGTAACCTATTGCATTCAGAAGACTAAACGGAAAAGAAAAGAAAAGAAAAGAAAAGAATACGTTTATTGTTGACTGTTACATGAGAAAGATCTTACAAAATTTTATAATAAGTTTAGAACAGTCTACCCTATGCGGGCATACAATAATTATGTCTTATATAACTAAAACTTAATTTTATATTTCATGGCAATTATTGCTAAATTATATTTATTTATTTATTATTTTGTTCAGCAGTTCAAATTATTTGTTTATTTTAATATTTTGCCTATTCGAACTCATCGGCTATGCAATGTGCCACCCATTACTGGGCAAAGAGAGAAAAAGCCGGAGGAAAAAACTCTCGACACAGTTTTTATTTAATTTATTTGGTTATTTATGCGCGCGTTACTACATTCCTGTTTATAATTGTTTATCTATGAACATAATTTACATTGAAATTGCGAACCATCCATTCATTATTCCGTTCGTTATCTGCATTTTTGTGTGATAGTGCATTCTCTCTGATTATACCCTGGTATAAACACAAGGAAGCACTTGAAGTCGGCAGCTTTACAGGACTGTAAATGTAGCCTCTGACCTTCCTGAGATTGTTATTTTATTTTATCGTTAAAGAATTCCTTTACGGTATAATAACCTTTTTTGACCAGCCACTGTTTTAGAGACCATTTAAATTTATTGATTGGTAGTTTTTTTAGTTCTGGAGGCAAATGATTGTATATGCGTATGGCAGATATATACGTACTTTTTTTATAAATTCTACATTTTATTCTAGGTAAATACAACAGATTTTTATCTTTTTGTCTCATGGGTACATTTCTTACACGCATATCAGATTTATTTTTAAACAAGTGCATGTTTTTTACGACAAAAAGACATATTTCAAGAATATATATACCGGATAACGTCAGGAAATTTTCTTCTGTGAATACCGCACGTACTGATTCGTCACTCGCTTTACCATATAGTATTCGCATACAGCGTTTTTGCAAAAGAAATGTACTGTTTGCATTGACTGAGTCACCCCAGTAGATTACGACGCCGGAGTAGCGTCAATTAGAAAAAAACAAAGACAGATTTTTTTGTTTCTTTTTTTTTCGAGAATTCTTTTATCTCTTCTTTGATTGTTTTTAAGACCAAGCATTATAAGTACCTAGAGAAATTTTTGAACAGCACTCCAACAGATGCAATTGCCAAATTAATTTACAAATGTTTGTGGGCAGTTCGGGACAGGATGACGGCACTTTAATAGCTAGCGTATTTAGCGAACCGGCCCTTAGCACTTAACTTATTAAATATCAATTACATGTCATCCCAGGCCATCCGGGCGACTTTTGACAAATTAAAGTGGTTTTAAAAGACGTTTCCTTGTACGTTGAAGGGTTGCGAAATTGGGTTATTGTCTTGCGCTTAAAATTTTATGGCCAGACGACGTTAGTTAAATAATAAACTAATAGTTTATTTGTATGGAAATTAAACGAAGTTTTAGAATTATTGAAAAAGACACACTATTACATGCTATAAATTAACTACCTACACTTAATTGCAGGAAAAAACGTATACAATACTTAATATCTTAAGATAATTATTTAAATTTAGGCACACGTACCTAATGTGAGACTTCTTTTATGCTTGTATGTAAATTCTTCAGACGATAATAAACTTATCAAAACTTGGAAACCAAATGGACAATGCACTACAAAAATAAAAAATATATTATTACACATACTACAATAAAGAAACAGAGGGTAACAACCTTCCAAAGTTTACCAATATCCTTTCAACTAAATACAATGAAACAATACAAAATACAGATACAATAACAAAGGCTAACCAAACAAAGAACAGTTCAACCCACCTGTTTAAAGGAAGTCCCACAAGCCCGATGCAATTACTTAGTAACATTATCGCATCAAGCAACGAGGGTGTTGACATATCCTTTCAAAAGCATTTACTTACAGAACTACTACGGCCCGAGAGGCCGGCGACCAAAAACCACAAGCATTTTCTAAAATATGCTATTTTTACATTAGATCTCATTGGTGTAGTAAAGACATAGCCCGCAGTCAGCCAACTGGATTATAAAGCATTTAGTGGGTGGCTTTTATTGTTTTTATTTCTAAAGCTCCCGTAACCGATGTAACGTAGATGTCATCGACGTCTTAGTGGTCACCTATAACACCTATGTTTAGATAGCGGCAGCTCTAGCGACAGTTGTATACATTTGTTACAATTTTAACGTGTCCTGTTACAAAACTAGTAGGTACTTAAAGCTGACGACCGTTATAACTACTATGTTCAATTCATTTACTACTTATGAAATATTTTCAGGTATAGAAAGTAGTCTGTTGCGAAGTCTTTAAAAAATAAACTCGCCTGCTGAACGCTACAGAATCCAGCTGATAAACTGACTGACGATGAACTGTCAATTTACCCACTCCAGCAATGTAACCTACTATTAAAATATCCCATTTAGAAAAATGCTTGCACTTTTTTGTCGCCGGCCTCTCCGGCTATACGTACAAAGGATATACTTGAAAACGGGCAAAGGAAATGTGAAATGTACGAGAACTATAGTTATTTATATATATTTAGTGGCCACTTGTGTTTGAGGCGCAAAGTTAAATGGATGTAGATAGCAAGTGATTGAAAAAGTTATGGACTGAAATGGATGATGGGGTATGAAGCGGATCTTTGCAGTGCATTGGATGCATACATAGAAAAGGGAAGTGCAACGGCTATATGGACGGGGCAAGCGTACCTTAGTTTTTGCTGAAATGAGCGCATATTAGCTCGAATGAGCGTGATAGAATTATCACTCTTGTCACGACTGTAATTGAGGAGAATGATATTGAGTGAGAATGAGTTTGGGGTATAAATACCGTTAACTGAGCTAGCTACCGAAGATTCAGAACAATAATAATTTTATTGCGTTCATTACTACTCATTACAACATTTACTGGTCATCTCTCTCGACTAATCAAAAACTACTATTCATAGGTTTGCCTCAGCAAACCTTAATATTTTCCTCGACATGGACATGGACATACTCCTACACTCTTCAATTCAAATTGATAGTGATAAGAGTTTAAATGTGTAAGATTTATAGAATATCATCATAATAACCATTTGTTTTGATTAAGCATTCTCCGAGATAAAAAAAAACTAGATCAGGGTCCGTCTGGAATAATAATCATCGTTAAGCGTTTTAAAGACGGTATGAACTATGTTTTAATGACTTACTAAATACGAACTATGCCCGCGACTACGTACGCAATGCAGACACGTTGAATAAGTTTTTTAACACCAAAATAGCTCTAGCAGAGCTTGCTACTTGAATCAGGACTAAGACGATCGCCTAAAATAAAGCATCTCCGGCAACTATACCTGTACAACAGAAACGCAAGACATGAAGAAAATGCATCTTCAAGACGGGTTAAAATTCTGTCTTCCGATATTTTAACTTATCTGACAGACGTAAACGTTACATCAGCTAACAAGGTATAATACCCAGATAACAAATCTTCCTGAAACTTTGTTGAAATAATGCGGCAACATCACATCGCAAGGTAGACAATTAACAATCTAGCGAGAGCGATACGAAAATATATGAAATATTAATAAATAAATAAATATAAATAACGCTTCACACTCATAGCCCCACACTAGGATTCCCTGTGTCGTGGGTGCCATGGACACACACAAGACAAGAACACAACACAATTAATAATGGCTTACATCGCAACCAAGTTTATTTCGGCGTTGTTTCGTACGAGGATAGGCGAGTCGTGAGTCACATAGAGGTCCTAAGTAAGTCATTTGGTGGATGTACCACCAAAGTAATTGAACCTATATTTTGTCTAATTAAGTTACTGTCGGCAACTCGTTAGTGGCTCACTGCAGAATCGGATCTCTCCACACAATGAGATGGATACAGGCCAGGCTGCTTTTCCACCAAAGCTGTGCTCGGAAAATATGTAATGCGAGGAAGTGTTGCTGTGCTATGGAAATGTGTGGGCGTTTCGACCAAAGCTGTGCGAGGAAAATGTGTCGTACGAGGAGTACTGGCTGCAACCCTTTTATGGCCCACTGTTGGCGGGCACTGGTCTCACCCCACAACAGCGGGAGGTCTGGAGCATACTCCACCGCGATGCTCCAATGAGGATTAGTGGAGACTAGTGGCCAACCCATAGGGCCTCCGACAAGATTTAACGAGTTTTATCGCCGACGGCTTTATGTGCCCTTCAACGCATGGAAGCGCGCCTGTTATTCGCCACTAGTGGTCACCCATTAATTCGTTGCTAAACATTCGACGCTTGCTATTTACTCAAGCAGCGCGCTTTATCTGTGCTGTTACCATTACCACTCAATTAAATTACGTACATAAAAACCATTTTGTGTACCTCAATCATATACCTCTGTTGATTCTGATGGTTTATACGCTTAATGTTACCGTCAAATTTGATCAAAGCTTATTATGATGTCAAGTTTGAACTCGCGACCTTTGTTCAAATGCCAGGCTTCCGCTTATAATAGATATCTATTAGTTGCGATGTGTGATACCTTTAAGGGCATTTCTATTTAGGAATGACCTATTGGCTTACTTAGACCGTGTATCGAAATGTCGAAATAACTCTAATTCACAGAGAAATTTTCATGGAATTTTGTTCAAAATTGTTGCGTGCAAATTCTATTTGAAATCAATACCTCGCATGCCATACATGTATAACAATTAATAATAATAGTTGTAAAAAATACTGCATTTATTTTCTTTTCGAGGTAACGGTAATTATTAACGGTAGCGTTTATTTATGCATTTACTGTTTTTTATACATGAATGCTATTTTAGGAAAATTGCATTGTTTTGAAATCGTTTGAAGTTAAAACGTTTGAAGTATCTACCGAACTTGCCCAATGAATTAGCTGCCAAAATGTATGCTACAACTGTGGAAAACAGAAAATATAACTAGGTACCTAGTAGTAGCGAAAAACCACCTTTAACCAACACCATTTAAATGTTATTTTGTTATTTTTACACGTGTCTTGTGGAGGAGGGATCTACTGGCTAGCTAGTTTAATGGCTAGCGAGTTAGCTAGTAGCTTAATGGCTAGCGAGTTTATAAGTTTGAGGTTGACGGAGATACTTTTAATCTCAATGTTATGTTAAGAGACTTTTGTCCTGATTACAAATTGTCATTTAATACTAAAACAATTTTCTCTAATCGCTAATCTCTTGCATGCAGGAAGGTTAAGATAAAATCTGTAGCGCCGCAAAAGATCCTTTGATTAATCATTAAAGAATTCCTCTCTGTCCGATTTTAGACTATTGTTAAGTTGGGAGCTTATTCCGCGTCTAATTAGCGACCTTCATCAGCGAATATTAAGTTTTCATTAGAAACTTCGTTATTAGGATGCCTGCCTGTTTATTTACTTACAACGAAACGTAATTAATATGGTAATTTACGCTAATTCGGTAATACCTACCTTAAAAAGTTTACGTGGAATAATTAATTACAGCAAAGAAAGTGAATTCCTTTTTTTACTTGAAGATAAAAGTTTTTCTTATCAGAATTGATTAATTAACGGTGTGATTGACGTTGATCAAACGATTTTTTTTAAATCTCTTAATTATATTAGTACAATGTAAATTATAATGATTCTTTCAGCATTTGTAACTTAATCAGTGTAATTTAAGTAATACTAATTTGAAACTTTAAAAAATGTATTGACAATATTTAAACTGTAAGTAAATAAAAAATGTGTGAAAAAAGATATTCGTATCCTTCGTTTACTAAATGTCAAATAATAAATAATTTTTAAGAATAAGACGCTAGAATTGGTAAAAAACAAAATCGTCGTTACCATTTAATTTTAATCAATGAAATTATTCATGCAAAACTCACCCATAAGCTTTTTTATAAGTCATCCATTCTTAACCAACCGTCCCATCGGTGACAATCCGTCACAACACCACAAAAAATCATAAAAACACAAAAACACGCACGTATCGTAACATCCACTACGCGGTAACTTCGTAAAGTTTCGAGAAGCGCGAAAGCTCGCTCGGCGTGTGCTTCCGACAAACACTGACGCGGGAATGACTCGCTCGCTCAGTCGCTCAACCCCAAGTTCGGTTTCGTTACAGAACCTCCCTCCTGTTGAAACCCTCTACGCCCCATTTAGTCCGCTATCAATCTTTGCTAATAAAGCATGGAAATGAAATCAAGCGAGCTTATTTCCCCGATATTTGGACATACGATTTGTGCTACGTTTACTATTGCGGGAAAATATCCAGATAATTGCGATCGTTTTGTAGGGATGCGAGATGAAAAGAAATAAGTTCGGTAACATAAATACCTACATTTTTTGTTTCGATTGGAAAATAAAGATTGAATAGCGCTTAAAGTGCTTATTTAGGGGCAATCATAATACTTGAACAATCCCTATGAATAAAAAATGTTTGTAAAAATTGAATATGTCTGTAATACGGTTTTCATAGCATAATGATATTTCATGTCATATTTACTATAAGGCCTATAAGTAGAATTAAATTTTAAACATCAAAGATAATTTATTATTATATTTATAGCGAGCTTATTTGACGACGAAAAATTCCGTTGGCATTAATTTCAAATTTTCGAGTACTTATTATCAAATACTGCCCCAACTTTTGACTTTTCAATTGCCTACTTGGAACAGATTTTTGGTGAACTGAAAAAAAAAAAATTTCAACTTACAATTGGCACATCCTTTCTATGCCAGATTAATTCCAGGGTAATCAATGGCTCCTTCTATTAAATGAAGAGTCTTTTTGCTTAGATTACCTACGGACCGTTTACCCCGCCTTCAATCTTTGCTGATAAAGCTCCGAATCGAAATCAAGCGAGCTTTTCCGATCCAATGTTTGGACATACCAAGTTACGATTGTTCTAGAAGATAGGTACAATTAATTCATCGGTCAGCCTTTTAAGATCCACTGAGGTAGGCGTTCTGGGATTATATAGGATACTTATAGGTGCTAAAATATATAAGTCCAACGAGCTGCTGACTGTCTTTTCAGGTACTCCAACGATTTGAAGGGCAGTCTGTAATCCACTTTGCGACATAAATACAGGAAAAACCAGAAAAATTGGCAAATAGTGGCTCTGATGGTAATTGGTAACCGTTGCCTATGGTTACGAGCATCGTCGACTTAAATCCTCTATGTGTTTATGGCTTAATTTTAACTAGATTCCGGCCGTGACTTCATCCACGTTGACCTAAGAATTTGACACAGAGAGGGATAAAAAGTATCCTTTATGTTAAATCTTAATTATAATCTACCTGTAAACAACATTTCATTTAAATCGCTTCAGCCGTTTTTGAGTGAAAGAGTAACGAACATCCATCCATCCTCACAAACTTTCGCATTTATAATAGTAGCAGGATTGTAGTGTTTTTCAACTTATCAAAGTACAGCTGGTTACATCTAGTTTAATAAGTTCAAAAACAAAAATAATTATCATTTTAGAAATTGTTCACGTACTGTGCCTTCGAAGTAGGTACAAAGAGTGCTTACAGCGCTGAAATTGAGCAGTACAAATAAATATTGCGGAAAAAACATTTTTGTATTCACTGAGCTAAGTCCGGTCTCCGGAAAGTTATCTAAGTTTTTTCTCTGAAAAGCCCGTAATATTAAGCAGTCGGAAGCACCAGAGATTTTTTTATTTCTAGGTAATTTTCGAAATGGTTCTTTTTCCGCTTATCATTTGGATCAATAACCGCTAAAGTGTTTGTCTCGGAGATGGAGCCATGTATTTAATTTTGTATTAGTATTGTTTTTCTCATTTAATTTAATCTTTATAATATTGAGCTGATTTCTGCAACTTAATTCTTCTTTAATTTTATATACCAACCACCAAATACCAACCAGGACATAGTTACGTAAACATACAATTCTAATAGTGTCATTAGTATTTTTCTCTTAACAGGTAGAGGCCTGAAGCATACACAACCATGCTGCCCCAATGCGTTTCAGAAATTCGGATCGAATCGGACGAGTGCCATCGATGACATCTGTGTTCCGACCGCTTGGCCTCCGAAACACGGAACAAATAACGACCAAATCACGAGATGACGCCACGGGTATCCTGAAGCACGCTATCGAAGTTTTCTACAACGCTCGCATATCAAACTCCGTACGACGTAGCCTGATGGAATCTTTCTTTGCCAAAATTCTTTGACGACCTGAGTGGCGCAGTGGTTAAAACACCGGTGCGCTGCGCGGAGGATCCTGGGTTCGATTCCAGCAGAGCAGAGAATTGAATGATGAATTTGAATTTCTGTTTCTGTTCTGGGAGTGTTGTGTTCTTGTCTTGTGTGTGTCCATGGCGCCCACGACACAGGGAATCTGAGTGGGGTGCTATGAGTGTGAAGCGTTATTTATTTAAACTGGTCCCCCAACAAGACAAGTCACCACACAGGTATTCAGTACCTGTCCGACATTGCTTAACCTTTCAATCGCTTGCGATCTAGAGAACAGCCACGCTACGGAAGAATATACTAGTACCTATGGCTGTTGTCGTATCAAACAAGAAAGTAGTGCTCGATAGTCGATACAAGGCTTCTGTTCTACATCAGACTAAACTTAAAGGAGCCTATAGGGTATTACGATTACAAACCCTCATTCCCTTGTGCTTGTATCTTGCCTTAAGGAGATGCGAAGTAATAAATTAACCGCGCGAAAGCTACTTAGTTAAACAACCTCGTTGGGCGAAAGAGCGTTCCGGGTTTGTATACAATATGTATGTATGTAAAGTTAACCGTTAACTAATCCACTTAGGAGTGGGTCAATTTGCAGGGATTGATACTTGCCATGCCAATCTTGATAAAACTTCATCTTCAGATCATTAGACCCATAGTTATTAATTACATTTTTTAAATTTATTTTTTCGATGTTGATGCCAATATTCGAAATCTATGGTATATTAAACTTCATATAGAAGACTCTGAAGTCTTAGATATTATTAATTTTTAAACAGATTTAGCCACATTGTTGTGTCGTGTGCTATTGAAATTAGTTGTGAAATCAGCTGGAGATAAGGGTGAGTCTATACCATAACGTAGTTCATATGTGCTGATTGTTACTAAAACCTGACATTACATATGAAGGACATGCTGCTTCACGGCGGGTTATGAGAGTGACTTTAAGCAGGTCTTCCCGGGCGAGCTACAATGGTTCTTCCATTCAAAAATCTGCCGCTTTTTACTACGCCAATAAAAAAAAATAACACTTGTATGTGAAGGAGATGACGTCACGGGCGGAAGTGTAGTTGGTACGTACATCACAACTTTCAATAGATTCTGATGCATCCAGCATTGATCGATACTTCGCGGCATGCAGGCCACGTGGCGACGCAACGGATGGAATATTGAAAGAAAACGGACCCAACCAGATAGCTTAAAATCATGTATTGTTTAGGGCTTCGAGAAAATGTAACACGCTTTCAACACCTTAGGAGAAATTTAATGGCATAATTGGAAAAGTTTAAAATATTACTTGAATTTCAATGATATTTGTATACTTTACACTCTACTGTTTCGATATTTATCGCTGCCTTCATAACCGACTCTAATTTATCCGAAAAACTTGACCTTTGACAACTACCACCTAAACTGAAGCTCAAAAATTAGATGACTTCATTTTCCGGCCCTTTAAAAAAAATTGTTTACAAAATTTGTCTTTCTTTAATTTGTTACCAAAACTGCCTTTTATTACAAGAAAAACCGACCCGTATAAAGTGATCTGACTATTTTTATCTACAAACAAAGCGGGCACACTTCGCGCGCATTGTTCCTAGAACTCAAGTCAAGCCGCCACCTTAGAACAATGGTGGCTAATTTTTATGCCATTTTCACGCCACTGCGCGACGTTTTGCGATGTCACACGCATACTGCCACACTGCCACGTGCAAAACAACCATATAGCGCTAGTCGTAGAGTATTGTCCCTACGGAGAGCGTTAGTATAGTCTAAATATAGTATATAGTTTGTAAATATAGTGGGTAAGATCAAAAATTCCTTAAACATTTCTCAACAAACACGGTCTAAGAATTAGTTGTTTACCTCAATTTGCTTTCTAAATATCCCCGATGATGCTAAGAAAAATAAACGGAGAACAATATAGGGGACTACTTACCTTAGTTATCTTGAAAGCACAATTTTACAAAGATAAAGAATTAAATATCCATTTACTTCTTTCTTTATTTTCTTCATTTTTGACAAAATGTCATTAAAAGAAAACTATCAAAATTTGTGACCTCTGATCCCGGAGGTTAAACCACATTAAACCTACGTCGGATTTCGAGGAAATACCTTTGTTTGTCCATTGGTCACGTTCACGTTTCATGAGTCCACTTCGAAACATAAAGCAAGATTTGTAACGGGCGAAAACAAGCGTACCTACCTATTATGCCATAAAGTCTCAAATTTCTACATAAATCCCACGAATCCTTGACGTGTGTTGTACCTAACAGTCAAAGACTAATTTTCTTTGTTGTCTTTGTTTGCATATTTTTCTCTATTACAGAGCTACGCCTGATATTTTTCTGCGCGATACAGTGTGCAGGAAGACCGTAGGTAAACAAAAAGAAGTGACATAGCTTTCAACTAAGCAAGATAAAGTAGCAAATCGTTACAGTCCGAAGGATCTATGGAGAAAAAAGATCCTTGAGTGGTAACCATGTCAAACATAAGAAGTATAGGCCGTCCTCTCAACATTTGAAGTGACGTCAATTATATGAGGCTTCCGTTCAAAAAAGGACTGAGATCTGAGGAATAAATGGATCATTACAAAACTAAAGTGTACCTATACTCATATAATTACATCGATGATTTACAATTGAAGTAATGATGCTCTATCCTAATTGGCTCTCCATTCGACCGACCAACCAACACGACAAAATTTAAACAACATACTCGTAGGTCTCTGAACAGAGCTGTTCTAATTATCAACAAAACTACATGCAACAAAATGCAAAAAAAAATTAAACCGAAATCAAAAAATAGGCCTACTAATTTTTGAGTATTTCACATACGTGTCGAATTGATAACGTTTTTTGAAGTCTGTAAAAATGTATGGAATGACCTTGTCGTACGATCAACTTTTTGCGAATGACATGGCAATTAGGACAAGGATTACTGATAATAATTTTTATGCCAACAAAAGTTTCTTTGTAGCAGATGACCCGTTGGGAAATACTCGAGAAAGGATAACATAAATACCACCTGTCCTACATACATGAGTACAGCGAAAAATGATTGTACACGTGGCAAATATTTTAAGAAACCATTGAATAAGAAATGGACTAGACCACATAATAATATTTTAGACTTTTTATTGTAAAGTTTTTCGAAGCCTAAAAAAACACTGCTTTTACTATTTTAGATTTATGAGTTACTTAGATTACATTTTTAACACACTGCATTTTTTACCTTTAAATTAGGATATACTACTGGTAGAATCATCATAGTTCCCTTGTCTACCCAATTTACAGTAACTACTGAACGAGATATTAATTATTAACTTGCCTGAATTATTGCATTCAGTGGTTAACTGAACACTACGAGTAAGTGGCCTTGACGGGCCTTTGGAAGGCCTAGGGCTGAGAGGAATGGCCTCGTTAAGCTTTGTCGTATAGTGACTTTCAAAATGCTGATATATGTAGATACTGTAAGACGGCCTCCGCGGTGATTTCAAGAGCTACGAGTATGACCGGCCAAGCAGAGAAAGAAAAGAAGAACACGGAAGATAAGATAAAAATTATGATAGAGTAAAGAAGATTGATAAGTTTCATAATTTAGCTTTATTATAGATTCCGCTCAAAATACGTAGCCTTAACACTCGTACATGAATGACAAAAGGTAATAGTATTTTTCATGAATGATCAAACTTACACCGCAAAATCAATTCGTTCACTACAACTAACAAATTAAATTGACCACATTCAAAGGTCGCACAACTTTGTTATCCATTCTCAAATCCAAATTGTATAATCCGTACGCATTAAAATTCTAACATTTATCTACCCAATTACCACCGGCGCTCGTATGGGTCGAATAACGTTCGGAATCAAATAGGTACAATTGTTAACATTACTATTAACATTGTTCGGATTTCAGAAAAGCTTTAAGCTTTCGGGCCCGCAAAAGCTTCGGGTCGCTTGACAGTTCGGTTTCAAGGGACGCAACTTTATCGAAAGCTAATTTGTATGCAAAGCGACGTATGCAGGCTTAATGGACGAAAAGGTAACTGTTTCACCGTGAAAGGCGAGCGACATGTTGAAATATATTATTCTTAATACTATAATAAAAAAGAGAAGATACCAAATAACATAAATTACCAAAGATTAGACAAAAAATAAAATTAATCTTACATAGCTAAATTGTATTAATTTTAAGTACAACAGTCTATCTAAAACCAGAAGTACTCGTAAATAAATAATAAGAGGTTAGTTCAGATCCTAAAGTACCTACATCACAGTCTGTTATTGGGAGAAAAAGAAGTATTGGGCAAAAACAAATACCTGAATTTAATTCTATTTTTTACAGTTCCAAATAAGGAAAAAAGCACCCTTAGAAGATAATTTTCTCGTCAGTTAGTTCACCAAAACCTTCTGCCATAGTTACTAGTTCGTAGTAAAACGTTCACTTAACTAACCTTGGGTAAAATACTAACAGGACCGCGGTACAGATTAGATAATGAGACAAGGCCGACCCTATTGGATTCCAAATTCTAATACACTTCGTAATCCGGGGGAAAAAATTTTCACCCCACAGTACCGGCTTTTGTGTTGTTCATACCGTAGCGTAGCGTAATGAGATACTTTTGTAAATATTTTTCGTATAAAAATTGATAGCAATTTTAGATATTGCGTATTGAGATTATTTACTTGTATTTGCGTTTGGGAGAGTTCAGTAATTTTTTGTAACGTTTTTCTGTGTCTGTGCATAAATGTTATTCCATCTTTCATTCTTTATTGAAAAAAATTTGTTCAACTTTATTATTGGACATAATTCACCGAATCCATCCAGTCTATAATATCCTCTCCACAGACCGCGCTTGTCGGCGCATTGTGTGCGGTCGTAGGCCGGAAAATTGATATTCGTCAATGTTTACAAAACAAGCGCCATAAACCATCTACATTCAGTCATGTCATTACATTATCGGCTTTGATTTTCATTTCAATCAGTTTTTTATTTGCCCACAAAATTGCATTTGAATTTGGACGGAATGTACGTAGGTACGTACGTCATGATTATTTATCTATGTATGTGTGTAAGTACCTAAACTTATGGTAATGTGCGTGGCATGTCTATTGATGAATTTCATGTACTCGTATTTCTAATGTTTTTTTTTTTAAATATTGAAATTCGTGCATTCTTCTCCATATAAACTTTAATTGTGCCAAATTCCCTGTAGTGAGCTGTAAATTGTACCCAAAATTTTCGCTTCACGTATCTATTAATATAATAAGATAATAGATTTTTACAATGCAGCTCAATTTAAGACACGCAAAGCATTCTAACTCTTAGAAAGCGTGACCGTTGAAGAGTTTTTCATTTAAACGGTTTTTGTTATCACTCGGTTACGGTTATTCACCCTTGTAGTCTTGGGGTGGGGTTTAAGCTTTCCATAGAGAAATTATCTTGAAAGAAACTAACTTTTTTAGAATTTATCCAATATTTTTCTTTATCTTACCGAGCCAGACAGCTTTTCTGTTGAATAAAATGTAAGAAAAAATAAGAAACGTTCATTATAAGATTTAAGATAGATACATTTTTAGATAAGATGACTTTTCGAAATGCGATATTGTATAATGTATAACTATGTAAAAATATGGGTCCAATGTTTTGTTCTTATGAAGCTATTCCCATAATATTCAGTTAAGTTAATGTTAATGACGTGTGTAGAAACCAATGTGTTTGTGTGTGTGTGTTTGTTACGAACCACTTTGTTATACGATATCTCAATGTTATATGAAAAAACACACATGACGGAGCCAAATTTTATACATATTAAATCTAAAAATGAAACAAAACCAATCAAAGAAATACCTACGTTATGAATTCTGATTCAATTTCCGACATTCCCACAGCACCTACTTTGTTTTGACAATCGATTTCGACCGCTGCTAGGTTTTATTTAGGGCCATTATTTATATCGCGTGCAATAACATTAAATCAGCGGGCGATACGAACAAAATGCATAAGCTCATTTCCCAAGCCCCTCTCCAATCACTGTTTTATCATCACAAAGGCGGACCCCATCAATATGCGCGGAATCGGCCGGACATATTTACTACACTATCACAGGAACTCGACTACAATTTTCTGTGTTCACGCAGATATTTTGATGGACTGGTCCGTATTAAATAGGATTTCAGTGAATAGTGCTTCAAAGTGATCGATCGTGGAACGTCCGTCTTACAATTAGAAAATGTGGTTGCTAGAGAAACTAGAGGAGTACCTACCTAGATGTTCATCATTGAAGTCTTTAGAAGTAACAATGTATTACATACTGACTAAGACATTCGCTTTAGATTTAACTCCTAACTTTAACAAAGAAAATAATGTCGTTATAAATTTCCTAATACTAAAAAGTCCTATGCTTCTATTGTCCAAATTGTCTCTGACGCACTAGGTAGTGTGAACTCTCTTCTTATAATCCTTGTTAAAGAATTTAAAAATATGAGATACCATTATTTTTCCAATATCATTAATTGATTCTAAAACCCAACTACCAAACAAGAAAAGGAATGCCTTTATAAATAAGTGAAGAAAGACGTTCTTTTCTCATAATAATTATATCGTGTGAACATTCCTAGTAAGCCAATACAATTAATAAATGTTACCGGGTGTAACCAAGGAGTATAGCTATTGCTTTGAGCCGTTTATCAGTCATTGATAGATCAAATAGCATGTGTTCGATCCCCTTGATAATATTATCTGTATTAAGCAAGGCCATAGCAACTGTAATAACAATAACAGTGGTGACCAGGGCTGCCAACTGACCTGTGTGTCTTTGTAACATCTGTAACTTTTACTAAGTTACAGATGTTACAAAGACCCACTACAGCGCCGGGTTATGTCTCACAATGAGAAAAATGTAGGGCTTAATCCAGCACGGTGTCCTAATGCGACTCGATGGACTCCATATACGATACAAGATTTTTTTTAATGAAGAGCGCATAGACCCGCTGCTTAAGTAGACCGATTTCGTGCTTTGGAGGGCACGTTTAGCTATCGCTCCCGGTTGTTATCGATACGACAGCATCGTTAAACCTTGACGGAGGACGTACGGGCGGTGTATGCTGAATATGCGGAATATGCTCCAGGCCTTCCCCTTTTGTGGGGAGAGACCCGTGCCGAACAGTGGGCCATAAAAAGGTCACAGTCATACCATGTAAATTCTTATTTTACACACTGATACGGTATCTCAAGAAGACCACTACAGAATCGAGTGCTCTGTATAAAAATACTCGTACACTTCATAGCCTCCGTAACAATATGGTAAGTAAGAACAACACAAAAGAAAGCAGGTGTCTTCTTATCGCAAACTGACCAGGTATTTTTTGTGACAGCCCTGAGGTGCGGGCGCGTGCGCTGTGTGCGCCAGGTGGGATCGTTTGTACGCACCATCTGCTGGCCAACGCAGTATGCTAACTAAAGGACTAAGGATTTTATTACTTAACCCGGCAATGCTCTTGCCGATACCAATATTAATATTAACCCTTCTCAATTTCGGTATTACGGTTAGAGATCATTTATTTCTTAAAAGATTTAGACTTATAGAGAAATAGGAATATTAAAGTAAGAATTAAAAGCATTACACTCAGTTGTCCAGTGAGTCATCTGTGATTTATGCCTATTATTTAACAATCAGTTCATCTATCCAACCAACATTAGTCAGACCATCAAAAATATTTTAATAAATAATAATTATGAGCTGATTTATCAATAAAATAGTTAACGATTATGGAAAAAAACGGCATTGTACAGGATTTGTTTCGCTTACGTTCCAATAGCCTGAGGGTATGATCGCTTCATTCTATCAATACATTATTATTTTTCAGAAACCTTCATTTACGGAACGAATATCAGCTTATATTAAAATTCGCCAATTGTTGACGTATTCCGCGACGACCTCCCCTTTGTGGTGACAATTTAAGCTCAATTTTTAGTAGGAACATGTTGAAATTCGTAAATACAATTTCAGATTTCTAATATTTTTTTTCCATTTAGGAGTAATTGTTATATAATAAGTCCAATTATTGTCGCAAACAGTACGTATCGATTTAAATAAAAAACACGTGAATATTATGCTTTATAAACGTGCAAAATAATTTATTTATTAATAATAGGTAGGTATTAATGTAATCTTCATCTACTACGATGGGTCGGTACGTCAGGGGCCTCAAATTCGGCGAAAAAATATAATATTGGGCCTCCGACTAGTCCAAAGATGACCATCAATTACAAATCGGATACTGTTTCGTTGTGAAAAACTGTTGCCTTCGAATTGGAAGCACAGACGTCATCCAATCATAAGTACAGTTTCTGGATTCGAATTGCGTCCCCAAATGCGATATTCAATGAAGCTGAATAAGCCCAAAATGTTTAAATTTAGAATTTTTTTTCAAAATAAAAAATAAATTTTCAGCATTCAAAAATTTCGGAAAACTTCAAATTAAAAATATTGGAATTTAACATAAACAAATTTTCAGAATTAAAAATTTTTGGCCTATTCAGGTGGGTACGACCAGATTCCATACTCTTCTTATGGTAATCATCATGCCAATCATGTACAAATAGACATAACAAAGGTTTTACAAAGACACAACGGAAGAGGCATCCCCAATAATTCCTTCCCAAACTCCGTTTTCAGAGTTGACAAAATTCAATTTACATCTTTTTGTATCTTACTTACTTAATTCTTTCTCGTTGAAAATAAATCTCCCGTAATTGATTCAGCTTTAGTTCAATTTGTCTTCGTTAAAACTCAATTTCCGTAGTCTATTTGTGAATAATAAATTGCGTAGGTACTGCCGTATATGGTCGGGTGTTTGGTTCATGCCCCGAAAACAATTTAAAATAGGCTCGAAACAAGTCAATCTAAATTAAGTACCTACAGTAAAGCTTCGCGCAAAGAGCTATTTCAATCGTATTCTCTCAGATTTAACGAATCAAATTGATATTTATCTATCCTAAATATATAATTGGATATCAGTCATTCTTCACTTGTCTTAGAACGAAATACATGGTTGATAAAATACACGTATAATTGAGTACCAAAAGGGCATGCAGGACACCAGATGTTAAGTGGTGACTGCAACCCATAGACACTCGCATCCAACCTCAAATAGAGAAAAAATCCAATGTGAGATTGTACTCACTAATGAGAACTAAGATGTTCGCCTCAAATACCCAGACGAACCACAATACATGAAGAAAATACCAGGGTGTTCTAACGACGGTTTCAGAGGCCGGCGGTAAGGTACTTCCTCGGATGAGCTACTATGGCTCTACCACCTAAAAACATATTATTGCAACTTACAAATGCAATCAACAGTGTCTTGAGTCTTTACTATATAAAAGAAAAAATCGGCATTGATTGGCAACAAAGAACAGTAATCCACAACTGCGGCCCAAACTATGTTTTCTTTAGGTTACTGTTAGAAAAGGCTAAGTAAATATTTTATTTTCATCAGTAGAAACGTTGAAAACAATATGCTTTCCGATTTGGGCCACATCCAGTAGTTCAGCATCCTATACGAATCCGGTTTACTTATATGGCAGTCTTATTTTCTGTTATAACTTTTTGTCTCTGTACCTACTGTTATTCCTGCAAGTATGCCTTGTTTTAAATTTACTGCTATAACTTCATTGTCTAAGTACTGTTATACCTACAAGTTTGATATCATCAACATAATATAATTACATAAGCGGTGCCTCAGTGGTCAAAAGTTTAGTCTATTCAAGAAGTAGGTTCGAATCCCAGGGGCAAGCATCAGTTGTGCATACTATAACAGTTCAAGAAAACATCAGGCAAAAACCTACATGCCTGAGTGTTCTCTTTAATGTTCTCAAAGACATGTAAAGTACACCACCTCGCAATTGAACTGCATGGTGAACAAAAGCCTACATAAAATTCTTCTCATTGTGATGGGTATATTGGAATTATATTGGAATATTGGAATGGGTATCACTAATGATTTGCAGATAATGGTAGTCCAGATGATGTAGGACTTTTTCTACAAATCTGAAAAGTCTGGAGCATACTCCTCCACCCAGCTCCAATCCACATTGATATAAATCATGGTTGCAGGCTTAGTAAAAATTTGTTGGATTTAATTTTATTGCTACGTGTCGTGTATCGATATCCTAAAATATTTGTTAAACATTTTACCAAACAAAAGCAAAGTTGTTAATATCAATTAAACCTAGGCGTACAAAACGTTTTTATTTGTAATATGAATTGTACAATTTGTGGGAAATTTAATTTTTCGTTGGGTTTTATCAATAGCAAATAAACGCCTGCAACCAAATAGTGATCGACAAACAATTAGAGATATACGAGTAGAACAATTGCAATCAGCTCAAAACGCTGTAAGTCTTTGTTGTGGAACTCCATAACTGACGGTAAAAACATTATCTTTCCTTCGTCGCCAGCATCAGATCAGCTCAATGGCATTATAAAGTTTCAAACAAATCGTCTGCCCCAATCGATCTCCAATTAAACACATCGATGCATTCCAGCACAGTACTAACATTGCGCCCATCCCGAAAAAACGTGATAATCCCACTTAAGACTTTCCTTGATCACTGAGCTCTTGCCGTCCGCGACCCCTAAAAGTTAAAAACTTCTTTTACGAGTAGTCGTCTCGTACGACACGCATACAATAGCTCGTATTCTAATCCCGAGCTAAAGAGATATAACCACCTAGTTCTAACAACGATTGTGCCACCTCCTCATAGCACATATTCCGAATCTACGTAAAGGAAGTAATTTAAATTTTATCCTAACCCGCACGTACCGCACAAGTACTACCATGTGATTGAAGTCTGTCCAAATATACGGCAGCGTGCACTATAATCATTAATGTAACGGTTTCCTAGGCAGTTTAATTTGGCACTTGATGTCGTTAGAGGCTGTATGAGGGTTGGTTATGCCTTTGCGGATTGTACGGTACATCAGATAGTGTAGGGCTGCTACCGTTCTTCTTAGTATTCTGATACGTCGACGTGATCTATTAAAAAACATTATTTAATACCCAAAGGATGGTTTTCAAAACTAAACTGGCTTATATACTTTTCCATGTTGCCATCTGTCTCTTTTAAAAATTTTTCAAAATTATTGGTTCACGTATGAAGTGAATTGCATTGTTTTGCTTTTAGATATTGCTGAATTCGGCTGTATGTTTCACGCCGACGTTACTCCTCGCAGTCCAGAACACTACGACTTCTGTTATCCTCTTCAGGTCATCAATTTAGGTGAACTGATGACCTTATGCGTAGTAACGTTACAACCCAAACGTAGGACCCGGTTAGGTTCAACTGGTATGATCGTAGTAGTCCTTTTCCCAAAAAATGCTATTCGAGGCTACTTCTTTACCTTTCATTGCTTCAAAATACTATTCTATTCTTCTACTATAATTCCTCAAAGTAATAGGTATACCACGTTCCATTTTTAATAGCCTATCCATAAGCCCCATATTCTAAATCCATAGGCCGCTTGCTACTCTTACAATTTCAAAAAATAATTTTAAAAAATCTCTCTGAAATTTGTGGCAGCCCTGCGTCGGAGCGTGATGGCGCGATGTCCCGCCGATAGCGAGGGTTTGATATTGACGACTTTATAGCGAAACGTCTTATCTTTTGTATCTCAATATTCTCAATCCCGAACACGCGTTCAAGAACGACACGAGTAATTTTTGCAAGAGAACAAAGGCGATGACTAATTTTAGATAATTTTTACCCGCGACGGTACGGACTCGGTGTACAGAGACGGTATATACCTACATTATACTCGTATGCGTTTGGGGTGAGAGGGTGTTTGTCCAAAAATCTCTGTTGCCACTTAGGTATACTCGTAAACGTACATACTTACTCGTAAAGTGAGCTTACAAATATAACCACCACATCAAGGCTTTATTATAATAGTCGGTACTATCTAACTAAGCTAACTTTTCAAATTCTGTCTCTAAATTTATGAAAGAAATTGTTATCACTGAGAGCTGAGAACACTAGTAGTAGGTACTATACCTACTACTAGTGTTTATTCATTGTAATTTTTTGAGTTACGTTTTTTATGTTTGTTTTTATTTTATTTTTTATATTTTATGCGTGAAAAATTTTTTTCTTCTCCTTTTTCATTAAAGCTATCACACATTGAATCAATGCAATATCTTAAAAATATTGTTCTTAGTTTATGTTTAATTACCCAAAAACCTAGCAATAAATATTTAATACCTTAAACGGTGCTATCAAGTAAAACATAAACCGTCTAGTAGACGGAAACGGCCCACAATTTCGTGTAAAAACATAACCTTACAAAATTAATTTCAAAAATCCCTTCTTAGCAGGAAAGTCCATCGTGAAATGAATTTACGCCACAATTCAGGTCGGTGTAATATTTCGCTCGTTCTTTAAAATGTTCGAACAAGACGTGAACAATAAAGTCATTCAAAATTATTTCTATATATTGTGCGGTTATTATTTAACGAAAGTTCACTAATTAAGTGAATCCTACGTGATACATAGGTACCTACTAGTTTATGTGTTGTCATTGTGTTTTACTGTTTAGTGTTAATATTTTCCTTCATATTTTTTCAATACCTACAACTGATCGTTCAGTTTTTAATTTATTTTCATTCATAAAATATGCAATATTTAAGTTTAAAGTAATAGCTACTTTTGTCAAACGTATTACGAAACTATGTCTTTGTCTTTTATCTAAAGAGATTTAGTCTCAGGACTATGCAAGATAGCCGTACGTCCAATTAGTCGCGCGCAGTGTAAGCGCACCGATTGTATTTCTAAGGTCGGGATTGTGCGTGAACGAACGTAACACACCATTGGAATTCGTACGAATACGCGTCCAAACTGACCGCGAAAGCTTTCGTACCGCGGGCGGCGTGCTTGAACTGATGATGATTTTAGTAGCAAACCCCGGTTTTGTATCTAACAGAGCAAAAAATTGTAAACTTACAAATGTCTGTTTCCGGTTTACGTGTCCACTATTCTGTGAGTACACTAGTATTTAATGCGTAGATAATAATATGCATGACCCACGGCATAGAAAATCTTAGCCAGCCAACAAAACGGAGGAAATATCGCATTATTTTCTAGGAATTTAATGTTCAAAGTCCATGGTGAAATGAATTTATGCCATAATTCTGGGCGAGTCGAGGTTTAACGTTCGTTCATTGAATGGCTTTGACGATGCTCAGACGGAAGAAAATTATAAAATAATAAAAAATAATTAATATAAATAACAGACGGTAATTAAAGTCTTTGGAGCTTGCCTGCGTACTTTAACGCTACCGTCAAATAATAATCGATCCATCAATTACACTGCAGAGTCGGATCGTCTTTCACAATAAGAAGGACGTAGGCCTTAGTCCACCACGCCGCCTAATGCGAGTTGGTGCACTTTACATGCCTTCGAGAATGTTATTGAGAACTTCGTCATGCAGGTTTTCTTGTGTTTCCTTTCACCATCGCAGCTGGGGATATTTAATTTTGTAAAGCGCATGTAACTTTTAAGAATTTCATCGATGCGTGCCTATCACCGCTATAGCTACCATCCATATACCATCCCGTAACCTCGCGTTTGTTCGGTCCGAAGTTTTAATAATAGTTACCAGTTGACCTTTATCCTCGTTAGCTACTGAACGTTGTTAATTAGTTAACGTTACTTACTTGTAGTGAATCACAATCACCCATTGCGCTATCAGGCTCCATACGCGGGGGCTGCTCGCTACGGTAATCCCTTTATGTCGTTTATAATGCAAACAACTCGGTCACCTACAGATGTATATACTTGGTACATTCCAACCTCAATTGGGATAGAAATCCTTTATTGGATCGCATTTAGGTGCGGTGCTACAGACACTCGGTGCAAAATGAGTGTCTTTGGCAAACACACCTCCCCAACCAAAAAAAATGAACATGCTTCACGACCGGAGGTAAATTATTACGTTTGGTTTGCACTAAACCTCCATCTAATAAAATCAAATCACCATCCCGCCAAAACCGCAAGCCATTAATAAGGACCATAACACGCCCTTTGTTTGCGAAACGTTATCTCGAACTCGTAAATGATAATGGCAAACCAAGAAGATTTATCTAACCATGGATTTCTTTTTTTTATTTATAAGTACTCATAAATAGAGGTTATTTTTATACAAAAGGTGATTGTGATAGAAATTCGGTAATCACCTGAACCTCCGTATTAGAACAACTTAACTTAAGAATGCTTTTCACCTCTTAATTTAATTAATATCGATAAAATCCAAAAATTGCCAAAAAATTAACACCCTACTGTGACATAGAAAATAACGCATAACCTTAACACATCAAGCTGTTTTTGCCATTTTGAAAGGTCTTACTTCGATTTGGACCAGTAAACAAAGCAACTAATAACATAAAGCCCCTCACAGACGGCACCGAAGCCGACGTCACGCGTGGACTTAACGTCTAATTTGAAAAGTCAGCGCGCGTCTTAGCTTTAATGAGTTTTCGTGTAACGCCTTCCTAGCGGCGCAAATTTATGTCATGAATAATAATAGCAGCCGCGTCTAAATCCCGAAGACACGTCCTTGGATAATCCACCAAAGAAACATCTTAATAAACACTGTTTTAACGAGTTGTCGACGCCCGGTTAGCGGTCGGCGGCAGTCTCGGATCGCCTTGATTATTCTGTTGTATGAATTTTCATTACACTTTGTGTATACGTTAAAGCTTTAGAGAACGCGTACGTTATATGGTTTGATTATCTTCTAAATTCGATCCTCGAGGAATTCAGAGGCAAGTGTTTATAGTTACCAAAGACAAAGCATAAGGTGAAATCCCAGTTGAATTTAAAAAATATCATAAACTCATCATTAGTAGCAACACATCCACTTACAACCTCAGGCAGCTCTTAATCCTATTTGAAATCGGATAGCTGTACCTTGGATTGCAGAAGGAATTCCACGAAAACAATAAATTTCCTCGCTTAGTAGAGCATGATCACTGGGAGTAAAGAACAGTAACAAACTCAAATTCAAAAACTTTTATTAAATTATACATTCACCTCTTTGATTGCCCCTCAGGCAAAACGTAGATTGGGAGAAAAAAGCGGGCGGAAAACTCACAGCATTCATAGGTAGTTTTACCTAGGAATAGACAGCGGCACAATTGATCCTGCCTTTACCAGGGGTCGCCAAAAGTCAGACATAAGAGACATAAGGCAAGCGGATAGATAAACAGAGCGCGGTTTTTCTGAAAACCGAGTGAAATTTGTTAGAACATCCCAAACGGCTTGGGAATACCCGCGGTATGTTAATTCGACGCGAAATGTAAATAGGCGGGCGAGTTATGTCGCTACACTTCTTCAGAGCTCGCTACGTATCGGAACTTAGGGATGCCCATTACAATACGATTTATCGGAATATCGATACAGCACAATATTATGTATCGATATTTAATGCGATATTTATACCATACGATCCGTTTCGATATATTACATTGTATCACTTTAAAATATCGTATCCTATTGAAATACGACAGGTTTTTACTTTTACAACTTAAAAAATCCTATCACATACATCATAATGAAATGCTGATAAACAGTGCATTTGAAGATTTTGTTATTCTTAATCAAGTCTTCTTCATTAAAAACACTTACTTCGTAAATCGCAAATCAATGAAAAAGCACGCGATACGGTTATTTTCACGTATCGATATAAAGGAATACAGTTACGATGCGATATATCGCTACCTCGCATTTTTTGGGCATCTCTATCGGTACTGATTATTCAGCTAGCCGTTCCCACGCGAATTTTAAAACAACACCCGGTCCGTTTCGTACTTTTCGAGGTCGGAAAAGCTAACGAAAGTACAAGTCGTGAAATGTAGAAGCCTGCGAATTGATTGTCGATAATCAGGCGTGATTTTCGCTGTTGAAAATGGAAATCCAAATAACTATTTTAAATTCGTAAATTTAAATGTAGTATGCTTTCAGCTGCTTAAAATACATGAAAATGTATAAATGTGTAAGTAATCTATAAATGTGTAATGTATAAATGTATAATGTAGAAAATTACAGGCGTTAATAAAAAGAGTCTTTACATATTTACATAATTATAATACTCTGGAGTAAGTTTTGGTTTGCAAAAATAAAAAATATCTGTAAAGCACAGCTACAAGCTACAACCTAGATTTTACAAAAACCCAGACGTGCCAAGAAAATATCGAAGCATCTGGTTTTACATATTTGGGCAATATGTTGCCGTTAGCGCGACGCGGGGCGGAATTTCGCGTCCGTCATATTTAGCTAATCCCATCCTAAATCAGCCTTATCCGTATCGCGGGACGCTTTTTGTTCCTTCACCTTATAAAACGCCGACTTTTAGGTGGAATAGCTCACGAGATTTTGTTACCATTAGGCCTTAAGTTTTTTGTTACCTTATCCCAATAATATACTTACTTAGTTTTTGAACCGACTTCAATAAAGGATGTTCTATGTAAGACTGCGATGTTTCTTTTTTATTTATATGTGCGAAATGATGACGTCTATATTGTTTTGTACCAGTCGAAAAGTTAGTTATTAATCATTAATTACAGAATAGTCACTGTTTTGTCAATTATTTCTATAACGTTACGACCATGTTACGACTCAATGGGTTAGTTTACTAATGTATCCACGCATTTTGAGATCATCAACTAAGAGAGATCATCAACTCAGTTTGGTATACCTATACTTATTAGAGAGAGACACCGGGCTAATGTTGTATGTATATAAGGAAAATGTAGATAATTAACCTAAATTAAAAAATGCACGGACACTAAGTCCATGAAAAGCAGTTAAATGTAGAGAAAAAAACAAGTTAATTTAAATGAGATAATAATAATATGTCATTAGAGAAAAATTAACCTTCTTGTTCTATTTATTACAATATACTTACTTCGACCCTAAATTAGCTTATCTGTTGTACGGGCGAAACTCCATTCCTTGTTTCCTTGCGTTAAGCTGCGTAATGTGAGGTGAATAGGGTTCTTATTTACTATGATATACGGGAGAAGCGAGCACTTTCTGGTGGCAAAATGCCTAGGTACGGCATTTTGTATGTTGTATGCAACACGAATAACGTAGGTACTTATTACAACTTTTTAAAATGAAATGTTCTCAGTATTGCAATTGTGCATTGCGAGATGCAGGATGACGTCACTTTGCTAATGTTGCAACAAACTAAACGCGTAAACAAAATTTCAGGTGGGAGGTGCGGTAAATTAATGACCCACTACAGGGTCGGGTTTACCCTCACAAAGAGAGGAATTTGGGCCTTAGTCCACCAAGCTAGCCTACCGCGTGTTTGTGGACTTCACATGCCTGTGAGAACATTTTTTGTAAACTCCCAGGCATGTAGGTTTCCTCACGATGTTTTCCTTCAGGTAACAGCAGGTGATATTTAATTTTATAAAGCGCACATAATTTTACAAAGTTATTGGTGCGTGCTAGATACTGGAACACGAACCCGGACCCCTCGATTAAGACGTCGGATTCTAAGACTATCACCGCTTACTGGGCTATCCGGCTAATAGGCGAAACTAAATAAGTTTTTAAAAGTAGTCTAAGTTACGTATGTCAATTTCACGTGTCGTTGCTTAACTTAAGGACGAACGCTGATTCCTCATTGGCCATATTTGGTCCGGTCCTAAATCAACGTCAAGTCTACCGAATTGACTTGTACTATTCTGTATTCTGTGCCGATTGTTCATTCTTGGCCTCATGCTACAAGTCCCGTGCTTAGCCAACAATGCTCATATTTAACTGACGGCTATTCATAAAGCTGGAGGTGAAACGGAAAAAGCTTACTTATGGGCTTTGAGCGTAAAAAAAAATATTATCTTGTGATTTTCTTTTGATCTAGTACACACTTGTCTACCATTCATTTACCAATTTCCAATAACATGGTGGAAGAAATTCGCAAAGGAAGAAAGCAGATCCTTTGTGCCTTAATATGTTTGTGTTATGTGTTCAACGTGTAATTCCACTCACATGAATGCCTGAATACCAACTTACTCGTACTTAGATACCATTACATTTTTTCAACTTTAGATATTGGTGAAATACTTAATAAATTTGAATATTTAGGTATTAGTTATAGAATGAATATAATTTAATCCCTAAACAATCACTTATTCTATTCTGATTCTCGTACAAGCCACTCTATTACCTATTTTGCACTTCGGAAGCAAGTGAAACAGTCGCTCTGGTTACTGCATCCTTTGGTAAGTAGACTTTTTCTTGCAAATTATGCAGTTTATGTAAATAAAATATCTGTTTTTCTGCAAGCTCACATCATTAACCTTATTGTAACTATCGCTATGTATCGTACATAAACATATAACCTAAAAGCGAGAGGTACCCTCTTACGTCGTCGCCAGCGAGTTTGTTAGCGCGCGCGGCGAATGAAGAAAAATGTCTCGGCTTAAGCCTTTCCGCTCGCGACAAAGCAAATAGAGATTTATTAAACGCGACAGCGCCACTCGCGCTCTGACGGCCATTTCGCTGTTTTATGCGTCATTTTTTATCACAATACAGAAGATTTATCAATATTAAATTTGGACGGAACAAAAGATTGTTTAGTAGACATTGATTGTTACGAAAATGAATATGAAAGATGTCTTTATCAATTTTACAGTCGCAATTATTTGGACTCGCGCTTTAACTCCTTATTCTAAAAGTTTTCGCCATATTGTAGATATTCTTTCATGCTTTGATACTTATATTGTATTCATTTGAACTTTGCAATGTTATTATTTACTTTAAATCGGTTATTGATATATTTTCTTCCGTCAAGCTTCATCTGAAAGTTTTATTAAATATTTTTTAGTATAAAGTCGATAAATACATCCTTACGATGCATACCTACATTTCGTAAAAGCGAGAGGTATGTACCTATTACCCTCTTACGTCGTCGCCAGCGAGTTTGTTAGCGCGCGCGGCGAATGAAGAAAAATGTCTCGGCTTAAGCCTTTCCGCTCGCGACAAAGCAAATAGAGATTTATTAAACGCGACAGCGCCACTCGCGCTCTGACGGCCATTTCGCTGTTTTATGCGTCATTTTTTATCACAATACAGGAGATTTATCAATATTAGATTTAGACGGAACAAAAGGTTGTTTAGTAGACATTGATTGTTACGAAAATGAATATGAAAGATGTCTTTATCAATTTTACAGTCGCAATTATTTGTACTCGCGCTTTAACTCCTTATTCTAAAAGTTTTCGCCATATTCTGATATTCTTTCATGCTTTGATACTTATATTGTATTGATTTGAACTTTGCAATGTTATTATTTACTTTAAATCGGTTATTGGCATATTTTCTTCCGTCAAGCTTCATCTGAAAGTTTTATTAAATATTTTTTAGTATAAAGTCGATAAATACATCCTTACGATGCATACCTACATTTCGTAAAAGCGAGAGGTAGGTACCTATTACCCTCTTACGTCGTCGCCAGCGAGTTTGTTAGCGCGCGCGGCGAATGAAGAAAAATGTCTCGGCTTAAGCCTTTCCGCTCGCGACAAAGCAAATAGAGATTTATTAAACGCGACAGCGCCACTCGCGCTCTGACGGCCATTTCGCTGTTTTATGCGTCATTTTTTATCACAATACAGGAGATTTATCAATATTAGATTTAGACGGAACAAAAGGTTGTTTAGTAGACATTGATTGTTACAAAAATGAATATGAAAGATAGTCTTTATCAATTTTACAGTCGCAATTATTTGGACTCGCGCTTTAACTATTAAACGCGACAGCGCCACTCGCGCTCTGACGGCCATGTTTTATACGGCCATATTATATGCGGTTATCTATGGACGAAATGTACTGATTTGTTATTAAAATAAATAAATATGTTGGGTCGATAAAAAGAGTTTCAATGATTGAAACGAAGAAGAGAAATTCAAAGACCTATGAAAATCGCCTTCCAATATATACCTTATATGTTCAAGAAGTTAATATTACTTCGATTCTGTCTTTTCATGTAGGTAAATAACATTTTAGGGTTTAAGTAATAAGATTTTTGTAAATTAAACTTATATCGTTTATAAGTAAAATTAATATCTATGGCCATTATAAAAAGTTTTTTCTGAAGAATTAAATGTCTATCTTAAAAATTCGTTACTTGAACATACATGAGATCTTCTTTGCCCTATAGCAAATAGGTACAAAGTGTAGTAAATGTACCAGATCTGGAGAACTACAATATAATTACTCCCTATATGTATAAATTCTCCTTTACACGCTACAATACAAATAAATAAAAACAACGCAACATATTATGAATTCAATCAAACTCTTAAATAAGCCAGCAAGCGAACCCTCAAACGTTTTGCGATGTATCATCCCTTTGAATATTAATTACGCAATCCAGCACCGCGGCCCCGGTAATTCCAATCAGCGAACAATTCGCGTCATTTTCAAGCGCAAACTGTTTGTATGACCTGTGAATAATCGAAACGATTAGGTACAGTGGCTTGTAGCGGCAACACATTGCAGAATAGAAGACAAATATATTTTTTATTTTATTTAATGAAAATCATAAAAATATTTTATTTTAGTCACTTTAAAAGCTTTTAATTACCTTGATCGCGAATACATATCGAATTTATCGACTTTATGAGAGCTGTTGAATTGAAGGAATGATAAATCTGACAAAGTACTTACCTTTCCTTGATTAAGATCACTGGCATATTCTTATATGCTAATATGCTTTTATTACAATTAACTATTAAACTTATTAGTTATTACCTCCTCAATAATTTTGATAATTTTTAATCGGTTTTATTTACCTTGATCACGAATATATACTTTTTTTTGAAACAAATATACATATTTATTATATAAAAGTCTCCATATAATATGTATAAACGTTTTCTTTTCTTCTTTAATGCTCTATACGTATCAACTTTACAAAATAGCACCTCACAGAAAGGAAAACAACAATTTCTGTTCATTTAAGGGCTTTAATGTATTTTAGGGATACATTTTGTGAGTGTTACGATCTTGTTCTTGTTATGATGTTGAGCAATGAACGCAATCTATAGCCCCATTGTAGACGAGCTCAGCACTTTACAAGAGTAATTTGTGGTGCTAAGTGTCCTATCGTATTGCCGGCGTATTTTGAAAATAACTGGATGAAATTTAAGGACATTAATCCAATGTTAGTATTAATTTGTTAAGAGAAAATACACTTATAAACAACATAAAAAAAAATATTGTAATTAATATCAAAAAATTCAATTAAGATAATAATAGATGCCTCGTTATTGGTCTATTCATAATCATGTCCACACTTTCTTAACGGAGAGAAATCTACTAAAACATAATCCTACGACTTGTAGAGACGTACTGTAGATTGTAGACCTATAACCTAGTAAAACTCTTTCGTTGGTCTTCCACCACATATAAGGGAACGGAGCACACGGGTACCTCCCATGTTATCAGGCCACCAAGTTAAATGTATCCATTCACCTAGACGTTCTCATCACCCATGAACTTTTAGCATTAACTAAGTTATCAGTTTTATTTGGAGAATTGTTGTGGTATTGGTACGTTCATTTGTCGACGTAATCCGTAGATGTTAACTGGATCCTCTCCTGTCCAATTATACGAAACATACTTACTGAGCTTTGTAATATTTTTCCTCTTCTTAGTTTTGCAATGCAATTAGCACAGAGCTTCGTACAACAAAGTTGGTTCATGAAAACAACAAAAGTACACCCCACGACGAAATCTCAAAAGAACTTAAAATAATAGAATGATACCTGAAAACTTCTAAGCCCTCCGTTTCGGTGTAAGATCCGTGAAATTGTGTTTTCGGTTAAATACCGCGGGAAATCGCTTTGTCACAGATATTTTTCCTCTGCCCTAAAAGAAATTGAGAACAAATTCCAAATTTGTTTTGGAATCCTCTACCTTTGGAACACAGCTAGGCTTTATTTAATTTTTGGTTACAGATTCGTATTAAAAATACGTTTGATTTACTCGTATTAACTCATCACTCATCACAGGTCGGGAGCTACACTGAGTAAATAAACATTTACTCCGGTAACTTTTATTAATAATAAAAAAGATTCTTCCAAATAATAAATACACAATTGTGTGCATTACAATGTGAATAAACGTCAGCATAGAGTATTAAAATTTGTTTCATGAACTCTGCTGTGCCCTTTTCGCGTCCTGTCCTTGTTATTGCAAACAAAGGAATAGTGTCAGATGTTCGCAAAAAAGGTTTAGCATGTCAACAGATAAAAAACAAAGAAAACGTATTCATGGTGGTAAGTAGCCAAACGATCCCAACGCGCGCCGCGCCATCCGTCACTACGTTACAGCGCCACCCGCATCAAGCCACTCTGCGTTCCACTGGGTCAATCGTAAATATCAATGTACTATTCTGGCCCGCGTACTTTAAGTGAAATATCTACTCCATTTCGAGATACAAACACCCGAACTTACCCTAATTCCGATACTTTTGCCTTACGGAAAAATAAAACAGCGCATAAAAGTCGCCGTTTCATCATTATTTACGATATAGGTACCGCATTTGTTTACGTGCGGTACCTACTTTAAATTCATATTATGATGTTATGGGTCTCATTCGTATAATTATGGTCGGTTACTACGCTGACATGTCACAAAGTAGTAATACTTCGAGATAATGCTTCGTTAGTTTGTGGTTATAAGTTAAGCATGAGCTGCACCCAGGGCCGGATTTAGGGGAGGGCAACCAGGGCTACAGCCCCGGGGCCTCCACAAAAGAAGGGCCCCCACAATAGACTTGGGAAAAAAATTTAAATTAAGACTAGTACACTAGTATACAACTTTTCCTTTCATATTTTTTTTTGTGTTTTACCTTTACCTACAGTACTTTGTACAACCATGATTACATTAAATATTAACAGAAATTAGAATAAATATTTTGTTCTCATCAATTAGGCAATCAGTAAAATATCAAAATATCAAATGGCCCTGATAAGCACTTTTAATTTATTATTATTATTTATTCGAAAACTCGACTGAAAAAATTGTTGATTTTATTTGGAAAATAATTTGGGACCAAGGGGCCTCCACTCCTTTGTTGCCCCGAGGCTTCCAGACTTCTAAATCCGGCCCTGGCTGCACCCCTTTCATGGCCCACTGTTTGACACGGGCCTCCCCTCACAACAGAGGGAGGCCTGGAGCGTACTGAACCACGCGCTCCAATGCGGATTGGTTGAGCAACGGGCTAGTGGCCAACCCCAGTTCAAACCGCCCATAGGGCCTCCGACAAGGTTTAACGACTACTATCATATAGATAACAACCGAGACCGAACGGAAGCGCGCATTTAATTTGCCACTAGCGGTCACCCGTCCGGATACTGACCGCGCCCGACGTCGCTTAGCTTTTACGGTCGCCTGCGATCTATTCAAGCAGAGGAGCTGTGTGTACAAGTTATGCATATCATCGAATAATTCTATTGCCATTGCATTAGCTGGCGTAGTCGGCCTTAGTAGGCCTTGTCCTAATTGGATTTCAATTCGACCGACAAACCAACATGACAAAATTAAGATATAGGTCTCTGAATGGAGCATAGATGTATTATAACTAACTATTAACGTTGGAGCTTTCTTAATTGACACTATGCTGACATGGGTCATCATGCTACAAATATACGAAATGACGTTTTCGAATGACCGACTTGTTGCGAGCGGCATGGCAATTAGGACAAGGAGTAATTGTAATGCCCAATTTTACACGATTAGAACTAGATTAATATCATTTAGAAAACCAATATATCAAAAAAGGTAACCGAATTTACGAATTTTGCAATTTACGCTGACAATTTTATTTACCTTTTCTGTAGTCGCCGTTTTTACATAAAATTGTTACATAACCGAACATTTTGGTTACGCTTGTGACTCTATGAACAAAGAGTGCGAAGTTGTTTGTCATTTCTTTAAACTGGCACGTGCCAGAGAGTAGCCCCTCAGGGTGCTGCGTAAGCGAAGTCCTGGACGCAACAGATTTCTTAGGTATTTGACCTAAGGATAAGTTGGACAGTGTATGAGTAGGTATTAAATGTTGAGTTTTCTCTAAAGTTAAATCCATATTTATTGCCTTCAGTAAAAGAAAAATATATTTTATGTAATTATGTCGGAGAATATAGAAAATTCAGTGACATTCCAAACATGATTAATTGACCAAACTCTATTCTTCAAATAAGATCGCGTATCGTATCACCATGCACCATGTTGTTTTAATAAAATAAATGACAATCTCTGTAGTAATAAAATTTGAAAAAAAAAATGGTTTTTCCTGCATTTTTTGTATATTTATATTCTGTAGAAGTCGCATTACACATAAATTAGAGCTCGTGATATTTAAAAGTAAATTAAAATATCTACCAACACAATAAAAAAATTAAATCACTTAAAAAGAGTAGATATTTTTGCGTTAAAGCCAATCAGTGTCAATATCGTAAAGTTAAACTCATCTTATTATGTTGACCATTTGAACATAGACTTGCAATTTCTGCCTGTTTGTTGTTTTTCTGAGTCGTAAAGCGGAATAGAAGCCGCAGAGATTTGCGCGTAAGCCGGCATCACCAAATAAAGCTGCCAATTTCTGCGTATGTGGGTTCTGTGGCTGAGCAGTGTAGCAGAAGCCTCAGAGATTCTCGTACGGATACTTTTTGGTGAATTAGCTCGCCCCGGAAGGTACCTACCTATGTGCCAGCCTCTTAACCCGTCGCGTCGCATGATCTTCGCGTCTTGTGTTTGACCTGGGGAGATATGGTTGCCGGATTTACTTTATTTGTGTGCTTGTAATTTCCAACTTTTACGTATGTTGTCAACACGTGTTGGAAACACAGAAGTTGCCAACAGTTTCGGTGGAAACACACCTTTGCGCACACTCTACTACTGAAAAAAAAAGCTACGCATACTAGTGTCACACGCCTAGATTGATAATTATGTTTGAATGCGTAAGACACCGCATGAGGACTTATTTAGTCTCTAGTGTTTGATGGTATTTTTTGAAACCTTAAAGTGACCAGTAAAAACAAAAGAAGGTAAGTGTTATGGAAATCGTAACCTACTTACTACAAATTTCGAATCTAATTGAGCCACAAAAGTTTCCGACACAAATCGCTTACGGGATTGTCATTTCCTGTATACGGGTTACCCGTAAAACATGAGCAACCTCGCAACACTAGGTAGCTAACACCATAAGCAAGGTAACCCTATAAAGTTATAAAGTTACCTACAGGTTTCCCTCACTCGCCTCATAAATGTAGCAGTTATAGGTATCACATTTTGCATATGTTAATTAAAATCTACATTATTTTCCCGAAGGAACACAAGCATAAGCCGTGAGATTTGTTTTAAGCCGTACACAACCCACGCGTGAGATATCAACCATCGCTGAGCTTATTCGCGAAAATACGTAGGCGCAAATAGACCGGGACTATAAGCTTACTAGTGGATAAACTGAGCATAATATACCAAAAAACATTGATATGTCTTTGCTTCTGTTGCTATGAATTCTGATTTTACAAAAGTATAGTCGGCAATACAATTATTATAAACAAACCTAACTGGCTAGAAGCGCGCATGCATAGCCCCGCTGCTTGAGTAGATCGCAAACAATCGAAAAAGATAAACTAATTAACCTTAAATTGATTCATTCATGAGCTTAAAATTTTTCACTATTTCTTCTCTCTCAGAAATTTCCAGAGCATTTGCTATCTGATTCTGCGGGCTCATTAATTGCGAGATACTACAGAATGAATTAACTTCGTTGTAAATATTTACTGCTAATTACTAAGGAGCAAAAGAACGCTTAAACTTGTTGACTTTGAATGCGAAACGGTTTGTTCGTGGTAGTTTTTAATGTAAAGGATTTTTTATAAGTAAATGAAAAATTATTAAAGTTTTTCTGTGTGTTAGACAGCGAACAGGCATAGATACTTCCGTGTTATCTGTGCCGTGTGCACGAACACGATCGCCAAAGTATTCGTATAGTAAAACGTCAATCATTATAATATGCCAGTCTGTCTTGACATCTTCCCATACTAATGGCAGCTTGATACTTTACGAAGGCTCTGTGGCTGTAACCTATCCGTCAATCTTGTGTCGTGAGTCATTTACAATTCGAGATGCGCTCTGTGAAAAGATGTTCATAACAAATTTGACGTTAAGTGAAAATTCTATGGAATTACAGGCTTTTCTTTGGTAGCGCCTTCTACCTCAATAGATTTTCTGTGCCCCCAACCTTACACGGTCGGTACACAACTCAAAAACCCAACGAGTTACATCAGAATTCCTCAAATTCATAATTTATGTTGTTCTATTAAACGACTAACCCTAATATTTATGAAAACGATTATAAATTATCAATAGACCTTTTTCCAATTAATTATTATTCATCACCAAGATCATAATTACTCAATTCATAAATATTCATTCATCTTCAAAAGACTTCCGAGTCGTCCCTATCCATGTTTCTATTCAGAATTATCACCATAGTACTTTATAATACCTTTACATTTTATTCATGTAATTTTGTAGCTGTGATCCTTTTTACTTCCCAACTTTGGGCATTGGTCTCTACTTACATTATGTTGGTACAATAATTGTAATGTCGTGAAGAGATACGTGAGTAGTTAACTAAATCATGAGGAGATAAAGTTAACACAATCACCCTTCTCTTAGAGTGGAGACCACGTCTGGGCAAACATAGTGTAGAACGCCCTCCGAATAGTGCCACCTATTCGGAGGGCTTTCTACTCTGATATGATACGATGATCTGCGCCGAGGAGAGCCGAAGATCGGACTCAGTGGAACGCTTTGGGAGAGGCCTATGTGTCCAACAGCAGACTGCGCTAAGGAAGAAAAATAATTTGAAAATATTTGTAAGTTACAAAATATTTTATTTTAATTATTATATGGGGCATGATTGAATGAGATATTGCAGTACCAGTTCATTGAACCATAATATTTGGTCTGTAGTTTAAAGTAGGGCACACGATACGTAATTATGATTGTGATTTCATTTTTTTAAGTTATTTATGTGGAAGGGCCATAGTTGGTACAAAATTACATTCAAATAAAAAAAGGTGCTGCGTCATTTGGCATCTTACAATATTGTTACTTTGGAACTTTTTGGTTCCTCTTTGATCCTCCCAACTTTTATGAGTTCGTCGCAAATACATAAGTCACGTTTCAAAGATGATATAACCATTGATGTTTTTCCACTCTTCACGTGTTATTTTTTTGTTAGGGAAAATGTGGTTGCCGAAAATAATTTAAATGAACACTGTTTACTTGTCCTTTTTCACCACTTAATTCCTTCCAAATAATATTTTAAACCACTCTCGTGCTGTTGATCGCTACGCCACACTACGGAGAAAGCTAATTACGTACTTTGCCAGTAACTGCAAGGAGTACACAAGTTTAATAAATTTACTCCGCGCCACCCCTATCTCCTCCTTACATCTTGTGCTATAATTTTGCGAAGATTATTTTTCACTCTGACACAAAGTTTTTTAAAATAAAATTTCTTGTGTCTTCTTAATGTCTTTTAAAATAAAATTTAGTTGCACCTTGTACCTACTCGATTAGTCCCTGTTGCAGCAATGCAACAACTTGCCCACTTTAGCAATCTTTATTTGTGTTAAGTAATTTTTTGCAACCAATTAATGGCTGCACAGTGAGGTATACTTTCAACGTGAGAAGGATAATTACGTACGATAGCTTGTATAAGTTCGTAGCCACCACGCTGGGCTAATACAGGTTGGTCGAATTCACGTGTATTTGAGAATTCTTGAGAATTAATATGGAGAACTCCTGAGTATGCAGGATTCATCGAAAAAATTTTTTATAAATCTAACATACCTAACGTTCATAGGTTGCTGGGATTCGAACTCAGACCTTTCGAATTGGAGGCTGAATTAGCCACTTAGGTTTAGTTAGACTTCTTGGTGCGATTATAATGCGGTTAGTACCTACTTTGAAGTATGGCATCGAATTTGGCAAACTCGCTCTAGGCTTTCCCTTGGTATGGAGTAGGTAAAACCCCTTCCTAATCCGGTTCGATGATCCAATGATTGTTATTACCTAGTTACTTTTTCACTTCAACAAATCTAAGTATATGCGATTATTACTCTATGACACCACAAATAAAACCAATCAGTGGTATATAAGATAAATATAACAAAAAACTTCCCGGGAATAAAGATTGAACCTTTGTATTTGGAGGTCAATCACTTCGACACGATTCGAGGAAAGTCACAAAAGACACGTACTAATTCCGATTCCAAAATTGATGAAGCCACTCAAAGGAGTTCGTCGCCCATCAACCCTTAAGAAGAGGGCAGTTGGCAGATTTTTCCGAGTATTTTCGCGAGTGTAATTAAGTCACGGGCGACACGATCTCACCCGCCGTGAGTAGGCTTACCAACTAGATCCACAGATTTACGGGATTGCTTTATTAGAACGGAACCTTGTTAGAGCGACTATCACCTCAATATGAGATATATTTCTTACTAGCAGCTATTTCGCTAGCCTGGTTCCACTGCATGGACTTTAGAATTTGGTCCATAGCGAAATAAAAAGTACCCTATATGAACACGCCAATGCAGATTATAAATTACCTGTAGGTAGGTATACAAAATTTTATAAAATCATAAAATTAAATATCACCTGCTGTAACGGCGAGGGAAACATCGTGAGGAATAATGTTCTCAAAGGCTGAAAGGCATGTGAATCCCGCCAACCCGCCGACCGCGCCGACGCCGACCAGTGTGGTGGATTAAGGCAATGGTTCTCGTAGTGAGAGGAGACCCGACCCTGCAGTGGTTCACTAATTTGGGTTACAGATCAAGGTTTTTTTTCTTTTTTTGACTCATTCTTTCGTGCTTCCTTTTACCCACCAACAGCGACGGTGCCTATTTTTTACATTTTTTCCTAGTTTCTGCATTCATACCAGTTCTCGCTCTTCATAACATCTCGCACAACACACACAATACAGACCAAGTTATACCAAGTCACCCAAATCCATTCAGCCGCTTTGGAGTGGCAGAGTCCCAAACATCCATCCATCCATCCTCACAAACTTGGACTAAGGCCCACATCCTTCTCAGTGGGTCGTTTATGAGTTAAGATAGAACATTGCCTATTTGTTAGTTTAACACATAACCGTGACGTCCTGGCTCCAACAGCGAGGTTGGCAACCCTAACGCTAGCGTTCGCAGGTAATCACAATTGGGAGGCGTTAGCCGTTAATTCAAATCTGTGTTCAAGTAATCACTGGACCCTCACTTGAGCACGAAATGACGGGATTGGATTGGACACGTGGAAACGCGTTCATCATATTATAGGGTCAAAAGGACCGGAATCAGCAGAATCGACAATTTCAGAAACGGTGTCTAGAGACACAAGAACCGTTAGAGTTCGACCTAGAGGAGTGGTGGGTTACCATAACTTGCTGTGAAGCAGCATGTAGGTACTTCGTACCTTGTACTTTGTTTCAAGAGATGTGTTTGCCGGGAGACAAGATTTTTTTTACGATAAGACGGATTCGAGTTTGGTGCTCGTAAGCGGCCGCTGCAGATAGCTGAAGCTTAAGCCTTCACGGTCAATGCAAAAAAAGAAGAACATGAATATTGAAAATAAGAACTGTCATTATTGTAATTGACGTCATACAGAAAAGATTCACAAGTTGTTTAATATCGTCTTATTACTTCAGATTTTCCTAAAAGTATATATTAGGTACTAATTAGTATTCTTTAAACACATTTTCGCAATTGAGTATTCATCCGGCTGTCCATTTTCTTGTTTCCTAAAATGCTTAAACTAAACTTCTTCCATTCTGGAGGAACCAAGAAAAACTAGTTAGTAAACGACAAATTTGATTTTTAATTTCCGCTTAGTATGCTTAGCGGACTACTCAATTAAGGCACTCACAGAATCGTTGAGAACCGTCGACATTTTCAACTTAATTAAGCTCATTCCGGCCCATCAAAAGCTGGAACGGAATGGAAAATCTTTTCATACAATTCTGGTAACTGACCGGCTGCAATACTTTTTATAGCTGCATTTTTGCATCAATAGAAACGACACAAATGGAATCTTTATTTTATAAATAGGTACCTATATTTACAAAAATAAATTAAAATCCTTTTCCGGAAACTGCTGGTGATGAAATCTTATTATATTACAAGTCTATAAAGGGACAAAATAAATACGACTAGTAAAGGTTATTTTATAGTAATTGAGTAGCAAACAGTAAGTTATAGTAATTGAGTAGCACCTGATGTTAAGTCGTCACTGCAGACAATGGACAGCCACATTCGACAAATAACAAGAAGAGAAAGCCTATCTGAGGTAGTATGCAGGTGCTTTGCTTTGATGATGATTAATATGTTCGCCTCAAATAAAACATCACCGCCAACTTTAAGTATCTACTTCCCCAGCCAAAACACAAAGCGTGAACAACTGTTGGTTTACGATGGGTTAAGAGGCTGGCGGTAAGGTCTACAGGCGAGCTACTATGGCTGTACCACCTAAACTATTACCTTTACGTCCCTCGACATATAGACAGACACAAAGACATACAAATTGCAGCGTTTATAATAATGACCCTTTGGCGCGCTTTGGGTTCGCCATTTAAATCCTGAAACAGCTTTGCTGATTTGAATTCATAAAATTCATTTCATTGAAAAAGCATAAATTAAAGCGAAAGCAAATAGATATGAGTTAAAAAATAAATTTTAAGCATAAACATAGTAGAGAACCATTAACTCATCTTGGCGTAAGGAGCTATGTATGTATGCGTGAGTTTGCTTATAAAATACATAATTATATACTACTGACAAACTGTTAAAACCACCAAATTCAAACACGATGGCAGCTGACGGGCTATAAAAATAAATCGTAAAATCATAATGACTCCATTAAAACTCCATTGTTTACCAAAACTATGACAATAATGTAGACAGAATGATAATGACCCAATCGTACCAAATAGTCAGCCAGTATCGCCTGTGTCTAGGTAAAAATAATGTAAAATTAAAATCATAATTCTAATAGCCATAAGTTTAGGATGTGTTTAAATAGCGCCCTCTGTTTGAGTTGCGTGGCGCACCTGTGCGCGGGGTTACGAAAAGGGTGCTGAATAAATATTGCCAAATGGAAGGGATAAGGGCGCACTTGGTGTAAGTTTCAGGTGATTTGTACGTAGGTATATAGGTACGCGATCCGGTTTATAGCCAATGCGTATTAAAAAATTTAAACACTTGTAAAATTTAATTTTTTCAAATTTTTCTTACTTCTTTGATGTGATTCGATTTGATATTATTAATTTTTATAGTTTTATTGATATTAGAGATCACCTAGAAGAAAGAAATTGATTGAAATTCGAATTTTACACGTAACTGAATGTTCTACACTCATCTTTGTCTATGTGTGCATGTCGAAGTACCTACTAAAATTTATGGTAGTGGTCGTGGCGTGTTTTTTGATGAATTTGGTGTATTTCTAATGCATTTTTTCTTATTTCAAAATTCGTACATTCCTTTCCATATAAACATTAACTGTGTCAAATTTCAATCTGCACCGCAAATACTATTTGAAAAAACTCTATCTGGGTTTTCGCCCCAAATAAAATACCCCAGGCAACCACAGGCAACAACTGGGAAGGTATTCCCAGCCAAAACAAGACATGAAGAACATTCTGCTATACGACGGGTTAAGAGGCTGCCGGAAAGAAACCACCCCGGACGAGCTACTATGGCTCTACCGTCTAAAATGCTTATTCATACTGCCACTCCGTACATCTGAATCTGTGGTCTGAATATTCGCTACATGGTCCTTGCTTGCCTTAAATATTTGGTTCCGGAGTTTGGTATTCCAACGTTGTCTAAAATCGTAGTTGTATACCCCGATCTGCAAATATCTTAACATACAAATACAAATTCGAACCGATACAAGAACGAATCTCAAAACGCCATGATTTTTAAATAGCCCAAGAGCTGTCAGATAATTTGGTATAAGTGTTTGAGGCATCATAGACATAATATATTATTATGTACATATTATATTGAATAGCTTAATTGTAATATCCGAACACAAAAATGCAGACCCAGCTGGAGAGTTATGGATTTTAACCAAGCCAAATGATGATTTTTTTGCGAAAAAGTGTTTGAGGCTGTTTAAAATATTTAACAAAATTAAATTTAGTATTTAAGAAATTAAAAAAAACATTAAGCCAGAACACTCGATACCCGAGACGGGTTTGTGACCTCGGCAGGCGATTAATTTTTTTAATCGAAAAAAGTGGCATGTATCATAATATGTTTAAATAAAACTAACTACGAGTATATTCAAGAAGACAGGTCAATTTGGTGGAATTTTAAACAAAGAAATTTCAGAACGCCTCAAAGATTTTTTTAGTTTGGCTAAATTCTATTGCCCGGCAGCCAGGTCTGCATTTTTTGTGTTTGTATATTACAATTAATATATTCAACATAATATTTTTAGGGTGCCTCAAACACTGCTCGAAAAATGTATACCAGCTCTCCAGCTAAAAGCGGGATTCTTTGAATAATACCTAATTTATGCAATACAAGTCACGTACAGAGGACAATCAGAAGTGCTTCTAAAACTTGCCAGGGTTATTCGCTAAACACAGTTGAATCGTTTGCAAAAAAACTTTTCAAAGTCTGAATTGAATATTAATTCAAGAATCACGTTTAAGAAATGTAAATGGCATGAAGATTTTTTTTATACGAAGAGCAGGCAGAAAGGCAGACGGGCTAGCCACAACACCCACCACAAGTGGTCACCGTCGCCATTCGAACCCAGATGTCTAGTAAGAGACCAAATTCTAGGCCATTGGGCTATCACCGCTTCGTATCCCTTAAGCCCTTTCCTAATCCAAATCCCATCCTCGACTGTGTTAAAGTTATTTGCGTTTTAAACAATTGAACATCACCTGCTTTAACGGTTATGGAAAATATCACGAGAAAACCTGCATGTCTAACAGTCGTACTCACAGGTAGACATTCATTAACCTTAATGGTTTCTTAAGAAAATTTGTTTGTTAACGAACATTACGTTAAATGACGTCTCTGAGTGCGGCCGTAAGAGTTCTCCATAATGTACTGAACGACATCTGAAGAACACCAACGCGCATTAGGCTACAGAGAGAGAGAGGTAGCTAAATTTCTAGTTGCTTTACAAAACTTGTAGAGAGAGAGAGGTAGCTATAAACGTAAGAAAGGATGCTTATGGACTAGGCTATCTTAGGTATAGGCCCCCTAGTCCACCACAGAAGTTGGAATATAGAAAATATTATTTTTAACTCCCACGTGTAAATAAACTGACGTCATATTATATTTTCGCCGTTAATTTTGCTACAGAAATTATCTTGCATTCAAAAACAAGTAACAAACTCACTACTCAAAGGCGGAGCTAATACTCGTAACTTTGGCCCTCAAAGTTGATCCTTGAAGTTTTAATTTGGTTCCATGCATGAACTGCCAATTACATTACACTTAGATACGTGAATGTTTATTTAAGGGTCTGGAATTGCGGTTAAATTTATTTAAAATTTTATATGGCTTTTTTGAGTATTAGCAATTTTTAATACGATTTAAAAATTAGCCTACACTAAATTGGTCTTAAGAGTCTCTTGGTCTAAAGAGGTAGACTGTGAAATCGTAACTTTATGTACGTCGTATATATTCGTACCTCGTACTGAGTTAGTTTTTGGTATTATTTCTAAAACATTTGGATTTTCTTTGTAATACTTTAATTGCATCAAAATTCCTTGAATTTTTGGTTTTAGCCGCACATAAATATAGTGTTATCTTCACACAATACTTTCCAATAGACAACACGAGATCTAATAAAAATAATTCGAATGAATGTTTAAGGGTAAACAGTATAAATGAATTTTTAGGATTAAACAATGCATAAATATAAGAATACAATTCCTTACCGTCCCGTGAACAATTTCTTCCAATTTTCTCCGCGCCTCCGCTACTCCATCATGTCGATTTCGGATGCTACCTATTTACAATACAGACAGGACAATTTAAGGTAAAATCTGAACAAATTGCCACCCTAATTAGAGCGAGCCGAATCGAACGGCTACGGCTTACGGACGAATCCTGGAAACAAGTCCCGGTAAAAGCGACGAAATGGATGTTTGGGGAACGAGAAGGCTGATATTAATTTATTATTTAATTTGTCTTTTTTGTTTTCATATTAGGTACTTGAATATTTCTTTTTTTAATAAATAATTTTAATAAAATAAACCGACTTCAAAAAGGATGTAATAAAATTTGTTGTATTGTATACTTTAAGCTTACTATTTTTTGAGGTTGGTGACAAAATTCATCTTAAATACGAACAAAATACCTACTTCAAACAAATACACCATCCTCAAAAATAGTATCTTAACCTAAAGTAAGTAAAGTAAATAACAAATTTTATTTCTTTCATACTTCTTTGAAGTTGGTTTAATTTTCACCGACTTTTTAAATTTATTTTTATTTCCTAATTTTTAGTTTTAAGTCGATACTATCACGAAAACTACTGAACCGATTTTGATTAAAACTCTACCATTCCCTAAGTTGAAATAAATGCAAACAAACAAAAATGAACGATCACGATTCGTCAGTTCGTTTCGGAGATATGCGAGGACAAACATAACATATCTACATACATACATACACCTATCAAATTTCGTATACCTGTTTGGAAGCCCTAATGACCAACAAAATTAAATGTAAATATTGTGCAGTTCCGTCAATATAACATACATATACATATCGATAACCTCCTTTTTTGAAGTCGGTTAATAAATTTATTGCTATTATCAACATTTTGTTCTGCGCTAATTCTAATTTCCACGTACAACGACAGAAGATGCCAATTGCAGACACTCGATTATTATTTGTAAGATAAAGGCTTCCGGCAGATTTATAAGCTCGGAATGAATAACCACTGAAAGGAGAGGATAATTCACTGATGGTCAGACTTAGACAATCACGAGCTAATTAAAACAGCTGTTCTGCTTTGTTGCTGCAGAAAATTGTTATTACGGACGTTTAAAGGATGAATATAGCTAAATTGGAAGCTAAAGCATAAATAAGAACTAAGATCTAAATTTAAATGAGATTTAATAATTAGTGATTACGAAAAAGGAATTTAAATGATGTAAAAATCTGAAATAAAAATATTATTTAATATTAGGTAGATAGATAGGTACTTACAAGGAATTAGGATAGGAAAGGATAACGTATATTTTTAAACAAATTATTAGCAATTTTATATTTGATAAATAATAGTATCTACTATGTATCTATCCATAGGTTGTTAATTAAGGCGATTGATAAAGAACCATAATTTTGTTAAATATTAAGTTAACTACCCCAAAAAAGGGCAAACTAGAAGGAACTTTTGGACAGTAAATCAATAACCCAATTTTACAACAAAGCGGAATTTCGTATTCCATCCGCAGCAGACATCCGCTAATCATCTGAATGGCGAGGCACTCGACAACTAGGATTTATCGCCTCCAAATGATTCGGCACCAGAATCGCACCTAGTCGTGGATTTCGATTCATTCAAAGCACACTAAGTGACAGCCACTACAAGGTTTGACGACGGCATTCTGTTAGCATGTCACGAACGTCGATTTAATTGGACGAAGCTAGAAAATGGAAAAATCTCGCCCATTAAAAATAATCAGCGAGTCATGGCTTTACATTGGAGCTTTAATACTAGACGACAAAATATAATATCCAATTGGTGAATAAGCAAAGAAGATTGCGAGTGGTATTCTTTAATTATTTTATTATGAGATATATTAAGAGATTATTTACAGATAAGTACCTATTAGCTACCACACATTTCAGGAAAATTATTCTATGAAGCTATTAGATATTTAATGGGCTAGGTATTACGTATAAAGTTGTTTTGTATATACCGAATTATAGTAAATTCTTGCTCATTTTATTCAAGCGCCAATTCATCAGCGGATGCATGTATAATTTTTTGTAAGTTCAGACACAATTTCGTGACGGATCTGTTCTTTTTTTGAAAGGGTTCTTAGGAAATTATCGTTTTTTTAATTTTGTAAAAGTTCTGATGACATCATTTTTTATGTTTTGCTAAAAAAATCGTCAGTGTTTCCAACAAAATGCGGTCCAGAACTCCAGACTGAAACATACTTATGTAGGTCCATGTGAGCGCGGCATTCCGAGGCACACAATGCTTGATTACAATTTACTAACTAATCAGATAAATTATCATGTCATAAATAATAATATGGTATGCTAAACGTTTGGCCCGATGGAGCCACTTGGCAATTTTCCGCTTGCTTGCCCAAGACTGTGATTGCTGCGACGGTATGTTGTCGGCGGAGACTCATTTATGTATGTAATTTTTTTTAAGTAACTGAGTAGCAAAGCGTCATGCAGGCCACCTGATTTTAAGTGATCACTGCAGTGCATGGACGCACCATCTTAGTCCTCGTGTGTAGCAGAAGCACCCGCAACCTCAGGATAGATGTTTTTTCTCTGTTTGAGATTGGATGCCAGTGACCAATTAACATCAGTGGCCTACATGCCCTTTTGCTATTCAATTAATATAAAAATATTTAAAAAAAAACAATTAAATAACATCTACAAAACCTGTAGATAAAGGTAACGATGCTGTTAAACCTACTATTGGTGATTTTCATAACTTCCTCTTTTATAGAACCTACCTTCAGCGCACCTGCTCCATTACGCCATTAAGTTGATTAGCATAACCGAATCCAGGGCCTCTGACAAAGGGACAATTAAGTATCACGTTAGCTCCCAACCGCCGCCGCACCAAAAGCTAACAATTAAGTACCTAATGCCAAAGCTAGTGAAAATAAGCTCACTTGCTGCTGATGACAATGGACTGATTTGCATGTGCAGGCTTTAGCTGTTAGTTGTGATGACAAGGCGAGTGAGTAGACAGGTTATATTGTAGGTGGGTATAGTCTGTTCGTTATGGGAGTATATGTAGGGTTCCCTTTGTGAAACCCTACAGTGACCTAGCTAGACGATACGACTGTGTTCTAAAATCTGCAAAAAAATCTGCAAAATCTGCAAAAAAGCGCTTCCGTGCGTCGGAGGGCACGTTGCCATCGGTCCCGGTTGTTGTCGAAAAGATATCATCAAGGTATTACATGGATCTCAGAACTTTTTACGGTAGAAGGACTGAGTTGCGAGACTTGGTTTTTTTACAAGTTATATTTTTGATGGTTCAAGTATCACGGTAGCTAACACGGTGCCTACACAATAAGCTCACAACTTGCAGCTGTAATGAGAAAATTTTTGAACTCCGGACTGCGAGAGTAAAACTCTTGCAATATATTTTCCGTTTTATTATATCACCAGACATTTCACATTTGTAAAGAAAGCTGGAAAACAAAATAATATTATGCTTGGCTTTACAGCGTTGGGGAACGTCTTATTTTTAAAGCTTGAGTAATATTTTTATAAGTACCTAATATAAAAAAGCAAATGAGCGTGTTATTAAAACTTGAATGTAAAGTTGTTAAATACTAAATGGTCACTGCAGTCCAAGGCGCAAAACAATCTGATGTAAGTATGTTATGTTTAAGTAGTGCAGAGGAATCATCAAATCGTCGCCTACAAAAATTTATTTTCACTCTTTGTACCGAAATACAAGAATTGAAATTCTTTGCGACGGGTAATGAGGGTGGCGATTGTATGGTACCTCCTTCGAAGAGTCAACATTGGTCCTTAACCTATTTATAAGATTAGGAGGTACCTGCCTAAGATAATATAGGATATAAATTGAAGTTAGTATCTATCTACCTATTTAAAACAACATTCGCGAATGAGACGAGCTCTATAGCTCGCTCTTGATTCATCCTAACATTCATATTTGAAAGAAAAACACGGACATTCTTCACTAAACCAAACTATATACCCTCGATTTTAAGTTTTCAGCGTTCTATTCCAAAGTTACTGTAAAATGGTTCGTATTTTGCTGACATAGAGTGCAACGTTGCAACAACTTTCTGTGTAGGTATTAATAAGCAGCGAATTCGAGTGTGCTTGGGCGGGCGCCGCCCTGTGACTCGGGTGCCTCTCGACCCAATGAAACATAGACTTCTATCAACTAAAACCTCCTTTAACCGGACAGAGGCTTACATATGACAAATATCTTGGGAACACAACTTCATGTTGATCCAAGATTCTGCATGCGACTAATAATATTTACTTTATACGGTTTATTTCACACAAATTATATAAATGTATAAATATCACCAGTTTATATGTGTTTGCTCAGGTTTTCCTTTTTTGCTTCCGTATAGATTGATGGCCCTTAGATAATATTAAGACTTTTTTCTATAGATTCTATATATTTATACTTTTTTCTATAGTAATTGAGTGAGAAACGAGCCACCCAATGATAAGTGGTCACTGTAGCCCATGGACGCCTACATCTAACCTCAGAGTTTAGGAATTTTTAGCAACCATACCACCCCAACTGAAACTCCATGCTGCTTTACGACGGGTTAAGGGGCTGGCGGTAAGGTACCTCCCCGGACGAGCTACTATGGCTCTACCATCTAATTAAAAATCTCAAATAAAACGTTTTTTTTTTTTCCACGCAATGTGCGGCCTTTGACTCCACGGTAAATTTAAATCTAAAGCACATACATAGGTAGTTCCTTCAACGTACAAAATTGGGAGGGTCTTTATTATTCCAGTGTCTTAAATAAAATTATTTATAGCGCACCTCGCCATATTGCGGAAAACTTATGAGCTAATTTATTTTCTTTTCTTTCGAGCTTGCAAAAACTTGACATCAACAACATTGTGGCTTTATCACAGATCAATGTGACGTCAGATTTGTTTTTCTAGTATAGCACTACTTAGTCTAATCTATATTCTGGTTTTAGTTCTCAGGAGCGTGTTTGCTCCTAAATTTTTTTTGGCAATCATACCCTCCAACCGCAAAACTTATTATAAAGTATGATTCATTAAAAGTAGAGGAGGTATAGTATGAATTTTGGTTTGAAAATACAATAAAACTTCGAAGTAAAAAAAGACAGTATATTTCGTTGATACAGAGATTCGGATATTACTACATAGAAGCCACAGCTTGTCGGAAACATCGATTATTTATTTTTCATAGCAATAATAACAATAACTTTATTCATATGTACGATAAAATTAAATGTACGGTGATACAAGCTCAAACTAGTTCAAATAAACTTCGATGACTGCGAAAAATAGTACTTAATAAAAAAAATGAATTTTATGTTAAACACAATTTAAATTTATCGCTTCCCGGTATCCTATGATGTTATAAAAGTCGAAAGAATACAAGGCTAGTCAGTCTAATTGTAATCATTTGATATGTAAAATACTGGCCATAAATATACATTTTCATTGATTTTCCGACAAACTATGCGTACTACGTAACATAATATGAATTCAAATTTTACATAGTACAAAGATATTAATGTCACAGTAGGAAAATCATGGGGAATTTTGTCCATAGAGTAAGTTTGAACGTATTAAGTTATTTAATCTGTGTGGAGGACACCAATAGCGTTTTAATACTAATGAGCAACAGTATAATCAACTGTCTTATTTCAACGTTAAAATAAGTAGAAGGTACTATAATAAAATAAAATTTGTATTAAAACAAAAAATGGTATCAAAAACACTAAAAGCAATAATTAATAAAAGGTTATAATTATTAAATTTTAACATCAGTATAAAATAGTGAGTATAATCGATAGTCCCGTTAAAAAGAACTTAATGACTGTTCTAGTCATCAAAAACATTCACAACTCAAAAACATAATCATATGAACAAAAAACCCCATGTTTTTCTTTATAATAAAAATAGTATATAGAGGAATGTCGATAAAAACCTTAGAGAGATTACAAGATTATTAGGTCTTAGAGCGTAGTGTCGAACTAAGTGATATGGCAACTTACGTTAAAAACTAGAGGCTATCCTACAGGACTTAGCTAGAATGGAGTCTGAATATGGAGAAAACGGTAACATATACATCAGTTATTGTAGCTTAAATAGAAACTTATATTTAAAAAAACCAAGGTACACACTCACTTGTATTGTACTTTATGGAATGGTTTATAAATAGCAGGTTACACACGAAGATACATTAGCATATATTTATGGATGTTTTTCATAATGCAACTTACCGTAGGACTTTTATTGAACAAAATATATTTTTTACAATTGTTCAGTTTTCTAACTCAAAAATGCTTTTGATTAAAATATGTTACTACATGATAATTATGTACTATTAAGTAATTTTTGTCTTTTTATTCTGAACGAGTAGAACTAGCAAGCAAGCTGTCTATGTTAAATGGTCATTGTAGCCTATTGACAACCAAATGGATGTATCAAATAGGATAGAAAACCTATTTGTGGTTACAACATCAGATACAGTATTAACTTATATGTCCTAAACAAAGTTTGGTTAGTTCATTGTCATATCATGCGTTAAATGCATCACCGTGTGTATACCTCAAAATATGGTCGAAAAGATGTAAGTGTAGTGAAACTTTTTACATTGATTCTGCACTTGCCCATAGAGAACAAAATAGATATTTTTTTTAAATTGGTAAATTAAAATTGGAAAATACGAATGAAATTTACACGACTGTACATGTGTACAGTACAAGCCTATGTAGGCTTACCAGGAAATTTCCGGTCATTGCTATTTTGTTAAATACAGTGTAAACTCTTTATAACGTTATCCTTTATAACGATAAACTCCCTATAATGTTGAAGTGAGCCCAACTTGGTTGGTTTGCGTTAAAACCCATATATTGAAAAACTCTTTATAGCGATACACCATTCTCTATTACGAAGAAATGTGGTCATATTTTTAGACAGTAAATATTTATTATCGGTATTTTTGTTTATGTTATGTTATCATATAACAAAAGACTTTGAAGCTCCGAAACATCCGAGGTCGGTCTAGCTTTTGTTAGCCTTAATTGCCTTGAACACGTGCAGTATGATGCATTGTTTTCTCGGAAGTGATGGTCTTCGACCAAGCATACTGGGTACCTATCGTATTATTAGTCGTAAACCTACTTTGAAACTGTTAACATGGCCAGTAAACGGAAAGCGATTAGTGTTGACGAAAAAATTTGTGCGATACGTGCGATTGAAAACGTCATACAAAGTTATCAGACTATATGTGTAAACAATAATTTATAAGCATTTATTATCTAAGACATGCAATTACATATTAAAAATTCTTGTTAATTTGGTTGTGTTTTTGTTCACTTCATATAACGAAAACTCTCTATAACGACAAAAAATGCTCAGTCCCTTGAGTTTCGTTATAAAGAGTTTACACTGTATATTCAAAATAGGTATTATAATTTAATTAATAGGTATATAATGAGCTTAACTTTGTTTTTACCTGATAAGACTACACATACAGATTTTGATGTAAGGGATAATGTTATCGCAAAAATGTAACTAGATTATTTCAGAGCCGCTTAATGAAATACTGATTCAATTCCTTAGCAAGAAACATCTCTACTGTAAAAGATATGTGGTTTGGGAGGTACATCGAGGCTTGTTAATCTGCCACACATGATATTTATCCTGAAAATTTAGTTTTTAATGGAATAATTTTAACTGGAATGGAAACATTTTTTATAAAGCCATAGACAAAAATAAAATATTTTAATTTATCACTAGTCCTAGTAATATAAGATATATAATAGAGATATTTTTGTCAATTACGCACCTATGTATCTTTCGGCTTTAAAATACATTTTAACAGATTACATATTTTCAGGATGCATACCAAAAGTGGAATGATAAACGTCATCAATATAAAGACGATATTAGCTGATCCCGAAAAATTATATTGCTGCTACATAAATCCTTATAAGAATTACCCAGTCTGTCTGTTACACTTATATCATGAACCTTTTTTTGCAAAATTCGAGTTGAGTGTATCTAGGAATCCAAAAACCAAATACATCAAAAATACCCAAAACAATTTAAATTTAAACACAATATTAATTGACTTATGGCCAGTTAAACCAGTAAAAATAAAATGTCTGTTAGTTACCTTGTGTATTAAAATAGGTATGTTTCACAAATTATCTATCAGAGAATATATCAGTAAGTGGTAAAACCAGCCCTTAAAATAATTGTAAAGACATAACATTACGTATAATATTTGTAAATAACATTAAAAAAAACAAAAGTTTGAACAATATTAGACAAAATACACTATCAGTGGTACAAACTTAACTATTAATCGTGTCAATATATTAAAATATTCAATATCACCGCAAGTATTGCCCATTTCATTGTATATTGCAACTGTTATGATAATTGAAGTGTTATAAGTATAGAACTGAATAAAAAAATACATAAGGATATTACATTAGGATATGTGTGGCTTTAGACTTATATTGAGCGGCGTGCAGTAGCAACCGGGCATTATAGCAAATTAATAGCACAATTGGCTAACTTCAGACACGAGTTTCATAAAATATTTGTAGCACAAGTGACATAAACCCGCCAAAATGACGGTATAAAAAGTTTATTCCTTACACACGGAAAATGGTGGCTTAAGAGCGAGATTAAGGCACACTGTACGATAAAAAGAATAAAATGATAAAACCACCAAAATTGTGCATTCAACACTGCAGAGTGCCATATGTGATAGAGCCATTCGCAGGTTGCAGCTTACTGTAGATCTAGATACCTTACCATCAGCCTTTAAACCTTACATTCTTCGTGTGAGTTCCAGTTGGGGAGGCGAAGTTATCGGAAACATTATTGGCGGCAACCATCTTTGTCCTCATGAGTAGCAAAGCTTCAACCACTGATAAGATTTCTATCCCATATCCTTCACACTGAAGGCATGGAAGATTTCTTTCCTATTTGACGTTGGATGTGACAATAACTTCTTAGCATCAGCTGCTTGCAGTCCCTTTTTCTACTCATTTACATATTTAAACTACTAAGGTTTGACTTGAGAAATCAAAAGAGAGACGGGCGTCATTGTGCCTAACTCTATACAACAATTTATCCGGAACTACCACCGCTTTCAAGGAAAGTCAAATGTGAGTAAAACTTACATGCACTAAGGCCTACATCCTTTTCAAAGTGAAAGAAGACCTAACACTACTGGTTCATTAAAGGGTCGCTAGCAGAGTTCCATAACGATATGGTATAGTATTAATCTGCAGAATTATCAGCCTCATTGTACACTTTCTATACCAAGACCAAGCAGTGGACATAAAAAAACGTAATACAGCCAAAGCGGGTATTTAAATAGAATAATTCCATACTTATTACACTTCAAATACAAAATTAATTAAAACTTACACTATCTTACTGGGTACCTACTTGTATTAAAGCAAATCTATTGATCTACATTCTGGGAATGTAACAAGTTTACAAAACACTATAGTTAACTACGTAATTATATATACACAAAGTAAATTATAAAAATACTCTTTAATCGTTCGCGCGTAAATAGGCGCGTTAAAATTATAAGAGATTCATTCTTTGGAAGAGATGTGATGTCGCATCGACTTAATTATTGTCGACTTTACGTTATAATAAATTTAGTGAACTATTCAAAGCCAGCTTGGAGACTACTTAGATTTTAATTACTAGGTGCTAGTATGAACCCTATTTTCAAAGTATTCGTATTATTAACGTGTGCCATTAGTATGGGAGGATGTCAGACAGACATATGACATACTAATGAGTAATGACTGACGTTTAACATACGAATACCGTGACTTTAGTTTTCATGCTCACTGCGCAGAACAGTAATTACTCAATAGTCAAAAGGAATGGAATTTTTCGTGAGTATTTATACAATGATATAATTTTGAAATTACTTCCTTGTTAAAATGCTCATAAAAATCTATTAATTTTGTGGCAAGGATTACATTTCTGATCAGGCCTTAATATTAAGGCCTTAATTACTAGACTCCACTTTAAGCTTGTACTGAATGGTAGCATTTAGCACACTGAATTTAGCATAACGTAAAATCATAAGTAATATTGCATTTAATGTTACCTTAATAATAAGCCCTACCTATTTAAATTACACATAACAATATGAAGAAAAAGGATCAAAGTACATCTCAAAATTATATTCTACATAACTACTTTTTGAGAATCTGTCATATTTAAAGTTTAAATACATTGGTGTTTACTTTTAGGCCAATCAGAGTTCCATTACTTCTAAATTAGCTTAAAAATTAGTTATAACACTACTGCTAAGAACGAGTATTATTAGTAACACTAAATTCAATATTACTCACATAGGTGACCCACCAAACAAAACGCATCTTATTATCTAATGGTTACACATTCTCAGTACTCTAAGAAAACGTCAGAATACAAAACTAAAACTACTGGAATTTAATATCGATTACAGCCTTGAAGTAGATAAATGAGATTTCAAATTGTTATTTGAAAGCTGGTTGAATAAGATAGCAATTCTGTAATAGATATACGAGAAAAAATAAACGAATCATAATCACCTTGCTAGCGATGATGTCCTTCTCATTGTGAGACGAGACCCACCCTGCAGTGGATCACTTAGCGTCCTTAAGGTGCCTGTGACAAGCTAACTGTCAGTAACCTTAATGACAGTTAGCTTGCTCTACGTTTTTTCCTATGAACTTATCGTAGGCTGACTCTAGATTGGCTCTTGCAAGCTTATGCAAATGCTCTGATCTCTGTCCAATTTTCATTTGTTTGAAGAATATTTTTAAAAACAAAAAAATAAATTTAAAGGAAAATCAATAATCACCAATATTGACTTCTGTCTTCTCAAATTCTTCTCAATTTGTACATAAAATTAAGTACGTCATATTCAAAGTTCAAAGAAAAATGTTTACTCACAAATATTGCTATCCCAATCAACACAGCTTTTCACGCAAAACAAAAGCAATTTTTTCACTTTTCACAAACATTAAGCACTTCCCTACCGATATAACTTCAATGGAACATCAATATAAACACTTCAACGCTTGAAACACTGGCATTGAACTCTTCTGTACCAATAGCGAGCAACTACACGCACGGACCAACCTCCTCATACGTACATTCATTCACTTCAAGTTCGATATCATTGCGATTTTCAGATCATTTGAGTGATCCAACTGAGCATATGCCGTGCTGTCACTTGATTATCACGTGTTCAGTTCGATATTCGGATCGTCCGATCGATTCGGGGACGCTGCATTGTCATGCTGAAAGTCCTCGTGTTGTTATAGCGGATTGGTCGCGTTTTCGCCCGGCAGCGAGTGTACTCGAGCGGACAGGAGATTGTGGAGGATGAACACTGCCGGCTTGGGGCTGCCTTCCATGTCCAGCTCCTGGGAGAAAACGTGACTATTTATTGCCATTGCCATATTGCAAACATACATACAATAGGCATGATGACTAATTTTCAAAATCTCTTCCATGATATTCAGAAGTTTCTATTATGTCTAAAATATATCATATTTCTGTAGAAAAATAAGGATTTTGTGCAATAAAAGTACATTTAAATTTCAGGTTTCAAATTCACACCAAAACGGTCGCCGGTGTCATGGCGTCTGTCATTACGTCACGGCTCAGTAAAAAATGCAGAGATCGCGTATACGCTTAAACGAAACAAAATGACGGTTACTGAGACGTGACGTAAATTGACGTAATTCGATCTGATGGGTGTTTAAGCTATCATGGCGGATAGTTGTATTTTGTAGATTTATTTAAACAAATAAATTATTAATCTCGACATTAATAAGAGAATAAATACATGTTTCAAAATCTTTGAATCCTATTTCGTTAGATCAAATGGTCATCATGCTTATTATAAACATTTCATAGTAGTTTCATTAAAAAAAGATCCTAATACAATATGAAAGGTGAGGTCAAGTAAAGTCTCATAAAACAATCAGATCCACATCAACAATCTGATCTGTTTTAAACCTTTTTTGGTAAAAGGTAAGTAAGCAATAGGTTATATTGTCCACTACTCTCTATCCATCTTTATTGTATAAGCAATGCTTATGCCACCTAGTGTAAGGGACTAAATATGCGTTTCCAACGAAAAATTTGCTAGTGCTCGAAATGTACACTCTGTATCTACACAGTAAATGATGTGATTGACACTCCGTTCCACTCCTCCTTTAAATCGCGAAAAAAAGTTAGTAGTGTCAAGTATATAATTGATAGAGACTGGTGTGTAGTATGCTGTACTGATGTCTGTCTGTATGACCCAAAAGATTTCGTGCCGATATCGTGTGACATCAAAATGAAATGACGTACATTTCATGAACTCGGCATGGCAAGGAATCTTAACGTCTATTCTATTAGGCACACAATAGATTGTCACGATATTTGACTTTTAAGCCTTTTTTACTTTTTATGACGATACGATTGTGAATGGTCACACAGAATCAGGGCCCCGTTCAGTGTACACTCACGAGCGTGTCGTCGCCGGCGAAGTGCAGCCAGAGCGCGTGGCGGTCGTCGTCGGCGGACGCGCGCAGGGCGTGCAGCGCGCGGCGGTAGAGGGCCCGCGCCGCGCCGCGCCCCAGCGACCCCGCCGCCTCCCACACGCACACGCCGCCCGCGCCCAGCGAGAGGCGGGCGCAAGCTCCACCCACGCGACACCCTACATACGTAACGTACATTAGCGCAAATATACATACGTAAATAGTTTGGAAAATACAAAAGAGCACGCCGGTTGCACATGCTTGTTGTGCATACTTGTTATCTGTTTCTTATAAACATAGTGTAGAACAAAGTCGCTTCTCGTGAAGAATTAAATAATTAAAAAAAATTACAACATACTGTCAGTACCCATTAATGACCCACTATAGGGTCGGGTCTACCCTCACAACGAGAGGGATGTAGGCCGCCATCCACCACTTAGCCCCGTCCTAAGCCTTTGGAAAGCAACTGTTTCCAATTGTCTCTTATAGGTGGTATTCTCCTTTTGCCTACATATGGTCGCCATTGAAGACCATTAGCTATTTCGGTTACCTTCGTTCTTCTTCGGAATTTGTCATTCCTGACTCTTTCACGTAAAAAAATACCGAGCTCCATCGTCCGCTGAGTTTACAGCTATTTATACACTCACGGAAGGTGAACTCGGGCTGCGCCCTGACGGCGTGGTGGGCGCCGTCGACCAGCGCGCCGGCGACGGCGGCCAGGTCGTGCGGCGTGTCGGCCCGCAGCGCGCGCACCGCCAGCCCCGCCGGCGTGCCCGCGCGGACGCCCAGCGCCGCAGCACCGCCGCCGCCCGACCCGCCGCTGGAGTTATACGTGATGATATCAGCATTATCAGAAACCCATTAATGACCCACTACAGGGTCGGGTCTTCTCTCACAATGAGAGGGTTGTAGGCCGCCGTCCACCACGCTCGCCTATTGCGGGTTGGTGGACTTCACATACCTTTAAGAACATTTTTTTTGTGAACTCTCAGGCATGCAGGTTTCCTCACGATGTTTTCTTTCACCGTAACAGCAGGTGATATTTATTTTTTTAAACGCACATAACTTTTCTTTTATTGTTAAATTTGATGCATTGGTGCTTGCCACTGGGATTCGAACCAGGACCCTCCGATTCGAGGTCGAATTCTAAGCCACTGGGCTATCACCACAATTATGATATCAGCATTGGTAACGGTAAATGTGTTTATGACTTTTTTACCCACTGTAGGGTCTCCCACTGTTGAGCACAGGTCATTCCCCACAACAAAGGGAGGCGTAATTGCTTACTCCAGCATGCACACTGGCTAAAAATTGGGCAACTGGCCAACCCGTGTCTAATTCTACATTGAGGGTGGGTACTCCAAAATAAAGTGCAAAGCGATGACCAAATATTTGTTTTTCTTTTTCTTTTCCCTACCTGGAGTCGCCAGCTCGCCGCCACCAAGCCAGTCTCGTAGCCGCCAGACCAAAGCACTCTGTTGGCTGACACCAAGCTTCTGCTGACCAGGGCGCCGCCTCGTACATTCTGTAATAGTGATAAGGTAAGTAAGGCTGCATTTCCACCAGAGATGTGCTAAGCGAGGCTAGGTAAATGAAACAATTCTATTGGTTCTTCAAAAACGCATCCCTCGCTACGCAGCCTCGCACATCTCTGGTGGAAAGGCAGCCTAAGGTACATTCTCAAGCAAGCTATGATGGTTCTACCACTAATTTCTTTTCCTCAATCGACAATAAATTGAATATACTGTAATTCACTTTAATGATACGTAATTTTTATATTCATGTAATTCTGAGATTCAAAGAGCCCAGGGCCTGGCTAAATGGCGTCGATTAGGGGAGTATGTCCAGAAGTGGAATTCAAAGGGCGAAAAGGAAGGATGTAATTTTGTCTCACCTTAACTCCCGGTCCGTTATTGCAACAAATGTTGGCACCCAACCTTCTAAGTCATCCGAACTGTCTGATCCGCCCGATGCCCCAATCTGTAACATAAAATACAATGCCATTGTACTGGATTTGAAAAGTTGAAAACTATGTATCAACTTTTACAGCTAAATCGTAACAATTACATACTAATCACTTAGATTCTCTATACCACACGCTTGTAATTTGTGGAAGGATATACTCATATGGATTGTGAGTGGGAGTCTCACCAACCAGCCAGTGTATCTCACTTCCCCCAGTATAGCCCTCAGTCTTGGCCTCGCCGGTACTAATGCCGCTGTACCAGCCCGTCCCATCGCACATACACCAGTCTCAACTACTAGACTTTCTACTACCTAGCGCTCTCCTACTGAGTGAAGATGGGTACTCACATGGTCCGTGGGCGGGCGCCTCGCCAACCAGCCAGCGTATCTGACTTCCCCCAGTATGGCCCTCAGCCGCGGCCTCGCTCGCGCTAACGCCGCTCTAGCCGCCCGTCGTGTAGCGGCGTGCAACGCCCGATGCCAGCCCGCCGCAGTCACCGCACACGGCGCGCGCAGCGTGAGAGCGTGCACGCCGTCCGGCGAGTATATCTCTATTGTGCGCTCCTCTGGAGGATGCAAAAGATGGCTTTAGATAATAAAACAAAGAAAGTATCCACCATCCATGTATTGCATTGTCGAAGAGATCTGTATTAAATAAGGATAATTAATAGTCTACTGTTATATTGTTGATTAATTGATGGTTTGGTTGCTATTAGTTATTTTTGTTATTTTAAAACATCTGTTACTTCAAAGTTACATCTTTTTTATTACAAAGGGTATCTTGGCAACCAAACAGTCCGTCAATATCAATCCAAATTTGACGATCGTTTATTGAAATCCTCTATAAGTCCACTATAAATAATACTTTTTTAGCTTAAGATTCTACATAATACTAAGTATTAATAGGCGCCTCAGATCATTGTAGACTTACCAGGATCGTGCTGCCTCAGATTCTTAGCCACGCACGCCAACAGCAGCGGCACGTAGCGGGTGTCCGCGCGACGGCGCCGCGGCGAGGGCGGCGACGGGGGCGTGTCCACCATGAACCCGCGCTGCAGCTCCCAGCCCACTTCGCTGATGATCGACGCTTTGCGGAAATATGGGGTCACCTCGCGAAGGTATTTAACTGGAATGGAGACAGATTAAAAGTGTTAAATTTTTTAATATGTTATATATTTTGAATGTGAAAGTTTGTGAGGATGGATGGATGGATGTTTGTTGGTCATTCACCTAAACATGGCTCAGATTTGGTACACAGGCAGATTACATGTTACAGCAGACTTTTGGGGTCAAATTCTTAGGTCAATGTTAATTATATAAAATTAACGCTTCACACTCATAGCCCCACACTAGGATTACCTGTGTTGTGGGTGCCATGGACACACACAAAACAAGAACACACACACCCAGACCAGAAACAGAAATTTAAACTCATCATTCTCACTCACATATCTCTGCACCGCTGGGAATCAAACCCAGGACCCTCCGCGCAGTGTTAACCACTGCGCCACTCAGGTTGTCAAATGTGAATAAAGTCTCAAGTAGAAGGTTGTTTTTTCATAATACCAAGTATACATGTATACAAGCATTTTTTTCTCTCATTTCAGCCCTTTGTAGATATGGGCCCTGCTAGATATGGGCCTCCCCTAATCAATGCTACTCTGCCCCATCCAGGGGCCTTTGGATCCAATGGTTTCCCACTGTCTTCATCAAGTCATCAGTTCAAGGCGGCTTGTTCTCCTTTTGCTGAGATGGATGAGGTTGCAATTTCAGGACATTTCCTCACCATCGGTTATTGGTTCTTTGAACAATGTGGCCAACCCATTGCCACTTCAGTTTGCTAGCTTTGAGAGTTATATTATTATGTATTGTATAATACATTAAGTGAGTGTTAAATAGCAAATAGTAATGATGGTAAATAAATCCTGCTCGTAGGTTTTCAGGGGTAGCCAGTCACCACCAATTCAATCACTCCTAGCACCTAATTGTAACAGGAGTTCATGATTAAGAATCTCAAACTACTAGGATACCCCACAAATATTTAAATATTTTTTTTGTATTTAAAGAATGTATACTATTCCATTTTCTGTTATGTATTATGACAATTATACAAATGCCTAAAACAGACACTAAACATTGTTCATTAGTACACTTAAAAGAGTGTTGAAGATTTACTGATTTACCTCACCTTGGCCAGAAGTACTGGGCTTCTTCACTGGCCTTGAACTGAATTTGCTATAATCATTGAAAGCAGGTTTTCAGTATGCTTGTAATTTTACAGTGAATTGTTTTAACTGTAGGAACTGAATAGCTATTGAAATGAATTGATTTTTTTTTTCTCAAAATTAATTATTTTATAGTTTGACCAGAATTTTTGTGTGTGTAACTATAGTAGTGAAAATAAATTGAACAAGAATTGTTATTTATGATGTTTTTACCCCTATGATTCCTTAAATATTGAAACTGGGCATTAGACACTTGTGATGCCCAAATTCAAATAACAGTGAGCCACTATTCATGGCATCTCTAATATAACCCAGACATCACAACCAGCATTGTATGCAAGAATTAATTAACACTATAGTTGCATCAATTGGGGTTAATTTGAGGGTTGAGTCAGTGCTACTAATTGCTTCAATACAAAACAGAATAGGTATCTGAGTTTGATGCCTATGACAGGTCAAAGAATTAATAAAGTAATGCTTCAGATAACTAAAAATTTAAGATTTAAAAGATTAAAAATTTAAGACTTTTCAATGCTCAAATTTGCTTTCATTTAAATTAACTTTTAAGACGAGTGTCACATTTTGCTCTTCCAAAGTTTAATAAGCTGTCTAACTACTTTAAAAAGGACTCCTTTAGAAAGGCTTTAGCGAAAGAATAAGAGTGTGAAATGTTAAAAAAATTAACATTTACTAACCTTCCAACTGAACCATTTTGCCCGCTCTTTTCAAAGCTTTAACAGCTTCTTCGTGGGTGGCGTCTTTCAAGTCTTCACCATTGACTGAGAGTATGGCATCTCCAACATATAACTGTTCAGTGAGGTCTGCCGCCATGCCTTTGAAGATCTTCGATATCAATATGGGCATGTTGTTCTCTATCCCACCCTTAATTGATATCCCTAAGCCATTATTGTCCGATTTCACCACTTGGACTAAACGTTTTTGATTCGCGATCGCCTCGGGTACCTCCGTGAAGTCACTGTTCGGCGTTTCCACGTTATTGTTGTTCAGTGTGCCGTTCAGAGTCGTCGTAGCATCGTATCCATCGTCGAGACACAGGCTGAAGTAGTCATCCTCGAGAGAACAGTGTACGCGGTACCACACACCGCGAACTAACGTCTCCAGGAGCCCGGAGCGCACGCAAGTAGCGCTGGGACTCTCGCTGCCTCCACTAGATGCTCCATTCTCCACCATCCTTCCAGAGATTAAGTGTTTATTTTATCAAAACACACAAACGGGCACAAGAGGACCCTCCGCAAACAACACGCAAATGCACAAAAAGTATCAATTTCCGGCGCCGTCCTAGATCAATACATTTTATTCATTCGACTTTATTATTTATTAATTCATAAATTTCGAGAGTTTGAATAGAAATGTAAAATAAATACACCTTCATTACACAATCAATATTACAACACTATTAAAATCTAATTTTGCTCACTTCACTTGACCACTTGACGTACCGCGTAGTCCGTACCGCCCTACGCTTACGCTACGATCCTACGCTATACGGGATGTGCATGTAAATTGTACTGATTGCTGGATGTACTGTACTAATTATGTATTCTGTGCTATTACTCACAAAAAAAGAGCTCGCCGCATGTATCCTAAAAAAACTGTATTTAGTGTACCACTACCCAAATAAACGGTACAATAAATGTACGTTTTATTTTAGATAAGTAGGTATGGGTGCAGATTAAGTTGGATAATTAATAGAAGCTAAATAAAACAAAATGAGGGGTTACATGTTCAAATATATTAGAGCTTTTCTTCCGCCTTCTTTGCATAATCTGGACCCGACCTTATGTTTATAATATAAAATCCAATATCCGGTACTGTGTACTGTATTAAGGACTATAACCTAACTTCATCACTAAATTTCAATGTTAAAAATCAAATGTCACGTCAATGTCATCCAGTGTCAGTCAGACCATGGAGCCGAGTCAGAGTAAGACTCAGTCAGTAATGGTAAGTGTGTAATTATGTAGTGTGTGTATTACTGTGGTAACGTACGTAATCTATGGTCAGTAAAACGTCACAATCAAGTTCACTTACCATTCACCTGTTCAGTGTTCAGTCTGTTTTGTTCACCACATCGAGACTGATCAAGACTCAGACAGACTCAAACTCAAGCAAGATCAAGAACTTCAAGAGGAAGTCAAGTCAGTCAGAACATCAGCAGAAGTCTTAACTCTAGGTTGAACGAAATTCATTTTCTTATTGTTGTGTACCGTTAAACATATCAAGAACATCTTTAAAATGGAAAAATGCAGAGCTTGTTTAACAACAGAGAAAACACTAGTTCCAATAAATGAAGAATTCTTGTATAACTATAACATTTTAACGAACCTAGATGTAAGTTTTCTTGTATTCAGTTAATTTCATAGTTTCAAAGATTTGTAAAATATCTGTTAATCTCTGAAATAAAATCTTATTGTGTTACAAAACGTTTTCTGTTTTCAGGTAAAAATATCAGATAATTTACATCAATATGTCTGTGAAAGTTGTGTCGAGTCTGTAAAGTTTTTTATTGAGTTTAGAGAGAAGTGTATATTGTCTGAAGCATCGTTAAGAAGTGCTTCCGAGGTAAGATTTAAAGAATTTTCATGTTAAACAAAGTTCAGATTCAGATTGTGATCAATCACCAACTTAAACAAAAAACCATAATTCTGTAACTTAGAGATATACAATAATGTAACTTAACATCATTGTTTTTACTGACTTAAAAAAAGAGGTTATCAATTCAACACATAAGGCTGTTATTTTGTTTGTCATGATGGCCTGGTAACATATCAATAATATAAAGACTGCATGTTTTTTTAAGGGAATAAAACTTGAAAATGATCTGTCTCAAGAAATTGAGAACATCAAGACAGAATATGAAGTTGGGGTGGAATTTGAAGATGATAATAATATGGATAATGGTGATCCTTATCCAGACACAATGGATTGTAAAGAAGACATCAAGATAACTATTAAAAGAGAGGACCAAGGTATGTATTTTAGGTTAGTTAAGTAACTAAAACTTCAACAAGAAAATGAAATTCTATAGATTTATTGTTGAAAATAAACCTTTTTATTCAAATAATTTTTTTAGAAATGGAGAATAATATAAAACAGTATAAACGAAAGGAAAGAAAAGCAAAACAGAAAAGAACATACATAAAAAAGGAAAAAGTGAAACCAGAAAGCGATATATTATTTTGTGGTATGTTTTTCATATAACTCCCATGTTACACAACACATTGTTTACCTTCCTTCATCCTCATCAGAGTTATCTACATACCAGGGCCCTGATTCTGTAAATCCCAAAAGATTTTGTGCTGATATTGTGTGACATCAAACCGTATGTCTTTTCACGAACTCTGAATACTAATATCTCAAGACAACCAATTATGGCATGTGTTTAGCACCCTTGATCCGTTTTGGCACTAACTTCATGCAGTATAATAATAACTATTTAAGCAGCAAGCATCAAATCATACTAATTTTTTTTCTTAAACTTTAAGGTTTATGTACAACAGAATTTGAGGATAAAAGTGCATTGTCAGAGCATTATGATGTACATAAAGATAACAAGACATGCCCGACTTGTTTTATGTTGTTTCGAGATTGGCCCCAGTTGTTGGCTCACAGGTTTACACATTTACCCAAAAAGCAGCATTTTTGTCATATGTGTCCGAGACGTTTTATGTCTACAGGTAATATGGAGTATCATTATAGGAAAGATCATTTTGGTGAGAAGGTAATAAATGAATGATTTATTTATTTTTATATATTTATTTATTAAGGGATCCCAACACAGGTTACACAATCATAATACAGATGCAAAAAAGGGTCTTAAAATTAATTAGCGTACCCATAATAATAGGGTGCCAAAGCATGCAATAAACATTAACAAATAAATAAGAGGACAAAGAGCAATAACCTAATATTTTTATGTGTTTACAGAGCCCACAACTGTTTTGTAATGCTTGCAATACCTCATACGGAACACCAAGAAGACTATCTAAGCATATGTGGGCTTTCCATTCAAATAGAGAGTTTATCTGTGATTATTGCGGCAAAATGTAAGTATACAGTATTCATTCTGTTAATTCACCAAAAATATTTTTAAGGATACAAAAAATAGCATAAAATTTTATATTAACATATTTTATAATAATTTCTTTAAGAAAAGCTTTCAAATCCATAAAATATGCCAGACACACAAAAAAATAATGTATCTGAATTGATAATCTCCGCCTTTTTAAAAAATGAATAGTTTGAAATAAAACATTTTTTTTTTTCAGATATATAAACAAGAATTATCTTAGGATACACATAGAAGGCCACATGGGGTTAAAGAACTATAGCTGCAATTTGTGTAAATATTCAACTAATAGGAGTACAGCATTGCAGGTAAACATTTTAATCTACCATTTTTAGTGTGAAATAGTCCGATCAGGGATTTTATACTACAAAAGCGAGGCCACATTCGTCTTTGATATGGCCACAACAATATTCGTTTCTTATAATGTTGTGGATGTCACTTTTCTGCAAGCGGGAATAATTCCCGCAGTTGCCTATAAAAGGAATTGGTTCAGAACCCTTATATGTTACTTCTGTTCATCCACTTTGTGTGGAAGAGTAAAAAAATCAATCCATCCGTACTCACAAACTTATGGCTGGGTGTGCAAAACGTGCATATGTTTTATGTATGGTATGTGCGTCCGTTTCTTTACATTATCTGTTTTATTTCAATTGCAGAATCATATGTTAGGTGTTCACACGACCAAAAAGGCATATTGTAAAACGTGTAAGCGACTCTTCAAAGACCAGCAAAATCTAGACAGACATCTGATAAAGTGCAGAGAAAGAGCACCGCTCATATGCAATATATGTGGCTTTGAGGTGTATCGGAAAGATAGAGTGAGTAGAGTATGCATATCTATCAATTGTTTTATATGTGTAAGTTAGTTTAATTAAAAGCAATAATTCCATCAAGAAGTAACACTTAACATAAACCTCAGACAATTAATCAGTTATGGTCAGATCTACTTTTGATTTCTCAAAATATCGCGAATATAAACCTAAAAATATAAACCTAATCATAGTGTACCAAATTTGATCCTAATCCATTTCATTATTATATTATGCTATAACAACAAAATTACATGGAACCTTGTTATAGGCAACATAAAATTTTTTCTAAATCAGCCAGATTATCTGTTTCTTACATATTCGTATTATTACGATCATCATAGATTTTATTCTTATTGTCATTATTTACTGTCCTTTCTAGCTAAAGAATCACATGGAAAGTCACAACGATGTTGGTAAATACAAATGCACCCGATGCCCAATTATCTATAAGACGAAGGGTGCATTGAAGGCCCACATTGATAGGCATGATGGCATACGCAGGAAGAAATGCGAGTTCTGCGCCCTAACTTTCTTCCAACAGAGTACTTTGATCAAACACCGAAGGGTACACACAGGTACAAGTGTAAACTTTATAGTACAAACATAGACAATGCTAGACTAGACACAGTAGTTAACACACTGCCCCGCGTCATGCAGCGTGCGTGAGCTAGCGTTATATGTAATGATTTCCATTTGTATAGAAAACACGCACCGGCCAACACACAGTAAAACGCATCTGTATGAACGCGCGTAGATGCGTTTTCTATACGAATGACAAGCATTCCCGCACTACGCTGAATAATGTGGGGCAGTATTTTAAACGCTTTAAACAATGACTGTGACTCGCTGGACAGCAAAGTTGTAATTGAAGCTTTTGTGTGTAAACATATTATTATTATTATGTATATGAACTGTAAGCAAAGCAAAATGTTATATTATGATATTCTGCCGAAGTTGCAATTTTTATTTGAAACAAGTAACAAAAGGGTATTCAGACCACCTGATGTGCAAAATAAGGATGTATGTGCATTTCTATTTATGAGGACTAAGATGGTAGCGTCTAAGTGACTCCAGAATCTGTTCTGCCTCAACCAAAACTTTATTGATTTTTGAGAAAGAATGAACTATTTTGAGGGTTTAATCTCTGGTTGAGGCTATTTTTTTTGCCACCAACTCTCACTCTTATTGATTGAATTAATTTAAAATTTCCATTTTCAGGGGAAAAGCCATATGTTTGTACTGTATGCAGTAAAGGGTTTACCGCAAACCATAATCTTAAATTACACATGAAGGTTCATGGTGTTTATAATTTAATTGTCAAAAAAGGCGAAATTGAAGACAATGATTAAAAGTGTTAAATTTAAACTTCATTCGTTACATTCGATAATACGTCCATATTTTTGTGGCTTTTGGGTATTGGAATAATTAATAGATATTTTGTGAGAAAAAGTTTGGGTCTTTTTTTTTCATTAAGTGTATACATAATTATAACCTACTACCTACTCAACAAACCTACTATACTTGCTTAGATTATTGATTCAAATGCATTTATTTCTGTTTAATTTATCATGACAAGGTTAAACGACGGCTATATTGTTAATAAGGACTTTTAAAATTAAACCTTTGAGTAGGTGACCTCATAAATGGATTTACCTTAAATCTAAATAATGATGTTGAAGAATTAATGATTGAAAAGATCTGCTTATATAATGTGCAAATTCTCGTTGATTAATATCATATGATGATGAATTGAACATTAATGGAATCCATGTGAAAATATTGTATATATTATGAATTTTCTAATGTAAGTAAATAGAAATAATTATAATGTGCAAATTCTCGTTGATTAATATCATAATATGATGATGAATTTAATATTAATGGAATCCATTGGATGTGAAAATATTGTATATAGGTGCATCCTATGATTATCATGCAAAAAGTCAAAAACTGGCGCCTTTAAATACAGCTCGTATGTTTTAAAATAAGCAATTTAATTTACAGTGGAGCGCAAAATAATTGTGGTACGGTACAAAAGGCCATTTCTAATTTGTACCATGCCATTATGTCATTCATAATCATGCCTGTCATGTCACGCCATCGGCCATTCATTCATTCGTATTTCGTTTTTTGATGATTGAACTATGAACTGTCAATGTCATGCGTTGTTGTTTGGTTGTGGGAAAGTTGGGAAATAAATAAATTGTAATATTAACATTTATAAATATACAAAATAGGAATAACAAGTGAGAAAGCTAATTATTTCTTTAATTAATAATTAAGCATGGAAAAATGTCGAGTGTGTTTAACAACAGACGGCGTTATAATGCTCATAGATGACGAATTTGTATACAATTTTAATTCTCTAACGAATCTGGATGTAAGTGTCTCTTTTACTATATTATTCTATACTACACACTAGAATTAATCAATAAAATATTAATAAAAGTTACCTATCAGAACATATTGTTATTTTGTTTGTACTAAAAATTGTTTATAATATATCGTATTTATCTTTACAGATAACATCCTCTGACGAATTAAACCAGTTTGTTTGCGAAACATGTTTACACTCTGTAAAATTTTTTATTGCATTTAGGAAGAAATGTCTATTAACTGATTCTATATTGAAAAATGAATGTGAGGTAAGCTATGTGACACAGCAACTGAATTATTTAAACAGTAAAGTAATTTAAAAATCTCATTTAAACACAAGTATGTCAGTAGGTAACCTATGACCCACTACAGAGTCGGTTTTTGTCTCACAATAACAACCCTTTTGAAATGTTTGTGTTTTTTAGCTAAAATCACAAGAGAACTCAAATGCAATTGAAGATGTGGAAAATATTAAAACTGAGTGTGAAGTGGAGTTTGATGATTCTTTCATGGATACTGTTGATTGCACTGAAGATATTAGTTACAACATCAAAAATGAGAGAAATGGTAACTTTTTAACTCAACTATGATTTTTTCATAGTAGAAAATTGCATGCAGGCCCCCCATATTAAGCTCCTGAGACCCGGTGTCCTAATACTAGAACAAATAGTGTGAAGTCAGATAGACCCAAGTATTTTTTTGTCTGCTACTGGACTATCTACAGTATACCCATTGTCCTAAAAATTTAATTTAATAGTGGCACATTCCAAAATGTGTCATTTTTTTGATAATGATAATTGTTATTGAATTCAACACAAAATAATCTTCATGTGAATAAAACTCAAATTTCTATGTATGTACCATTTTGTTTGTTGACACTCGCATTTTCTCTAGAATATAGGCATAAAACGAAATAATTCGTAGTTATGTTTATGTTTCCACATAATAAATACGATTATTCACTGTGAAAGAATAAAAATAATTACATAAGATCATAAAAATATTATAAGTTTTTATATTATATTTTTGTAGAAAAGGTCATTATTCGTGTTGTGACAATGTTTAAAAAAGAATTGACATCATAGTTGTGTTTTCTTTTAATTAAAGAATGTGGTATTTGGTGTTACAACTGTATCAAAACAAGTAAGTATATAAACTAAGTAGCATATTTCAAAACTAGTATTTTCAATTCTATTTTTTTGGTAATCAAAAGAACTAATACGAAATATGTCTATTTGTTGCTTTGGAAGCTTTAAATTAATTAATATTAATATTTTATTATGATCTTATGTTATTATTTTTCTTCTTTCACAGTAAATTATCGATGAACTCTTCAGATGTTCAAAAACAATAAAATAAACTTAAATACAAAGAATACCAGTTCAGAAGAATTATCGCAGATTTTTGTAATTAATGGTCTTGAAATGTACCACGAAATGAATGCAACACCTTTACAGGCTGAAAATAATGAGAAATTCATCGCAACTTGTATGGAAGAACAAGATTTTTGTTCAGAAGATAGTGTCAAGGATCCCGTCTGTGAAAACATTAGTGAATCGGCTAGTTCTGAAACAAACCCTAGTAAATAAATAAGCGATCCCATTGTAATGAAACTGATTTCGCTAGCAAAACCTTCTCAACTGTAGAAAATGACAGCAACATTGAAATGGATTCAGCGTTGCATTCCATTAATAACCCATCAAATACAATAAAAATGACCAATGAATGATAATGATGTTAGTTTTTACTGTCTCCAAGTTGAACTACTATACTTTTAGTGTGTGCAATATTAAAAATAAAGATGATACATGTGATTTTTGGCATGAAGGCGAAGCAAAAAGAGGTGCTATGCTAAGAACAAATGCCACAAGCTTCAGAAAAACTTTTTATTTCCATTCAGACCTAATTTTCGGTAAAATTTGGGCTTTAAGTATTTACGATTTTTATTTTATTTTCATTATACGCAAGGAAACTCACAATAATTGATATATTTTAATTGCTTATACATGCATGTACTCAATAGGTACCCTATTGAGTACATGCATGTATTTTTTTACAGTTCTTAACAATGAACAAGTATTGGAGTTATTGGAAGAATCCGAGATAGATTCAGAAAATGATGAAGAGAGTGAACAATTCTTGCAGTCGGCAGATAGCAGCAGCAGCAGTGAGGAAGAAACAAATGAAGAAAATGTCCATATATACGAACACGGCAGAGGGCGGAGTCTGGGTCGAGTTTGAGGACAAACTATTCGTGGGCGGCCTCGAGGTCGTTCTCCATATAACGGAGTGCATGAAACAGCTTCCTGTTCTCAAACACCTGATCCACTAGAAAGTAATGATACGATGGGATGGACAGAAAAATCTTTTTCAACATGTATTCCAGTAGTTACTGCACCATCTTATTTACAACAAAACAGAACAGACTACACTCAGATGGATTTCTTTCGACAGTATTTTGATGAAGAAATTATCAACTTAATAATTGAAGTAACAAATCGAACGTCTGTTCAAAAGACTGGAAGAAATCTTCAATTAACCAATAGTGAGCTTAAGGTTTTCATAGGAATCTTATTAGTAATGGCATGCATTGGTTACCCCAGAACCCGCATGTATTGGGAGGCTCGGTGCAGAATACCATTAGTTGCTGATAACATGGCACGAGATAGATTCTCCGTTTTACGAAATTCCTTGAAATTTGTTTTCGATGATGATGTTTCGTCAGAAAATCGACGAAAAGATAAGTTATGGAAAGTTAGGCCATTACTTCGTAAAATTTTAGAAGCTTGTCATAAAGAAGAAAAACAGCAACACGTATCTATAGATGAGATGATGATTCCCTTTACAGGAGCTTGCAGCATCCGACAATATTGCCCGGGAAAACCCAATCCCGTGGGATTAAAGGCGTATGTTATGGCCAACCCTGATGGGACAGTTTGTGATTTTATTATCTACCAGGGAAGAACAACGTTTCCAGATTATGATACTAGCCCATTCGGCCAAAGACAAAAAGCTGTCTTAAAATTGACCGAGTCATTAGTTCCGGGTCACCTGGTCTATTTTGATCGGTATTTTACCACTGCTCAGCTAGTAGAAGAATTGAAGAGAAAAGGGCTAGAAAGTACCGGCACGGTTATGAAAAATCAAATTCCTGGCCCAGCACGCAACCTTTTGGCTTCAGATAAAATCCTAAAAGATAAAGGACGTGGGAGTACTCAAGTCATCGTCAGAAATGATGGTAAAATGGCTCTGACAAAATGGTTCGATAATAAGCCCGTTTTGATGCTATCGTCTAGGTTTGCAAATGAAGAGTCTGATATGTGCAGACGATATTGCAAAAAAGAAAAGCTATATGTGAATGTAGCCAGGCCGAATGTCATTAAAATGTACAATAAAAACATGGGTGGCGTAGGTTTGGCCGACCGTCAGCTTGCTGTTTGCTCTTCAAGGTGTCGAACAAAGAAATGGACGGTACGATTTTTCTCTCACATGCTAGACTTATCTGTAAATAACTCGTGGCTCCAATATAAAAAAGAAGAGCAGAAGAGAGGAACTCTAGCAAAAAACATACTACAGTTGAGATTCTACAAAATGAAATTAGGGGAACAACTAATTGAAGGTAACACTGCCCCAAGTGAAGTGTCACACTTTGAAGGTAAAGAAGAACATAATGCAAATTACCGTAAACGTGGCCGACCTGCACCTGTACCGATACCTTCGAAGATACGCCGAACCCAAGGCTCGGTGCATATGCCAGAAGTCGCTAAACAGCAGCGTTGTCGCTTGAGCGGTTGTCGATTAAAAACTACTATAAAGTGTATTAATTGTAAAATCTATCTTTGTTTAACTGCCAAAAGAAACTGTTTCAAAAACTTTCATAAATAGTCTTCTATTCCTCATTAACGTCCCTATTAATTTGATTTCATTTTCGACTTATAAATTATTTAATTTTTAAAATTTTATTTAATTTTTAAAATTTATTTTTGAATTCTAATTTCAGAAGCTGTTTATTATTGATTAAAGAATTAGAAATGATTGTTGTTAATTTTGAAGTAATTAATTTTTTAAGTGTGAAAGTTAAGAACTTATAGACATTAATTTTTGTTAAAAATTTTATAGGTATAGAATTTGTTCATTTTACAGTTAAATGTTGTGTAAGCTTTAATAAAAATAAGGTGTCTTTAAATTTAAGTTAACACTGTTAAAAGCTGTGATTTGTGATCTTATTTACCTAGTTACTAGGGTATGGATAAATAAACTTACTTTTCTTTTTTTTTGATTTAACGTAATTTGTGATTAATAAAATAAAGATTTTTAAAATTTAAAAGAATATTTGAAATATGCAGATTGATCCTTAAGTTTCTTGAAAAACTAATACTTAAATATAAATCTATTTATGGAGTATAAAAAGCAACTGGGTCACAGTGCTAAAAAAAGATCAAACATTTTCATTTGTTTTGTGTTTTGGGCGTCCTTTCCTGAATATAACCCTGAAAATATTAATCAAGAACCTCTTTTAACAAAGATGGTTTGGGTCTATACACTAAATTTTATTTGGTCTTAATAATAGGACATTGGGTTTTAGATCACAATGGCTTAATTATTGGGTCTCAGGAGTTTAAGTCATCGCTGCAGCCCATGGACACACATCCAACCTCAAACAGAGAAGAAATCCTATCTGCAGTTGTATGCTGGTTAGCAAAGCACCCAATTCACCTCCCACTCTACAGAAAAACATCCTCATACAACCTCAGACCAGTGTCTCGACATCAGCAGTCAGTAATCAGAAATATATATTTTATCTATTTTCAGATATTAGAGTTGTTATAAAACCAAAAAACAAGTGTGGACGGAAAAAGAAAAGCATAATAACGTCAATTTTTGATCCTTCAAGTTATCTCATACCCTGCGGTAGGTCTATTGCGTTATTTAAGTAATTTCCGTTAACAAAGCAAATGTGCGAAGCATGCAAACTAGCATAGCCCCGCTACTTGATTAGATTGCAAGTGATCAAAAAGTTAAGCAACGCTGGGCGCAGTCAGTATTTGGATCGGTGGTTAGTGGCAAATTCAATGCGTTGTTCCGCGCCTCGGAGGGTAGATAGGTTAAGCCGATGGTCACGGTTGTTGTCAATACGATAGCAGTCGTTGAATCTTGTTGGAGGCCCAATGGTTTGAGAACATCCGACACGGGTTGGCAACTAGCCTGTTTCTTCACTCATCCACATTGGAGCAACGTGGTAAAGTATGGTCCAGGTCTCCCCTGTTGTGGAGAGAGACCTGTGTCCAACAGTGTGCCATAAAGAATTGCAGCCAAAATTTTAACCAAAGAACACATCAGTCCCAAATTTTTCTTGACCACTCTCAAGCACTCGAGCAGCTGTGTCGCAATCCGCAATACAATGTGGCATACACACGAAAAAAATAAAAAATAACTCAAAAACTTCTCACATTACAGGTTTGTGTCACCAAGATTTTGAAAATACAGACGCATTATCAGACCATTTTGAGAGTCACAAAAAAACCATGCGATGTGTAATATGCTCTGCAAAATTTACAAGTTGGCTGCAAATGTTGGTCCACAGGTCCCAACATTTGCCCGCGAAGCGGTATCATTGTTATATATGCCAGAGACGGTTTACCTCTATAGTGTACATGGAATGTCATTATAGAAAAGAACATTTTGGTGAGAAGGTAGTTTATTATTCCTTTATTTATTCATTTAACTCACTTGCAATGTAGACTAATAGTTACACTTAAATGCAGCATTGTACATTAAAAACACTAGTGAATGCGACTAAATTGTTGGTGTAAATTAAAACCATAGCTATCATGTTTATTTATCTATTGAAATTTTTTAGCCATAGTAGCTTGTCCATAGTACCTTACCGCCAGCCTCTTAACCCGTCGTAAAGTAGCATGTTCGTCTCTATTCGTGATTGGATGGGGGTGACTGGGCTGCAGTGACCACTTAACATCAGGTGGCTTCAATACCCCATTGATACACAATTATTATAAAAAAAATACGATACATAATCCACTTGACGTGTATGCATACTAATAGCATATGTGGGTGTGATTGCTCAATTAATAAAGTATCTCCTTCCAGGGATATTCTATGGTTTCCACCACATCTCCCCAAACCTAAGGCTAAGAGGCTGGCTGTTAGGTACCTTCCCAGGCTTCACTGTTAATGATATCGATTGTAGCATTGATGGGTTCTTTACCCCGCATCTTATCAAGAAACAGAAATAAAAGTAATATTGCGAATTTTAGGACTATCTAATACCTTGCGGCCTCTGTGACCGTAAGTTTGAAACTCCCAGAAAACTGAAAAAGCACATGTGGGCTGTACATGCAGATAGGGCATATATCTGTGATTATTGTGGTAAAAGGTAAATATGGAATTACAAATAAGTTAGGTATATATTTATAGATTAGTGGCTTGTGTCCAAACATGTGACCTCCTGTATGGTGAGTATCGCTTCTTCATATCTTGTGTTCTGTTTGAGGAGCTGTGGTTGCCGGACTTGCCGGAGATCAGTGTTTTACGGCTATCACCATCCGGCCACATCCACTCTCAAAAAGGATATTCTATCTAAGGCATCTGTATTGCAACTTTATGAAGACTTGGATGTTTGCCTCAAATAGAGTATGTCCAGCACCCACGATTCTCCGATGAAACACAAGACATGCATTCGAAATTGAAGTCTTAAGGCAGGCTAAGAGGGTAGCGATAAGTACTTCACCGAGTGAGCTACAATATTTCTGCCTCCTATGCACCCATATGTAGAACTGTAGATTTCCAGGGGTTGCAGATACTGCAGTAAGCACTTAATATCCGATGGCATTCTAATATGCTACTAATTAACTATGAACAAATAAATAACTGGGTTGCTTATGTCTTTCCGAATTTTTCCACCTCGCATAATACTGTCCCGTGTGCGTGCATGGCTCCCATGTCACAGGGAAACCTAGTATGGGGCTATGAATGCGAAGCGTTAATACTTATTCAGTGATAAAAGTTGGTAAAATGCAATTTACAGGTGTAAGACCAAGCAAGCAATAACGCTACATATATATCACCATTTGGGCTTAAAGAGTTTCCGCTGTGATAAGTGTGACTTCTCTTGTAACTTTCTACATGGACTAAAGGTACAACTATGATTTTATATTTTTATGGACACGCTAAGGCTATGTAAATAATGTCTCAGGTTCGGGTGTAGTGAAAAGACGTCTTGATGATACGATGACTTTAATAATAATTAGACTGTTCTTATGAATAAATGTTACTTATAATATAAAGTGCCTAGCACCACACTACAATTATTTAGCAAATAGGAAAAGAGTGGAAAGTTGACTTTAAGTGCGGATTGAAGGCACACTATCCTTTTAACGAAGGTGACCGACATAGCTCTGAAAATTTGCAAATCAAAGTGGCAATGGGCTGGCCACATCGTTCGCAGGACTGACAACCGATGGGAAAAAAGGTCCTCGAATGGCGACCACGTTTAGGCAAAAGGAGCACAGGTCGCCCTCCGACCAGGTGGACTGATGACCTGAAGAAGGCAGCGGGAAACCGTTGGATTCAGAGGGCCCAGGACCGGCGGAGTGTCGTCGATTAGGGAAGGCCCATGTCCAGCAGTGGACTGCCAAGGGCTGAAAGGAAGAAAGGATCCTTTTAAAGAACCCTGCATCCTCAGACCCACTTTATATGTTTACAGGACCATAAAATAAGAAGGCATGTGCCCAAAAAGGTGTACTGTGACAATTGCAAACGACCATTCAAGAGCCCAGAGGACCGCGACAATCACAAGTGTTCAGTAAAACCAGACATAGTCTGCCCTGTGTGTGGCTTGCAGCTCACTGCTAACATGAGAGTGAGTATTTATTCATCTATTCACATTTTTTATCACATCTAATTACGATAGCAAAATGGTATATAAGGCGGACTTAATGCGAAAAGCATTTTCTGACGGTCTGGGCAAAGAAACCCCCGGAAATAGCTAACGCGTTGGATGGGTTAACAATTTATTTTTTTCTAATTTTTTTTTGCTCATATTGAGCAACATAGACTAAGATTTTCGTCTCATATAAACCCCGGCTACCATACTTCCCCAGCCGAAACACAAGTCACGAAGATCCTGCTTTAGGACGGGTTAAGAGACTGCATGGCTCTATCATATATAAAATTCCATAAGCCAATCAATAAATAGATGACACTAATTATTCACAAACGGCGACCACGTTTAGGCAAAAGGAGCACAGGCCGCCCTACCAGGTGGACTGACGACCCCAAGAAGACAGCGGGAAACCGTTGGATTCAGAGGGCCCAGGACCGGGCGGAGTGGCGTCGATCACGGGAGGCCGATGTCCAGCAGTGGACTGCCAAGGGCTGAAAGGACGGAAGGAAGGAATTCACAATTTAACATGCAAAACTCAAAATGCAGCTAACCCGTCACATGGAGACCCACAAGGATGGCAAGTACAAATGCCAGATGTGTCCAAGGACTTTCAAAACGGGCCTCGCCCTAAAGGCCCACACCGACCGACACGACGGCACCCCCTCCAACCACTGCAGCTACTGCCCCGCCAAGTTCTACACCGGCAGCGCTCTCGTCAAGCACAGACGCACCCACACAGGTATCACTCAGAGTACACCTCAGATGACATGTTTGAAAACTGTGGAGAGAGCTATGAAATTCGTAGAAGAACGAAGGGGACCGACATAGCTCTCAAAGTTTGCAAATTAAAGCGGCAACGGGCTGGCCACATCGTTCGCAGGACTGACGATGGGGAAAAAAGGTCCTCGAATGGCGACCACGCTTAGGTAAAAGGCCGCCCTCCTACCGGTGGACTGATGCCCTGAAGAAGACAGCGGGAGCCGTTGGATTCAGAGGGCCTAGGACCGGGCGGAGTGGCGTCGATTAGGGAAGGCCCATGTCCAGCAGTGGACTGCCAAGGGCTGAAAGGAAGGAAATAATAAGACTTACCTAAGTAAGTGATTCAGTCTTCGTTCTGTTAGATAAAGCAGTTTCATACAACTCTACAGCACACTGAGTGTTTAAGGATTCATACAGACACAGGTATCCAAGAATTGCTTGAGTAGATCTATTAAATAGATACAGTATATGGCCCCTTTTGTAACATCTTTTAATCAAAATTGCTCAGTTGATTTCATCTTGATTTAAAGTTTTGAAGTTTATTCCGTATTTCTATTCTTTCAGGTGAAAAGCCGTATGTCTGCACAATATGTTCAAAAGCTTTTACAGCGAATTATAATCTGAAAGTGCATATGAAAGTTCACGGTCTCAACTTGGTACACAGTAAAGATAAAAATTAACATACAAAGATTACATCCCCCTCGTTGTGAGGACACCCAGCCCGGGAGCGTATGTACTTTATTATTATTTGAGTCATAAACGATGAGCTTATAAAAAATTATGAAGTGTTCCACATTTTTATATAAAATAAATAATGCTGTGAAGAAAAGAATGGGAGTTTCAGTAATAAATGCGTGAAGCGTTCCAACATTTACGTCACACGATATTTGAAAAGGATGAGATTGAGAAAGGAAGAGGAAAGAGCTACACACATTTATATAGGTTGTGCCACATAGATATGTCAGTGTATACAATGTAGGGATAAGACCGTTTGGATGTTAACCAGCCATGATATAGCACCTGATTGGTGTTGTTTCTATAATATTGAATCACGGACGTATTTATGATTGTTTCAGATGACTCAAAGTAATAGAAGAAGACGAGAATTCTATGTTGTTCAATTTACAACCTTGCCTTTTGAAGGTATTGATGATTACGTGTGCGTGCCGACAACATGGATAACGGTACTAGGAGCGGCGGATCAAAAGCCGTTGTAGCGTACCCTAATAACGAAAATCCTTCCGATACAAGAGATCGCGCTAAGAGAAATGAAAGACTCAATAATGAATTGAAAGTTTATTTAGCTACTGACATATATGAATCAGGTGAGTTTAATTTAATCTAACAGGTTGTGTTGTCAGTTTCTTTAGATTTGGATAGCCCTAGAAATTACGGGAAATTTCAGATACTTGCACGGATGCTAGATATTGGATAGCGACCATAAGCTTCATATCGTCAATAAATACCTTCGGTTGAAGAAGAATCAAAAATAATCCTAATAAAAAAAAAAGTCCTCAAAATTCACAAACACTATCAACTATTGAAGATCACTGCAGCCAAAGGAAGCAAGCGAAACAGACGAGAGTGATAGCAGAAACTCAGCCACCGTATTCCGACGCTCCGATGGATTATATAGTAATTTCAGATTCTGAAATGTCTACGGATGAGGCTCTCATTGTCTCGCGTGAGGACACGTGACCTAATCAAAAATGCGTAAGACGGAGGCTAACATTATTTATTATAAACTATTTTGTTTAGTTAATAAAGCAGAACCTTGTTAACAATAAAGATGAAAATTTCTTTAAAGGATATTTTTTAATTAAAACTGCTCATTTTTATAAATTATTTATTATGGAAATACAATTTAAGTCTAGGTAAAAAAGTAAATGTATCACATACAAAAAAGTCTTTGGCGAGTACTGAAAGTACTAGGATCTAAGCATTTACAAAATAAACTTTTAGAATAAATGATGGCAATGCAGTAGGCAACACTCAGAGAATCCAACAAACTAGCTTTTTAAATTATAGTAAAAAATGTGCACGAGATGCCTATTATCCTCATCAGTACCCTTGCATAAACACTATAGTTGTCCGATATCTTTCCATACTAATGGCGCACGTTGACTATATAAGAATACTTTGACGATAGTGTTCTTGTTGAGTGCTACGAGCAGGATTGGCACTGATCCAGTCAGGTGGTACTATAAAGTTATAGTTAAAGTATTTCAATAGCCAGTTTTAATAACATTCGGCCTGATATGGATAGCCTTGTCCTTACTTTGGTCATTAAGAAACATCTGACGATTCAAATCAATTATTATTTATAGTTTGGTTACCTATATATTGGTTACCTATAAAAATTTGTCTTGGAAACTGTATTGTAGTGGGGCTACGCAACCCAGACACAAAATTATAAAGATTAAAAAACAAATTGTCATTTAATGCAAAAACAAATTTTTAGTAACTATCATATTATATTACTTATTTCATTAATTCCCAAGTTTTTATGATGGTCAGGCCATAGTTATTATAATTACTTGTGCCTCGAACATGAACTTACGCACTTTCCTGTAGCAATCGTATCGAGCTGCCATTAGTATGGGAAGATAATAATATCAAGACGAACTTACATAATACTAATGACTGACGTTTACTGTACCAATACTGATGCTCATGGCACTGATTGTATGTTATTCAAACGACTTCTTTCTAACTTTAAGTGAGTCATGTGAGTGTCTCCAACCAATGACCGAAATCCAACATTGCATTAATACATCAATAATATTGAAATTATAAAACTGTTTGCCTCTGAGTGTTGTGTAACTGTATATAAATATAAGGATAACAAAATTGTCGTATTAAATCAATTATAATTAACATCTTAATTAAATGTATAATTACACAAATTACACTATTGTTCCTATCATATACTGGCAAGCAAACATCAAAGGCCTGATTCTGGTCACTTCAACAATTATTTATATAGAACAGTTACAAACAAGTTTATTACAATGGTGTGTATTATTCTTCAGCTGTCGCGGATAGGAGATGTATCATGCACAAAAATTTTGGGGAAAATAGAAAGTATAACTCAGAAGGTATAACCTGCTTATTTTTACTTTTAGAATTTGCATACCTGAAAAGATGAATATGGATTGATCAAAGTGCCCTGTAAAACCAATTACTCATTATGTCATGTGTTTCAGATGGGGAGGTGTGGTTGCCGGAACTGCGTTTTTGAGGACCACAAGGGTCTATTATATGTATAGACAAAAATAAATACAAGACATCCTTGTTTTCTTTTTTCAAGGGGAAATCCATTATGCATATTTTGCATTTTGCATTCATTTTGCATTTATGCATCAGTACAAACATAATAAAGGGTTATGCAGGACTCACTAATTTACTGGCTAAAACATTATTACGTTTCTATCTACGCCCACTTGTCGGGACAACGGTACATTCACTTTCTGTACACACCAAACCATATACACACATAGCTCAAGAACAACACTTACCACTGTTTATTATTATGATCAAACAACAATCCCAAATAAGTACTTTCTTGTTAATAAGCTAATAAAAAATAAGGAAGGAATTGAAAATTTGATACTTCTGCTGTTATGGACTAAAATTGACATCTTATAATTAATCAATAAATATGTGTAACTTAAATATAATCTTGAACTAACGATACGCAAAAATATTATTATATCGATTAACTGAATATTAAACAATAATATCCTAACGATAAATATTTCAATGAGATTAGTAAAAACCCTGGAATATTTTTACAATACATTGTATAATAGCATTTAAGCACAAATATTGTAATATTTTTTACTATTGTATATAGTCAACAAATGCTAAATTAAAAAAAATTGCGTGTTTAATAAAGAAGGTATCAAAAAAAGTACATTATAACGATATGTGGAATTATAAAATTTGAGCAAAAATGTTAATTTATCATCGTAAAGCGCCAGTAAGTATTATAATCTATTGAACAAGGTTTAAGTCTATCAAGATCCATACAATTATCGACACTATTTTTATATAGGTAGATTTCTAATGTAAGGCATCATTGTTTCAATGGAAAAAATATATTCGAGGTTTCTGTCCACTACGTCACATTACACACCAATAAAAACAATCAAAGGATATGAAAAGTGAATTATCGAATATTGATTTTTTAAATGCATTTATAAAATTAGTTATAAATCGGCATCACATTCTTTTTTTGTGCATGTGCAGAATAATTGCTATTCGAATAACATCAAGTTATTAATGGCAAGGCTGGAAATTAATAATCGATCTTTACATAATATGGATCTCACTAATGATGTTTGGTTGCCTATTTGTTATTTCAAAGAAATTATCTAGAGTATCTTAGTAACCATACAGCATCCAATCACAATCCTTGTCTAAACTGTAGCTACATTGACGTACTAAACAGATGCCTCAATAAAAAACTTGCCGCTATGCTAGTAAACCAAAAGGAACTACGATCGTAATTATTATTAAACAAAAATAAAATAATAATTTAAAATAAATACACAGGCAGTGCAGAGGCGGACCATTCAAGACCATACCTAAATCTATCCTCATAATCATCGGTACACTATCAACGACTCTCAATAATTTACTTAATAATACGACGGGCACCATTCTTGAATGGAAAGAACGGAAAAATTAAATGTTTTTAACAACACTTTTTATATATGTATAAACCCAGTAAAGAGAAAATTATCGGTTTCCGTACGAATTTGCATTGTAGGGCCCTACAATAAGATGTTAATGCAAATGACATTTCTACGTCTGTTATAATCGCAGTCTCAAAATACAGCTTCCGGTGACATCGTCAAGTCGCAAGTGCAGCTGTTGCTTGTCCAACGATTAGTCGTAGTAGCAAATGACAGACACACAATCTATAGTTGTCCTAAAACTTTCAAAAGACATTGTACACTAACGCAAATGAAAGTAAACCATTCAAAAACCGTGCCTATTCTTATACAGACCGTCAGCGAAACAACTTAGTGATACGTCATCTATCTAAAGAACGAATCTACCACACTGAGGCGAAAGTTACGTGAGACTAATGTGCATGGAGCGTTAAAATCGATTGTCAGATAACACCGAAGATAAAACAATAACTTACAATGAATTGTCTTATCTGATTCTGGGAAAAACGACTCATAGATTTTTCACGAGAAATTCTACTTATACGTACCATCAATCACATTCCAAAATTTTAATAATGATAAAGAACTTGAATAGACGTCGAACCGATGAATCTATTCGATGAAATTACCTCCTGATGATACTCCTGTTGATGTTTACAAATAAGAGGGAAATTAAATTACCCTTAAAAGAATGGACATAAAATGTCTTGACTGCTTGCATTTAATACTGATATTTTATGAATATAATTTAAAGGAATTCAAATCGATAAAAATAAAATCAGTTTACGACATTTTGAAATCATCAAACTAATAAGATATTTGGCATTTCAATGAAAGCATCTCAAATAGCTGTAGACTATCTAAAACTGCAAATGGATGTAATGGGTGGTAGTCAAAATTAAATGTTTGACCACCAGCCAAATGCAGAATTTAAAAAATGATGACGAAATTTCACCTCAGTGTGAGCGATTCATGTGAGATCAAAACTATATCTCGTTACCATAGTGAGTGTTTGGTAACCTTACAACAGTTTCTCTGGTGCCTACCTTATCTGTGTCTATGAGGGATCCCGAGCTGTACTTCTTGGTTTTGGGAACTAAGGGAGGGACTTCGCTGCAAGTTGAACAGTTGTCATCTGTGACCTTGGAGCTCGAGCCGGCTGCACTGAACTTCTTGAGGCTGCCAGTGGCGAGGGACCCGTTGGATGAGGAGCAGTGAGGAGGTAGAAGGGGTACCCTCTCTTGGAGATCCTTGGTCGAGGTGGTGGGTCGGTGACCACACCCACTGCTGCCGGATTCTGATGTTGCAACCTCAGGACAGCCACCCATTTGAATCCACTCTTGTATCCTGGGAAAGATTAGTGTAACCTGATTATTTGAGTTTTGCAATATTGACTGAAAACTGAATTATTTGATGCTTGACAAATCTGAATTGTGCAAGCATCCATTTCATTTGTGGATTAGTGAGCATTCTTTTCCAGGGTTAGTGATTGCAGATTAGTGGGATAGTCGAGGTTAAATCAGTAATATTAATATACAGAACCCATATGTCTATCACCACAGTACCTCGCTCACGCCCTTATGACATCCGCATAACCTGTCGAAAAGCAGCCTGTTCTTCATGTATTGTGTTTCATTTGGGGAGATGTGTTAAGAGGGAGAAGATTCATTTTTTTTTTCATTTTTATCACAGTATCATCACACTGTTAGTAGTAACCAACACAACCACAAACAACAACAACCATTTGCTACTATATTATTAACGTTTTATCAATGTTGTGGTACGAAAGTTATAATCTAGGCTTAACAACTATGCACTAGCCGCTAGGATGCCTAGTTGGCTTGTTTCTATTTCTATTTACTATGAAAGAATACTAACCTGTTAACAATCTCCTCGAAGTTAGGCCTCCGTTGAGGCGTGTGTTTCCAACACTCCCGCATGAGCGCGTACATCGGCGGAGGGCAGGCCGCCGGCGCCGCCAGCAGCTCGCCGCCGCGGACCATCGATATCACCTCCTGGTTGCTGTACCTGTAGCATACATTTACGGTGGATTTCATAACCAATTGAATCCACATTAGAACAGGGTGGTAGACCGAATCATCAGTGTGTGTCCGTATTTACTCCTTTTACACGCTTTTTGAAGAATCCCATATCATAACCCTGTCAGGAGTTATGTGCCCACATTATTAATTCACTTTATTCAATATCATGTGTTGGGGAGCTGTGTTTGCCAAATAGTTTTCTTGAGAACAATTTAGTTCCCTGAACAAAGCACTAACACACAGGTCCACAGGGAGTTCTTTTGTCCAGTTTGAGCTTGGATGTGGATTAAGGCATAGTGTGCCTTAATGTGATAATGTGAAAAAACAATAAATATAGTATGTTAATGAAAAAGGGATTTATCTTGGACATACCCATAGTAAGGTTGTAATCCATAGCTGTATATCTCCCACAGAACCACTCCATAGGACCAAATGTCACTCTCTGTCGTGAACTTTCCATACAGTATAGACTCTGGAGGCATCCACCTTACTGGCAGTAAGCTTTTTGACTGTACCTGAAATTTAAATTTTATTTGAGGCCTTTGAGTGAAAATGGAATTTATTAAGCATATAGAAAGATTTTGGTTTAGGGAATATTAAATACATAGATAAATTTTCTGCCAAATAAAAAAGTCACTTACTCTATAATAGTCAGAGCTGTAAATATCTCTGGACAGTCCAAAATCTGATATCTTGACAACAAAATCGTCAGAAACCAAACAGTTCCTTGCAGCAAGATCTCTGTGTACATAATGGTGAGATGCAAGATACTGCATCCCAGAAGCAATATTGTTGGCAATCATCAAAAGCCTCAATGGTGGGAGGCCTTTGCCGGATGGTGGAGCACGTCCCATCAAAAACTCATGAAGATCTCCCCTCGCCATGAATTCAAACAACATGCATAAAGGCTCCTCTCTAAGAGCTACACCGACAATACAAACAATATTCTCATGAGTCAGTTCTGAAATCAAATCTATCTCTCGTCTGAAGTCTGCCTGGGTTTTAGCTGATGCATTCTCTTTTAAAGCCTTCACTGCAACATATTGTGTTTCCCCATTCTTTTTCAATGCCCCTTTGTATACTTTGCCAAATGCTCCTTCACCTAACTCCTCTAAGAACTTAATTTGCGATAAGGAATACTGAGGGACGCGTAGAACACCATTTCCTCTGACTGGTCTTGTCATTAGATGAGGTTGAGTGCTATTGTTCTGGTTTGTTAGTAGCTCATTCATTTCTATCGGGGAGTTGAGCCTCGAGTTGCCATAAATATTTTTGTCTGCATTTGGGAGGTTGATGTCACGTATTGTAGCAGCATTTCCTTTGTTCTTGTTTCTGAAGCAAAGGCATACGATGAAGCCGACAACAGCCATGGTTAGCAGAATTAAGACAACAACTATGTATATCCATAGCTTGTTAGCACATTTGGGGATGTCACATAGCTGTCTGTCTGTCTTGCCATCCTTCTCTACAATACACCACGGCTGTGATTTGAGACCACCAGGATTCCTGCAGTAAGTGTGCCTGCCAGCTAGCTCAGGATGGTCGGAGACTTTCGGAGACATTTGCTTGGACCATTCAATACATGGCATTCCATTGTCAGCTACACTTACTCTACCGAGGTACCCGCTGCCATTTTCCCAGTAACATTCATCGTCTGACACCATCATGGTCTCTATACCGATTTTTAAGCAGTCTGGGTCATCTTCTGGTAAATCCTGACACTCTTCTAGTGTTAACTGCTTGCCAATATGAGGGTGTCTTTTAGCTATGGCATATTCAGTTTGACACAGCTCATTCTCCAATATCTCACAGTCCTGCTTGCACACCCGTCTAAGCAATGTGGAGTTGTAACGAAAATTGAAGATAGATGATATGTTCCTATTATTTATCAGCTGTGTGAGTCCATTTGGAATATTTTCAAATACGATTTCAGGAAGATCGTCATCTGTATTGTTTTTTGACTTTGGGAATATTAGTTTTGCTTCCTTGAAATAGTTGGCATTAGTTTTGTCTGGGTCTCTGCATATTGGGAAGGTTGAGTAACACAGGCTTGGAAGGGCATACTGTTCGCAGTGAGAGCTTATATCGTTGGAGTACCTGGTGACTTGGATAGCTTTCATCAGTTTATCTTCCTGAGCAACCTGAGTGGTATTGAACGGAACATACACAAAGTGGCCTTTCAAATATGAAGAGCACACAGCACCAGTGTACATCTGGCATATAGGTTCTAACTTCCTGGGCTCCGATATATTGACTTTTCCTTCATTCTTGTGTGTCATGTCCTCAGATATTAAATGAGGAGTTGTTTTGATTGGCATTTCAAACACGTTTGCATTATCTGTGCTAGGAAAAAGTGACGCATATGTAGGGATTTCATAGTTTTCGATGTCTTCTTCTCTTTCAACGATTAACTTCGTTGTCAGTTTCTTTTCGTAGTTCTGTTTGATGACACAGGTGTAGTTGCCCTGGTCTAGACTATTGATGTCTTTGATTCTAAGATTGGTGCCTATTGTACCGTTCGCTTTGTCGATCTTAGTGGAAGCTCTCACCCTGTTAGAGTCCGACAAGACTCTGTTGTCTTTCAGCCAGTAAACTTTAACATTTCTCATAAGAGTCTGCTGGATATGGTCAGGTGGGGACTCCTTGACGTATGTTTCGACGCCTTCCCTATTCTTCGTGTACTTTTCCACTTTCGTAAAGTTCATGATAGCTTCGCATTTGAATCGGACATCGTTTCCAGGTGGCTTTTTCACCACTGTCGGAAGTGTTTTCGAAAAGTAAATGTCAAGTTTTATGTTCCATCCTTTCTGCTCCGCCGTCGAATTGGTCTTGGCTGAAACGCTTTCTGTTTTGTTGGAAATCGTTAATTGACTTTCACACAACACGCATAGCACAATAAATGCACAACCGTATTTCATGTCGGAGCGCTTTCCATAACACTATACCGTGCAATGTTTCTAATACATAATACTATTTAATTAACATTATTGTTTGATACTGTTCGTTCACTATAGAACACTCAGATATAACAACAATTTAATTTCAATGCACCATAACAAAAACTAAGTGTTTAATTTATCTTCACATTCTTTTGGTCGAAAAATTTTTTATGATTTCATTTCCAATTTCCATTTAATTAATTAATTCTTTCATCGGTTTCATCCACATCCACCTAGAAAAAGAAATCCTAGAATGAATTCAATGAATGAATAACAATAATTACATTACAATACAGATTGTCAAATTGTCATTCTCAGTCTGTGAGTAGTGAGTGAGTGAATGAATACTTCGATCTGACTGAGTCTATAAATATATTATGTTGCCAGAACAAAAAGATATGAAGTTCATTATCTTTTTTTATTTATTTATTTATTTATTTTAGGACACCCAACACAGGTTACATTAAAACATTAATTATAATAAAAACATAAAGTCTTTGGTTAACAAATGTACCCATAATTAAAGGATGCCACAGCATTCAATATAATGCAGCTAGACAACAAAGATAAACATTACAAAAAGGAAGTAGTAATAGTGTACAATGTGCATATAATAATATATTATATTATAAAGTAGTATATTTATATATAAAAGTAAATAGTATATAATTATGGTAGTAGTATAAAATTGGAGATAAATATGAAGACGTTTTTGTTGATCCTCACAGTGAATCTACATATCAATGAAAATTAAAAGATACTGACAAAATAAGTACAGTAAGGTACATTATACAATGTTGTTATTGTTAAGAGCATTATAAGTATCTTTCTTAAACTTTTCTATGGAATCTGTTATGTCTATTTCGCTTATTTTAGCTAAGTTATTGTAGTGTTTGCAGAGACGAGGTAAAAAAGAGTGTTGGCCAAGATTCGAATTACAGTGTTTTAGCATAAATAAATTATAGGCCTTTATCCGTGGAAGGCGGGAAGGACTGGTTATTTGTAATTTATTTAGAAGTTCTATACAGTCTATTGATCCATTGAATATTTTATGTAGAAAGATTAAATCACTTTGTTTTCTTCGGCAACCTAATTCCGTCATTCTATAGTAATGAATTCTTTCTTTGTAGTGGGGCATACTCCTCGCCTTGTTATCACTATAGGATAGGTGATACAGAAACCGTTTCTGAATATTGTTCATATTATTATGAACATAATTTTTTTCAAAGCTAACAATTTTCTACATTGGTAGAAAATATTATTTGAATTTCAATAAATCATTTAAAAATAGGAGCGTTACTTAATTTAAATAGGTTATTTTTAGTATGTTTTTGTTTTACAACCTTTTTTTTTTTCATTAAAACTTCCCAGTACGTAATGGTATTTTTTTGTATAGGTGCTAAGCGCAGGCTAGAAACATGGTACAGGTACACACCTATATACATATTATAATTATAGTAAAAATGCACTCTTTAATTTTACTTTAATAGTAAAATAAAACACACTGAAATTTTCGGGCATTATTTTATTAATTAACTAGTGTAACTTGCAAAATTATTAAGTTATGTTATGTTTTGTTACGTTTATTTCATGACCATTGTAAATTGTATTCTGCTTCTGCATCATTTGTTTTAATCTAGTTCTTCTATATCATCACCGACGACTAATCCACCAAGAAGGGAAGAGTCTGGAGGCAGCCATTCGCAGCTTGTGTCTTCAGACGAACATACCTAAAATTAATAATCATCGCGGATCAGAAAAAAATATTGACAAATACTTACTTCTTCATTAGAATTACCTACTAGATATTCGCCGCGTTGCATTTCGTATCTCCCCAAATTAGTATGTTCCCAAATTTAGTGTTTCCGAAACCACGAATGTTTAAAACACTGTCTATCCAATTTTGCTTAATTCCTGATACTACCCGATATTTAATGAACAAATAAGGTTTTCTCAAATAAGAACCAGCTTTTCGCGGTGTACAATGTACAGGTACCATGGGAATTAGGCTATTTATTTTTACCGACCTGACTATTGCCAAATTTCTGTACTCACCTGGCATTTGCAAGAAGCAGCTTCGACGTAATGGTACATGTCGGTGCCGGGCTGCACGCCGGGGTCACAGTTGCGTAGTCTGACGGACGCGTGGCGACGGTCGCCGTGCACGCACACGGGGTGGTGCGACTCTTTGTACGGGAACTGCCAGTGGGATATCTGGAAATAAAAGGCTTTTTTGTAGGCCACTTTTTATTACTGAGATATGATTACGAGAACTGACGTAAAAGGGCCTTCTAAGGCGACAAATATATAATGATGTTATTTAAGGTAACATAAAGTAAGTAAGTACTGACTTAAGCAGACGTAGATTCCGGCTGTAATCTCTGTTGTTCCCCAACCTACTAAAGGCACCAGGTCTTTAGTAGGTATGAGGTCAAAAGTACAAGATTTTTTGGAAAAGTGGATTCCCTTCAATGTTTTCTCGTTAACAAAAATATTTTTATTACTTACATTTATTTTTGTCAGTTCCGATCAATATCAGTTTTTCACCAGGCGGCCACAAATAAGTTGGAGCTATAAATGTAGCGTTCCTTCTTCAATGTAAAAAAAAATGATAATAGGTAGGTACGATATATATAGCATCACGTAAAACAAGCCACGGAATATTGCTACGCAGCTACCCACCTCATAAGACAGGCAGTAGCCCCAGCACGACTTGATTTTAACTTCATCCCAGCAGCGTAGTCCGTTGAAGTCGGTCTGCATGGCTTTAAGCGAGTGCTTCTTCAGCCTGCACTTAGCTCCTGGCGCTGCATCTGATAATACCACAGTAAAGCAGAGGAGCAAGGCGATGGCAACACAGCTACTACTCCGGTTACTCGACATTTTCAAATCTGGAATCAAAAAGTTTTATTTTTTAATTTAGTAACGAGATGTTACGTATGTGGTAATTTGTTACACGACAATTGGGCGTAGCTAAAACTATTTTTTAATCCCTGGGATGAGATGGTTGATCTAAATTCAAAGCCTACATGTGGGTACGCTCATGCGGCTCCTATCCTTCCTTGTATCTATTCCTAAACAAAAGAATTGTCTTCCTTTACGATAGATTATGGCTTTACTTTCCCGTGAAAAGGACTGAGAGTAAAATTTTCGTTTGTGTTATAATGGATGATAAAAAATGGGACTGGCGTTTGGTATTACGAGTTTTCTTATATTCGTGTTATAGAATTTAAACTACTGTAAATAAATGTACCTATGCGTCAGCTTTATCCAAAAACCTGAGAACCACCTCACTGTACCTTTTCACAGCTGCGTCTAATGTTGTCGACATGAGATTAATGTTTTTATAAAGGAACGGCGAAGACGTCAGGCCATCAATTCCACTTCAGCTGCCGGGACAATGGCACACAGACCATTAGCTTCGTATCTGGGTAAAAATAGACATATTTCTGAATATATTTGAATTTTTATCTTAATCTGGTGATGGGTACGTAAGTAGAGAGTATTCTTACATATTAAAATTAGTAAATACGTCAGGTGGGCTGTAATCTGTCCTAAGTAGTCCTAACAACATTTATTTGCATTCATGCAAAATAGATTAATCTGCTTATAATTTTAAACGTAAAATAACGATTCAGCTTACGAGCATTTCTCATCTCACAACGAGAAGGATGTAGGCCTTAGTCCACGACATTTAGCTCTTTTGTTCCCGTGCCGATTGAATGCATATAATATAGCATGAATCATTTGAAAATACTTAGCCCACAAATTATTTCTGTGGATACAATACCAAAGACCTTTCATCTGGAGCTGTTTTAGTTGCGATTAGAAGCCATTGTGCGGCCATATTAGATCCGTATTTGCTATTTGTGTTGAATACAACTTATTGCTGTCAGTAGTCAGTAAAGAAACATGCAAAGCGAATTACAATACCTAATTAGGTGACACGGTAGTTTATACTGACTTAAGGGTTAACGTTTTGGTTTACCTAATTTTAGGAAATGTCAGCGGCTGTTCGTTGATGGATAGGTAAGTCCCATGTAGGTATATTATATTATATCGTGGTATTAGATTCTAAATACAACGGTTTCCCGCTGCCTTTTTCAGGTTATTAGTCCACCTGGTAGGAGGGCGGCCTGAGCTCCTTTTGCCTAAACGTGGTCGCCATTCGAGGACCTTATTCCCATTTCAGATTCAGAGGGCCCAGGACCGGGTGGAGTGGCGTCGATTAGGGGAGGCCCATGTCCAGCAGTGGACTGCAAAGGGCTGAAAGGAAGGAAGAAAGAAAGGTATTAGATTTTAACCTGCATCAAGCCCGCGTGGTGGACTAAGGCTTACATGTTTAGAACTTCATATTGTGCACGGAAAAATGACTGCAATGTTTCACTAATGGGGTTTTCTAAAGATCATTGGACTTGGTTAATTTGGCTAAAAATATGGCACCAAGAATAATCAAGCGTAGACCGTATAAAAATAAAAAAGACTGAGTTTCGCTGCAGGTTCAGGAAAATTCTTATTGGTATTCATTTCTTAGCTTATATTTTTTAAGTCATTCAAATTTTAGCCACACTGTTTCCAGAGAGCATGTTGGAATTAGCCTGGACAGGCATGTATCACACTGATTACGCATAAGGTAAGTAAGGTAAGGTTGGTAAGTATATTTATGGCGAACTGCTAAATCTGGACCCCATTGTACTGCGGTAATAATTGTAGTGTCAAGATAGCAATAATTCGTTTTATCTTTGTCTGTACCTACTGTTACTATTTGAGATCCTATAATTTTGCATGCCTATCGGCCTTAGGTTGGTATTTGTAGGTACGCCTTTTGGTGTATTTGCTTTCATTATAAATACTTACTCGTATGTCGTGTGAAATTCAAAATATATTTTTTTGTAATATGGGCGGGCATAGTTCATTTTCAACTAAAAACTTGATTTTTCTCTCTCCTTAACAGACGTTTCCGTTATTTAGGCAATCATGAGCTTTAAGTTATTGTGAAATAACTTTGTTCAGTAGGTAATTACCTACACTTACCTAATGATATTTGCCTAACTGAAAATGCCCGTATTACATTTTTTATTCTTTTATAAATTTATTTTTGCCTATTTGGTCATTTCTTACGTAAATACAAGAAAATCTGGTAGTTTAAAGGCTTGAAAATATAAGCCTTAGCTAGGATATCTTTTATCCTAATTAAGAAAGGTTAAATTGATTTGTATTCATCGTAGATAAAAAGCATACTTACCTATGTAAATCATAATGTTAAATACCTACCAGAAATCGCTACTCGCTCCCACATTTGCTAGATTTTGACCGAAGCTTAAAGCTCGTGATGTTAAAAGCTTTCCTAAACTAGAGTATTATAATAAAATCAACCAGTAGCGCAGCACGCGTGCAAGATTATTCATATTAAAAACTATACGTATAAAATAATTTTTAGTGTCTATAGTGTGAACAAAGAGTTTAAACAATTATGGTGAATTAAAAACGGAAAATACATTCGGTTTTTAATATAAAAAGTGAGTGCGTTTGTGCTTATGCTTTCTAATTTAGTGTGAGTTTTACTGAATTGAACTTATCTTGAACTAAACTTATCAGAGGAAAAGGGATAAGCGAAAAATATTAAAACTTCGTTGTTTTTATCAAAGGAATTCTTAGACATTTGAATGCCCACTAGGCTTAAGGCGTAGCCACGTCGTCCAATCGGCTTCCTGTTAGTCCGGCACTGTTAATAAAAGAAGAGGTAATAAAAGAAGATAGTATCACTAATTCCCTTGCGACGATTTCATATTGGTAACAAAGGGAAGTTGTTGTAATTTGAACGAAAACTCTTACGATCACTTACTAGTTGCAGTGACAGTCCGTGGCTAAGAATTCAGTCACGTGAGCGATCCGGGTCCGAATCGTGTTCTAAAGTTTTGTGTCCTCTGCGGTAATGGTGAAGGAAAACATCGTGAGGAAAACTTGTCTAGCCTGAGAGTTCCCCACGATGTTTTCAATGTACTCAGCGTAATCGACTAAGACCTAGGATCATAATTATTTCTCATTGTGAAAGGAGACAGTTTCGGCTCTTTTGGATCATTGGATTATTTGGAAATGTTTACTTATGAGCTTTTGAGTTTAATTTTTTATAATAATATACCTACATTTTTTATTTACAGATACATGAATGATGGTAACCGAATCGTCTCCTCGTGATGATGAAGCTAACCTCATTGTTATTCTTCTCGATGATCCTTCTAGGTATGTAAAAACAACTTTGTAAGGTATTTTTCCGTTTATATTCCCGACGAAATACTGTAAGTTGTTCCATACATCTATTAAACCATTTTGTTAAATTTGTATAGGTGTTGCAAGAGCTTTAGAGCTATTAAATCTGCGAGTACCAGCTCACGTGCCAATAGGTATCCGGGCAAGCATGTCCTGTCACTGGGCACTGGATCCCAGCGATGTACTGTACTCAGTCAAGTGGTACAAGGATGGCAGAGAGTTCTTTCGATACGTACCGCGAGATGTAGAGCCGAATAAGAAGTTCTCACTGCCTGGTGTTGATGTTGAGGTATTTTTTTTAAATAAGAAGCTTCTCCGCCGATATTTAATTCCGTTTTAAAATAAACCTTTGTTTGAAAAGATTTCTTTTATTCAGTAGTTTTTTTATTTCAAATATTTTCAATAAAGAAAGAAAAAAGAATAACCTAGGATACAGGATCTTAGCCGTAGCATTTTATAGTTTTTCATAATTATTTGTTTTTCATTTACCTGATAGTTCGATTTTGTTCCAGTCAAATCATTTCAGTGATTGCTGATAAAACAAAGTTACATACATAAATACTACTTAATGCTAGAGATAGAATTTCTAGTTAACTTTAATAGGTACCATTTACTAAATTTCTAAGATTTTTCCAGGTATTTAATTCATCTGGATCAAACATAACTCTAAATCCAGCAGTTAATCTAACCTCAGGACGCTACCGTTGCGAGGTGTCAGGGGAAAAGCCAAAATTTCACACCGTCTCCAAACACGCTGATCTGCTTGTTATTGGTAAATACTTTGTGTTTTTAATTTACCAGCAATTGCGCAGGTCGCCTAACGTTACGAGGACGCTCACCATGGAGAAGAATATCCAAATTTAATATTCTTATTCATGTGGTTATGGCTACAAATATTCACAATACAGTCCTATGTTTTTGGCCCTATATTGTGGACCTCTCTAAACCCCACGACATAGTGCGGTGCCTATTTTCGCTAATTTTTATATTTTCCACTTCCATACTACCTAGTTCTCGCTTTCTTTCATACACTCATGCTTCATCCGTATTCTTTCTATCATTCATCTCATTCGCACGCTGTAGACCGGGATAGGCCTCTATCTTTTCCTATTCTAGCTACTTCTTTTATTTCTTAATTCTATTACACAGGGTAAGTAAGTAGAACATATTCTGTTATGTATTTTTTTCCACATATTGTCTTACATTGTTACGTTACGTACTTACGGCATGTTAGTTTAGACTGCCTGTATACTCGTACCTACGATAGTTATACTCATAGTATTAAACATGATATCGTGAATAAAAATAATAATTTTTTATTGAATTCGCTGTATCAGACTGGCATTATTTCAATTGAGAAATATACTGTTTTTTTGTTCAAGTTATTAATACATGGAGTCTATCTAGCAGCTATCGATGGAAAAATTTACCTACATAGTTTTACCGACTAATTTCATTATGGAAAAAGCAGACTAATGATGAACTAATCATTTTTATTTCAGCTCTACCAACCCATGGTCCAAATATATCAGGATTTAAACATAGATACAGAATAGGTGACCATATCAATGTTAGCTGCTCATCAGGTCATTCTAGACCAGCAAATAATCTCACGTGGTATGTTAATGGAGAACCTGCATTCTCCACTATGGTAGGTCTTCCGATGAATGTGGACACCAAGGAGTTAAATACTACGAGGTTAGAACTGCATTTCAAAATAACAGAGGATTTAGTTGGAGATTTGAAGCTTAAGGTAGGTTGAAGGGAAGAAAAGTTTCTAGTTGTTCGGGTCTGTATGTGATAGTGTTAAGACGATGAGATGATCCGAGGGATATCTACTCGTGTAATTGTATACGTGGATGTTATACAGGAATATAAAGCTAATAATAATAATGTTTAAATAAAGGAGGCACATTATATCTAATTCCCATTTATCTTCTCTTGATGTACTACATCTTGTTAAAATTCCTTTTACTTCTTTAAGGCAGCAATAAGCGATCATAAAAATACAGAAATATATTTTGCCGCAAATTTTTATGAGTTAATTTTATGAGAGTCCCAAAATTTCGTAAAGATCTGATGAATTAGGTCTTTTTTGTTAAACATTTCCGCTTGTTTTGTTACAGTGCGTAGCGAAACTATTCTCACTATACTGGAAGAGTGCCGAACAAATTGCTACAGTGACCAAAAAATCAACTCACAATATAGTTGAGTCAGATATTAAAATAGCATATTCAGCAACTTCATCTGGGGTTACTAACCTGCGTGAAAAATCCTATATCTTTAACTTTATTTTAGTTTTAAGCATAATAAACGACTATTTTTTATGCCTAGGAATAAATGACAATACAAAAGTGTTATAAAATATGTATTTATTCTCACTCTCAATTAGACAACGTCATAGATTATTTTGCGGTATCAGCTTTAAAAATTATAAAGGTGCATCGATTAAAATAAAACTATTTTTGATGGCAAGTTTTTTATTATTAAATTAACTTTTTCTTTTTATTCATCTATAACTTTCGTTCGTACGCACATTAGGCAAAGAACACCTCCATTTTCAGCCTTATCAAAAGGAAATCTAGATAATTAATATTATTCTTAGACACCATCACCAGACTAAGCTACAGACAGAGCTAAGGTTCTTAGAAACAAGTTATTTGAATCTTCATAAATTTGCAAATTAATGCTTTTTCACCTTATTTGCGTTAGTCAACACAAGTCTTTATTTAATAAAGCCTAAAGTATTTATCACAAAATCTACCTCATTCCATAGTTAAACTGAGTAATCTAAATTAATAAAATACATCAGTAATACTTAAAATAGTAGTAATATCAAAACATACACCATCAATACGTTAAAGATAAATTATAAATAATCTAAGATCTAAATTCACTGTTTATCATTCTTCTCGGAAATAGGCAGGCCGACATTAGTGCTAATATAATATGTATTAAAATAATTATGAATATAAAGTCTCGCCAGAAATATTACGCACCACACCATATTGCGAAAAATGTAAATGCTAAATTAGTTAACTGGCAATAGTGCAAATAGTGTCATGTCTTTGGACCAATAGAAAATACCGATGAGCATGAGTGTTGCCAGCCTTTTTTCTGGTCAGACATTAGATAAATCATTAAGTATTTATAGAAAACATCACAGCAATTATTTCTTTGTTTATCTAAATCTTATATTTTAATTATTTTAAATTATTTAAATACAGGTATATCCGAACTCCGAATCATTATTGGAACACAATATATAGATACCTACAAAATAAAACATTAATAAGAAATTCAATAGCTTAACAATTTGTAACACTGTCCTAATATTTTCTTTCATATTTATTCGTAGAAAACTTATTATAATTCATTTTCCTATATTTTCACTAACTTTCAGTAGGTATGAGTAGAAAATCTGATTTTATAACCGCCTTCTGATTGTAGGTACATTTAATCCTCGAAATTCACGGTGAGGATTAAGGTACCAGCCAGTTTTTGTTTGGCTTTTCTTTATTTTTCAGACAGAGTTTATTTTTGACATAAATTATGTTTTCTTAGCAACTTCGCATATGTCAACAGTGGTCAATTTCGTCTGTGACCACACCAGGAATATTTTGACAAATATATTTTAATGTGAGCGCAGACATAAAACCATAGCATAAAACTTTTATGACAAAACGATACAGACCTCATCAATAAGCGAAATACTTAAATAGGCAATATAGGTAACAGAGATGAGAGGTAGATGCGTTACGTGCCTTTGGTAGCACACAAAAATTGACAGAAAAGGGGGCTCAATCGGTCCACCGAAACCAAACCTTGCCAAACAGGTTCATTATGTCATTATTTACTTATTCATTCATCCATTTATCTATTAGATCTTCAAAATCGATCGAAAAATGTGGCAAACATATTGCCACTGTAGTTTTGAATGGTATGATTTGGTATTTCTAAAGACCATGTCGGTAACTAAAATTATTCGCAATTCATTATTATCGCCTGTCGTATACCTACCTACATAATATAAGCAACTCAGTTGGATATTTACTGATTTTGAACTAGTGCAATAGGTTAATAGTAAAAGACGATAAAGTTATTAGTGTGATAATTATATACCTACTTATGTCTGAGTTTGTGTGCCACCAAACTGTGAAATATATGTAATACATTTATCTATCTACCTACTTCACTCTTAAAAACTCATTGCCCCTTTGTACTTTGCTACTAAACAGCCAATATTGAAGAGATACCAAGTCTATCTTCATTTAGGACAATACCATTGCACCTATGTATATAACCCTACGAAGATTTCTTGACGAACCGCTTTAGGGTCAAATACGCTATTATTCTGACTACGATCACTTCGACGAGCAGTATCGTGATGTCCACCCAGTAGTTATCCGGAGTCAGATCTAATTGCTTGAGGATTTCCGAAGGATATCTGTAACAAATGTTTAAGTAAATAAGACGACATTGTTTCTTGCTTTAAAATCAAGTATGTATTCTACTTTTCATTGATCATAAACATAGAAGACAGAGTATTCTGTGTTCTATGATCATAAATATTATTTAACTCTCATAGTGCCGATTTTCGGATGTTTGTCGGAGATATGCGAAGATATCTCCGAAACTAATTGACGGATCGTGATCGTTCTTTTTTGTTTCTATGCATTATTTTAACTTAGGGAATGGTATTAGTTTCATCAAAATCGGTTCAGTAGTTTCTGAGATATGGACTTAAAACTAAAAATTACAAAAAAATACCTATAATTAAAAAAAAAAAAATCAACTTCAAAAAACCTCAAAAAATAGTAAGCCTTATGTAAGTATGTAACCAAATTTATTTCTTACTTTTTTGAAGTCGATTTAATTTTTTTAAAGTATTTTTTTCTTTATAGGCTAGCACCGTTAGGCTAGTTAGATTACTCACCGCATGTGACAGTAAAGATGCTTAGGAGGACAAGTGAGCGGCTGCCGTCCATACGAGTACATAGACAGCACTAGGGCCTCGAAACTGAACCTCAGAAACGAGCAGTACGACACCACTCGCATGATGGGGTGCATGTCGATGAACAGCACCAAGTAACCCGCGTACACTATCATCGCGCAGGTCGTGATCGCACCCAGGAATGTGCCGTTCTGAAACCAAAAGATTGGCCATTCAAAAACGATGAAAAAGTAAACCTGTTAATGAGACTAAACCTTATGTTATAAGCTCATCTATGTATGGTGGAATGGAGGTAGCAATGTCTGGTTATGAGTTATCGAAGAAATCGCTCACAAATAAATATTAGTTTTGGCTTGGCGTTAGTAAAAGTAATAATTATGTGCATTTAAAATGTAAATTAATGTAAATTTCAAACTAAATGTACGGTAGATAAGAGTTAAAAATTTACATAAAATCCTTCAATGTTTTATACGCATTTTATGTCCCATTCGTACTCTTATACTTAGAAATGAGAGCATAAAATAATAAACCTACATCGTAAAATAATTGCGACTGAGGTTCTCAAAGTGTACTTATATTTTTTTAACCTCAAATTGCCATAAGATATACGTCGTCAAAATATTACGGAAGCAAAATTTAACGGCATTAATAATTCCAGCAACACGACCTATATGAAGGTAATATTTTAAATAAATATTTACACACGTAAAACCACAGAGCAACATTAAATATAAGACAACAATGAAATACCGTTTGAAACGTGAGAACGCGTACGTAGTATTTACATAAGAGTTTAACAACATCAAAGTAAATATTTACCTTTTAAATTTTGAAGCACAAAATTAGTCAATCCCAATAACATGACGAATGTTTATCGTTTGTGTTTTTCCTCAACGCAACGTTATCTATCATAACGGTTATGTTTAATGATAATGGCTATGGCTCTACGATGGTAGGTAGTTCTTCCGGGGATGTACCTTTTCCATACTACTTATGTAAAGAAGATGTGTCTGCCGGCTACTAAGATACTTTATTTGACGCGACCACCCATTGGCTGTGGGTCTAAACTGTCCCCGTTGAGGTAGGTCATTAAGGTTCCAGTCGTTGAAGGATACACGCGTGGCGCGGTCAGACACAATTTGAGCACACTTGAACGTCATACATATTGCATTGTAATAAAACATTTAACTTATTAAGCATCTGCATGGATGCGTTTTCTGTGTGTTGTGCTTGTTTTCTATACAAATGGATACATGCAACGCTAGATCACACATTCCAGCGCTACGCTAGTCGCTACGTGATGCGGGGAAGTGTGTTAATCACCTTAGAGTGGAACACTACAGAGTAGTAGCCGGAGTCCGGCATGACCTCTGTCGACCCTCATCCGGTAGATGGTATGCTATATTTCCACAAGAAAAAAGGTAGGAGGTAGGTAACCCCTTAATGACCCACTTAAGGCTCGGGTCTCATCTCACAATGGGAGGGACGTAGGCCTTAGTCACAATTAATGCGGGTTGGTGGACTATTTGTTTTCTCTCATGGCATGCAGGTTTCCTCACGATGTTTTCCTTCAACTTAACAGCAGGCGATATTTAATTTTAAAAAGCGCACATAACTTTTCTACAAAGTCATCGGTGCGTGCCATTGGGATTCAATCCCGGACCTCTCCAGTTAGTGGCTGAATTCTTTCCTGGGCACTATCGTTATCGCCGTTTATTAGGTAGGCACTGACCACAGGATTAACGCACGTTCCAATGACATTGCCGACAGCGTCAGCCAACAACGCAACATTGGCTAAGGACAGCACGAACATGGCGAAGCGAGAACCGTCCAGCGGCTGCCCGGTGAGGAAGTATGAAGGCGCTGAGTACACGAACGTGTATAGGATCTGGAAAATTATAGAGAATTTTTAGTTTGGCATTATAATAGAGTTAGTGGGTAGTATGAAGCATTCATGAAATGTCTTCAGTTTAAAAAGCTCTATTTCGACAAAAAGGAAGACTATGAACAGCAGTGGACTTAAATAATCCGAATAAATGGGTGCCTTTTTTGTTTTGAAATATTTAATATTGCAGGCATCTAACATGTAACATACTCGTAGTTAGTAGAAAATATGTTGAGTTTAGTTTAGGTTATTTTATGATTTTTCAAACCACTTTATACATTATTTAGATTTAGATTTCACGGGAGTCAATTCATGTATGTATTTAACAAAAACGTGTAATCCCTAATTTTGTAATCCTAGAACCAGTGATAATTTTTAATATTCATTATTTTTATTCATAACTTCCGCATAATAACTAATATTGTGAATTTGTAAAAAAAAGTAATCACAAAAAACAGCATTGAGTTTCAATTTATTTATGACGATACCTAATTCATGCACGTGAAAACTCACGTTTTTACAGACAGATTTATAGATGTACGAGTAGGTATAAATAAATGTATTTCTCAAATATTCAACCGAAAAGGAATATTAACAGATTTTTTTGAAAAAATACAATGAATTATGAATTTCATTCTATTAAAAATAGATTAGAAAGGGAAAACGTCCCGGTTTAAAAAAAATCAATCGTGGTAAGCAACCAAACAATCATTTAAATGATTCTAAATACCGCGACGAAGATCTACAAAGCCAGTATGGCGCCTTACAAAAATCTTTAATGCATGCATTTACGACCGCTTGGACCTAATAAAATTTGAATGAAGTAATCTCTAACATCTTTAACAAAAAACCCTAAATTCGATATTTAATCTGCATATCTGTATTTAGTCTTATTGTGGTTTAGTTAGTCATACTTTTGTTTGGGCTATAAAATTAAAGTATGTCGAGCGTGCTTTCTCGATTACAATGAGTTAGAGCTACATATGAGTTCCATAAAATCGTATTAAATCATTAAGTACGTAATAAAAAAAGAATTAAGATCATAATTATCATTCCTTTTTAAATTATTTCCTTTTATGTTCACTGCACGTGTATCTATGGACACAACTTTTTTAACTTAACTTTCACCGCCTTTAAAATGTCTAAATTAGCTATTTTTGTAACTGATTAAGGACCGATGTCAATACAACATTTTCATTTGATACCATCCAAACTTACTTAAATTTATTATTACAAATAACTTTACTATTTTAATTTTTGTACAATTACAATTAGGTATTTACCTGTAATGGTATACTGGTAACCAATACTGCTGCGTAATATGTTTTCAGATTGTACCATTGGTTGAAGTGTTCCTTTTTCAATATTCCCAACTCAGAAGGAACTGTAAGCAGCAAAAAAAAACAAAATTAATTGTGTCTAAACTTGGGCGCTTGTTTGCCATTTATGATGATTGTATTATCCCTTGTATTATCCTTATTAAGTATGTACATATGTAATGTAATTTGTATACCACTTGTGAGCATGAGTCTCCCACAACAGGGGAATTTGGAGGATGTATTCACTGGATTGAACTTACTTGGTCCTGTGGCCAACCCCCACTAAATGTTGTTCAAAGGCTCAAAGGGACTCCCAGCAGGATTAAGTAATGTGTTTGTGTATGTCAACCATTTAATGTAGGTAGGATAGGTACCTTTGAAGCATCAAATTTTGTATTTTATTCGTCATTAGCGGTCACCCATCCAGACAGTGCAGTTGTTCAGACAAGTCGCTTGGTTATTTGCTTTTTCTAATAATTAAGCGATACTTACATTTGAGAACGGCCGGCATGAGGGAAGTATAGCACAGATAGGCGGCAGACATGATTAAGTAGCCGAGGTTGTTGAAGGTCTTCGAAGCGTCGTTGCCGGCCTCCTCGTAGAAGAACCCGAGAAGCACACCTATCACTAAGTGCAGGATTACTTTTAGGTGGGTCGTCGTCTGTAAGGATTTCATTTGTATTAGTTTTTAGGGACCGGATACCGGTGTCTAACCTGAATCAGTATCTAATACTGGTTCAGGTTCACACACACACACACACACACACACACAATTTGCCACCATCCCTCTTGATTTATCGTAACAGCATGGTTTTTCATGTCTTGTGTTTCGGGTAGGAGGGTGTGGTTGTTGTATTGTATGGTTACTTTATTTGAAGCTTAGCCCTAATGATTAGAATCCACGCACCCACAGTTGACTTCTATCCTATTTGAGGTCGGAATAGAAGTTGCAGCGACCACTCCACATCAGATGGCCTACTGTATGTTCCGAGCGGACATTAATTAATGACTATAAACAAGAGAATCCTTACCCAATCCCGGTACTGCTGCATCATACACCGCTTGAAGAGCACACCGAACTTATAAAGCTCGTGTGGCCTATTGATGACGATGGACATCTTGCCGCAAGAGAACTGGGGGGCATCGGGTGTCGCTGGCGGGGACGCGGCCGGGGTGCTAATGATCTCCTGGCCAATGCACTTATTTGCAAGAATCTCGTTGAATTTCCCATATTCCCCGTTCGCTACTTCTAGCACTGGAACAAGAGTGGATTGTAAGTTTTGTACACTATTGCTAGACGTAGAAAACTTCGAAAGCGTTTCAGGATACCCGTGGCGCCATCTCTAGACGAGTGGTGGAAGTCGCCATAAACCTCCTACTTCAAACCAATGGAGACCAGTAGAATAAAAGTTCTCCGCCGTTTTCATAAACATTATTTAAAAAAACCACGCCACAAAGAAGCAACTTTAACAACCCCTAGCAATTATTTAATCTAAAAAAAAATTGAATGTCGCTAATTTGTACATATACTTATTTTCTGAAATTTAAATAACTCCATCGGTTTTATTTCCAATTTTTATAGCAAAGATTTCGAATGATTTAATGCCTGATTTTCTGTTTTGCGGTTTTTTAAAGGCTAATTGCATATTCCCCGCCTAGCGTACTAAAACTCACTTAATAATTACCACCTCAATCGGAAAAACACATGCCGGAACCCTGTGAATGGATGCGTAATCATAAAAAATGTCAATGAATTCCATATAAACCAGTTGCAGTTGCTTTATCTTAAGATGGCGGGTAATATTTGCTTGTCTTTGTGATATTGTAGTGTTCGTATTGATGC